>CM017573.1:0-1257022 GCA_007844125.1 Sinonovacula constricta | reverse complement strand
CAAAATGTAATTGGTTCTGTAACAGCAAAACGTTTACCAGATGATCTTTATAACAATCTCGCTCCATTTAGCTCCAAACCATCCAACATCAAATAATAAAATATATATTATTATATTAATATAACATATAATTCTAATGAGAAGCGGATGTTTAGAAACCAATGACAGTTGAGAATTGCAACAAACCCATGAAAACGGCCGGACCTGGTAGCGCAATCGGCAGAGCGTCGGCTCCAAGTACGGGAGACCCAGGGTTCAATCCCGGATCGCGACATACCAATGTCGTAAAAAATGGTAGTGGTATAGCTCCTTTACAACCATTTTTACGACGCAAATAAAAGGGTAGTTCTGTAACAGGGGTTGCCCGGTGTCAGTTTAATGTGACTGGGTGTGGTATCATTCCAGGTGTTTACAGCATGCTATACACAGTGAAGGCAGAACTATATCTGCTTCAAGCGGACACCGTCTCCAAATAACTGAAATACTGTTGGTGGGACGATAAACCCAACAAACAAATTAACCCATGAATGTTATGAACGCGTTTCTTTCTTGAAAATTCTTGAATATATATTTTAATTTCAACTTGAAATTGCTAAGAAGTCACTTGTCTGAAGATTCTACAGTAAAATGATTCTCTAATCAAAACTAATATTACTGACATTGAACCAAGTATCACGACTTCCAAGTTCTCGCTCACTACTGACCGTAACCGAAAATTGTAATAAACCTAAATATAAAGCGACCAAATAGGTTATTTTTGATGCAATAATGTTTGTAACAATGAAATTGAAAAAAAATAATTTTCAGTTGCGTGTTGTTTTTAGGCCTGCGGAATCCCATACATAGCACTAGACCATACGGGGGCCTCTAGCACCGGAACCGGAGAAGTCCTAGCCAAAACGGTTTTCGGTGCCAGGTTCTGACAGATGGGCCCTAGATTCGTGTCAAGTTTCAGCTCCATGGGGCCATAAAAGGGGCCAAAATGGCGCAAATTTAGGCCCCTGCGGAACCCCATACATTGCACTCCTATAGACCATTCGGGGGCATCTAGCACCGGAACCGGAAGTCCTAGGCCGAAACGGTTTTCGGTGCCAGATTCTGCCAGATAAGCCCTAGATTCGTGCAAAGTTTCAGCTTCATGGGGCCATAAAAGGGGCCAAAATGGCGCAAATTTAGGCCCCTGCGGAACCTCATACATAGCACTCCAATAGACCCTTCGGGGACCTCTAGCACCAGAACCGGAAGTCCTAGCCAGAAAGGGTTTCGCGTGCCAGGTTTTTCCAGATGGGCCCTAGATTCGTGCCAAGTTTCAGCTCCATGGGGCCATAAAAGGGGCCAAATGGCGCAAGATTTAGGCCCATGCGGAACCCCATACATAGCTCTCAATAAACAATTCGGTAGCCTCTAGCACCAGAACCGGAAGTCCTAGGCCAACGAAACGGTTTTTCAGTGCCAGGTTTTGCCAGACGGGTCCTAGATTCGTGCCAAGTTTCAGCTCCATGGGGCCATAAAAGAGGCCAAAATGGCGCAGATTTAGGGCCCCTGCGGAACCCCATACATAGTACTACTACAGTCACTTCGGGGCATTTAGCACCGGAACCGGAAGGCTTAGGCCAAAACGGTTTTTGGTGTCAGGTTTTGCCAGATACGCCCTAGATTCTTGCCAAGTTTCAGCTCCATGGGGCCATTAAAGAGGCCAAAATGGCGCAGATTTAGGCCGTGCGGAACCCCATACATACAGTACTGAAAAACACGAAATTGACAATTTTCCCGTTTCCACTCCGTTTCGTTTCCATTTCAGTTGGAAGCGTTTTTTAAACTTGCCCCCGGAACGTTTGCCCCTGTAAGTGCAGATCGGACGTTTGCCACCCCCCTCCCCCTTCAAATAAAAAGGCCCAGCGTTTACTCCCACCCCCACTGCCAAAATAAAAAGGCGAATGTTTGCCCCTCTCCGATATTTGTTATATGGCGGAATTTAGATTTAACGTCTCGCTGATAGTAAACGTGTAATATCCAATACTTTAGGAAAGTATTACTCACTACAGTCAAATTTCATCGTTAAAATGATTATCTCATATAAACATGAACACATGCTTTTTTGCCGAAAACAGGCACATACATAAAGTCTCATAAAAAAACAACTTTCTTAGAAAACAAGTGTGTGTGTTGTTGTGTTTCGGTTTGCACATATTAGCGCCAATTAACGGCTGTTAACAACATTGTTAACGCACTTATAACATGGAGTCGCTAATTATATCACTATGATTTTAATTTCTCCAAGGTTGTAACAAATAAATGCGGTGAACAGAACAGAACAAATCTTTATTCCTTCCTGGTATACAAAGTATACAACATGGAGAACAATATACAATAAAGAGGCAGCAGAAGTAACAAGGGGTTCCGGTGGTTGGGGTGACGGAGTACAAAATAGTGCAATTGGTGATGGGAGAGGAGAGAGGGGGGGAGAGAGAAAGACAGAGTCTGGAAAAAAATGGGACGGGGAGTGAGGGTAGAATAGTGAATACATGTATATATGATTTATATAGATGATTTCTAATTAGATATATTTTGTTGTTTCTTGTGCATGTCTCACAGCGAACTCATATACAAGTTACAGTGGAGCATGATAACAACTCTAGTAAAATAGTTAACAAACAAATAACAACCAAGCTAAGTAATGCAAATTTTACAAATATGTCTTTAAAATACTAGTAGCAAGTGTAAGAAAATGCTAGAGAAAAAAGTTTATCACATGCACTAAAGATCTTGCCTCTTTTAGGTGAGTATTTTTACAATTTAACAGACAAAATGGAGTATATCATAGAGCTACATAAAAAAAACTGAAGAATGGTGATAGAGCGAAAAAGAAATAGGTAGTGGTACAAAAAAGTATTTGTATTATAGCAAAAGCAATTATAGTCGTCTAGGAGACGTGAAATGAGGCACGAAAGATCAGTACGTTTCGACTGAAAATCTCAAGGATCAGTATTCTAGAGTGTGGATGTGTGGGAGGACATGTGGTGGTGAAGTGTGTAGGAGGGGAGTAACAGGTAGCATGTAAATAATTTCTGTTGGTTGAAATAATGTTTGGATAACATTTAGACAGAAATAAATTTTGGCAAGTATATGTACACAAATAGAGACAGTATGCTCATGCAAACTGCATTGATACGCACGAGTAATAACCAGTGCGCTGGTGCAAGGGGGTGTTGAATTTGACGGTCGGTTATCAGTTGTAACCAGGCACGTGGGGCACGAGATTTTACCGACGCATGTAAAGGCTACTGAGCACTGCGGGACATGTGAGGTAAATAAGTGTTACAAGTACCATTGGATAAGGTGGATTGCACGTGCCATTTTGTCAGTGAAAAATTAAATTAAAGATGAAGTTCTGGAGAGTCATTTGATATGGATTATTTGACTTTGAAATTTAGGGGACACGGGAGAAAGTGGAAACTCGGGAAATTATAACAATTGTACTAGCGAAGTTTTATAAGTCAGTGTAGTGAAGTGCAAGCCGGAGGTATTGGCATATTACGTTAAAATATAGTTCTCTAATTTTCTTTGAATGTAGAAATAATTTTGTTTATGAATTTACATAATTGTTTTAGTAAGTTAAATAAATCATTAGTTTCGGTGTAATTTCTTTCTGGCGAGGAGGGCTCTCTGGCTAACACTGCAACATCACAGAATATTCTGGGAAACACTCGCCGGTCACTATCATTTGAAGTCGCCGAAAAAAAAAATTGTTTCAAATTGACCGACCTGTTATTCTCTCAATTCTGTGCAACATGATATCGTATTGTTACTGCTCGTTTTTGTAGTAATGAGCAAGAAAATAGGTCTACACTATTTTGCAATCTTTGCAACAAGCATGATGTAGAAGATAAATATCACTTTTTGTTAGTATGCTCTGCTTACAGAGATATTCGTAAACTATACATTCACTCATACTTTTACAAAAATCCTAGTGTTTTTAAATTTACTGAGCTGTTGCAGTCTACAAATAAACATGTTTTGACTAAAATGTCAAAATTTATAGAAGAATCTCTTAAACTTAGGAAATCCTTACAATTGCTGTCTGTTAACTCTTAAGTACGATTTTTTTCACTTAACCGGCATATTTTAGTTATTTTTATACGTTTTCTGTAATGTTATGCTAGGAGAACCAGCCTCCTCAGTATACATGTGTTGCTTTGTGTGTGTGTGTGTGTGTGTGTGTGTGTGTTTGTGTATGTGTGCGGGTGTGTGTGAGTTGTGTGTGCGTGTGTGAAGGCGTTAGAGGGTGCGTGTGTGTGGTACGTGTGCGTTTTCATATCATAATGTCACCTTTTTCTTTATTATTATTCTTTTTGTTAGACTAGAAACTGTGTAAGTTTATGTCTAATAAACCATTCTGTCTGTCTGTCTGTCTGATATCGATCGATAATTGTCTTCAAGCTGCCATTTAGAAGATAGAGAGGGTGTGAACGTTGGGTACTGTTGAGGGATTAAAAATGGTAAGTACGCGTGAACGGCGTGTGCTATAAAAAAAATATGCAACGTTATTAACGATTTACCTTCGCGGCATAAATATAAGTTCTAAAGGAATGAGAGTGGAGGTGGAAACTGTACTATGTAGTAATATTTCAGACTGCGCATGTTTTTACTTATATAAATGTCCTTACAAACTTCTTTAGTCCATTGAATGATCATAAACACTTTTATAAAGGTATTATTTATATTTACGGTATGGATTAACTACAAAAGAATAGGCGAGCTATTGAAATAAAACATTTGCAATAAACACGAGATGAAAATATACATTAGACTGTGTTCCTTGATGTGTCTTCTCTTGATAACATTATTTAAAAAAAACGACAAGTAATGTAGTATTTACTATAAAAAAAATCCCCACAACCACGTTTCCTCTTCTTAAACGAAAAAAAAGTGGGGTGGGGAAAGGGTGCACCATTGTGGGTACTACTAAATATAGCGTTAGGTCCTTTTATTAGCCAAAAAAGGATACTGTATACCTTAATGTTTTGTCCTTTTTGTTGTCCTCGCGTAAGTCAATGCATATTGCTCTTTAAAGGTGAATGTCATAAACCACACGACTGCCATATTGTGACATTTTCAAACACAGCTGTATAGAGGATGCAGGTGTTCTTGCGAAGTGGAAAAGACGCCAAAACACGGTCACACTTCCTGTCCACTAGACAAACAAGGTGTAATAAAACTGCCAATTAGCTTAATTAGTTGGGGTGTCCGCTCAAGTCTTAAAATTAGGGATTAGAGTAGAACTTTATGATGGTACGAACCCTACCCACGCGCATGGAGAAACATAATATCAATTTACAAAACGATATATTTTAAATTAATATATTTCTATCTTTAAATGGGTACAAAATTAAGTACCCGGTAGGGCCCTCATAAGACCACATTTTGGCATAGAACATTCAAGCCATGAAAAAACTTCCAGATATGAATGAAGACATGAGGGCACACACAAAAGACATCTTGAATGGGAGGATTGTTGGACATAGACTTTATCATATTTGGTTTCATGAGGAGACACAAGAATAGACCATCTACTATGGGAAGGTTGAGAAGGTTTTAAAAAGGGTTGGGGGAGTGTATGTTTTGGGGTACTGGAGTGAAGGAGAGAACTATGATGATGATGCTGAGGACTATGGTATCAAGAAATCATCATTAGCAACTGCGGGGACGTCACACTATCATAGGCTAGTATAAAATGTGTGAAATTACTGGAGGGATGCTTAAGAACTGATCATAACTTAGTTAAAATGACTCGACTAGCTGATATTAAATTGAGGATACAAATTATTTCTTAAACTTTGGCTGTGAAAAAGAGACTCATTATGTTGTGGTTTTTTCCATAGACCTTGTCATTGTCCTCAGCCACACCCACATTCATTTAATAATCTTATATGCCTGCAAGCATGTTTTTCTTTTTGTCCACTCCATAAGCTTTCCAGTTCCAGTGATAGTTTTTTTTTCAAAATCAGACAAGAAATAAGAAATTAGTCTCGAAAACTGGAAAACTCCTCAATTTGATCACAAACTTATTGTGGAAACCTACTGTAAACAATCAGCCAAATATGGCCTCTAAATATGATTTTAAATTGATTTAACTTCATCATTATTTGTCATATAAAGATGGTTCCAGTATCATTGGAAATGTATTTCTAACCTCTTTTAAGTGAGCTTTTCCATTTGAGATCCATTTACTATCAAATTTTCATTCACATACTTTTTGTATGTATATAGGTATAATGCTCATTTATTACATTTCAAGAATACAAACATTTCACAGCTTATAACACTATGAATAGTTGAGGGTTTAAAAATATTTTTACCAAAAAGCTTCTGGAAAAGAAGTTTATTGAATTAAGACAAGAATTGTCTAAATGAAGGTATGCGTGAGAAAGTACCAAGTAAACTGAACATATAACATGATTGATCTACATTCATTTATAACCAATCACAAATTTGCTATTTAGAATTTTGTGTACATAGAACAATTTAAACTAGTTTTTGCAGCAAATTGTGCAGATCCCTTCTTCTTTTTGCCAGAGTTGATAATGTTTTCGAGGGATATAATTTAGCCAATTATTTTTTGTTTTGTGTACCTTAGCTGAAGGTCATATTTAAAGTTATCATACAGAAAACAATGCGGTAAAAAATGCCTTGCTTTGATTTGCAACTTAACGACGCAATAATCAGTAGATCTTAAATAATGTACATTATTCTGACCTTGTATGTTTATTTTCAAAGGAATCCGAAAATCGTATCAGCCAATAAACACTGTACAGAAATTAGTTTAAATCCCATTGTTTTTTTTAAATTCATTACAAGAATGGCGTGCATATTAGTACTTGAAAACAAACAATAACGTGACCTTGTATTACTACGCAAAGAGAATTAGATGGTCGTTCGGTTCTTAATAAACTTAATATTTCCAAAAATTTCAATTATAGAGCATTTACATGTGGCTTTCAATATTTTGTGCAGTTCAATTCAACAAAATCAATTGGTTAGGGACTATTTTTAGATCGGTTTGTATTTGTACTCTGGGGATAACTTGCGGTAAATTGGGTACCTAACGTTCATTTTAATTTTAACATGGAAATATTTTATGTATTTTCAAAATAATGTTATAGTCTAGGTGTAAGACTAGTTTTGTTTCGATTCGTGGTCAGCAAAACATTTTCCTGGCTACTTGGTGGAATACTGTGCATTTTAGAAAAATGCAAATATCTTCTTTGTAATAAACTTCAGCATGTTGATACAGTCACTTTTATTAGTTTATTTAACTTAAATGCTACTTACCAGCAAGAAATGTGTGAAAGGCCAAGTAATGTCAACGAAGAACAGCAAGATCTTCTGTTGACAGCAGGACGGACAGAGATATCATCTGTGTACTTTACAGCACACCCGGCAGTCTCTGGAAGACAAAATAATATTAATTTATTACTTAATCAATAACAACAATACTAATAATAGTAATAATAATACTAATAATAGTAGTAGTAATAATAATAATAATAATAGTAATAATAGTAATAATTGCAATAATAATAATAATAATAATAATAATAATAATAATAGTAATAATAATAGTAATAATAATAATAATAATAATAACAACAACAATAATAACAACAACAACAACAACCACAATAATAATAATAATAAAAAATAATAATAATAATAATAATAATAATAATAATAATAATAATAATATAATAATAATAATAATAATAATAATAATAATATTTATTGTAGAATTATGTCAGTTTGTCAAACGTATCATACCGATTACTTTACATCATCAAAAGGTGATGGGAAATAACCAGTGAATATTATAATTTTGTGTTGCAAGAGTTGTCTTTCTTAGACCAAAATGGTTATTGCAAAATTGCACTTAGTCGCACACTTTTCTTACAAGTTTCTTACATGTTAATATTATTTATTTATTTATTTTTATTTTAGAAATACATCAGAAATGAACCACCGGCGAACCGCAAGTCAGTCGAAGTGTATGCTATTTTTTCACGTTATTTTATACTAAACATTGCTTTGATATTTTTGCTTGGAAATAATGGTTATGCTGATTCTCTGAATGCAAACATTTTCAAGAAGCACTTAACAAACATCGGACAGCCCATTGTACAAATTCAACATACACAGACATAATACCAGTATAACTGTTGTTGTGTCTCACATACAAAATTTGCGAATAAAGATATAAAGATAAAGTATATATTTTCGCAAAGACCCATAGATCTAGGTTTTTGATTATTGTAAATACCGACAACACAGTTTAACTGATGAAATCTAGCAAATCTGAAAACTAGCAATGCAAAATCGTTGAAAAGTCTGGGTTTCAAATCCCTTGACAAACAGTTGTCTTTACAGCCAAGCTACTTGGCCAGCTAACTATGCCAGGCTGTTTGAAATCTTGAAGGAAACTAGTGATGCCGAAATCATTGCACACCATTATACATTTAACTATTTTAAAAAGGAGCTGTATCTGTATTCTTGACACCGCCATCTTTATATGGCTTTCCCACCAAAATGTTAAATTCAGAAATGTAAACAGATTGACAAGGTAAGCTAAAACATGTATCAAGAAAGATTAAAATATTATTTTAGCAATTATTCTAATGACTAATGAGACAGTGACATAATAAATAAGCCGCTTTATTCAGTTTAAAAGTTCTTTTTTCAATGGACAGCATTTTTAATGAATACGCAGCTAGACTGTGGGTTTTATTTTCAATAAACCGCTTGTATCTACATTTTGAAGATAATATTATTGTGCCGAGACAAAGAGACAGTGTTCCTTTTGAATTCTTGATTCCTTGGTTTAAATAAATTTAATGACATGATACCAGTTTTTGTTTCATAAAAAATAAATATGTGTAGCAAATTCTAAAGCTTACCTGCATAACAAAAACTGCCTGCCGGGACCGTTTTTGTAACCCTGAGTTTACACGGTCAACAACCAGCTACCTTGTTCTCTTCCATCCTGCTAACCTACCTCCAACCTTGACAGTCAGAGTGAAAATGACAAAAATTCAAACTCGCACACAATTGTTCGTCTTTTCCCGGCTCTCAAATACACGGCCGAAGGCTTTGTTTCCTCGTGTCGACAATACACGAACACGAAATCGGCAAACTCCGGAACATAGGTGAGAGGAAAATACCTTTCACCAGAGGTGTTATCCTGACTCACGTGCAAATCATGGATTGTTTCTTTGGGGGACTTGTACATCTTTTTGTTCGCTACTCTAGCCTTGCGGGATAAGTCATGCTTTCATTGTGTTAATTTTAACACTTACCGTGTCAGCACAAAAAGAGAAGGATTTAGCATTGATGCACAAATCAAAGTGTTTTTGAAATACAATGGTAGTCATAGATCTGAATTTTACAGATTAACCAGTTTGTTCAGTGTCTGCCATTGAAATCATCTTCTTAGTGGCAATCAGTCACGCTTTAAATTATATACCTGTTATTATATGGGATCACCCGTCACAAAATGTAATTGGTTCTGTAACAGCAAAACGTTTACCAGATGATCTCTATAACAATCTCGCTCCATTTAGCTCCAAACCATCCAGCATAAAATAATAAAATATATATTATTATATTAATATAACATATAATTCTAATGAGAAGCGGATGTTTAGAAACCAATGACAGTTGAGAATTGCAACAAACCCATGAAAACTGCCGGACCTGGTAGCGCAATCGGCAGAGCGTCGGCTCCAAGTACGGGAGACCCAGGGTTCAATCCCGGATCGCGACATACCAATGTCGTAAAAAATGGTAGTGGTATAGCTCCTTTACAACCATTTTTACGACGCAAATAAAAGGGTAGTTCTGTGACAGGGGTTGCCCGGTGTCAGTTTAATGTGACTGGGTGTGGTATCATGCCAGGTGTTCACAGCATGCTATACACAGTGAAGGCAGAACTATATCTGCTTCAAGTGGACACCGTCTCCAAATAACTGAAATACTGTTGGTGGGACGATAAACCCAACAAACAAATTAACCCATGAATGTTATGAACGCGTTTCTTTCTTGAAAATTCTTGAATATATATTTTAATTTCAACTTGAAATTGCTAAGAAGTCACTTGTCTGAAGATTCTACAGTAAAATGATTCTCTAATCAAAACTAATATTATTGACATTGAACCAAGTATCACGACTTCCAAGTTCTCGCTCACTACTGACCGTAACCGAAAATTGTAATAAACCTAAATATAAAGCGACCAAATAGGTTATTTTTGATGCAATAATGTTTGTAACAATGAAATTGAAAAAAAAATAATTTTCAGTTGCGTGTTGTTTTTAGGCCTGCGGAATCCCATACATAGCACTAGACCATACGGGGGCCTCTAGCACCGGAACCGGAAGTCCTAGGCCAAAACGGTTTTCGGTGCCAGGTTCTGACAGATGGGCCCTAGATTCGTGTCAAGTTTCAGCTCCATGGGGCCATAAAAGGGGCCAAAATGGCGCATATTTAGGCCCCTGCGGAACCCCATACATTGCACTCCTATAGACCATTCGGGGGCATCTAGCACCGGAACCGGAAGGCCTAGGCCGAAACGGTTTTCGGTGCCAGATTCTGCCAGATAAGCCCTAGATTCGTGCAAAGTTTCAGCTTCATGGGGCCATAAAAGGGGCCAAAATGGCGCAAATTTAGGCCCCTGCGGAACCTCATACATAGCACTCCAATAGACCCTTCGGGGACCTCTAGCACCAGAACCGGAAGTGCTAGCCAGAAAGGGTTTCGCGTGCCAGGTTTTTCCAGATGGGCCCTAGATTCGTGCCAGGTTTCAGCTCCATGGGGCCATAAAAGGGGCCAAAATGGCGCAGATTTAGGCCCATGCGGAACCCCATACATAGCACTCAAATAGACAATTCGGGAGCCTCTAGCACCGGAAGCGGAAGTCCTAGGCCGAAACGGTTTTCAGTGCCAGGTTTTGCCAGACGGGCCCTAGATTCGTGCCAAGTTTCAGCTCCATGGGGCCATAAAAGGGGCCAAAATGGCGCAGATTTAGGCCCCTGCGGAACCCCATACATAGTACTACTACAGTCACTTCGGGGCATTTAGCACCGGAACCGGAAGGCTTAGGCCGAAACGGTTTTTGGTGCCAGGTTTTGCCAGATACGCCCTAGATTCTTGCCAAGTTTCAGCTCCATGGGGCCATAAAAGAGGCCAAAATGGCGCAGATTTAGGCCCGTGCGGAACCCCATACATACAGTACTGAAAATCACGAAATTGACAATTTTCCCGTTTCCACTCCGTTTCGTTTCCATTTCAGTTGGAAGCGTTTTAAACTTGCCCCCGGACGTTTGCCCCTGTAAGTGCAGATCGGACGTTTGCCACCCCCCTCCCCCTTCAAATAAAAAGGCCCAGCGTTTACTCCCACCCCCACTGCCAAAATAAAAAGGCGAATGTTTGCCCCTCTCCGATATTTGTTATATGGCGGAATTTAGATTTAACGTCTCGCTGATAGTAACGTGTAATATCCAATACTTTTAGGAAAGTATTACTCACTACAGTCAAATTTCATCGTTAAAATGATTATCTCATATAAACATGAACACATGCTTTTTTGCCGAAAACAGGCACATACATAAAGTCTCATAAAACAAACAACTTTCTTAGAAACAAGTGTGTGTGTTGTTGTGTTTTCGGTTTGCACATATTAGCGCCAATTAACGGCTGTTAACAACATTGTTCACGCACTTATAACATGGAGTCGCTAATTATATCACTATGATTTTAATTTCTCCAAGGTTGTAACAAATAAATGCGGTAAACAGAACAGAACAAATCTTTATTCCTTCCTGGTATACAAAGTATACAACATGGAGAACAATATACAATAAAGAGGCAGCAGAAGTAACAAGGGGTTCCGGTGGTTGGGGTGACGGAGTACAAAATAGTGCAATTGGTGATGGGAGAAAGAGAGAGGGGGGAGAGAGAAAGACAGAGTCTGGAAAAAAATGGGACAGGGAGTGAGGGTAGAATAGTGAATACATGTATATATGATTTATATAGATGATTTCTAATTAGATATATTTTGTTGTTTCTTGTGCATGTCTCACAGCGAACTCATATACAAGTTACAGTGGAGCATGATAACAACTCTAGTAAAATAGTTAACAAACAAATAACAACCAAGCTAAGTAATGCAAATTTTACAAATATGTCTTTAAAATACTAGTAGCAAGTGTAAGAAAATGCTAGAGAAAAAAGTTTATCACATGCACTAAAGATCTTGCCTCTTTTAGGTGAGTATTTTTACAATTTAACAGACAAAATGGAGTATATCATAGAGCTACATAAAAAAACTGAAGAATGGTGATAGAGCGAAAAAGAAATAGGTAGTGGTACAAAAAAGTATTTGTATTATAGCAAAAGCAATTATAGTCGTCTAGGAGACGTGAAATGAGGCACGAAAGATCAGTACGTTTCGACTGAAAATCTCAAGGATCAGTATTCTAGAGTTTGGATGTGTGAGAGGACATGTGGTGGTGAAGTGTGTAGGAGGGGAGTAACAGGTAGCATGTAAATAATTTCTGTTGGTTGAAATAATGTTTGGATAACATTTAGACAGAAATAAATTTTGGCAAGTATATGTACACAAATAGAGACAGTATGCTCATGCAAACTGCATTGATACGCACGAGTAATAACCAGTGCGCTGGTGCAAGGGGGTGTTAAATTTGACGGTCGGTTATCAGTTGTAACCAGGCACGTGGGGCACGAGATTTTACCGACGCATGTAAAGGCTACTGAGCACTGCGGGACATGTGAGGTAAATAAGTGTTACAAGTACCATTGGATAAGGTGGATTGCACGTGCCATTTTGTCAGTGAAAAATTAAATTAAAGATGAAGTTCTGGAGAGTCATTTGATATGGATTATTTGACTTTGAAATTTAGGGACACGGGAGAAAGTGGAAACTCGGGAAATTATAACAATTGTACTAGCGAAGTTATATAAGTCAGTGTAGTGAAGTGCAAGCCGGAGGTATTGGCATATTACGTTAAAATATAGTTCTCTAATTTTCTTTGAATGTAGAAATAATTTTGATTATGAATTTACATAATTGTTTTAGTAAGTTAAATAAATCATTAGTTTCGGTGTAATTTCTTTCTGGCGAGGAGGGCTCTCTGGCTAACACTGCAACATCACAGAAACACTCGCCGGTCACTATCATTTGAAGTCGCCGAAAAAAAAAATTGTTTCAAATTGACCGACCTGTTATTCTCTCAATTCTGTGCAACATGATATCGATCGATAATTGTCTTCAAGCTGCCATTTAGAAGATAGAGAGGGTGTGAACGTTGGGTACTGTTGAGGGATTAAAAATGGTAAGTACGCGTGAACGGCGTGTGCTATAAAAAAATATGCAACGTTATTAACGATTTACCTTCGCGGCATAAATATAAGTTCTAAAGGAATGAGAGTGGAGGGGGAAACTGTACTATGTAGTAATATTTCAGACTGCGCATGTTTTTACTTATATAAATGTCCTTACAAACTTCTTTAGTCCATTGAATGATCATAAACACTTTTATAAAGGTATTATTTATATTTACGGTATGGATTAACTACAAAAGAATAGGTGAGCTATTGAAATAATACATTTGCAATAAACACGAGATGAAAATATACATTAGACTGTGTTCCTTGATGTGTCTTCTCTTGATAACATTATTTAAAAAAACGACAAGTAATGTAGTATTTACTATAAAAAAATCCCCACAACCACGTTTCCTCTTCTTAAACGAAAAAAAAGTGGGGTGGGGAAAGGGTGCACCATTGTGGGTACTACTAAATATAGCGTTAGGTCCTTTTATTAGCCAAAAAAGGATACTGTAGACCTTAATGTTTTGTCCTTTTTGTTGTCCTCGCGTAAGTCAATGCATATTGCTCTTTAAAGGTGAATGTCATAAACCACACGACTGCCATATTGTGACATTTTCAAACACAGCTGTATAGAGGATGCAGGTGTTCTTGCGAAGTGGAAAAGACGCCAAAACACGGTCACACTTCCTGTCCACTAGACAAACAAGGTGTAATAAAACTGCCAATTAGCTTAATTAGTTGGGGTGTCCGCTCAAGTCTTAAAATTAGGGATTAGAGTATAACTTTATGATGGTACGAACCCTACCCACGCGCATGGAGAAACATAATATCAATTTACAAAACGATATATTTTAAATTAATATATTTCTATCTTTAAATGGGTACAAAATTAAGTACCCGGTAGGGCCCTCATAAGACCACATTTTGGCATAGAACATTCAAGCCATGAAAAGGAAAATAAGCCGTAGCCAGGCCTGTAGACCCTCATTCAAATAGTTGCAAGTCAAGTAAAGTCAAAAGTTGTATGCAGATTCTTAATCGCGGTCCACGAATTCCGATTAATCCTATATATGTAACAGCGCATTATGGGAACTATGCATTTAGAAATAGGAATTTTTATACCATTGTCCAAATTTACAACATTGTTCATTATAAGATATATAACAATTAAGATTAGAGGCAGAAGAAACTTTGCTTGACAAAGAGGCAAGATAAAATACGTATCCATACCCCTGTAACTAAAGTAATGATGATGCAAATGACGGTGCTGCTGCTAATGCTGCTTCTGCTGATAATGATGACGGTGATACCGATGCTGTTTATGATTATAATGTAAATGGTAATAACGGTTACGGTTATGCCGATGCTCATGAAGATTATGATGTAGATCGTGATGCCGGTGATGCTACTGCTGCTGCGGATGATGATTAGTGGTGATTATACAAGTAATATGGGATCCTGATGATGATCTTGTGTGATCAGGTGAATTTAATGGCGGTAATGATTGTTATGTCTTTAATATTTATCATGTAAATGGACGTGGTATAAGTTCGTTTTTATTACGGTTGTTTCATTTAACTGTCGATCGATGATTGTATACGTGCACTATTTGGCAATCTATGGTTATTCAGACGTTGAACTTTCGGATCATACTAGTCATTGGCTCTGAGTGCCGGAGAGGATGTTATTGGTTCTTGATTGGGTCACACCTTGCAAAAATACACAGCATTGTTTGTTTGTTTTATGTTTAGTTGTTTTATGTTTTTGTGTTATATGAGATGTGTTACCTTCTTTTGGTTGACGTTTAATTTCATTAAGTAGCTTTATTTTGTACCACGCAATGCATTCTTTGTAAATGAAAAATAATTTTAGCAAGTGTGTTCACACAAAAATGACAGGCGTAGTTGATCCGGGAACGGACCATGCAGCTACAAAGTAATTAGCAAAAATTCAAACTCGGGAAATGCTGCGACATTGCGCGCGCGTACGTGTAATGACAGCTGTGTACACACTATCTTCATATGCCAAACAATGAAGACTAAGAATGTCGATCCAAGGCGGATGTTAAGCTATTCATTGGAATTAATTAAAACATCAGTTTCGACAGAAACGCACTTTTATAGTTAAATTGTGTGTTTTATCGTGCGGAGTGATTTTTAGTGCAGTTTCTGTTTTAACGGTACACGGTGACTTGGACAATTTGTGCGGTTTTGGAACTGTAATGTACGAGTTTTATAAATACGATTTTTTGATAATAATAAAGCTTTATTTGTTATTTCGTTCTGCAGAGTACATATAAAAGCGCGTTTGTGTTGATAAATTGAAGCTAGTTATTGTGTTCGTTTAAATTTAATTCGTACAAAGAAATGGTTGAAATGTTACTATAAATAATCGGGTGACCTAGAAACGTTTGAAGCGGTAGTGAAAATAAGTCGAGCATTCCGATTTTTGCGTTTCTACCGTTTCTAGCGTTCCAAGCGCTCCGGTTATAGCGTTAATACCGTTTAGACCGTTTCAAGCGTTTGTAGCGCTCCGTATCATTTCCATTTCGATAGCATTCCGTTTCCGTTTCAACAGGAAACAAAAAAACTATTCCATTTCCACTCCGTTCCGTTTGTCAATTTCATGATTTTCAGTACTGTAACAACGAAAACCGTTTTGGCATAGTACTTCCCGTTCCGGACCTTGGGCCCACCCCCCTTTCAATACGAATGCCCCCATAAGGGGATTACACGTCCGCCATTTTGCCCTTTTATTTGCCCCCAGAGACATGAAACTCGGCACGAACCTGGGGCCGGGGTGGAACTTCCTGGCAACGGAAACCGTTTTGGCCTAGGACTTCCCGTTCCGGAGCTCGCCCCCCTCCCCCTTTTTAATACGAATGCCTCCATAGGGGGACTACACGTCCGCCATTTTGCCCCTTTTTTGCCTCCAGAGACCTGAAACTTGGCACGAACCTGGGGCAGGGGTGGAACTTCCTGGCAACGAAAACCGTTTTGGCCTAGGACTTCCCGTTCCGGAGCTCGGGCCCATCCTTTTTAATACGAATGCCTCCATAGGGGGACTACACGTCCGCCATTTTGCCCCTTTTTTTGCCCCCAGAGACATGAAACTCGGCATGAACCTTGGGCCGGGGTGGAACTTCCTGGCAACGAAAACCGTTTTGGCTTCGGACTTCCCGTTCCGGAGCTCGGGCCCACCCCCTTTTAATACGAATGCGTCCATAGGGGGACTACACGTCCACCATTTTACCCCTGTTTTGGCCCCAGAGACCTGAAACTCGGCACGAACCTGGGGCCGGGGTGGAACTTCCTGGCAACGAAAACCGTTTTGGCCTAGGACTTCCCGTTCCGGAGCTCGGGCCCACCCCCCTTTTAATACGAATGCGTCCATAGGGGGACTACACGTCCACCATTTTACCCCTGTTTTGGCCCCAGAGACCTGAAACTCGGCACGAACCTGGGGCCGGGGTGGAACTTCCTGGCAACGAAAACCGTTTTGGCCTAGGACTTCCCGTTCCGGAGCTCGGGCCCACCCCCCTTTTAATACGAATGCGTCCATAGGGGGACTACACGTCCACCATTTTACCCCTGTTTTGGCCCCAGAGACCTGAAACTCGGCACGAACCTGGGGCCGGGGTGGAACTTCCTGGCAACGAAAACCGTTTTGGCCTAGGACTTCCCGTTCCGGAGCTCGGGCCCACCCCCTTTTAATACGAATGACTCCATAGGGGAACTACACGTCCGCCATTTTGCCCCTTTTTTTGCCCCCAGAGACATGAAACTCGGCACGAACCTGGGGCCAAGGTGGAACTTCCTGGCAACGAAAACCGTTTTGGCCTAGGACTTCCCGTTCCGGAGCTCGGGCCCACCCCCCTTTTAATACGAATGCCTTCATAGGGGAACTACACGTCCACCATTTTGCCCCTTTTTGCACCAAGAGACATGAAACTCAGCACGAACCTGCGGCTGGGGTGGAACTTCCTGGCAACGAAAACCGTTTTGGCCTAGGACTTCCCGTTCCGGAGCTCGGGCCCACCCCCCTTTTAATACGAATGCCTCCATAGGGGGATTACACGTCCGCCATTTTGCCCCTTTTTTGCACCAAGAGACATGAAACTCAGCACGAACCTGGGGCTGGGGTGGAACTTCCTGGCAACGAAAACCGTTTTGGCCTAGGACTTCCCGTTCCGGAGCTCGGGCCCACCCCCCTTTTAATACGAATGCCTCCATAGGGGGACTACACGTCCGCCATTTTGCACCTTTTTTTGCCCCCAGAGACCTGAAACTTGGCACAAACCTGGGGCCGGAGTGGAACTTCCTGGCAACGAAAACCGTTTTGGTCTAGGACTTCCCGTTCCGGAGCTCGGGCCCACCCCCCTTTTAATACGAATGTGTCCATAGGGGGACTACACGTCCGCCATTTTGCCCCTTTTTTTGCCCCCCGAGACCTGAAACTCGGCACGAACCTGGGGCCCGGGTGGAACTTCCTGGCAACGAAAACCGTTTTGACCTAGGACTTCCCGTTCCGGAGCTCGGGGCCATCCCCCTTTTAATACGAATGACTCCATAGGGGGACTACACGTCCGCCATTTTGCCCCTTTTTTTGCCCCCAGAGACCTGAAACTCGGCACGAACCTGGGGCCGGGGTGGAACTTCCTGGCAACGAAAACCGTTTTGGCCTAGGACTTCACGTTCCGGAGCTCTGGCCCAGCTCCCTTTTAATACGAATGCCTCCATAGGGGGACTACACGTCCGCCATTTTGCCCTTTTTTGTCCCCAGAGACCTGAAACTCGGCACGAACCTGGGGCCGGGGTGGAACTTCCTGGCAACGAAAACCGTTTTGGTCTAGGACTTCCCGTTCCGGAGCTCGGGCCCACCCCCCTTTTAATACGAATGCGTCCATAGGGGTACTACATGTCCGCCATTTTGCCCCTTTTTTGCCCCAAGACACCTGAAACTCGGCACGAACCTGGGGCCAAGGAGGAACTTCCTGGCAACGAAAACCGTTTTGGCCTAGGTCTTCCCGTTCCGGAGCTCGCCCCCCCCCCCCCCCCCCCCCCCCCCCCCCCTTTTAATACGAATGCCTTTATAGGGGGACTACACGTCCGCCATTTTGCCCTTTTTTTGCCCCAAGAGACCTGAAACTCGGCACGAACCTGGGGCCGGGGTGGAACATCCTGGCAACGAAAACCGTTTTGGCCTAGGACTTTCCGTTCCGGAGCTCTGGCCCACCCCTCTTTTAATACGAATGCCTCCATAGGTGGACTACACGTGCACCATTTCGCCCCTTTTTTTGCCCCCAGAGACCTGAAACTCGGCACGAACCTGAGGCCGGGGAAGAACTTCCTGGCAACGAAAACCGTTTTGGCCTAGGACTTTCCGTTCCGGAGCTCGGGCCCACCCCCCTTTTAATACGAATGCCTCCATAGGGGGACTACACGTCCGCCATTTTGCCTCTTTTTTTGCCCCCAGAGACATGACACTCGGCATGAACCTGGGGCCGGGGTGGAACTTCCTGGCAACGAAAACCGTTTTGGCCTAGGACTTCCCGTTCCGGAGCTCGGGCCCATCTTTTTTAATACGAATGCCTCCATAGGGGGACTACACGTCCGCCATTTTGCCCCTTTTTTTTGCCCCAAGAGACATGAAACTCGGCATGAACCTGGGGCCGGGGTGGAACTTCCTGGCAACGAAAACCGTTTTGGCTTCGGACTTCCCGTTCCGGAGCTCGGGCCCACCCCCCTTTTAATACGAATGCGTCCATAGGGGGACTACACGTCCACCATTTTGCCCCTGTTTTGTCCCCAGAGACCTGAAACTCGGCACGAACCTGGGGCCGGGGTGGAACTTCCTGGCAACGAACACCGTTTTGGTCTAGGACTACCTGTCCATAGCTCCGCCCGCCCCCCCCCCCCTTTTAATACGAATGCCTCCATAGGGGGACTACACGTCCGCCATTTTGCACCTTTTTTTGCCCCCAGAGACCTGAAACTTGGCACAAACCTGGGGCCGGAGTGGAACTTCCTGGCAACGAAAACCGTTTTGGTCTAGGACTTCCCGTTCCGGAGCTCGGGCCCACCCCCCTTTTAATACGAAGGTGTCCATAGGGGGACTACACGTCCGCCATTTTGCCCTTTTTTTGCCCCAAGAGACCTGAAACTCGGCACGAACCTGGGGCCGGGGTGGAACATCCTGGCAACGAAAACCGTTTTGGCCTAGGACTTTCCGTTCCGGAGCTCTGGCCCACCCCTCTTTTAATACGAATGCCTCCATAGGTGGACTACACGTCCGCCATTTTGCCCCTTTTTTTGCCCCCAGAGACCTGAAACTCGGCACGAACCTGAGGCCGGGGAGGAACTTCCTTACAACGAAAACCGTTTTGGCCTAGGACTTTCCGTTCCGGAGCTCGGGCCCACCCCCCTTTTAATACGAATGCCTCCATAGGGGGACTACACGTCCGCCATTTTGCCCCTTTTTAGCCCCCAGAGACATGAAACTCGGCACGAACCTGGGGCCGGGGTGGAACTTCCTGGCAACGAAAACCGTTTTGGCCTAGGACTTCCCGTTCCGGAGCTCGGGCCCACCCCTCTTGTAATACGAATGCCTCCATAGGGGGACTACACGTCCGCCATTTTGCCCCTTTTTTTGCCCCCCCCCCCCCCCCCCCCCCCCCAGAGACCTGAAACTCGTCACGTGCCTGGGGCCGGGGTGGAACTTCCTGGCAACGATAAACCGTTTTGGCCTAGGACATCCGTTCCGGAGCTCAGGCCCACCCCGCTTTTAATACGAATGGTTCCATAGAGGACTAAACGTCCGCCATGTTGCCCCTGTTTCCCCCAGAGACCTGAAACTTGGCACGAACCTGGGGCCGGGGTGGAACTTCCTGGCAACGAAAACCGTTTTGGTCTAGGACAACCCGTTCCATAGCTCCAACCGCCCCCCCCCCCCCCCCCCCCCTTTAATCCGAATGCCTCCATAGCGGGACTACACGTCCGCAATTTTGCACCTTTGTTTTGCCCCCAGAGACCTGAAACTTGGCACGAACCTGGGGCCGGGGTGGAACATCCTGGCAACGAAAACCGTTTTGGCCTAGGACTTTCCGTTCCGGAGCTCTGGCCCACCCCTCTTTTAATACGAATGCCTCCATAGGTGGACTACACGTCCGCCATTTTGCCCCTTTTTTTGTCCCCAGAGACCTGAAACTCGGCACGAACCTGAGGCCGGGGAGGAACTTCCTGGCAACGAAAACCGTTTTGGCCTAGGACTTTCCGTTCCGGAGCTCGGGCCCACCCCCCTTTTAATACGAATGCCTCCATAGGGGGACTACACGTCCGCCATTTTGCCCCTTTTTTGCCCCCAGAGACATGAAACTCGGCACGAACCTGGGGCCGGGGTGGAACTTCCTGGCAACGAAAACCGTTTTGGCCTAGGACTTCCCGTTCCGGAGCTCGGGCCCACCCCTCTTGTAATACGAATGCCTCCATAGGGGGACTACACGTCCGCCATTTTGCCCCTTTTTTTGCCCCGCAGAGACCTGAAACTCGTCACGAGCCTGGGGCCGGGGTGGAACTTCCTGGCAACGAAAACCGTTTTGGCCTAGGACATCCGTTCCGGAGCTCAGGCCCACCCCGCTTTTGATACGAATGGTTCCATAGAGGACTAAACGTCCGCCATTTTGCCCCTTTTTCCCCCAGAGACCTGAAACTCGGCACGAACCTGGGGCCGGGGTGGAACTTCCTGGCAACGAAAACCGTTTTGGTCTAGGACAACCCGTTCCATAGCTCCGCCCGCCCCCCCCCCCCCCCCCCTTTTAATCCGAATGCCTCCATAGGGGGACTACACGTCCGCCATTTTGCACCTTTGTTTTGCCCCCAGAGACCTGAAACTTGGCACGAACCTGGGGCCGGGGTGGAACTTCCTGGCAACGAAAACCGTTTTGGCCTAGGACTTCCCGTTCCGGAGCTCAGGCCCACCCCCATTTTAATACGAATGCCTTCATAGGGGGACTACACGTCCGCTATTTTGCCCCTTTTTTTGCCCCCCGAGACCTGAAACTCGGCACGAACCTGGGGCCGAGGTGGAACTTCCTGGCAACGAAAACCGTTTCGGCCTAGGACTTCCCGTTCCGGAGCTCGGGCCCACCCCCCTTTTAATACGAATGCCTCCATAGGTGGACTACACGTCCGCCATTTTGCCCCTTTTTTTGCCCCCAGAGACCTGAAACTCGGCACAAACCTGGGGCCGGGGTGGAACTTCCTGGCAACGAAAACCGTTTTGGTCTAGGACTTCCCGTTCCGGAGCTCGGGCCCACCCCCCTTTCAATACGAATGCCTCCATAGGGGGACTACACGTCCGCCATTTTGCCCCTTCTTTTGCTCCCAGAGACCTGAAACTCGGCACGAACCTGGGACCTGGGTTGAACTTCCTGGCAACGAAAACCGTTTTGGCCTAGGACTTCCCGTTCCGGAACTCGGGCCCACCCCCCTTTTAATACGAATGCCTCCATAGGTGGACTACACGTCCGCCATTTTGTCCCCTTTTTTGCCCCCAGAGACCTGAAACTCGGCACGAAGCTGGGGCCGGGGTGGAACTTCCTGGCAACGAAAACCGTTTTGGTCTAGGACTTCCCGTTCCGGAGCTCGGGCCCACCCCCCTTTCAATACGAATGCCTTCATAGGGGGACTACACGTCCGCCATTTTGCCCCTTCTTTTGCTCCCAGAGACCTGAAACTCGGCACGAACCTGGGACCTGGGTTGAACTTCCTGGCAACGAAAACCGTTTTGGCCTAGGACTTCCCGTTCCGGAGCTCTGGCCCAGCCCCCTTTTAATACGAATGCCTCCATAGGGGGACTACACGTCCGCCATTTTGACCTTACTATAAATCATACAAAATGCCAGATTGATCCGTAAAGGGGGTGTCGACTGGTAGCTGGGTTATAGTTAAAAATTGAAAAGTTGAGAAAGGGAGTTTACGGAACATGGTTTATTTGAAGACAGAAAAGGGGGAAAAGGAGTGGAAAGTCGAAGGCAAGAAAGTAGAACGAAAGGGAGTTAAAGCTAACCCAGCACCGGCCGAGGGGTTAGCCGATTGGGGATACAGGACCAGTACCCCGCCCGTCTACCCCACAACTTAGTGCCAAAGTAGTAGTGTTGGTCAGGGTCGTTATGTGTCAATATCCTGACAAGCCAACAAAGACTCCAACCACCAGGATCCCCTCGTCGTAGAGATACTGGGTCGCCACCCACGGCAAACAGGTGGGCTACCTTTGGAGGGTTCTTATCCCGCTACAGGTAGCGGCAGTCGGAGAATTCTAAGGCCCACAAATTTATGACGAGCAAAATTAACGAAAAGAGCATACATAAACATACATTCGCAAAACATATCAATTTGATATTATTCGCTAAATAATCGTTGTCAATGGCAACGCGCATCTGCGAACCTGGAGCACGTGAAAAAATCAAACATTTTTTGTAGTTTTTTTTTTTTTATAACTATTAACATCTTGTTTGATGGCAATTTCTTTAACGCATACCACCGCGAAAACGTATGCTGCCTTATGACGTTTACAACGTCATATCCGAAAATTTTGACGGTTATCGTTTTTCCCTTTGAATATTATACGCATTTGTTCATAGCTGTGTCACTAACCAAAATTTCTAAATCATGACGTCGATGCTTGACGTCGAGTTAAGGACAGCCATTAAATTTTGTGTCGGATTAGATAAGACACAAAGTTAAGGCAAGCCATACATCTTTAATCGGAAACGCTTGTGTTATTTGGTGACCTTTCGGTCAGCTTCGATCATCACCGGATTTGAACAAAATGCCTAGACGATAAATATTTGAAATGGGGACAAATCTTGTAATTATCACTAAATTTTTAATTATCATTAAACCAAAACTCAAATTCTTTTAGCTATATTTAGCAATAAATATTTTATCAGTTATTTAAATAATAACGCGATGTTAGATTATTGAATTTTTATTCTAGAGACTTGTCCAATATATCCGGTGTTTATTAAAATGGCGTCTTCGGACGTTACAAACGCGGTCGATTCACTTCAGAAAAAGAAAAAGAACGATCTATTAGCAAAACTCACGTGATGATCGATCACAATTTTGTGTAGGACATACTTGTGATTTACCACAGTGTTTGTTGAAGGAGTGCCCGCTGCCAAACAACATTAACCGGCAAAAATGTAAGCCGTAACAGTTAGAGCACTGGACGAATAATTATGGAATTAGAAATGCTTTTCCTGTCATTGCAAGGCATGTCGCCTAGGGCCAGTACCGCTGACGTAAAACAGTGTCGTTGGGGAGTTACAGCGTGGTCTTGGGGGATATATGTATGTAAAATGTTCAAACATTGAGTGTGCCCAGATCAACATAGTTCCCTATGGGAAAACCCACAGGGCCCCCGGTTCTAAAGGCATCCCCTCATTTGCTGTCAACACCAAGCTTAGAACAGGTAAATAAACATTTTCGTATTTAAAAAATAAAATGAAACATCGAATTAATGTACCTTTGTGTTAGTAGATTAGTCTTTTATCTTCTACATTTGTAGTTTGTTGTGCGCTTAAAATAAACAATTTATATCGTAATTAACTATTAACTTTTATTTTTAGCAATGATTGATAGTCTCGGCGGTCCAGATGAAGTCAACAACTTCCTATCGAATCTGAATATCAGGCCTATCAACCCCTAGAATTAAAAGGTACGTTTTCATAGTGTTAATCGTTAATATTGGTTTCAAACACTAATTATATATTGATTATTAAAAATGATTCTTGGTATACGAAAGGAATTACCATTTCATGTTGTTGTTATTGGTTTGTATGTTAACAACACATATTTGCCTTTTTTACTTTTTAACGTGTCCATATTGATGTATTATAAACACAGGGGCATTTTTCTTCCTGTGTACAACATATAACTTTATTTTTGTACAGGCGAATAAGTCATTTTTTACATATAACAGTTCTCAAAACCATACATCAAATTATAGGTGAGGGAGCGCAGGGCCGGAAGTAACGTGCATTCCGTGGCTGCTGCATCGACACTGAATGCTGCAAATAATTCATTCGCCATGGAAATGCAGTTGAAGAACATCGAGTCGTTGAGTGTTCTCTTCTACAAGGGTGATGAAGGCACCTACTGCAAAAAATGTGGCGGGATCTAGTCTAAATCTAGCCTGTCTTCGGACAATATTCCTGCGGGATGGAGAAGATGGACTGTTTAACACTTTAACATGTAAAAATAAAGAAGGCCAGCCCCGTGTCACTAATTGTAAAAGGACTTTGGAGACAGTGATTCAAAAGTTAATGGATTTCTTTAAACATAAGCAGTGATGTATATCAACTGGTATTGTGAACACGCATTTTTAATTATAGCCATATTTGGCATTGATTGTTTCAGTTTTATGTGCACTTGTCATGATGTCTTACATTGTATCATTATTTTGGAATAATTAGGATTTTCAATTTGAATTGTGTCTTTTTTTTAAACTTCTCTTGGAAGCATACTGACTTCAGTGAAACTAAACACCTGAAATGTTCACACTGAAATATTAAGGTGTGTTTGTGAGATTTACCGCTTGATGTGAATGCTTTGAACATATGTTCATGTTAGTGCAAATTTATATAATTAATTTAATGTGTTTTCAACCCACTTTGTATATTAAAAAACAGTTTTTACCCTCTCCGGGTTTTTTTTTGTTTTTTTTTGTAAAAACTTACATTTCTCTCTCATTTGAAATTCTTTGGTTGCTGACGTTTTTATCTACTGTACATACTGTACATATGTTGTTTTATTACTAGTTATCATGTATGTACAAAAGTTCATTATATCTATTTTAACTCCCGATGCAGGTGCTTACGATTTATTTGCTAATGGGAGGTAGGGTGTTTTTTTACCATTCCTGAAATAAATATATGGTAAATAAAAATTAATTTACTGTTTTATGATTCTATATACATTGCCTGAAAATGTATGTAACACTTATTGCTTGTGAACATACAAAAATAACAAAAGAATCATAGATTGATAGCGCTTATTTGCTGTTTTGGCTGAAAATCATTTGTTCTATGAGCCGAAGTTTGACAATTGGCCTGTATTTATAATATAAATCTTATCGAAGTTTTTTTTTAACTAAGTCTGATAATATATGCTAATAGACACAAAATAAACCCAAAACAAGAAGTGTAATTGCATTTTTATTGATTTTATAAGCAAAACTGTACCATAAGTACTTTAGCTTTATAATACCATTCTAGATAGAGGGGGTTGGCAAAGTCCTAAACTTTTCTGAAAGTTGATGGTGATTTTTTTACAAAAAAATAAAGATCACATGTACATAACTCTTAATAAAAAAATGGATTTCTGAATATTGCCAATGATGGATGGCTTACCTTAAGGTGATACAGAGTTCCAGTACAATCAATGCAGAGGGCGTTTGCCTTTAAGTGGCACCGACGATTTTGAGAAGAAGGTTCTCTATAGAGGACGAACAGCGATGTGGTCACCCGTCTAATGTGAAATACACGATTTTAGAAAATGTGAAGGATATGGTGTACAGTGACAGACGACACACCCTGAGAAGTTAAGCTTCTGATTTGGATGTTTCTACATCTACAGTACACGACACTTTGAAAAAAGAGGTAGGAATGTCCAAAGTGTGCGCGTGATAGGTGCCGAGACTTTCTAAGAATCATGAATTTGAAACTAGGGTTTGCTGCTCGAGCGAGTTCGTCCGCCGTGCGCAAAGTTGAGGAATTCCTTGGTCGCATAATTACAACTGACGAGACTTGGTTATGGCACTTCGACCCGAAGTCGAAAGCACAGTCCTGTGTATGTAAAAACCCCTGGACTCCTCCCCCAAAGGCTAGGGTACAGAAGAGTGGTGGGATACATATGTTCATGTTTTTCATGGACAGAAAGGATATGATCCTACAGCATCAAGTACCCGATGGCCAGGCAGTGACCGCTAGTTATTATTCGAAGGATGGCAGTTTAATATTGTATAAACATTATTTTACTATTATTTAGGTGCTTAAACTATAACTATTAATGATACACACAATAATGGAAATGATAAAAAATAGTTTGTTTCAGCTTAATATCACTATTTACTTGGGGTAGGTTTGACACATTGTTTTCCCTTCAGGTTCCCAGGCGTCACTTAATGTAGGCAATGAAGAAGAAACGTCCCGATCTTGATCCAGAACGCATAATTTTTCGCCAAGATAAGGCCCCTGGACACAGGACTGACTCAACCATCCTAGAAATCAGTTTACCTGGTTTCGAAATTCTCCAGTATTTACCCTACAGTCCAGATCTATCCCCATGGACTTCAGAGTTTTCCTAGAGATCAAAGCTGCTCTACGAGGTCTGTGCTTTGAGAACACGAACGAGCTTCGTACGTACACAAAAAAACTGTTGTTTCGTCATACAAAAGTGACTGGTTCAGTGATACCTACACTAAATGGTTACAGAGACACAGAAAATGCATTTAGATCCATGATGATTATGTTGAAAAAGTGTGAACGAATATCAGAGGTTATTATGACGTCATTTGTATAACGCTGGTGTGCTCCGAGTTCACCTCACTATTGTTGTGTTATAAGCTGTAACTTTTATTACTGTTTAATGTATTTTCATATTATTTATACAACATGTACAAAATAGAACAACCTTCCAAATTTTATATTATCTCAAGGTACACAGAGGGTATTTGTTATTTTATAGCGCCAGTCTACGAACTTTCCGATCACCCCTCTCATTTAATACAAATTATAGTTAAATATGTAATTTATCCGAGTAAGGACTTTAAAACGTGGTAACATTACTATTACGCATCCTGGCGCACGGCATATTTTCTTATATCTTTTTAGTGAATGAAAAGAGCTCCTAAAATTGCTCCAAACGCCGCGAATTTTTTATGACGTCACTTCTGACTTTGGTATGTCATTTCCGCAAGTTGTTTAAGCTGTTATCTCAGATCGTTATTGCTATACTTTCGCGACAAGGCAGCGACTATGGAAACACCGTCAAAAGAAGAACAGCGTGTTTTATGAAGTTTTGCGTTAATCTTGGGAAAGCGCCCAAGCAACATCTAGAACGGGCAAACAACGGACGCACTGTTAGTAGGTCATTGGTGTTTAGATGGCATAAGGAGTATCGGGATGGCAGGAAGTAAAGAAAAGACAAAGAAAGGAGCGGCCGCCCGACCGTCATCGACGATAAACTGACACTTGCCAAAACCGCGATTCAGTGGGACCGTCGCATAACGGTAAGAGAAGTTTCAGAAATTTGCGATGTGGATACGGCCACTGCTCACAGTGGGACACTTTCAATGTCACAGGTTGCATCTCGACTGTTTCTACGTTCATACCAGAGAGAAGGCGACGCGTTCTTACACAGGATTATCACCACCGACGAGTCCTGGTTTTACTACAACGATCCAGAAACAAAGTCGGAGTCTTTGGTTGGGAAGCATACGTCGTCTCCACCCCGAAGAAAACACGTGTTACCAAATCCGTTGGGAAACACGTTTATTCTATTTATAGACTGAAAGGGGATGCTGTTAACACACGCTGTACACAGAGGAGAGACGGTGAACGCTGACTATTACTGGAGGGTTATGTTGACTTCATTTATAATGTAATAAAAACAAAATAAATAAATTAATTAATTAACCTGTATCTTTATCAAGTGCTAGCTCCGATATTTCTGTTTCAGGTAATCAGACCGGAACTGATCAATGCTATTCGTAAGAAGCGGCCAGAAATGCTGGCTAATCTGGAGAACATATACCTACATCAGGACAACGCGCATTCGCATACAGCATCCGTCTCTTCACTGGAACTTGATGTTCTCGGGTTTAACCGCATCGCTTATCCACCCTACTCACCAGACCTGGGCCCAATGGACTTTTCCGTTTTACCGGCCATCAAATCCGAACTACAAGGAATTAGGTATTGTTATGAAATTTTACTACACAATAAATGAGGTATTAAATTAATACATAGTAACCTTTTGTTTGATTTTATCTTCTCCAACGTTAAATATTGGCCGTGTCTTAAAACTTTTTTAACAACCATCGTACAAAAGGGGCAAGAGGGTTGAAGGGATTTGGGGGTTTGGTGGGATAGAGCGGGAATCACGGAGATTTTTTTTTTTAAAGTGTAGATGATCGCAGTGCAGAAACACTAATACCAATAATAAATCATTACATCTCACCAGGCACAACTATCATCAGCGACTGCTGGAAAAACATTCAGGCCTAAATAAAGAAGGCTACACTCACCTGACAGTGAATTACAGCAAAGAATTTGTGAACAGCGACACTGTTGCATGTGCAAATGTAATAGAGTGTACGTGGCACGCAGTAAATCAAAGTCGTTCTAAACAGAAACAGCTATAACCTTATACGAAACCTACCTTGCAGATTATTGCATCAGAAAAAAATATTTAAGTGAATCAAATGACAAATTCTTAGCTTTTCTCGACCAGATAAGATGCGTATATCCCGTGAAAAAGATAGAAATTTTAACCGCCCAATCTGTAATTAAGCCTAGTGTCGGTCCGCAATCTCTCGATGACAGTCTTGTTCTATAATGCAAAATTTTACTACATTTATTTACTTTTGTTGGGAGCTGCCGTCCCCACACACCCGCAAATTTAAAACAAAATTAAGTGAATCGAGCGATAAAATAGATCTAGCGAGTGTCAACACGTCCCTAGCAAAGATCATGCACCTGCTGCTCGTCAAATGCGCATGCCCGAAAAAGTAATTAATATGGCGGATTAGCACCCGCTAAAGATCATTAGAGCCAAGCAAAAAAAAAATAACAAAAAAAACAAAAACAACAAAAACAAAACAAACAACAAAAATAATAATAATAAACAACGAATAAATAAAGTTACTGAAAATGGATACAACAATCTAAAAGTAAGTGTACCCACGTACAGCACGAAAATAGAAATATGACGGAAATAGAAATTCTTACAATACAGAGTGGACAAGGCAATCACAACGAACCGACTTGGGTGGCTTCGCCTGTTTTACAAAGCTCAAGGGTTGCAATTCCTGAGGGGTTGCTCAAAAACAAGCACTGAAAAAAACCCTGATGTTCTACCTTTTAATTACTCGCAATACTACACTTTGTTGGTTTGGGTTGTTTTCTAAAACTCGATGATTTCTTTCGTGTCTTTTACATTTCACTTTTGACACTTTTGGCATATGACGTCACGGCATCGTGTGACGTCATTAAATGGTTCTCTTATATATCAGCGCTTGTACTGCTATATTTTATTTGAAACTACTCTCTTATTTGGAATTTTAGGTTGCAGAGGCTTTTATCTATTGTGCATATGTTGAGAGTTTATTTTATTATTAGTTACTATGTATGTACATAAGTTCATTATATCTGTTTTAACTCCCGATGCAGGTGCTTACTGTTAGTTGTTTCACTTTGACGGGATATTTTTATTTACACTGTTTGTTTGATAGAAAAACCTTCAGGAAGTGCGAGGTTGGAGCGCTCCACAAACCAGGTTTAAGCACCCCAGTCGGCCCTTTTGCCGACTGACCGTTCCAAGGCGGTAACTGATGGTTTTTATTTTTGTAAGTTATGTCTCGTCTCTTTGTTTTTGTCACATTTACATTTACCTTGTTTGCCTTTGTCTAGAGGTAGATAAAATTTAAATATCTGGAAATTTTGATAGGACCTTTCCTTATTTACCTACTTAACCTTTTCACAGTCGGACTGATCGACTCTTAGCTTGGCCACGAAACAACCTCGATTTGTCTCTATCAGTTTAAAAGAGGCGGGTTCGATCCCCCTTTCTTGAAGATATTCAAGTATCCATTCTCTAGTTGAGTGTGAAGCTATGCCGTCGATGTAATACCGACGTGTGCGACGTGATCGTATGCTTTCAAACACAGGTTCAGTTTTGTTACACTTAATATGTTTATTTCTGACGTTATCGGTTTGTTTTTGGTCAGGTTCGAGTCTTTGCTGTTTTTTTCAGTTGTATTGTTCTCTGTTCAATATGAGTACGTCGATGCGTCTTGATTCACTTACGTTTTGCTCGATCTCTGTTGCGTTCTTTTCGCTTCTGTTTGTTTTGTGGCTGTTTGGTTTTGGAGTTGAGTTGATGCAGTTTGGTTTGAGTTTGTTGTATTCTTCTCGAATCCAGAGCCAGAGATGTGTGGCTGGGCAGGTTTGGGTCGGATGCACTCCTCGGTGTTGTCGTCGTTGCACGTTTCCATTGGTCGATCGGGTCCGGTTTAAATATGGGAGTGTGACACGCCGTTCTTCATGACAAGACTGCTTGCACGTGTCTGCTTAATGCATTCTACACTTAATTACATATCATGAAGCGTTTTAGAGTCGATAGAGCGTAATTTCTTGTCTTCAGAGACAATGTTTGAAATAAAAGTTTGGAGCATATCGTGTCCCTGGCACAAATACATGAAAGTTTGAGCCATTGATTGCTTTTCTTGTTTGGGCTCAATGATATCTTGAGACAACAGTTGGATAGTAGCCTCGGGTGTCGGTGTTCCAGAGTCGTCTCTATAGTTGGATTGTGTCGGTAATCTTCGCCTTACAAGAATGTTAGTACCCTGGGATTATCATTGTCGATAAATTCTTGTAATACGTAGCAATCTTTGGCATATCGCTCTGAGCTCCCTCTGCCCTTGTCGTTCTGCGGTGTATCAGTGTGCCTTGACAATATTCTGATTCCTTCTTAAAAGAATATAAAGGCAAATATTGTCATTTCTATTTGTAAGTAACAGCTTGTCAATATATATTGACTGTGGCAGATTGTAAAGTTCATCATCGAGCATCGCAAAGAACTGCAGGTTCGAAATCGGTTGGCTTGATTGGTCATGAGTATCATCGCTCGGTGAATTGTACGAACCTGTAGGCTCAGCATCGAATAGGTGAGACAGCTACATTAAATGGTCAGCAGAAACTCCGTCATCACTTGACGTAGCTCCCGTTAGCATTTCTGCGTATATCGATCGTCATTAAAGAGGGGACCAATCTGATCGCCCTCTGTATGTACAGGTGTGGCAGTCGAGCCCTACGACATGGTGTGGTCAATGGATTGTGACTGGCTGGCCTCCATTTTTGCGTTAATCCTCTAGTTGCATGTGCTGTGGAACCTTGGTGTAATGTAAAGGACACCGTTTAGATTCTTTGAGAAGTTATCACTTTTAAGTTTTAACGTGTTTTCAGCCTCGTGTAAATATCTGTATGAATAATACTTGAACGCACACCGATCTTTGTGAAGAGTTTTAGAACACACATATCAACACACCGGCCATAATAGCTCAGGTGGTAGAGCGTCGGCTTGCGGATCTGGAGGTCGAGGGTTCGTACCCCGGCCGGGTCAAACCAAAGACTTTAAAGTTGGTAGTAGTGGCTTCCCCCCTAACGCTCGGGGCTAAAGGGACAGCATTACGCCTGACTCGTCGGTGTCAGTATAATGGACCGGCCGGGTTCAGTCCCTGGGCACCTCATAAGTGCCCCTGTGCTATAATGATAGAAATGTCGCTGCGCAGTATCGGCAAAAATGCCGGCTAATCCCAATCCCATATCAACACATATGTCACTTTGTCAATAATTATTGTTTAATGATATAGATTACGGTGAAATTATAGTCCATGAAAGGCGCGCGCTTTCTCTATAGGAACAAATGGTCCACAGAGCAGCAGTGACCTTGTTACCATGGACGGTTGTAGACTATCCCACTGCTGGACATAGTCAGGGGAACTAACCTAGAGAAAAAAACTATAGAGAGGAAGGCAGGGACAGGAGACCTATTGTTATGAATGACAACCACCAGCTAACTAGTTGTGTAATTTGTGTTTTGAGTAAGTTTTAGAACTACATGTTAAACATGCACTACTTTTACTAGAAACTTATGGTCACTACAAATGTATTATTAGTTCAGTCCATAATCTCACAGTGAGGCTAGCCAGTTATTACATTTTGACTTTTCACATTTTTTTACTTGAAGAATACTAGCTGATCATTATACCAACTGAGCTAACTGGGGGAGGAGAATCGGGGTTTTTCATTGATTGCTGCTGCATAGGCTCGGTTTCGTACAGGTATAGCCACGTTTCGTCCATTGTGACTATGCGCTAGAGAAATCGATCTCCCCCACGGTCAAAGCATCAAGAAACGACCTTGACATCCGCACGCGCGTGGTCGTCTAATCCTGGTGAGAAGCCGTGGCACACCTTATTCGTCTTCAGAGTGTCCTTGAGAATGCGATACATGACATTTACGCATATCCCTGTCAGATCGCATATCTCTCGCACTGATATTCGCCTATCATCACTGATGATGTCCTGTACGCGCTTAACGTCGTCTTCCCCACGGCACGGGCGACCACCACTCCGTGGCTTATCGAAAACGTCTTACAGGCCAACTTTTATGCCACGCAAAAACTAAGCTTCTTAAAACATCTGTTTGTTGATTACCTGTCTGTATTAATGTTAACCTATCCGTCGGGGTCATGTTAGCGTTCGCACAAAATTTGATGACGCATCGCTGTTCCAGTTTTAATGTTGTAGCCATGATAAGTTACTTTCCGCTTTAGCTTAAACTGCTAAACAACTTACTAAATGACGTCAGATAATATGCCATGACGTCATATTTATCTAAGCCATCATTTTCGAGCGTTGGGACAATACTGTTAATAAAAAAATTACACGTCACCTAACTTAACGTCGTTGCCAAAATCTCTACTTGCAGAGAAAGTAGGCGGGAAGACGTAGCTCTTACCCGCTGCCCCATTGGACATACTAGATTAACTCATTCATATCTTTTAAAAATAGAACTTTATGATCGATCACCTAAAGCCCTCAGACCTCTTGGTTTAAGGCTTAAAGATAGCATAAACACATCAGGTATTAAACTCGAAAACATTTCTGAAAACCCCACTCCGTTCTCCTGATGTGAATTTAGAACTCTGTAAAAATAAAAAGTCGAACACAGATCCTTTGATTTTACGATCTGAATTTCTCGAACTCCTTGATAAGTACTCTGATCACATTCACATATATACTGATGGTTCAAAGACGGACACTCATGTTGGCTGTGCTTCCGTAAGTAATAGCCACTGCATTAAACAAAGACTTCCTAACAACTCGTCTATCTTCACCGCTGAAATCCGGGCTATAAATCTAAGCCTTGATTTCATTTCAGAACATTCCGGTGAAAAATATGTTTTCAGACTCATTATCTGTATTGCAAAGCATAAATTCACTGAATTATTCAAATCCACATGTTCGCACTGTTCTTGTCAAACTTCAAAGTTTATACGACACTGACGAAATCTCCTTCTGTTGGCTTCCTAGTCATGTAGGCATCCGAGGAAACGAAGATGCTGACAGGGGTGCAAAATCTGCCTCAGCCCTCACTGAGACAGATCTTTGCATCCCACACACTGATTTTAAACCACTTATTTACCGACATATTTTAACCAAGTGGCAAACAAGTTGGGACAGTATTGTTTGTAACAAATTACACGTAATTAAACCTAACGTCGGTGCCAATGTCTCTGCTTGCAGAGAAAGTCGACGAGAAGACGTAGCTCTTACCCGCTGTCGCATTGGACATACTAGATTGACTCATTCATATCTCTTGAAAAGAGAAGTTCAACCTGTATGTGTTCCTTGCCAGGAACCACTGACAGTCAACCATATTTTATTACAGTGTATCGACACAGACCACATACGGTCGAAATATTTTAATGTCCATAACATGTACGAACTATTTAGGACAGTGTCGGATTCTAAACTGGTTTGCTTCTTGAACGACATTGGTATTCTTAGTAAGTTATAAATTTTTAAACTGTTTATTAACCAATCGTCATACTTTTTAAACCGTTTTATGTGTTGACCTGTTTTCAATTGTTATTTATTTTTTTACCTGATAGTTTTTATATTTTTCTATATTTTACATGCGTAGTTTGGTTTTTAACCTGATTACGCTTTATTCACACTTAACTTTGTATTCGGCGCCGTATGACCTATTAAGTGTCGGTGTGCCGTTAAATCCAAATAAATAAATAAATAAATAAATCAACCTAAATGTGTGCCTTGCCAGGAACCACTGACAGTTAAATATATTTATTACATTGTAGTGACATAAATCAAATTCGGTATTTTAATGTCAATAACATATACGAACTGTTTAAGACAGTACCCGATGCTAAACTTGTTTGCTTCCTAAACGAAATTAATATTCTTAATACGTATTTTAGTTTAAACCTGATTGTATTCTTTTATCGTTAAACGTCAACGTATTCGACGCCGTATGACCTATCAAGTGTCGATGTGCCGTAAAACCCAAACATCAAATCAAAATGTTGTTGTTCCATTTAAATTTGTTTGCTTGTTTTGTGGGGTCGGGGTCAGACAGTGATCAAATTGTCGTTATGATATTCCAATCAACAAAACTACATTATTACCAAACCGGTCTGCAGTATTAAAGAAACTTCGAAACACGAGGGCTGTTCCATAAATCCGCGGAATTTTCCTCTAAAACAATCATTTTTGAATACAATTGCACAAAATTTCGCGCACATACTCTCTGACATGTATTTAGATGAATGTAAATAGTAAGAATGTTTGTTATAGTTTATCGCGAATTTAGCGGTATCTATAGCAACCAATATATTATATACAATTGAAGCACGCCGGATTTTCAAACTTTAGAACATAATATAAACGCTGTAAAATAGTCAAAACGGTCGCAATTTTAGAGCCAAGTTGTCTGACGTTACGTCAAGGTATGAACGTCCTTTCCTATCCGTTTAAAGTGGTTGTTTTGAACGGTTTCTTCTCAGCAGCGTTTTATCGCTATGACTTCAGGAAAACGTTTGACGTCAAATGACGAAATTGAATTACGTTCCATCGTGAAATTTTGTGTCGGACTAAAACTATCTCCGGCAGAAACACTTAAACGCACCAAAAAGTCGGAAATTCTTCCTATGTGTGGGAAAACATTTGTCTACAAATGGCATGACAGGTTTAGTGAAGGTAGAACATATGAGTTTGATGACAAGAGACCGGACGTCCGACAAGTGCAGTGACTATCGGAACAGCGAAGTACGTCAAGGGGCTAATCGACACGGATAGGAGGTTGACAGTTTAGAACATAGCAGATGAGTTAAAAATGTCTGCACGTTAGGTTCCACGCCTTCTTCAGGACGACGACAAACGGAAACGTGTCGAGTTTGACGTTTAAAGATCTGAATGTTGACGTCGACGTGCTTCAAGTACTACTTGGTACCATTATTTATAGTTATCTGTAATATTTTATATTTGATGTATTGCAACGAAATTTGGCACACATGTCGGCAAAAAGTAAAGGTATGTCACAGTATAATTTGTTTTTTTTTTATTTATATCCCTTATATTAAATATATTAACGAATTCCGCGGATTTATGGAACAGGCCTCGTATATATTACAGTAAATGTAAAAAATGTTTAATTTCAGTACCAAGCATACGTGGTTTCGTTCAAATTGTCTACACATGGTCATACTTTACCAAAGGGTGTAATCTGCGGACACTTTTAACTCTTATGTATATTCTGGACTGGAGGTATGTTACAAGGAAATATATTTTGAATTGCAGGTGATAGAGGACACTATATTTAAGTGACGACAACAACACTGCAGTGTTTCCCGATGAGGGGCCTTTTTCGATGCTGTTGCTAGCTCTCATTACGAAGTGCAAGGTGAGCCATGTACAGCTACTGCCTCCTCGCCCCAGACCCTTCCTTCTCCTGGCCCATCATCTCTTCCAGGGGCATTTCCCTTGACTCCCGTCAGGTTCAGGTTTACAGTCAGAGGTAACACGCCGTCATTCCGACGACCACCCGCAAGGAGTTATCAACGATATTTGAAAGTGAGCACAATAAAATTAAGCAATACCTTAATCTCAATTTCACTACTAAGTAAACAGTTTTGTTAATTTAAGAACTTTAAATCAGGTTTTATTATGATCGCAAATGGTCTTTTATGAACCAGCTTTATAAGTGTTATGAATCTTGTTTATGCGTAATTATCGCATCGGTTATTATTTGTCTGTAATACCAACATTATGTTCGTACTAAAATGTTGGATAAAAACAGTTTTTGAACCATATGTCAAGGACTATATATAACTTTAGTTTAAAGTATGTAAATAGTACTTGAAGAGATAATTATAGTTATTATTATTATTATTATTTTAGATGCGTGAGCCTTGCTGAAGCACGTGGGGCTACCTTGATACCAGTACAGACTGTGTACATACGTCTAACAGATGACGAGGCGAACGTAAGTTCCGGGTCGGAAAAAGTGCAAGACCAACTAAACACCGAGGAACCAATAATAATTTGTGTCAGCAAGGGGCTGGAAATACACGATGGAGAGGGGACAAACGGAACTTATTTGTTAATTGACTATAAGCTCTTGATTGGACCGATTGATTGAATGATCGTTAGATTAAGGATTAACCGATAACATTTTTTTCCTTTTAGAGAAATCGTTTCAAGATTTTTATAATGGCCATTTTCGCTCAGCTACTCCAACATAGATGTGAAATCAACATGTGTACAATACAACCCCTACTTCCTATTATCGCCTGTGATGATAATGTGATGTGTAGCGTATTACATGTGGTTTATTACCTCCTCAGCCCCCATCATCAGCTCCAGCTGCGTGACTTTGCCTCAAGGTTAGACAGAAAATAGTATTTTCTTTCAATTATCACTTACACTATCATTATTTGAATGTATGCTGTTATCAGAGGTGTGCAAATAAATGTATAAAAAGTGTGAATCTAACCAGTTTTGTATAAATCAGAAGAAGAATATATATGACAAAGTCCTATTCGCATAGCAACATGTACAAAATTTAAAAAGGCACAGGACAAAGGTATTCGCATGCAAGCCAAATGTTAACGCAAGAACAAATCTGTAATGAGTCATTTAGCAAAAACAGGAAACCCAAAAGTTACCGCCTTGGAACAGTCAGTCGGCAATATGGACTGACGGGGGTGCTTAAACTGGATTTACAGAGATCTAACCTCACACTTCCTGATGGGTTTCTAAAATGTAAGCAATAAAAAGAAAATGGACCCATTTGAAAAAAATGTCCAAGCGCTGACGTTTTGTTTGATAAGCTATGATGAAAGTAGTGACGTCATTGAACAATAATGTCCACATAGTGTTCAGAAGAGAGATGGATAGTATTTCAGTCAGAATAACAACAAAACTTGTGTTGATAGTAAATGAAATTAATTATTTGAATCGAGGAAAAAATAACTAGAGAAGATTAAATGATTTTAGCATCCAGTTCATGTGAAGATGGAATTGAGGAACCAAAGGAATACACGTAACAATCCTTATAGGATAAATTAAATGATAGCATAGATTATATGCATGGGGAGATTTTTTACGACCGCCACACTGCACAAGTAACATTGTTGTGGTCATGAATAAGAATATATAAGACAAAGTCCTATGACCATTGCAACATTAACAAAATTTGAAAAGGCACAGGACATAGGTATTCGCATGCCAGCCAAATGTTAACGCAAGAACGAATCTGTAATGAGTCATTTAGCAAAAACAGGAAACCCGACAGTTACCGCCTTGGAACGGTTAGTCGGCAATATGGACCAACGCGGGTGCTTAAACCGGTTTTACAGAGTTCTGACCCCGCACTTCCTGATGGGTTTCTCAAATGTAAGCAATGAAAAGAAACCCGATCCATTTGAATAAAAGTCCAAGCGCTGACGTTGTTTTTTTTAAAACTATGGCGAAGGTAGTGACGTCATTGAACAATAGTGTCCACATAGTGTTCAGAAAAGAGATTGATAGTTTTTTTTTGGTTAGAATAACAACACAAATTTGTTGATAGTAAATGAAATTATTTTTTTCAATTAAGGAAATAATTACCAGAGAAGAGTAAAACCAAAGTGCAATGTCCATCGAAGGAAATACACGTCCTTATAGGATGAATTAAATGACAAACTTTAAAGGTAATATTAAAGTGCTATTGCATGTCTTTTATGTCAGAACAATGCCTTATCTGGTGTATTCTAATGTTTAATTTGATATATTGAAACGTCCTTTTTTCAATTATTTTATTCTCCATGTAAGATGAAACATTTTTACAGGTACCGCAAAGATGAACAAACGATTTACACCATTCTTCTTTTATGCAATACGGCATACTAAATAAAGATTAATGAACATATGCTTTGTCAGACATTACTCTTGAAAATGATTACTTCATGACATATTAAATAATCCTTTCAATTCCTGCATGTAGGCTGTCCACTGACCAGTAATCTAGTAACGATCACATTCATTATGGTACATTTCAGCACCTTTTTAAAAGAAACATATGTAAGAGTGCCATTAACATGAGTAATTAAAAACAAACACGTGGAACCAATCATTAAAAAATCACTAGAACAAATTGGTCATAGAATTTGGTAATGAAAAATTTTAAGAAAGGAACAGTATACATATAAGTACAACTTCTATAAGTATGTAAATAAGAAAAGGTCCTATCAAAATTTTCACAGATATTTAACAAAATTCTACCAGTAGACAAAGGCAAACAAGGTAAATGAAAATGTGACAGAGACTAGACATACATGTAGCACACATAAAGAAAACCCATCAGTTATCGCCTTGGAACGGTCAGTCGGCAAAAGGGCCAACTGGGGTGCTTAAACCTGGTTTGTGGAGCACTCCAACCTCCCATTTGCTGAAGGTTTTTCTAGCAAACAAACAGTGTAAATAACAACATCCCGTCAAAGTGAAACAACTAACAGTAAGCACCTGCATCGGGAGTTAAAACAAATACAATGAACTTATATACATTCATTACAACTAGCAACAAAATAAACTATAAACATATGTACAGTATGTACAGTAGATAAAATCCTCGGCAACGTAAAAACAAAAATCCCAAACGAGATATCAATTTTAAATTAAAACAGCCCATGCGCTGATATATTATAAGATATTATAGGAACAGATAAACAGCCCAAGCGCTGATATATTATAAGATATTATAAGAACAAATAAAACAGCCCAAGCGCTGATGTATAATAAGATCAATCAAAAAATGGCATATAATGCCATGACATCATGTTCTAAAAGTGTCAAAAGTGAAATGTAAAAAAATGGGTCTTTTATTTTACAAAATGCAAGTATCATAATTTGTAAAAGAATTTGACAAAATTATTTAAATTAAACAACAGCTTTGCAAAACAAGTTCTCATCAGTGAGACTTTGTGTGCCTTTAGGAAACAATATGCTTTTTGTTGAGGAAATTAATTGAAGCTGAGTATCTAGTGTTGACAAAATGTCTGAGGTAGGAATATATCTGACTGCCTTTTCTGCCTGATTCTTAGCAAAAAGACATGTATCCACATACGCACTTGTTTTTATACATGAATCAAATGAGAATTTTGCCCCACTCTTCTTCTCGGGAGCATCTGATGGCACATGAAAAACACTATATGTCGATGACGTGTGACTGCCTATCAACTTTCCCGTTCAAATACAAGTCAGACTAAAACCATTCATATAAGGGAGGTGTTTTAATTGACATGAGGTGCAGTGGTTTTTTGTGTGTTCTTCATGCATTAAAAAGCCAAATAGCTGGACATCGCCTAAATATGTGACTGACATGTATCTAAAATAACAAACCAAATAAAACATTGATTCTATAATTAACTTAGTACAACATTTTTAGTTTACATAACTGAATTCAAAATAGCATCATCACAATTAAACAGAATATATAAGTAACCTTATAAACCTAATAGTATTTTGACAGTACGATGATGTTTATATAAAAGTATTGTTAATTGAAAGTGACAAGAGATCAGTGAATGACAAGAGATCAATGAAAATCTCTCAGAAGGTTCGCAATATTACTTATGCATTATACTGTGATGAATTTTGAAATTGTAGAAAGAAAATGCCATCCATTGGTGTCTGAAATACTCTTCATATACAGGATCAACATGGCGGTTATGATTACCTTCAAACTGCAGCTTCTTTTTTGGACCCAATGGCCTGGTTTCTGTCTCTTATTGGTTCAAAACAAAATAAAAGAATATAAAGCAAAAGTTATGTTCCTTATTTTTTTAATATATTATAAAAAATCAATTATAAATTAATAATCTTCTGAAATTACTACTTCCTCGCCAGTATTACTGAAAAAAATAAAATAAGTTCTAAGGAGTGTCAAACTCGTTGATGCCTCTCTTCAAATGCAATCTTGCTTAAAACATTATAAAGTTAACATATTAGTAAAATATCTTTATATTGTTGTTCCCTTATCGATATGACAATGCACAAAAATATATAATAAGTTAATTTGATATACCTGATAATTTTACTTTTTCGACAGACGATATTATTTTTTCCACCACAAGTCATTTTGATGGTGGATTCTTTGGCGTAGAAAGTGGTCTCTTCATCTCATTCCCTCTTTTCAGGTGTTGAAAAGTGCCGGTAGTTTAGTCATATTATGCTATCCTTCTTATTCTTTGATTAATAGCAAAAGTTAGCATTGTAACTCTAGATCTACTTCTTTTGCCAAAAAAATCATAAAAATACATCGAAAAAGTAACAATGGGTATTTTTGTTACAATGAAATCAATAAATATGCATATATAAAGGATTTTATTATTTACTTAGAATTCATCCAAAAGATGTTTCAACTATAAAAATATCATTAAATTTGGTGAGTGTAAAATTAATCCCGAATGGAAAAATACTGAACATTACCCACTGTCTGTCCGAGACTCAGTCACCACCGGTGACATTTTGTCTAACTTTATAATGTGCTGAATGACAACGAGGCAATAAACTAGATTATCTTTATGTTTTCTATTCATTTCATTTCTTTACAAACATAAAATATTTATTATATAACCTTATTGTATAATAAAACACAAAACGCATAAAGGAATGCCACAGAACGGGATACTTTAATCGACAGAAAAGGAACGTGGCCAAAATGCTGGATGAACATGTAAAGAACAATTAGATTTTCATAAGAGTATATAACTCTGAATGCACTGTGCCAATTTAAACATGTATATTCTAAAACAAAACAACAACAAAATCATATGTCCGGCTGTAGTCATGAAATATTATAAACCCAGTTTCTTTGACACACTCATTTTCACATCCAGCGAATCTCTGGTATAAATATCTTAAGCATATTCCGGCTTCCACCTTCCGTTGCTTTTCAGTAACCATTCAGATACATCATTGGCAACAACAGCTGTTGATCCACCTGAACGGAATGAATGCCATCCATAGTTTTTACTTTCAAGTCCTATCTCAGTAAGATTTCTTAACAAAATCTCTCTAGCGCTCGTGTATGAGATCGGTTTACCTGGGCAAGGAACATGCTTATTCGCTTTGCTTAAAAAACGAATATTCCTAAAAATATAACAGTCTGAATCTTCATCAATATCAGCCAATTCTAAATATTTAGCTAATAAACCCACTGGACATGGACTTTTCACCGATGTAGAAATCACAACATTTTCACCCACGCTCTTTTGATCAGTTTTGCTTCTAGGAACACAACAGTTTACACAACTATTCAAAAATGCAATATCTGAGCGTCGGATATGGGAAAGTTCACTAAATAAACCCGCAAAACTGATGGTACACATGCAAATAAATCTTGAATCTAAAAGACTCTTACATTTCCCGAATTTCTCAACTAATTTAAACAAATCAGACACAGATATTTCAGTTTTCTGCAAAACTGGTTTACCACACAAACGTAAAAGTCCACTTTTCGCAGACTACTAAATCAAAAGCACATGGATCAGGTAATCAAGCTATCTTATGTTCCCATGAAATTCTATAAATAACTGAATTTAGAATTTCCTTTGGATGTCGGAGGAGACGATTTTTTTCAAAGAAGACATATACAAAGCTACATTGTAATCTAACGCGGGCAAGGATGGAAATGAGTAACGGTTACACCAAATGCAAAACGACTTGAAATAACAATTATGTTGTTTAAAAGTGTTATCTGACTTAGAATGTTTTACAAGACAACGTAAACTGTCGTGGAGTACTTTAAGGTCATCGGGTAGAGACCATTTGCTATTCTGTTCCCATCTTCCTACTTTGAAGGCATCTGTTAAATGTACAGATAAAATACAAAAGACTTTACCCGTGCAAGGGAAGCAACTGGATTAAATCATGCGTAATCGTATAGCCAGATTTTATTCCCTTATAAATTGTAAGCAGTAGACAATTAAACTTTTAGTTTAATTAGATACATACATGTAATTTGCAATGAGTCAAATCTTTCTAGATATAATATTTACAGATTCGATTCAAAGTGTCCTGGACACTAAAACTAACATACGCGTGAACACAGAACTAGTTCATCTGGGAACTATCAAAGTGCCGTGTGCTGCACACGCACGTAAATGAAAAACAGCTCTGTTCACTAAATAAATAGATGGAACAAGCCAATTATTTTCTCCAGCCCAATTCTGTGTGAAACAGTCTACTGCTTCAGTCTCATAATCGTAAAACTTAGAATTGTAACGGGCTGTTTTCCTATTCTCGTAATTCGCAAACCTGTCAACAGTAAAGGGGCCCCATAAAGAATCCATGTAGTTGAAGAATTCTCGTGTTACCTCCCATTCATCATTATTTCTATATTTGCTTATCGTACCAGCAAACACGTTCATCTCTCTAGGGACCCATTTGAATATCCAAATCAGTTTTAAAATCCAAGCCAATTCGAAAGACTTTTAAGGCCAGTTCGTGTAAATCTAGTTTTGAACTTCCAAATTTAACCACATGATCACAGACTTGTGAATCCGAAAACCACTTAACTTGACGATTAGCTAACTCATGACCGTAAGCTCTTAAGGCAAGATAGATTGAGTTCACGGATAGTGGAACATTTGTCCTTGTCTTCTGCACAACAGGTATCGTGAAATACAAAACCTGGCATGTTAACGATAAGAGCTCAACAAGCAAAACTACTAGCATCTGAATAAACCTGCAAAGAATCAACACTAGAAATTGCACTGATTTGTCTGTAATTCAAAGAATCAACATTTTCAAGCCAAAATCGTATCTCTGATAAACACAAACTGTCACTCTCTATAAGGAAAGGTATATCCCAACTACTCCTACAACATATTTGGATATACAAAAGCTTGTCATGAGACGTGCAATGTTTCCAATAACAGGCGTCATGGAAATCACTCTACCGGCACACTAAGCCAATTTATGTGCCTTTACAAAGGGCAGTAAAAGTGGGGTTTTCAAATCATCAATCCTTCGTGACTGTATACTGATAGAACAATTTGAACTATTCCATACCAGACCAATCCATTCCAAGTTTTGTACTGGGACCCAAACTGAGTTTTCCATGTTGACAACGAACCCGGCTTGATTTAAACTGTCCCTAACAAAATTTCCATTTTGAATTGCACTATCGAAGGTGTTGTTAATACCTCAGCCATCATCCAAAAACATCACAATTTTCATACCTTTAAATCTCCAAAACTTAACAATTTCACGCATAAGTTTAGTGAAAATGAACGGTGCGCTGGAAATACCGAATGCTAACACTTAATTTGTGTAAAATTTTCCATCAAAACAGAACCCTACGAATTTCTGATGTTCTGGGAAAATGTCCAAATGATAATAACCTTTTGATAGGTCAAACTTGTAGAAAAAAGAATGTTTAAAAATTTTTAAACCAGCTTTTCAATCTTCGAAAGACACTTTTTCTTTCCATATATGCTTATTTACAATTCTAAAGTCCAGAATTAGTCTCTTCTTGTTGGATTTGTTTATAGAAACACTAAGTGGATTGACTACATAAGGAGCACTTTCATGCTGCTTACTAAAACCCTGCCTTAACGTATCTGTAATCGATTCCTAAACAAAATCACTATTGTCTAAAGCAGACTTGTATTTTGAAAATGTTTGTTCAGGCTTAGTAATGAAAGGAATTTTGTTGCCATATTCAATTACATCAATAATATCGGAATTTGCACCTCTTCAGTGACCAGGTGTTATTTGCTCTTAAATTATTAGTAAAAACTATATGTTCGATTGCGACAAAGAACGGTTATAGAAAATATGTACTGCATATTTTTTCCGCGTTTCTTTACTTCACAGTGTATATATTTTGCCTGTTTAGTTTTCTAGTGAATTGCTTGTGTGTATGGTATCACACACAAAAATCAGCTACAAACTCATACATCGTCGCTGCTTGCAAGCACGTGCGAGGATACGCTCGCCCTGTATATATTTGTTTGCGGATTTGGAAATTGGCGATATTGTATTTGAGGAGGGACCAACTGGTATGTTAAACAACTCGATGTCAAGATACATTTTGTTGTTTCATTATAGGTCGTGTCCGAGAGTTTGGACCAAAATTTTTTTCTCAAATAACCAAATCAGTCAATTTTACCAAAAAGGTCTTGACAAATGCTGCTCAATGATGCCATAGATCCGTGTAAACAGTCAAGCGTAACTCCTCACTCGTCAGTGCCATGAGGTATTTCCTATCTGAGCCACGCTGCACAGTAAGCTATTTTAATCTACGAAAACCGCGTGACCATAAAGTTTGAAAACACGTGATACCAACATTCAGCTAAACTGTTGAAGTGTGACAAACACGCGACTTTTCACGTTTGACAAGACTTCCTGCACCACGTCATTATCTATTTTATAGCAGATTTCCATCGTTAGATACTGTTGCATGCATCTGATGAAGGCAAACTGTCGGATACCACCTTTAAAACAAGATTCAACTACGTATTAAAGTGAACCTTTGTAGATCTCACAATTTTAATTGTGGGTTTAATCTTAAGTAGAATATGCAAGTTAATTGCCTCGTTCTAGTCAATTGACGACAGAAGCTGTTGAGAAATGTTTGTTAATGTTTGTTCTTTTCTACTTAAACTAGCGGTTCTTTCGCTGTAAGACTACTTCTTTTTTCTTAAAGCGGTAATTGTGTTGATCCTTCAAGTTCATCGAAAAATCAGGTCTTTTATGCATATGTTCGGGTACTCAAAGAGACAGGTAAAGCACAGCCCATGTGTAAATTGTTTTGTTATAATGACACATTGTACATTCTCAAAGTAACAACTATTTTTATTTATTTTATTAAACGTGACAGTCTATAGAATATTGAAGATATTCTTACTATAAATAAATCCTTTCTTTTCTCAAATGATCCAATGATACCCTTTCAACCCCAATGTGGTTGACCCATCAAGCTTCAAGCCCTCTGAGGTTTTGCAGCAGGAGACCTGCATGGGTGCAAGTTTTCCGGCATATGCCGGAACTTCCGGTTTTTCCAAATAGTGCAAATCCGTTGAGATTTTCAGAAGGGGGGGGGGGTACTCTACTCCTGCTCTGAAATTAAGTTCGTTTCGATTTCAACCACGTAAACAATCTCATTGTCTATTTTAAGAATTCATTTGCATGTGCTTGTTTTCGACCTTTTCACGGACTTTCCGTGTGATGTACGATGCAACTTCGGACAACTGACACTTAAATGTCACGAAAATAACGATTCGTTAATGAGCTTGCCGGACTAGACCGGCCAGTGCCGAAAATTACCAAATACGGCTATTTGACCTTCACAAACTTAAAGATTAGCTGTCTTATTATAGCAACCTAATGAAAAAGCGCGTTCTGAAATGCGGTTTGCGCGATAAATGTGTTGATTATAAGAGCAAATTTGATTCGCTGTCTTATTATAACCGTCCAATGAAATAAGCGCTTTCAGACGAATTATCATACATGGAGGACGTAAACAACATTGATATTAATAGAGATAGAAAACAAAATATTGGAACATGAAGTTTTTACCCGCTGGGTTTGACATCAAGGAATTAGAAAAAGGATCAAAGAACAAGTAGCGTTGGGAATGGTTATCGGTAATAGACTGGCGATAAATGGGAACAATGGCTGAAAAAGCCTGACATAGCGGTTGTAGCTTTCTGCAAGTGTTGTGCCAAAACCATCAATGATCAAATAGGGGTCAAGCGGGAAGAAATGCATAAAAAACCACGCGAACGAAGCTAATCACATGAAAAACAAAACGACAGTGAAAAAACCCCAGGTAACTTGAAATTATCAGCAAATGTATTAATAGTTAAATTCAATATGTTGATATATCTACTAGGCATAGAATGATAGATAGGCCCTACTGCACATGTACTTTTTTCTTTGATACTTGAATTGCATTTGTATTCATATTCATAATATTAAGTTGAAGTGATGTGTAAGACTAAAGTATAAGATTACAAATCTATTATTTCAAAATGAATATAAGTTGAAACTGGATTTATTTTGTCAAGTATTCATTGATATTCAATAATAGGGCATACCAGATTGCTAATTTTCCATCAGACAATCAGGTTGTTTTATCAGAAAATGACTTGTCAAGGTCTTGTAATGTGCTAAAAACCAGGAGTTTCCGGGGGCCTCCGGCCCCCTGGACCCCTGGCCAGGGCGTTGCCCTGGACCCACCGGGGGCCCTGACGGCCCCCATGCCCCCAGCCAAAAGTTCAGGTTTTTCAAAATTTTCTACTTGCACCCATGGATCTGTGAAGCAGTCATTAGTGTAAAGTCCCCTTCAGAGCGCCCATCAGCTTACTTTGCCAGCAAAGAAGCCAAGATCACCGCCAGGAAACCGCCTGCTAAGAAACGCCGCAACCTAAGCACTCTAGTAAGTGGGAAGGCTATCACTGAAAATAGAATGACTGATACCATCAGGGATCATGAGAATGCAAAAAGGCTCAAAGAAACCTCTGATTCCTAAGCCTGTCACCATGCCTCTGCCTGGTCCATCTGAAATGTCAAAGAGCTGTTCTCGGCCAGTGGCAGCCGACAGCGACAGTTCAATTGATGAGCCGGACAGTTCAGAATTGTGATATGTCTGTAAGCTGTTTACAACAGCTGAGGTGAGCCACAGTACATCTCTGGTGTTTGTGAAGAGGGTGCAATGCTTTAAATGTGGACATTGGGTGCATCTGTCATTTTGCTCCACGGTTAAAATTGTCAGAAGGGGAGATGTTTTCCTTCGTCCCCATTGTATGGATGAGGAATAGACTGATAAGCGCATTTCTTTATGAAACAATAAATTAAAAGCAATATTGGTTATAAATAAAAACCATAAACTGTTTGATTTCTCTTTTTTTCCTCAAATGAACAACCTTTTTTCAACTGATCCAGGTAAGCATATTTTGTAAATACCACGTACAGTGAAAACTGTCAAAGATAAAACATCTAATCAGAGTCGTCGAAACTAGTGTCTGAAAACCAAGATGGCTGCCTCCATATGAAGTAAATAAATGCCGCTTTAAAAAACAAGTGGAATAATTCTTTAACAAAATCAATGTAATTTATTTTAAACAATGAAGAATTTGGATTTAAATTTAACTGAATGGTTTACTGTTATTTTTTCAACCGAAATGAATTTAATCGCTTATAAGCGTCAAAACTAGTGACGCTAGGATACATATGTTGATAGTTTATTTTATTACTAGTTATTATATATGTACATAATTTACTGTATCTGTTTCAACTCCCGATGCAGGTGCTTACTGTTCGTCGGGATATTGACGGAATATTTTTATTTACACAGTTTCTTTGTTTGCATTGTCTAAAGGTAGATAAAATTTAAATATCTGTGAAAATTTTGATAGGACCTTTTCTTATTATCCTATTGTATTTTATGGAAATGCTTTATACAAGTTAAAGAAAATCAAGGGTCTCAATAGCTTTTCTGACCGCATTACAATAGGTAAATAAGAAAAGGTCCTATAAAGATTTTCACAGATATTTAAATTTTTATCTTCCTGTAGACAAAGGCAAACAAGGTATATGTAAATGTGACAAAAAACACAGAGACGAGACATAACACACAAAAAGAAAAACCATCAGTTACCGCCTTGGAACGGTCAGTCGGCAAAAGGGCCAACTGGGGTGCTTAAACCTGGTTTATGGAGCGCTCCAACCTCGCACTTCCTGAAGGGTTTTCTATCAAACAAACAGTGTAAATAAAAGACGGTTACAACCCGAGAATCCTTTGGTGTACTGCATTGCTTGCAATTGACCCTTTTAGTCAAGAACTTTCATTGCTTTTTAATAACACGATGACCGGACAGGTCAATGAGACTATAAGAAAACAGTGATTTAAAGCCATAATTTGAAGTCAATGTTGGACTTTTTGTCTCTTCATCTCTTCAGTCATGCCCTATATAGATAGGTGGGACAACTTGAACAGTCTCCATGCCCTTGACGTGAGATTGCACACTAGGTACAACATCGGGATTTTTTTTTGTACCTTTATAATATAATATGCCAACTACGGATAAATCCTCGGCTTTTAATGATATGTTATTTTAAAACGTATTAACTCTTTAAAATACTACATTTTATTTTGATGGTGCAGGTTGTTTTCTAAAATTCGATAAATTTCTTCCGAATTTTTTACTTTCACTTTTGACACATTTTTTTTTGGGGGGGGGGGGGGGGGGGCATGTGACGTCATGGCATTGTATGACATCATTTAATTATGCATGTTACATATCAACGCTTAAACTGTTTTATTTGTTCTTATTATATATCAGCGCTTGGGCTGTTGTTGTTTTTTCAAACTACTCTCATTTGGAATTTTTAGATTGCTGAAGCTTTTGTCTACTGAACATCCTTTACATATGTTGATAGTTTATTTTATTACTAAATATTATGTATGTATATTGGTTCACTGTATCTGTTTTAACTTCCGATGTCGGTGCTTACTGTTAGTTATGTCACTTTGACGGGATATTTTTATTTACACTCTTTGATAGAAAAACCTTCAGAAAGTGCAAGGTTGGAGCGCTTCACAAACTTGGTTTAAGCACCCCATTTGGTAGGTAAATTAAATTTTAATATCTGTTGAAATTTTGATAGGACCTTTTCTTATTTACCTATTTAGACTGTCCCTGCTCTTCAACCTACCACCGGGACTCCTTAGACTGTCTTCACTGGCGACCAGATTCCTCGGACACAGGGACGAGACATAACACACACACGCACACAACAACATCAGTTATCGCCTTGGAACGGTCAGTCAATAAATATACGTGACAATCCTGGTATAATGAATTAGATGACAACATAGACAACATTTTTACGACCGCCACACTGCACAAGTAACACTATCGTGATTATGAATAGGTGAGCGGCAGCAGGGACAGTCCGAGAAGTGGGCGGCAGTAGGGAAAGTACAATCTAGAGTATTGGCTGTTTAGGGTAAGATTTCTAGGTCCTCTACCAGAAATTGACCCGAGGCAAGGATCTTTGAATGTACAGTGGGGTATGTGATGATATCAACAGGTTCACTTGTGTTACAGACCAGAGATGAACCAGCCCATCATTATGGCTTGTGGACAAAACTGGTTCGTTACTGCAGATTGTAGGGAAAATGCTGACTTGGGCAAAAGAGGGAAGACTTATTTCGGAGACTGAGCTTGGTGTAAATGCTTTGCTTCCTACAGCATTTCTATTGAAGGGGAAATGCCACAAGCTTCAAATCCGGCTTGCAGGGGTTTCATTATTTTCTTAGTTTCAGCAAAGTAAGAGGAGACCTAGGATGAGTAACAGGAGATACCCTGTCGCAGCCACCCCAAACCTGAAGTAGAAAAATGCGACCTGGTCATTCTGTTGAAAGGGTCTCAAAGAATGATGTATATTGATTGATTTTAAATAAAGACAAAGACAAAATTTTAGTTTAATTTCCTTTATTTACTTACTCTGAGTTTCTTCATCATCTGAGTTTGTTTACTCAGTCTTAGTCACTAATTTTCATCATCATCTGAGTCACTTTCATCAGTTTCATCCTCTCCAGCATCTTCCCCTACAAACTGCCTAACAATACCTTCCAGGTCAGCATCTGAATTTTCAGTCTCAATATCAATAGGACTGGCAGCAAAGGCTGTGGGTGAGGATGCTGAAGAAGATGAAATTGATGGTTTACTAGTTGTAGTTATAGCTGATGATTTGGGCAGCTTTATTCTTGACTTTTTAGACAGCCAGAGTGTGATCGCTGCATTGACCACTTCATCAGCTTTGTCACAATTTGGGCCATTTATTGCAATTTGAAGAAGGCTCTGAAGCAAGTCATTTCTCAGTGTACTTCTAAGTCTAGTTTTAATCAGCCTAACTTTGCTCACCCCCCTCTCAGGCCAAGCATTGGAAACTGGCACTACTAGAAGAGCTTGTGCTATATCTGACAACTGGGGAAATACTTGGCCATAGTTGGGTTCAGTGAATTTCTTCAGACACCAGTCTGTTGGACTAGAACCCAGCTTAAGTAGATGACTAGTCTCAGGGATAATCTGTTTCCAACTATCTATGTCATATTTCACTTTCCCCCACTCAGCTTTAAGTTCTGAAATTTGTTCATCTGTCAATTTGAAATGATCCTGTAGGATACTAAGCTCATGTTCACCAAACCATCTGAATGCATCTGATCCCCTAGCTGGCATGTTTCTTGGATCAAAAATATGCATGGCACCAAGAACTGGGATACTGTCTTCCAGACGCCTGGAGATGTTGGCTACCAGTGCTTTAACATACTTCTCTAATAAGCCCTCCATATACTTTTTCTGATCAGTTGTCAGAGTCAATTCAAGTAGTTCAAATCTCCCACCTTTTGCAATGTCATTCTCAAGGTCAAGAATTGGCTGCTTGCTTTCTGCAACTCTTCAGCTTGTCTTGGATATAGAGAACACTTGGCTTAATTCTACAATAATGAATGTCACTGCTTTGAAATACTTTGCTCAATTCAGACAGAATGGGTAACAGACTTTAGAGAATTACACAGTTCCCAAATACTTGGTGTTATGCATCTTTTTGTGCAAGCCACATGCTGTTGCATCTGATTCTAAAGCTTTCAGGGTAGAGATTATGGACAGCATGTCATCAAACACAGCAGCTATGGCTTTATCAAATGAAAGCCACCTTGTTTTAACAGCTTTTTTCAGTTTTCTCTTAACCATCCTCTTAGCCCTAGCACCCAAGTGCATTCCTTTAACCTCTTGCTGGATTTTTAGGTACATGTCTGTTTTCTTAGGGGAGTCATCAAACATTTTCCACAGTTGAGTGACAGTCCCTTCTACCTCACTATTGTACTTGATTTCTTCATTTGAATCTGTACATGCCAGAGCCAAGCGATGGCAAATGCAATGAATATTGATGATTTTGTCATTCACTGCTTTCAGCCTAGTAGCTACACCAGACCTTTGACCAATCATTACAGATGCACCATCAGTGGCGAGACCTCTCATGTTTTTCAGTTCAAGTTCAAGGGTCTGTAACTGATTGCACAATACTTCAAACAAAGTAGCAGCATCTGGACTCTGAGACTCTTCTAAAACAATTTTAGAGAGCCAATTTATTTATAAATCTTTAATAAAAAATAAATTTTAAATAGTGACACAGGTCGTAACACTTACGTCAATAAAATTTTGACTGGTTGCCGCATTACAACGATCGGTACGGGCCGCAAATACGTAGCACGATCTATTAATAGTATCAACTAAATGATATTATGCGGAACATGGAATAACACGTTAATTTATAACTGTAGCACTGTGAAATGTTATGATTTACGTTAAATTCGTTAGCTAATCAAAGAATAAGTGGCTTGGAAATATTGTTGGAGTTTTATTCACAATTTCAGCAGATTTTTTTTTCAACCTTAACGGAAAGTAGCCGGCGATCACAACCAAAATAGACGGCGAATTGCGCCGGTCGCCGGCTTCTAATGAAACCCCTGCCGGCTTGTATATCCTCTTCAGTTAAGGCTAACTCGCCTTGGTGATAAGTACTGGAAAGGTCCATAATAACTCTGAACAAGGGGCTGTAAATGGTGGGTGGCGTGAGGTGGAAGGGCGAGAATGTGATTGTTTTCTCAATTGCCCGCTGGAGAATTGCCAATGATTCATGGCTGCTGTGGTATATATATATATACACACGAGGGATGATCAATAAATTCGCGGAAAAGTGTTCTCTTTTATTTAGCATGCGTGCGTTTTCAGTAATTTTGTATACACATTTCAACATCATTTAATTCTGCTTAGATCCGAAAATTTCACGGCGATTGCTTATACACTTACCGAATAATTGTTACTATAGTAACATCACCTAGCGAATTCCGGCACAACGTCATATTAACGTCAACGACGTCGAAACTGCCCATGACAACTTACCGCTAAGTATTGTCCAGTATGTCTAGTCCTTTTAAAAAAATTCACCCCCAAACGATACGCACTTCCTACAACTGGCTATCCAGGCATCTACAAAACTTCTCCTAAATGACTCAGACCTTAACCTAAATGACCCTTCTCGAGATTCTTGTAACTGTTCCACTTCACCTTTCTGTTATTTACCTTCTGGCCATATCATTACTGGGGATTTAAACATCATCGATGACTACAAATTGAGAAAATTACTCTTTAAGGGCCCGAAATATCGCCTGCCAGATGACATAGATTTTGACCTTTGTTGCAAAGAAATTGCTGATGCAATTAATCTGTTTGCCGATCGCTGGTGTAAGAGAGAAAACACGGATACAGTAGCACTTAATACTTGGAAGAAAGCCATTTTTAAGATAATAAAAAATCGCGTTAAATTCTACCGCTCCCATCCTTCTAGTTTACCTATGAAACCTTTTTATCACTTAAAACATCTAAAACAGTCCTTTCAGAATATTCACGATAAATTTGTACTTGTACCTGCAGACAAAGCTTCAAACAACATAATTTTTGTCTGACGACTTTATTACAAAAATATACTGAGTGCTGAGTTATCCACCACCAGTTCTTACTCTTGCACCAACCTTGACTTTCAGACAGTCATTGACAAACATAAACAGATATTGCATAATTTCAATATCAAAATAGAAACAAAGCAAGAAAAACTTCCTTCCTTGTACTGGATTCCTAAGCTTCACAAAACACCATACAAGTCACGATTCATAGCTAATGCCAGCTCTAGCACCACCACTCACATATCTAAACTACTTACGTCTTGCCTTACAGCCGTTCGCAATCACGTTGTTAAATATTGTGAAAAAGTGTATGAAAATTCAGGAATTAACATTTTTTGGTCTATTAAAAATTCTTCAGAAGTCTTAGACAAGTTTCGTACTTTAAACTTTCATTGCTCTGCAGTTAATACTTACGATTTCTCTACGCTGTACACTTCTTTACCTCATGATTTAATTAAGACCAAATTGATTGCTCTTATTGAGAAAACATTTGCTCGAGAGCAACGTTTATATATTGCATGTCATGAAAGTAATGCTTTTTTTACCAACACATTCTTAGAAAAGTTTACTATGTGGACTTGCACGGATGTTTGTGAAGCTTTACGTTTTCTATTAGACAATATTTACATAAAATGCGGTGACACTTTATTTAGACAAGTAATTGGTATCCCTATGGGAACCAACTGTGCACCATTAATTGCAGATTTGTTTTTATACTGCTTTGAACGTGATTTCATGTTAACTTTATCCCCTTCAAACCAAAGCCACATTATAGAGGCTTTCAATTTAACGTCACGCTATCTTGACGATATTCTAACTATAGATAATCCTTTCTTTTCTCAAATGATCCATCTGATTTACCCTCCAGAACTTACCCTTAATAAAGCAAATAACTGACATTTAAATGCAGCATTTCTAGACATTGAGATCAATATTTCCAATGACAACGTCTCTACTAAAATCTATGACAAGAGAGATGATTTCAACTTTAGTATTGTGAATTATCCATACCTTGATGGTGATTCACCTCGTGCTACCTCCTATGGTATTTACATATCACAACTTACAAGGTTTGCACGAGTTTGTACTAAAGTAGAAGATTTCAATGCTAGAAACCTGTTTATTTCTTCTAAACTGTTACAGCAAGGCTTTCGTTTTCATAAATTAAGAAAGGCGTTTTCAAAATTCTTTCACCGCAATGATTTTATTGCTTCTAAGTATAATAGCAGTATGAAAACACTTATGCAGAAAGGCATAAGCCATCCTGCATTTTATGGAAATGTTTTATACAAGTTAAAGAAGATCAAGGGTCTCAATAACTTTTCTGACCACTTTACAAAACTTATCAGAAAATGTATTGCAGACGGTTACAACCCGGGAATACTTCGATGTACTGCATTGCTTGCAATTGACCCTTTTACAGTCAAGAACTTGCATTGCTTTTAAATTACACGATGACCGGACAGGTCGTTGAGACTATATGAAAACAGTGACTTAAAGCCATATTTGGACAGTCACTGTTGGATTTCTTGTCTCTTCATCTCTCCAGTCGTGCCCTATATAGGTGGGACAACTTGAGCAGTCTCCATACCCTTTACGTGAGATTGCACAGTAGGTATAACATCGGGATTTTTTTTAATCTTTATCATATATAATATGTCAACTGCGGATAAATCCTCGGCGTTTATAATATGTTTTTTAAACGATTAACTCTAAACAATACTACGTTTTATTTTGTTGATTTTCTAAAATTCTATTGTTTCTTCCATATTGTTTACATTTCACTTTTGACACTTTTGGCATATGACGTCATGGCATTTATGACGTCATTATATGGTTCTTATAATATATCAGCGCTTGTACTGCTTTATTTTATTTTAAACTACTCTCTCATTTGGAATTTTTTGGTTGCCGAGGCTTTTATCTACTGTAAATACTGTACATATGTTCATTATATCTGTTTTAACTCCCGATGCAGGTGCTTATTGTTAGTTGTGTCACTTTGACGGGATACTTTTATTTACACTGTTTGTTTGATAGAAAAACCGTCAGGAAGTGCGAGGTTGGAGCGCTCCACAAACCAGGTTTAAGCACCCCAGTTGGCCATTTTGCCGACTGACCGTTCCAAGGCGGTAACTGATGGTTTTTCTTTTTGTGTGTTATGTCTCGTCTCTGTGTTTTTTTGTCACATTTACATTTACCTTGTCTGCCTTGGTCTGCAGGTAGATAAAATTTAAATATCTGTGAAAATTTTGATAGGACCTTTTCTTATTTACCTATTCAGTCTGAATATTCGAGATTGCGACCTTCACTGCAGAGGAAAGTTCGTCAATGCTGTCGAAGTGGATTCCCCGGAGGTAGACCACAGGAAAAAGTCACATGGTGACAGGTCGGGGCTATACGGCGTGTGGTCTAGAAGTTCGAATCCCAGCTCCTGTATAGCTGACTGTGTAATTGCTGCAGTTATCATGATGGAAGATAATGGATGGCAGGTGTTCGGCCCTTTTCTTCCGCATGGCCCGCAGGGAAATCGCGCTTCAAAACCTGAAAACGATAAAAAAAAAAAACTGAAAGGACTCCGGTCTATCTGAAAAATTAAAATAAGTATATTTACCTGTAAGAAATAGAAATAACAATATTATTTGTATAAAGATTACGAAAGTTATCACTCACCTTCGTATAATAGGCAGCGTTGACTGTTTGTCCAGGTGGCATGCCGTGGGACAGGATCACACCTCTTGCGTCGAAAAACACCATAAACATCTGCTTCTTCGCTGACTGGTTCACCTTGAACTTTTTAGGGGAAGGGGAGCCCGGCGTCTTCCACATAGTCGATTGGGACTTGGTTTCCGGTGTGTACATGCTGCTCCAGGTCTCGTCGGCAGTCACGATCTTCTCCATGAAGGCATATCCTTCGCGCTCATACCGCTGTATCATCCGTTTACGTTGTACTGCATTGCTTGCAATTGACCCTTTTACAGTCAAGAACTTGCATTGCTTTTAAATTACACGATGACCGGACAGGTCGTTGAGACTATATGAAAACAGTGACTTAAAGCCATAATTGGACAGTTACTGCTGGAATTCTTGTCTGTTCATCTCTCCAGTTGTGCCCTTATATAGATGAGACAACTTGAGCAGTCTCCATACCCTTTATGTGAGATTGCACTGTAGGTATAACATCGGGATTTTAGTACCTTTCTTACATATAATATGCCAACTGCGGATAAATCCTTAGCTTTTCATGAACTGGTTTTTTTTTTTTAACTTATTAGCTCTTAACAATATTACGTTTTATTTTGTTGGTAGGTTGTTTTCTAAATTTCGATGTTTTCTTTCGTATTTTTTACATTTCACTTTTGGTATATGATGTCATGGCATTATATGCCATATTTAAATTTATCTTGTTGTATATCAGCGCTTGGGATGTTTTATTTGTTCTTATAATATATCAGCGCATGGGCTGTTTTATGGCCTCAGACCACAGTTATTTTTACTATATGTTCTATATAGACATTGTGGACACTGGTCATGTTGGTAACTCTCCAATCAAATTAGAGTCACTTGCTGTCATTAGTATCATCCAAGAGAAGAAATTCTAGCTGCAGCAAGATGGGGGTCAAGCTGCTTCCGGTCCCATAATTTCCAGTCAAAGTACATTGTACAACCATGCATAATTCGGCTGTAATCCGCCGGAACCACGTGAATTTGGCCATGTACACAATCACTGAAAATAGACAAATTGACATAAAGTCTGTAATAAATAATGAACAAACGCCATGTCTTTTATATTCGTATCTTCACATTAGAGAGTAGCAACATAATCAAAGCATCAAAAGTGTTGAAGAGTAACAATTAATATCAATACATTGCATCCCCTTTTCTTTAACAAAAAAAAAAATACCAAAGAGATTCATAGAACAGCAGATGCAGTTTCATAAAAAGAGACTTTGATTATTGATGTTTTTTTTTTAAAGTTAACATTTAAATTTAACAACAAAGGTCCATGATAAAACCTTGTTTTAAGAACAGTATCCTTTAGTAAAATTGTCGGGAATATTACAATGCATAAAACGACTAGAAAATACAACATGACTAGATAAAAAAAAAAAACATTTCTTGGAGACAGTAAGAGTCCTAAAACACACAAAACACTCATCTAACTCAAACTAAAATGAAAGGTATGATGGCATATGTATGTAAACATGACAATTCACTAACTGTAAATCTAATCAGTAAGCATGAAGTTAAATGTCAGATATTTTCTTGATCCCTGTTTTATTATTATAGAAATGAAATCAATGAATAATGACAGAATCGTCTTGAAACATGACCTTCTGGCCATAATATGCACATGGGGATTATTATGCCCCTTAACACAAGTGCATATGCTATTTCAAATATTTTGATGTGCAATGTCTATACAAAGTCTTTGAAGCGTTTTGGACTTCGAATCACTCGACCATAGCGCGTTTTCTTCTTTACTGTATCTTCTTGTATTTGACCCGTTTTTAATGGACTTGGTTGGCACGTTGTACTCTTGTCTGGGGTTGACTTTTCAGCGCAATCGTTGTTTTGCAGTTTCTCAGGCGGATAGGTCTCATTTTGCTCTGGCTCGAAAGGTATTTCTATGTCATGTTTTGGGCTGATCATGTGTGGCGTTTCTTGTGTTTTCAGCAACATGTCTGAATTTCTCCTGTACTCGCGACCTGATACACCTGCTTTAACAATGAGTGTCTGCCCTTTTAATGTATTCAGCAGGTTTCCAACCTGATGGAGTGTTAATTCTGACTGCATCACCTGGTTGAAGATCGTCCTTGACCTTCACATGTTGATCATGGTAGAATTTCTGTTTTTCTCTGTAACCGAGAAGTTTTGAAGCAACATTTGTATGACTGACTTCTGGTTTTCTAAGTTTTTGAGAAATGGGAATCAGAGTTTTTGCCCTGCGACCCATTAGACGTTGCATCCGGGAACCAATTTCACTATCTCTTGGGGTGTTTCGCAGTTCCAAAAGCGAAAGGTAAATATCGTCTCCTGTTTCAGAACACCGCTTGATCAAATTTTTCACTGTTTGGACAGCTTTCTCTGCGAGGCCATTTGACTGTTGATGCAATGGGGAAGACGTGATGTGTCGGATGCCATATTTCTCGGTAAAGTTTCTGAACTCCGAACTGGTGAACTGTGGTCCATTGTCACTGATTAAAGTGTCCATGATTCCATATCTGGAAATATTTGCCTTCATGTGTTTAATCACTGCACTGGTTCTGCTATCCCGTTGTAATGGAGCCACCTCTATGAAATTTGAATAGTAGTCTACCATCACAAGATAATTGTTGCCATCTATTTCAAATAAATCGGTTGCAACTTTGCTCCATGGCAGTGAAGGTACTGGTGTGATAATCATGGGTTCTTTTGGCTGTTTGTTTCTGTATGTTAAGCATGCACTGCATTTCTTAACCATATCCTCAATCTGCTTGTTCATCCCAGGCCAGAACACCAACTCTCTAGCCCGTTTCTTACAGTTCACAATTCCAAGGTGAGAATTGTGAATTGCTTTGAGCGTCTCCGCACGCATTTCAGCCGGGATACAAACTCGTTCGCCCCTGTATAGTACACCATTGTAAACTGCCATTTCATCTCTGTAATCCCAAAATGGAACTGCTTCAGAAGGTAACTCACTTTTGGTCTCTGGCCACCCACGACTGATTACTTTGGCCAACACTTGGAACTGTTCATCCCCTTGTGTGACTGCTGCTATTTTCTCATGATTTGTACATGCTAGTGTGTCCACATTCAGCACCATTAATTCATCATCTATTGCCCTTGTGCCAATTTCCTCCAAAGGCAATCTACTAAGACAGTCAGCTAGTCCTATCTCTTTGCCACTTTTGTGTGTAAGTGTGAATTCATACGGTTGAAGTTTCAACATCATTCTCTGGATTCTTAATGGGGCTTTGTGGATGGCTTTTTTCAGAATTGCCTCAAGAGGCTTGTGATCTGACTCAACTCTAAAGTTTGGCCTTCCATACAACAACTTATGGAATTTCTCGCAGCCAAAAACTACAGCTAGCATTTCCTTTTCTATCTGTGCATACTTTTGTTCAGTAGGCGAAAGAGCTCTTGACGCATATGCCACAACTCCGTTTTCCTGTATGATCGCAGCACCTAATCCTCTCAGCGAAGCGTCAACAGTAAGAGTGATTGGTTTGTTCAGGTCATAATATCTGAGTACCTTGGTTGACACCAAAGTTGCTTTGATTTTCTCAAATGCCTGTTTTGCTGTGTCATTCCAAACCCATTTTTCTTCCTTTTTCAGATCTCGAAGCGGAGCATTCAGTTCACTAAGGCATGGTATGAACTTTGACACGTACGACAGCATCCCAAGCACAGCGTCTAGTTCAGAGAAATTTTCAGGATCTCTCTTGTTCGCTATTGCCTCCATTCTCTGATCAGTCGGCTTAATGCCTTCACCAGTCAACTTATGTCCTACATAATCTACTTCTGGCTTTGCAAAGACACATTTTTTCTTGTTCAGCTTAAGCTTTACAGATCGTGCTTTCTCTAGCACTTCTCTGAGACGAGCATTGTGTTCTTCCAGGGTACGACCATGTACAAGGATGTCGTCGACTATAATTTCAGCTCCTTCCATGCAGCCAAAATGCATTTCCATTGATCTCTGGAAGACTTCACTTGAGCATTTTACTCCCATTGGCATGCGTAGATAACGGTATCTCCCAAAGGGTGTGTTAAATGTTGTTAATTTGGAGCTTTCCTCTGTCAGCTTTATTTGATAATACCCCATATTTGCATCTAAAGTTGAGAAATATTTGCTGCCATTTAACCGTGTAGCTACATCTTCAAAGCTCTTCATTGGGTAATGTTCCCGTAGAATGGCTGTGTTAAGATCTGTTGGATCGATGCAAATTCGAATTTTCCCGTTCTTTTTCCTTACGCAAACCAAACTATTTACCCATTCTGTAGGTTCTGTCTCTTTGATTATTATCTCGCATCTCTCGAGATGATCTAGATCTTTTTTTAGTTGTTCCCTAATAGCAGCTGGTACCGGACGCGGAGGGTGTACGACTGGTAATACATTTTTGTCAACTTTAATCTTGTATTCTCCTGGCAAACAGCCTATTTCTTCCCCAAGCACGTCGCTATAATCTTCAATGATCTTTTCAGTCTCCAATATGATAGAATTCACCCTTATTATCAGACCAAAGTTTACAGAGTCATCTCTTCCCAGCAGATTAACATTTCTGGGGGTGTCCATCACTTGAAACTCCACGTTTCTTTTCAATCCCTTGTACTCACACGGCAAGATTATTTTTCCAAGTGCCTTTAATTTTTTTCCGCACACCCCGTTTATGATTGCCTCACTGTTGGAAATGTGTGCAACATTTTTGAACTTTTCAGCAGTTACTTTGGACATTACGTTGCACATTGCACCGCTATCTATTTCAACGTTCAGTTCTGCTGAACCAACTTTAAACGTGGCGGTCCAGTCCTGATGTTCACTTTCGTTGTTTGTTACCACAAACACATTTTTAATAGAGGCAGACTGTTCAAACATGTCACTTAAACCTTCATTCTCTGCTTCTGTTGTGTAGTGTACCTGTCTGTATCTCCCCCTACCACGGTTCCGAAATGGCTGTCCTCGTGCACTGACAAGTCCCATCCTTCGACGTGGTGCGAAGGGGTTGCCCTTGCACAGTTTTGACACCTTAAAATGTCCTAATGAGCCACATACGTCACAAGTTTTGTTATAAGCTGGACAATTTCTATATGCATGACGTTTGCAACATTTAGGGCAGTAAAACTGACCTGATCTTCCTCCCTGGTGTGGCTTAAAAGTCTTTGCTGGGTTGACATTTGGACTTTCTTCCAGTGTTTTTAAGTGAGCTGTTGTAAGCTCTACTTGTCTGCAAACTTGTACTACTTTGTCAATACTTAACTGATCTGCCGGAATTTCCATCAGTTTCTCAGAGCACTTTTTGTCATTGACACCGTTTATGATCATGTCACAAATCAATCCTTCCTTTTGTTCTCCGTACTGACAATGTTCAGCCTTTCTTTTCAACTCGGATATATAATCCATAATAGACAAGTTTCCCCTTTTCGTGTTCAAAAATTCTTGTCTTTTGATGTTTCTGTAGTTATGAACACCAAAGTGTCGGTCAAACTTCGCGAAAACCGTTTCCAAATCGTGCTTATCTTCGGCTTGCCTGCCGACGATCCCGTTCTCTTCATCGGCCTCAACTGCCGGCGCCCACTCAAAAGAATCGTAAATTTTGACGCATTCTCGGCCCATGTTGGCTAGCAACACACCGACTTTCCTTCTCCCAGGCTTGTCATCAAGTCCTAACGCATCAAGATGAATCTGAAAATCACGCTTATACAGTTCCCATTCCGGGGCACTCGAGTCCGTTGGATTGAATTCAGGTAAAGGCCTAATTCCTTTATTTGCCATTGTATCGCTCAGCAATAGCGAACAAGAATGTTTAATCTTTCACTTTGCGCCGATATTTTCAAATGACACGATAAATAAATGCCGATGCACGCCGATCTTCTGACACCATGTAATAAATGATGAACAAACGCCATGTCTTTTATATTCGTATCTTCACATTAGAGAGTAGCAACATAATCAAAGCATCAAAAGTGTTGAAGAGTAACAATTAATATCAATACATTGCAAAGTCTTCATCAATGCTTTCATTTACCAGCTTATTAAGGTCCACTCTGTTGAAAAATGTTCATGTTGCCATCTCTTACATTCATCAACTTATTTATATCAGACTTTCAACACATGCACTATTTACCATGTAAACACTTCCTTGTTGTGGTCAACCAAGGGCAAATAACTGTAGTCTGAATCCTTTTTTGTTCCTATAAATATCTTATAATATGTCAGCGCTTGGGCTGTTTTATTTCAAACTGATCTCTCGTTTGGGGTTTTTGTTTTAACGTTGCCGAGGCTTTTATCTACTGTACATACTGTACACATGTGTTTATTTTCTTACTGTTATTATGTATGTATATAAGTTCATTGTATCTTTTTAACTCCCGATGCAGGTGCTTACTGTTAGTTGTTTCACTTTGACGGTATGTTGTTATTTACACTGTATGTTTGCTAGAAAAACCTTCAGGAAGTGCGAGGTTGGAGCGCTCCACAAACCAGGTTTAAGCACCCCAGTTGGCCCTTTTGCCGATTGACCGTTCCAAGGCGGTAACTGATGTTTTTTCTTTATGTGTGTTATGTCTCGTCTCTGTGTTTTGTCACATTTGCATTTACCTTGTTTGCCTTTGTCTACTGGTAGATAAAATTTAAATATCTGTGAACATTTTGATAGGACCTTTTCTTATTTGCCTATTCAGTTCTTAGCCGCTTCTGCTCACCAGTCAGTTGTTTTGGAATCCAGCGTGCACAGACTCGTCGCATGTTAAGTTTGTCATGGATAATGTTGAACACTGTTTCGTAACTACAGTCAACTCTTTCAGTTATCTCGCAAATCGTAAGGCGCCTATCTTTGTCCAGCAGATCCTTAACGTCAGCGACGTACGATGACGTCTTCGTCACCGGGCGGCCGCTGCGCTCGTCACCACCAGTGCCTTGTCGACCCTCCTTGAACCTGTTATACCCTTTATAAACCGCCTTCTTTTTCACTGATGAGTCTCCATAAGCCTGTTGTAGCATTTCAATAGTTTTTCCTCGCGAAATTCCATTTAACACGCAAAATTTGATAGCTGATCGCTGTTCGACACTCATTTTAACACCTGTCATCAAAGAATACCGCTTTTGTTTACCTTCATGACGTCATAAATAATTGTGACGTCATGAACGTCATGCCTAATATTGACGGAATCTTCACTGATAATTTGGTTGACATGCGTTAGCTACGGGATGAATGAGACGCCGTGATTCGTACCTTTGTTGATAGGAAAATATGGAATTTTGGGTCGAGATGACGTCAATGGCGTTACTAAGGAAACCATTCCTCAAACATAAATAGGGTCTCTGATCTATAATTTTACGTATTAATAAACAACATATGGATTGGGTTCATGGAGAAATTTCATAAATGTACTTTCATAAATAACTAAATGGGAACACATTTCCGCGGATTTATTGATCATCCCTCTCGCTATCTCTCTCTCTCTCCTCTCTCCCTCTCTCTCTCTCTCTCTCTATCTATCTTTGTATATATATATATATATATATATATATATATATATATATATATATATATATATATATATATATATATATATATATATTGTATTTTGGGTTTAACGGCACACCGACACATTATAGGCCATACGGTGCCGAATAAAGTTAAATTAATCAACATTGAAGTTTAACAGTGTTAAAACTAAAATAGGTATTTCGGAACGTGAGAATATACAAGTTAAAAATATTTGAAAACAAATATATATGGATAACAGAATTAAAATATCACAATAAACTGTTAAGACATTACAATCGGTTAAAAATGCAAATTTCTTTTAAAAAACAAACAAGTGTAGAGTTGGACACTGTCTGAAACAAATCAAACATGGTATTGACATTAAAATATTTAGATCGTATGTGGTTGGTGTCAATACAGTCTAATAAAATATGCTTAACTGTCAGTGGTTCCAGACAAGGAACACACTCAGGTTTAATATATATATATATATATATATATATATATATATATATATATATATATATATATATATATATATATATATATATATATATATATATATATATATATGAGAAGCAGTTGACGCTTGGGACCATTGCTCTCCTGACTCGTCCGTCATCCAGCCCTTTTCCTGTACCGCCCAACGTGCGCCTTTAGGTACCACTAGCATATTAAATTGGTCTAGCGACCTGGACGTTTTCCCATTTACAACAAACATTGAAGGCATTGATTTACCGGCCCCATTCACACATGCAATGATGGTGATGTTTGTAGATTGTTTGCTTGTTCTACTTATGAGGTTTGTGGCACCAACAGCCGTAACGACCATAACAGGGTCGTGCTCAGAATTCGTTCTTGCTTCGACACAGTTCCAGAGGCACTCCGTGCTTTCTTTGAGATTAAGAGATTCGAGTGTATCCTCCACCGTGTCAAAATACTTTCCCACGACCGTTGGGTTCATCATCCGCGCTCGGTTTGTTCCAAGGCGCTCAGGTTGACGCAGTGTCAGGTTATAACGTTTTTTATTCCTTCCTACCAATTCTTTCCCGCCTTAAAGTTTGTGTAGGGCGAGTGTACCTAAAATGTTTAGTGACATTTATATTTTATTGACAAAGGACTTTAAATGTTGAATTACCCATATTTGTTTTCATTTTGTCAATGACATGTTGATTAGTGTATATTATTAGTTGTGGTTTAATTATATCATTCTTATCTTATCGTTACGGTTTATATATCGCTATTTCATAAAAAGACATGTGCATAACTTTTCTATATAATTCCATTGTTCATGATATATTGATAGGATACAGTTCTAGTCGTATAATATAAATTTACTTTGACAAGATTTTTAATATTTTATAAATGGAACATTTTTTCCATGTTATAGTTTATTGGCATATGTTAGGAATCATAGGTTGAATTTATTTTTATATGAATGAACCGTGTTGCAAACTTACCTTAACTCTTTTACTGAGAATGCTAGCTCTTAAAAAGAAGCTGCTTTCGCAAGATGCCAATTCCTTTCTCTGCTGCCAGCTTTACGCACTGGACAATCTTGCCCCCAACACCTCGTGGTACCACTGTTGGTCGTCCGCGTGTAACGTCGACCTCGTAGCGCTCACTCGCTGTATCCGCCAGTTTGGACTTGGGGATACCGAATTTGATTGCCGTCTTGCGAACAGACATTCCATCATTAGCGGCCTGAACTGCCGCTTCCAAGTTCTGCCTGTTCTATCCCGTTGTTTTGTCGGGACATTTGTGCTCGGCATTCTTTCTGTGAACAAAACCACAAATTCATTTACTTTTTATTTTCGAAAAGTGAACATTTTTATTTCATCACATACTAATTCAATGCTCAGAGGACTTGGTCATATATATTATTTTTTAGCCATGAACTTAAGTGTAACTCAACAAAACCTTTTTACAAGGCACTGTTGTTTGTACATCTTTTTGCAATGGGTAAATAAACTTAACTTACTTTCAACAGGGTTTAAACTGAATCCAGCAAGAACTGGGAATGGCAACAGCAACATGGAACATTAGTAAGCAACTACCTTAACACATTTTTTTACTAACTCGCTCACTCAATGAACAACTAAACGACCAGTTGATAAAAACACATAGCCATTATTATGCCAGTGAATGTGATACTAAATAAATGAGTCACCTGATTCTGAATGTATATTTGAGATCAAATATCTAAAGTGATCAAATATGAGATTGCTGAATTCTATTATATGTATAGAAATGGAGATATGTGGCCACCAGACATAATAGTTCGCTTTATTCCCTCCTATTGAGGCTATAGCTGAACCATGTAATTCCATCGACCTGGAAGCCGATCCCGATTTATTAAACTATATAATCTTAGATAATACAAGATGTCCTAATTTGGCTGCCATAGCAATTTCTAAATTGCTCGGGCTCTATGTCTCATTGACATGATAAGCTTACTGCGACACGCAATCCCTGCCACACACCACACGGCTAATACGCAACACCTGTGATACGCAATACCTGCCACACGCCAATACGCAACTCCTGCAGTACACTAAACCTGCAATACACATACACCGCAAGCCAATACGCAACTCCTGCAGTACACTAAACCTGCAATACACATACACCGCAAGCCAATACGCAACTCCTGCAGTACACTTAGCCTGCAATACACATACACCGCAAGCCAATACGCAACTCCTGCAGTACACTAAACCTGCAATACACATACACCGCAAGCCAATACGCAACTCCTGCAGTACACTTAACCTGCAATACACATACACCGCAAGCCAATACGCAACTCCTGCAGTACACTAAACCTGCAATACACATACACCGCACGCCAATACGCAACTCCTGCAGTGCACTAAACCTGCAATACACATACACCACACGCCAATACGCAACTCCTGCAGTACACTTAACCTGCAATACACATACACCACACGCCAATACGCAACTCCTGCAGTGCACTAAACCTGCAATACACATACACCACACGCCAATACGCAACTCCTGCAGTACACTAAACCCGCAATACAAATACACCGCACGCCAATACGCAACTCCTGCAGTACACTAAACCTGCAATACACATACACCGCACGCCAATACGCAACTCCTGCATTACACTTAACCTGCAATACACATACATCGCACGCCAATACGCAACTCCTGCAGTACACTAAACCTGCAATACACATACACCGCACGCCAATACGCAACTCCTGCAGTACACTAAACCTGCAATACACATACACCGCACGCCAATACGCAACTCCTGCAGTACACTTAACCTGCAATACACATACACCGCACGCCAATACGCAACTCCTGCAGTACACTTAACCTGCAATACACATACACCGCACGCCAATACGCAACTCCTGCAGTACACTAAACCTGCAATACACATACACCGCACGCCAATACGCAACTCCTGCAGTACACTAAACCTGCAATACACATACACCGCACGCCAATACGCAACTCCTGCAGTACACATATATCATACGGGCCACACAGTCAATACGCAACTCCTGCAGTACACTAAACCTGCAATACACATACACCGCACGGTCAATACGCAACACCTGCAATACACATACAGTCAAACTTGTGTTAGCGGTCACGTGTTAAGAGCGGTCACCTTGCCTTAAGCGGTCAGTTTAGGTCCTCCCAAGCAATTTGTTCTTTAATTGTCGTCTAATCAGCGGTCACTTGCCTTCTGCGGCCAGCGGTCAGCTTGATTGGACAAACCCTTCTTTAAGTGACTCCCAATTAACGGTCAGTCATCATGTGTCAATCGTCAGTTGTGATTACATAATGAATGTGTGAACGTTAACCCGCCTGCTCCCCAACCATTTGCCAATATTATCACACTATCTGTCCCGATCTCCTAATCAAGATAGATTCGTAGATATCATCCAGCTTGTAATCGGAGCACAAAAAAGTGTCTTAGTCAATATCTATTCAGCATATATCGTAGTGAAACAGGTAGCAGAAGCGTTGATTTATGAGAAAGTTAATTTATGCATAGAACAACTCCACGCACCGAATTTACTTGACTAGATGTTCATACAGTTGTAGCAGTTTTTGTTATTGCTTAAACAAACCCTGTTTAAACGATATTAAATATAATTTATTTTTTTCAAATGACACACTACGTGCTGTTTTAGTTAAAAATAGTTTAAAACATGCACCATCCGGAACTTGAATTGTCCGAACATATGTACACTTTTCGGAGATTTGTGACACTTCAATTTGACGAAGATTTTGGTACCCTCAGTATACATTTCATGTGAAACATTTAAAATTGTATGTTTTTACTGTAAGTGACCAAACTACTTTTACTAGAGCAATATTTTCTTTTATTTAGTGAGGCACTTCTGATATTCTGAGTCATTTGTTGACATTCCAAAAGCATTTACGTTGTTGTTTTACATATCTATTCGAACAGTACTTTGTAGTTGACCTACTATGTAAGCAATACTTTTTATAAAGAAACATGCTTATATAAATAGGTTAACAATCAATAATATCATATTTTGTGTTAAGCAGCCAACTTGTCTTCAGCGGCCAATTTTAGACTGTCCCTTGGGTGGCTGCTTAATACAAGCTTGACTGTATATCATACGGGTCACACGGTCAATACGCAACACCTGCAATACACATATATCATACGGGCCACACGGTCAATACGCAACACCTGCAATACACATATATCATACGGGCCACACGGTCAATACGCAACACCTGCAATACACATATATCATACGGGCCACACGGTCAATACGCAACACCTGCAATACACATATATCATACGGGCCACACGGTCAATACGCAACACCTGCAATACACATATATCATACGGGCCACACGGTCAATACGCAACACTGCAATACACATATCATACGGGCCACACGGTCAATACGCAACACTTGCAATACACATATATCATACGGGCCACACGGTCAATACGCAACACCTGCAATACACATATATCATACGGGCCACACGGTCAATACGCAGCACCTGCAATACACATATATCATACGGGCCACACGGTCAATACGCAGCACCTGCAATACACATATATCATACGGGCCACACGGTCAATACGCAACACCTGCAATACACATATATCATACGGGCCACACGGTCAATACGCAACACCTGCAATACACATATATCATACGGGCCACACGGTCAATACGCAACACCTGCAATACACATATATCATACGGGCCACACGGTCAATACGCAGCACCTGCAATACACATATATCATACGGGCCACATAGTCAATACGCAACACTTGCAATACACATATATCATACGGGCCACACGGTCAATACGCAACACCTGCAATACACATATATCATACGGGCCACACGGTCAATACGCAACACCTGCAATACACATATATCATACGGGCCACACGGTCAATACGCAACACCTGCAATACACATATATCATACGGGCCACACGGTCAATACGCAGCACCTGCAATACACATATATCATACGGGCCACACGGTCAATACGCAACACCTGCAATACACATATATCATACGGGCCACACGGTCAATACGCAGCACCTGCAATACGCAGTACCTGTCACACGCATTACGCATGTCTGCTACACTGTCATGCCGATATATCATGTTATTCGGGCTGAATGCATCCATAAAGCATTCCATGCAATACCTTTAGTATAAACAACACCAGCAGTCCGCAGTTCCATGCGATACGCATCATTGCATGCATCAATAAGCAATGTAGTTATACGGAATTGACCTTCCAGATTAATAGAATTGCCGCCACAATAAAAATGATCGTCCAAATTTTGCCTATTAAATATTTATAAAGCTTAACTTGATATATCAAGCAAACATTCACGATATTGTTCAAAAACATTTCTAACCATACATCGGAAAGATATACTCCGTTTGATCTATAAAAAACGGCAGTTGCATAATCAATTTATCTTCCTCTGAAATTTTTCATGACTGCCTTTCTACCGAAACCATTTGCTCTCCTGCCATTTCACTCTATTACCTTATTGATTTTGTCGCCAATGCCCATTACACGCTGACCGGACAGGTCGTTGAGACTATATGAAAACAGTGACTTTAATGCCATAATTGGACAGTCACTGTTGGAATTCTTGTCTCATTATCTCCCCAGTCGTGCCCTATATAGGTGGGACAACTTGAGCAGTCTCCATACCCTTTACTGAGACTGCACAGTAGGTATAACATCGGGATTTTAGTACCTTATATATAATATGCCAACTGCCGATAAATCCTCGGCTTTTTATGAACTCTTTTATTTTAACTTATTAGCTCTTAACAATACTACATTTGATTTTGTTGGAAGGTTGTTTTCTAAAATTCGATGTTTTCTTTCGTATGTTTTTACATTTCACTTTGACACTTTTGGCATATGATGTCATGGCATTATATACCATATTTAAATTGATCTTATTATATATCAGCGCTTGGGCTGTTTTATTTGTTCTTATAATATATCAGCGCTTGGGCTGTTTTATTTCAAACTAATCTCTCGCTTAAAATTATATTTTAGCGTTGCCGAGGCTTTTATCTACTGTACATATGTTCATAGTTTATTTTATTACTAGTTATTATGTATGTATATAAGTTCATTGTTTCTGTTTTAACTCCGGATGCAGGTGCTTACTGTTAGTTGTTTCACTTTGACGGGATATTGTTATTTACACCGTTTGCTAGGAAAACCTTCAGAAAGTGCGAGGTTGGAGCGCTCCACAAACCAGGTTTAAGCACCCCAGTCCGCCTTTTTGCCGATTGACCGTTCCAAGGCGGTAACTGGTGGTTTTTCTTTATTTGTGTTATGTCTCGTCTCTGTGTTTTTGTCACATTTACATTTACCTTGTTTGCCTTTGTCTACTGGTAGATACAATTGTCTTATTTACCTATTATTACATGTATTGTAAACAAAGTCTATTTCTCTGTTAATGACGCGTTTGAGTTCAAATTCACTTGAGGCATTAAGGTCGTTTGTCCCAAGATGTAACAAAATAACCTTGGGTTGTATGAGGTTAAATAAAAACTCCCGTTGTAAGTTGTGATGAAAATCACCTCACCTTATTTCACGAACGCCCTTCCATCCTTATTGAAGAAATAATTCGCACTAACACGAATAATAATGTTTTATTTATTCCGACGTTTCGGTCATTAAAACCTTCATCAGGGAAATAATAACAGAAATGACGTGGCGCGTTGACACCACCCTAACTTTGCAACAACAACAAAAAAACGAAAATATGTATATTTTATTAAATTCATACACCGATAATACAGAGAAAATATACAATATGATAAAATTAAACATACGATATGAAAAGCTTTTACATTGAATAAGAGAAAATTGGGGGGAAAAAAGAAATCAACAATATTTAACTATCATAAGAGTGATTCTGCTCAAATAAATTTACATAAAAATTATTTTAAATCGTAGATAGTTTTAGTGTTCATTCCTACAGGATGCAGAGTATCAAGCCTATGAATCCAGTATGTTTCTTTTCATAGTCTGTCCATTTTTTTGTGTACTACATCAATAGGAAAAAACGAAAAAACATCTAACGAATGTTGATTTGTGTTAAAGCTTGTGGCCTCATTGGTCGAAAAATATGGATTAACGCTGAAATTTTTAATATCGAAACGATGACTTCATGCGTTTCGATACTTGCTGATTGGTTAGAACAACGGACTGCATGTAACATTTTTTACAATTAATAAGATAAATAACATCATTATATGTAGAGTCTGTCGAGCATGTAAGTTTAAATGTCTAAGAAGTACTATAACTGGCAAAGTGGTCATTTTCAATAATATGCTTACAATGTGAACAACGGCGTATGTTACATTTTTTAGAAAAGTTCACGGTTTTCTGATTTAAAGTGTGCATGTATTAGATAATCTTTTAAATTGTTTGTCGTTTATATGCAACAACTGGTTTACAAGTGTGGATGTATTTCACACTGTCTTTTTTAGAATGTTTTAACAAACGTCAATAATAGCCACAGCTGAACCAATGTTCGGTAGTGATGGATTATATACTCAACAACAAAAGGTATCCGGACATCGTCATTGGCAATCTCCTCACAGCGATTACGTCACGCGTTGCTACTTAAATCTCTGCCCACAGCAAGGATCACGTGACGATGGAGTATCACGTGAAGTAAACATGGCGGCCTCCATAAACACGCCACGTTTGACTTTCATAATTTCATATTTTTTCATATTTTAAGTTACTTTTTATTTTAAATGTGATAAATTAATATTTTTAAAGGAAAGATACTATATTTTGAGGAGATAAGTCCAGAAAACAATAAAAATAAAACTATCCGCCTGTATTTGGGCGAAAAACTTGCTGGTGGCAGTGATATAAATTACTGTCAAGGGAAGTAATCACTGCGGGGAGTTTGCGTCATTGGATATCTTTGTACTTTGAAGCGCATCAACTTGACTTAACAAATATACACGAGAAATAGCTCTATCAATTTTTTCAGCAGGATAATGTTCACAAAACAAGCTTTGCAGAACTTTCACTGAAAGATCAAAAACATCATTTTCGGAAATTATTCTTCGGTATCGTTTGTCTTGACTGAAAGGTATGCCGCCCTTACAGGACGTAGGTTGCGACGAGGAGTATTCAACGTAATGTTGAATGTTAGTACTTTTCACAAACATAAATGTAGTAATATTTAAATTTTCTCCCTTAAATACATGTACATCTAAAAATGGCACATCTATTACAGAGATATTATAGGAAAATTTGATAGATTCGTGAAAATTATTGATATCTTAAAGAAAACTAGAGACGCTTAAGCCGGCGCCATAGAGGGATAGGGATTAGCCGGCATTTTTGCCGATACTGCGCAGCGACATTTCTATCATTATAGCACAGGGGCACTTATGAGGTGCCCAGGGACTGAACCCGGCCGCTCCATTATACTGACACCGACGAGTCAGGCGTAATGCTGTCCCCTTAGCCCCGAGCGTAAGGAAGGAAGCCACTACTACCAACTTTAAAGTCTTTGGTAAGACCCGGCCGGGGTTCGAACCCACGACCTCCCGATCCGCAAGCCGACGCTGGCGCCATAGAACTCCCCATAGCAATGTCCACTTTCTGTCTATAAAGAATACCATCAAATTCAAAGTTTTGTTTTCAAGAACCAATTCAATAAGTTTTACCATTACATTTTCAGAACAAGGTGCGAAATTTGCCTTCTTTATGGAGAAAATAATTACATGCACTTATTACATCACTATGCGTATTTTGGTGTACAATGAATTAGCATCTAAAGTTACCAAATATAATGATTAAGATTTAAATTTAACATTTTAATTTTTTGTATAAAATCTGTATTATAATTTACATATGAAGAGTTGTTTCCCACACTAACGCTAAGTTTAAGCGTAAGTTCTTTCGGGACAATTTCCGCCGCACAACATTCTGCTAGAAAATTCGCATTTAAAACGCTTTTCATTTGTTTTTCCGCTAATTTTAATCGTGGATCAGTGTCTGATGCCATTGTGCAAATTGTAGAGAATCACAAAATTGAAGAAATAATTCGCACAAACACGAATAATAATGTTATATTTATTCGGACTATATATAATGTTATATTTATTCTATATACTTTCGCTAAAGTTAAAACAATCCATACTATTGACAGATTACTGTGGAGTTAGAGTTTGGCCATCCTTCTGTCAGCCGCGCGCTTACCCGCCCAATAAAGAAGAGAATCACCCAAATATCTAAAAAAAGAATATAAAGAATATGACCTGCATTTCTTATCTAAACTACTCTTAACACTTCTATTGGCGGGTATATAATTGGTAAGCATTGCCTTCCATCGCCGCATTTTTTGAATCACCTCCATACTCACACCCTCGGCGTCTAACTGTGTTGCGTTTATCCACTTTTCTTACTGTACATATGTTGATAGTTTATTGTATTACTAGATACTTTAAATGTAATAATACACCTGCATGTATAATGACGAACCGATTGGTGTACAGTATCGATGTAGACCACAGACGGGACACCATTCTGATTACTTCTCACATGGAATAATAAGAGATATTCTTATTGTCACTTTAAGAGCCGACAACTTGATGACAAAGGAAATGTTAGTGACTTAAAGTGGTCTCTCATGCTGTAAACAAGCCAAAATATGTCAGTATAAAAACTGATTAAACATAGTGTTCTCGTTGTTATCTCAGCATACGAGGGATGATCCAAAATAACCTGGAATTTGTTTACAGAGTCAACACATGTTATTTAATATAAACGAAACATATACCATTAAAAGAAGAATCATTCTGCTTTACAATAAATATAATATCAAACAGTAAAACACAATCTGACCTGCACATGAACAGAAAATATAAATACACCAACGCGCCTACAGCGCACGCTAATTTTAAAATCACGACGTCGTCGACGTTAAAACTTCGGGACGTTTAAAGTTTCTCGAGGTACGCTCCGTTGCATCCTACGCAACGACGATTCCTATGAACGTGTCTTCATACTACGAACAGTCATATTTCTTAAGAGGGCTGTTTCATAAATCCGCGCAATTCGTTAATATATTCAATATACTGGATATGAATAAAAAACAAATTATACTGTGACATACCTTTACTTTTTGCCGACATGTGTGCAAAATTTCTTTGCAATACATCAAACATAAAATATTACAGATAACTATAAAGACTGGTACCAAGTAGTACTTGAAGCACGTCGACTTACACATTCAGAACTTTAAACGCCAAACTGTAGAGCGCGGTTAATTTTCTCAACGCCTTTTGTAGCCACGCATTTCCTATGTCGGTGAACCCACTGTTCACATGTAACACGGAACCAATCACTAGGGAATGAAGATATGATCTCCCGTGATTTATTCAGCAATTCATCTTAGGTGTCGAACCGATGGCCTCGCAGTTCCTTCTTCAAATCCGGGAACAGGCGGAAGTCCATGGGGGCCAAGTCCAGACTATAAGAAGGGTGCGGGAGAAGATCTATTCCAAGCAATGCAATATCCAGCTCTGTGTCATGTGCGCGGGCGTATTGTCTTGGTGCAATACCACGCTATCTAAATCCAAATGTGACCGTTTCCGTCGTAAAGCCTGGGCCAAGTCGCGCTTCAAAACCTGAAACAATTTTACGAAACTAAGCGCTGAAATAAAATTTAGTTCATCTTGTATTATTATATCTCTTGAAATTATTTTATTTTTTATAGCTTAGTCATTTAAACAAATTACAATCAATCTTACTTTTGAGTAATACTGTGCGTTGACGGTACATTCATCTCGCACCTTGTATTGAAGCAGTAGCCAATGTCTGTCCATGAAGAAAATATACATTTTCTTGTTACAACTTCTTTGTGCCCTAGCCTTCTTCGTCGGTGGAGTGTGCCGACTACTAAAATAGCCGACTGCTGCTTAGAGTCTGGATCGAAGAAGTGCAGCTATGTCTCGTCTGTCGTTACTATCCGATCCAGGAATTCATCGCCCTGCGTTTCGTACCGACGGAGAAACTCTCGGGAACACTCGACACCTTTCAGTTTGTCGTCGTCCTGAAGAAGGCGTAGAATCCAACGTGCAGACACTTTGGACATTTGTTGCTCATCCGTTAAAATTCTGTAGACAGTGGTAGGCGCTAGATTTAACTCATCTGCTATGTTCCGAACTGTCAACCTCCTATACGTGTCGATTAGCCCCTTGACTAACTTCGCTGTTCCGATAGTCACTGCACTTGTCGGATGTCCCATTTCTCTTGTCATCAAACACAGATGTTCTACCTTCACTAAACCTGTCATGCCATTTGTAGACACATGTTTTCCCTCACATAGAAAGAGTTTCCGACTCCTTAATGCGTTTGAGTGTTTCTGCCGGAGATAGTTTTAGTCCGACACAAAATTTCACGACGGAACGTAATTCAATTTCGTCATTTGACATCAAACGTTCTTCTGAAGTCATAGCGATAAAACTCTGCTAAGAGGTAACCGTGCCCTAAGTTGTGGGGTAGACGGGCGGGGTACTGGTCCTGTATCCCCATTCGGCTAACCCCTCGGCCGGTGCTGGGTTAGCTCTTACTCCCTTTCTTCCCACTTTCTTGCCTCCGACTTACCACTCCTTTTCTCCTTCTTTCTTCAAATATACCGTGTTCCGTAAACTCATTCTCTCATGTTTTCCCCTATTAACTATAACCCAGCTGCCTGTCGACACCCCCTTAACGGATCAATCTGGCATTTTGTATGCTTTATTGTGTATTTTATGTCGGAGTATCGTATCCTGGTATCACTGGCGTTGGGAGGTCGGAGATCCACTCTCATAAGACGCCCCCTTGTTGGGCTCCGTGGTGGGTGGTGAGCCAGGTTACCGAATAATTGCAAAAATCTCTCATGGAACGCAAACGTAAATGCAAGGACCCGATCCCTACTTTATCGTCCGAAGATTCCGATACCGATACACCTACAAGCACGTGCTTTCTTTATTGTTGTCGAATCGACAGAGAAAAAGCCGATTACCAAAGTATCCCCTTTTGTGATAGAAAAATCCATCAAAGGCCTTATTGGCAGTGTTGTTTCAGTAAAAAAACTAAAAAATGACTGCTTACTAATTGAAACGGATTGTAAAACTTACTCCGACAAACTTCTTAAACTTACTGACTTCTGTTCGTTAAAAGTAAAAACATACCCTCACATTTCTCTGAACTCGTCGAAAGGCGTAATTCGGTGCCCTGACCTTGCTATCCTCAGGGAACTCACGCCACAGGAGGTGTGTGGCGTCCGTAGGATTTCATTCCTGAGGGACGGCCGGCGAGTTCCAACAAATACTTTTGTTTTAACTTTCGCCAACCCATCACTCCCTACTTCTATTAAAATCGGTTACCTCAACGTAAAAGTGCAGGTGTACATTTCCAATCCGCTTAGGTGTTTTCATTGTCAGAAGTTTGGCCACCACGAGTCCCAGTGCAAGGAGGACGACCGTTGCGGTGAACAGTCCGCCCAGCACAGGGAAGAAATATGTCCTAACCCGCTTAAATGTGTTAATTGTTCTGGACCACATGAGACCAAATCCAGGGATTGCCCTGCCTGGAAACTGGAAAAGGAAGTACTAAAAATAAAGTACACCAAAAACATTTCCTTTCCAGAAGCCAGAAAATTGGCAAATGACAAGGCAACTCCTGCTGGTGGTGTAACATATGCCTCAGCAACCAAAAAAAGCATCTCAGTGCACAAGGACAATTTCACCCAGTATGAGGTCCCGACTGGTGACCAAATTTCTGACAAAGTTATCATTCCCTCCAAATACAAGGTATCGGAATCTTCTGAAACTCAAACTTATTCCACAATCAAAAACACTGCCTCTTCAAGTGATTCTGTAAAGAATAATACAAAGGCACAAAACAAGCCTGCAGCCAAGGACCAGGTCTCCTCTAAGGAGACACCTGGTCCTTCGGGGCGGAGGAGAGGACATAGTCCTCCCACTGCTCCAAACACTCGGGTGATAAACACCCATCAAAACAAATTTGAGTGTCTAATGGAGGCTTCATCGGACACCAAAAAACCACCAAGGTCACCTGTAAAAGCACCGAAAATATAGTCTACAAGAACTAAGTTTAATAATCCCATGAATAATAGAATCATTCAGTGGAACTGTCGAGGTCTTAAGGCCAATTACAATGAAATACTCATTCTGTTATCTACACTAAATCCTGCTGTGCTTTGTCTTCAGGAAACCTTTCTTAAAGACTCTGATAAATTCAATTTTAAGGGTTATACTTTTTATAATCATATACATACAGCTTGCGAGAGGGCATCTGGAGGATCGACAATAATTGTCAACTCCAAATTGCCACACTCTCAAGTCGAACTTGACACGAACATACAGGCTGTTGCTATCCGTGTAACCCTACATAAAGTTGTAACTATTTGCTCTGTTTATCTTCCACCGAATTCAAATGTATCTAAAGATGATTTAGATAATCTTATTAACCAGCTGCCTACTCCATATATACTCGTTGGAGACTTCAATGGTCATAACCCGCTATGGGGATGTTGTGACTTCAATAATATGGGCAAGACGATAGAAAACTTTATTGCCCATAATGACATATGTCTGGCCAATAATAAAAAGCCAACATACTTGCACCCCGCAACTGGGCATTATTCATCGTTAGACTTAACATTGTGTCACCCCTCTGTGTATTTAGATTACACTTGGGATGTACACGATGACCTTTGTGGAAGTGATCACTTTCCTATAATACTTACAAACTGTACTTCGCCAATAGGCGACGATAATCCTCGTTGGAAGATGGACAGAGCAAACTGGGGCCTGTTCTCAGCACTTTGTTCTGCAGAACTTGTCCCAACTTCAGTAGAAAATGTAGATGACAAAATTGTCGCATTTTCAAACACTTTGCACAATATTGCAGAAAGGTGTATACCTAAGACCTCGACTAAATCAAAACGTAATAAGCCTTGGTTTAATGAAGAGTGTAAAAAATCTATTCGTAAACGTAGGGCGGCATTAAAGCAATTTGATGTTCGACCTACCGATACAAATCTTAATAACCTTAAAAAAGAACGGGCTCAAAGTCGCCGGACTATTAAACATGCCAAAAGATCAAAATGGCAAAAGTATGTTTCAAAAATAAATGGCAAGACTTCCATCAAAAATGTTTGGTCTGCTATTCAAAAGATTAGCGGTAAACCATCATATTCAACTGTTAACCACCTTAAAGCAAATCGCACCGTAATAACAGATAAACAAAACATTTCGAACACACTGGCTGAAAATTTTGCCCAAAATTCCTCATCGGCTAACTACACGCCTCAATTTCAAACCTTTAAACACTCTGCCGAAAGGGAAAAGGTTAATTTTAAATCTAATAATAACGAAACTTACAATCAATCCTTTTCCTTGATAGAGCTTAAAGATGCTCTAAATAAATCGCATGATACCGCTGCTGGTCCAGACGACATACCGTATCAATTCTTAAAACATTTACCAATTCGATCTCTAAACTTACTTCTGTCAATCTTTAATGAAATTTGGATATCCGGTAAAGTACCCGATTCTTGGAAAAATGCCTTCATTATTCCACTTCATAAACAAGGTAAAGACCCAACAGATCCTCAAAGCTATAGACCTATTGCTTTGACGAGCTGTATTTGTAAAACCTTAGAACGAATGATCAATAATAGACTTGTCTGGTATCTTGAGTCCAACAACTTAATTTCAGAATATCAAAGTGGATTCAGACACCAACGTAGCACAGTCGATCATCTTGTTTGTTTAGAAACACTCATTCGTGATGCCTTCATCAAGAAGGAACACCTTGTAGCTGTGTTTTTCGATCTTGAAAAGGCTTATGACACCGCTTGGAAACATGGGATTTTAAAGGATTTAGGTGACCTTGGTCTCAGGGGTCGTTTACCAATTGTCATTGACAGCTCCCTTTCTGACAATTTTCAGGTCAAGATTGGGTCCACCCTGTCATCTGTTCATAAACAGGAACAGGGTGTCCCCCAGGGTAGTATTCTATCTGTTACCCTTTTTAACATAAAAATAAATAATATTGTTAAAACCCTTCATGAAGGGGTTGACTGTTCACTTTTTGTGGACGATTTCGTTATTTGTTACCGCTCTAAAAATATGAGCACAATTGAAAGACAATTACAACAATGTCTTAATAAGTTGCAAAAATGGAGCAACACCAACGGTTTCAAATTTTCTCCAACCAAAACCAACTGTATACATTTCTGTCAGAATTGTTTTTAAATAACGTTCGCATTCCCGTCGTCCAGGAAACTAAGTTTCTTGGAGTCATTTTTGACAGGAAACTGACTTTTCTTCCACATATCAATTACATCAAGAAGAAATATCTCAAGGCTCTTAACTTGCTTAAATATTTATCCCATACAGACTGGGGAGCCGATATGAAATCATTGTTATTTCTGTATCGTTCCCTAATTCGGTCTAAATTAGATTACGGAAGCATAGTCTATGGTTCTGCCAGGAGGTCCTATCTCCAGATGCTGGACGTCGTTCACAACCAGGGACTTCGTCTAGCTCTAGGAGCGTTCAGGACCTCACCAGTGCAGAGCCTTTACGTTGAAGCCAATGAACCACTTTATTCTTGCGTCGCGAGAAACTTTCTTTGCAGTATATAATTAAACTGGGGTCTAACCCCAATAACCCAACGTTTAATTGTGTTTTCAACCCTAAACATGAGGAGCTTTATGATCGATCACCTAAAGCCCTCAGACCTCTTGATTTAAGGCTTAAAGATAGCATAAACACATCAGGTATTAAACTCGAAAACATTTCTGAAAACCCCACAATTGAACATCCACCATGGCAACTCCGTTCTCCTGATGTGAATTTAGAACTCTAAAAATAAAAAGTCGAACACAGATCCTTTGATTTTACGATCTGAATTTCTCGAACTCCTTGATAAGTACTCTGATCACCTTCACATATATACTGATGGTTCAAAGACGGACACTCATGTTGACTGTGCTTCCGTAAGTAATAGCCACTGCATTAAACAAAGACTTCCTAACAACTCGTCTATCTTCACCGCTGAAATCCGGGCTATAAATCTAAGCCTTGATTTCATTTCAGAACATTCCGGTGAAAAATATGTTATATTTTCAGACTCATTATCTGTATTGCAAAGCATAAATTCACTGAATTATTCAAATCCACATGTTCGCACTGTTCTTTTCAAACTTCAAAGTTTATACGACACTAACGAAATCTCCTTCTGTTGGCTTCCTAGTCATGTAGGCATCCGAGGAAACGAAGATGCTGACAGGGGTGCAAAATCTGCCTCAGCACTCACTGAGACAGATCTTTGCATCCCACACACTGATTTTAAACCACTTATTTACCGACATATTTTAACAAAGTGGCAAACAAATTGGGACAGTATTGTTTGTAACAAATTACACGTAATTAAACCTAACGTCGGTGCCAATGTCTCTGCTTGCAGAGAAAGTCGACGAGAAGACGTAGCTCTTACCCGCTGTCGCATTGGACATACTAGATTGACTCATTCATATCTCTTGAAAAGAGAAGTTCAACCTGTATGTGTTCCTTGCCAGGAACCACTGACAGTCAACCATATTTTATTACAGTGTATCGACACAGACCACATACGGTCGAAATATTTTAATGTCCATAACATGTACGAACTATTTAGGACAGTGTCGGATTCTAAACTGGTTTGCTTCTTGAACGACATTGGTATTCTTAGTTAGTTATAAATTTTTAAACTGTTTATTAACCAATCGTCATACTTTTTAAACCGTTTTATGTGTTGACCTGTTTTCAATTGTTATTTATTTTTTTACCTGATAGTTTTTATATTTTTCTATATTTTACATGCGTAGTTTGGTTTTTAACCTGATTACGCTTTATTCACACTTAACTTTGTATTCGGCGCCGTATGACCTATTAAGTGTCGGTGTGCCGTTAAATCCAAATAAATAAATAAAGTAGTGGAAGTAGCAGCAGCAGTAGTAGTGGTAGTGATGATGTTGTAGAGGTAAAAATTATCACATGACTTTCTGGCTTTCTTCTCTACAAATTAGCCTAAAAACCAAACTAAAAATCATCCACGTGATTTATTTATTTATTTATTTATTACCAGCGTAAGATAGCGGTAAGAAGTATAAAATATCATTATTATAAGAAAATGTAACATCTTTATGGTGTCTAGGTTCGTGCATTTTCATTTATTTTATTAGAAAAGCCAATCAATAAATTTTGTTAACTCAAATTTGGATAAATTAACTCCACATTGCAAACACTCGAAACGTTTAAAGCTTCACAAACGTCTTCTATCACTTTTAATTATATTGTTTGTTATCTCTTTTAGCACATGTTTCCTTTGTTTGCATGCAACTTGTAGCTTATACATTAACTTTACAACCGTTTTCACCGGGGATGTCATGTGCTTTATATAAAAAGACAATGTGCTTCCTTCCTTGAACAACACTCCTTTCTTTGTTTAATAAACAGGAAGAGGTTAATACAAACCGGATTCGAACCACAGCTGCCCTGTGATAACATACCCATGTACATAACAGTGACAATCAACCGTATTGCTCATGTTTACATGTTTTATCATTTATTATTCGGAAAGAATAATGGCATATTAAAATAACACAAATTGTAAAGCCCATTGATAATTAGCTTTGTGTAAAATGTCATCTGGAGCTTTATCCGATATAATGATAAACTAGTTGGACGAAACGAGGCTCTGTTCAGTTTTCTATGGTTTCATGCACCTAGTTTAATATTGCCAATATTCAATGGACACGAATGACGGATTATTTTTATCATATCAACAAAAAGTCTGCTTTTTTTTTGTAAAAATATCAAGCTTTGAAGTGACGTTTAAGGTACGGGAATTTCGAAACATGAAGCGGCATTTGAGACACGATAACTAATTAGTGAATCGAAAATAACCAATGGCCGTTACTAAATGAACACACGTCAAGTTATATGAAATAAATAAAACATATCGATAGGTACCTTGGAACATGTACTCTCATCATGTAACACTGTCCTGGAGCAATTTAGAAAGATAGAACGAGAGAAAGAGAAAGAGAGACATACTAACAGACAGAAAGAACGATGAAAGAGTCCAAAATCGGACCAAACCTTGTTTTATTTATTATAATCTATATTATATATACAAATTATATATTTTTATTTATGTGTGCATTTATTTATTTAAAAATACCATAATTACTTCTAAAAAGTTGTCTTACTTTTCTCTAAAAATAATGCCAGTAAGTATGGAACATTGCCTATTAATAAATCTATGTCACAATCCTATTATATAGTATATCTCTAACTAGTGGGCTTTGATTAATCAATTTGGAGAGTTTTAATTTAACAGAGAATTCAAGGAAACTTCAATCACCATAGAATAGCTATAAAACAATATGTTGCAGCATGTAATTTAAAAAGTGCCTCTCAAAATGAATTGCAGCACAACATTTAACACTAAATACTATTATTAAACACAATGTTAGATCTTTCAACCTTTTCATTCATTAGGGTTGTGTTGTGTTGTGTTGTGTGTTTTTCGTTGCTTTTTATCCTTGTTTGTTGTTAGTTTAAATACTACTTTGCTCGATATGGCTGTACGGATCAATCATTTTTTTGTTGCATGTGAATGGTACTTTTTACCAATAAGGCTTTAAAACTGAAACGTAAATAAATAATATGACAGCACAAATCTTAGCATCAAAAAGCAGTTTTGAACAAGATTTTTAAAGTTCACTTAACACTATTTTGTTTGTTAGGAGATTGAAGACAGTCTTTACTGAAAGGAATTAAAGATAGTTCACCGCCTAAGTTCTAGTCCCGATCAGGTCAAGAACCGTTATGTGGCGAGGTCTTCCGGCAGACATACAGAGCGCCGGTTGTCCTACAACGACATCTGTTTGTAGGTATTCCTCAATAATAAAAACTTGTTACAAAATGGCATTTTCACACTGCAGAATAACTTTGCTCCGCGTTAAACTTTTGTGGTATTGACGGAACTTTAAGTCAGCGTAAAACTGACAATAACAAGGTCACATTACATGTATTAAGATATATGGAAGAAAAAGTGGATATATTATACATAATTTATTATTATTATTATTATTATTATTATTATTATTATAATTATTATTATCATTATCATCATAATCATCATCATTCATTCATTCATGTGTGTTGTTTTTATTGTTGCTGCTGTGGTTGTTATTGTTGTTATCTTGTTAATTCAATCAGTTAACAGTGTACATACAAAACTTGGTCTACTATTATTAAATTGATTAGGGCGAACTTCCTTATTGTTTCTCCAACTGTCGTGCCCTGCGTTACAACACTTGTGCTTGTCAACGACAAAAGGAAGCGCGACATAATAACAACCAGAACAGACGGGTATGTTTAACATTTAAATTGTATTTAGTATTTTTAATAAATGATTAAAATGATTCGGCTTATTATTACTGTTATTATTACTATTACTATTATTATTATTGTTGTTGCAACTTTTACTACTACTGCTGCTGCTGCTACTACAAATACTACTGTCATCATCATCATTATTATTATTATTATTATTATTATTAAGGCTAAAGGGTTCTTGGTTAAGTCCATCGCAATATGATCTGTATCAAATTGTATTCGTCAATTAAACTTTGCTATACCTTAAATTTAGAAATTTAGTAAAAAAAAATGTATACTTGTTAATTATATCCAATTATTTCTACGGCATTCACATTGTATTTAGACAAATGAACCTCACAATGCGTTATCTACTTGATGCCTCAGCCGCCATCTACGCTCTGATGACATTTAAAATGATAAAATTGTGATACATGTATATATGTTTGCATTATATTAAATTACATGTACATTGCGCCTTTTATAAATATTGGATAATGCTTTTGTTAACATAACCGCATGCGTATTTGTTATTTATTATAATTTAGATCATTGATGTCAAATATTTGTATATATCAACAATGTTATTAAACTGAACATCTACGTGAAATGCTCTTCGACATTTGCATAAATTGAAATTGATTTCCATTAAGTGTTATTAATTTTAAACTTTGTTAGTGTGCCCCTTGTGAATATTATTCCTGGTCGTAAACAGATTTTAATTTAAATAATTTAATTTACTATGATATCGTCCTCTAGACACAATATTAAGTTGTGTTTTCTCTGATTTTTTATACTTTAAACATAATATTAAAAGTCTATCTCATGGTTTGTGCATTATTGCAAATGTCTTTCAAGCAGATTTATAATTAATCAAACTTTAAAATAACAAACAAAATTGAACAAGTGTTCTTCTTATTTATGAATAATGTAAAGAAAAAAGCTGTAGTACACTTGTATTCGTCAATATATGCACAAAGATGACCATACAATATCTGATTGCCAAGACAACATACACAGAAATACTGTCCTCTTGAATTTAGCAGACGACACTTCTTTTTTATCATATTGTTTCTCAAAAATTTACGCTAACACATTGTATCACGGTTATTAGATAGTTTCAGCTGATAGCCATTTTGTGTTTGTGTATATGCGTGTTTTCGTGGTACTTGCTTTCGTTAGAACTACAAAACCAAAATGTATAACAATCGTGCATGCTGTTGACTTTGACGTTTGTTTGTTGTTGTTTTGAGATACATCGCAGCGACTTGTTATGATCGTTACAGAGACTTATGTCTGCGTAGAACCACTGGTGCACCGCAAGTCAGCTAGAAAACCTTCCCGCATTAAGTCCTTCGCCCCGAACGGGACTCGAACTCATGTCGTAGGAGGCTAAGCAGTCAGGGGAGTTACAAATCGGCGATTCTACCACTACGCCACTCCTTATTCTTAAACATGTGTTTTATTCTTTGCATTCCTCTCCAGCTAAATGTTCAAGTTACTTGTCCTAAGCCTATTGCTCTCCGTGATCGTGTGTTTACACGACCTGGAATGGGAGAAGTATAAACAGACGTTCAACAAAATCTACGAAGATGCAGAGGACGAAAAAGTCAGGTAAACTTCAAATTTTACTATACATGTAACTCGGTAAGAAAACATGAATATGTTATTCTAATGTGCCTACTTAAATCGCTGATAGAACCACTAGCCTGTAAAAGGGACTTCAGCTGAGGTCCACATATGTCAACACACTTTGTGCGGTAGAAAATTGTTTTTAGCGGAAGTGTTTCTTTTCCCTAAAGATATAGTTGACAATATTTTTATGGCGGATATATATTAGGTAAATATAATGGTCTTGTAAAATTCGACCAAAGATGGAAGAAGCCGGCCTATCTGATGAAGCCAAACAGTCACATACACAGACATTTGGTTTAAAATACAAATACTTTTAATAAGAACATTTCCATCACAATTTGCTGGCAAAAAGTGATACAATTTAAAAAGACAACGTTCGATTGAGCTACGATACTAGTCTGTTTTACCAACTACTTTTGCTTTAAGTAAAGGTACGTACAAGTAATAAATTTGCAAGCGAATACATCTTTACTGCATAATTATGTCCATGAGAAAAAATAATAATTGAGTTATCATTTTTACCAGGCGTGAGATATGGTTACAAAACCGGATGTTGGTAGAGAAGCACAACAATCTGGCAGACGCGGGTCATTATACGTACTGGTTGACGATAAACCACTTTTCGGATCGGGTAAGTGTTTGATATTATCTCGAATCTGTTAAAAGCTTTACTGCGTAACAAATAACGAGAAACGTCACGATGACGTGAAGTACAGAGTAATGTAAACGGTAACTAGCATTCCGCTAGAAGTTTAAAAGTCACTTTCCGGAAAACTGAAGTGGCGTAGATTTAGCGGAACTTCTTGGCTAATTTAATTATTAAACATGTGTCTCAACAAAATTATCCAGTTCATGACAACATTTATAATGTTGATATACTGTGATATTTCCCATTTAGATTTGTGGATTTTTTCGTTGATACTTAATGCATGACAAATTCAAATACAGAAATTTGAAACAATTGGACAATATGATACAGCCCCAAAAGTTTAGGTTCTGTGCATGCTTGTTAATACACAAAGTTAAATAATTATTTTATTGTTTTTGTAGACAGAAGAAGAACTTTATACAGGTACAGGCCTACGGAAAATGAAAATGAAGTCAAAGAAAGGCGATACGTTATCTAAGCGAAAAGAATCCACTCCACTTGTTCCTCTCCCTCCAACAGTCGACTGGCGTGATCGTAAATGCGTCACTGGTGTGAAGGACCAAGTTAGTGGACTATCATTTAATATAACTATGTAGAAGACACCGCGTTATGCATTTTGTGATGTATTTTCAAGCTAAGATTGTAGTTTACAGCACTCGAAAAAGTGGGCTCTCCTGTAATAGCTTTAGATTTGCGTCACCGTCCCAGCGCTGGTCATAGCTGAGCATACGATATCTATATTTGTTCGTATACATATGTGTGTGTGTGTGGTGTGTGTGTGTGTGTGTGCGTGGGGGGGTGTGTGTGTGTGTGTGTGGTGTGTGTGCGTGGGTGTGTGTGTGTGTGTGTGTGTGTGTGTGTGTGTGTGTGTGTGTGGTGTGTGTGCGTGGGGGTGTGTGTGTGTGTGTGTGTGTGTGTGTGTGTGTGTGTGGTGTGTGTGTGCGTGGGTGTGTGTGTGTGTGTGTGTGTGTGTGTGTGTGTGTGTGTGTGTGTGTGTGTGTGCGTGGGGGGGTGTGTGTGGGTGTGGGTGTGTGTGTGTGGTGTGTGTGTGTGCGTGATGTGTTTTTATTGGGTTTATCGTCCCACCAACAATATATATATATATAACAATTTGCAATCGATAGCATCAGAACACATTTGTTCTCTTTTTTCTTATCAAAGGGCGACTGCGGCAGTTGTTATGCCTTTGCAGCTATCGGCGCAATTGAAGGACTTGTTGCCAAGAGAACGGGGCGTCTGGAGCCGCTGTCCGAGCAGAAAATTATCGACTGCACATTCGGCAAGGGTACATATACATTAACTGGACTTTTTTTATTTCCTTTGTAATTCATTTCAATTCTTACTAAATTATTACCTGAAAGAGAACATTTAAACTTAGTTTTATTTCATATTAGAATAACAATACACAGAAATAAAAGATAACAATAGCAACAACAATAATGATATGATAATACTAATAATTATAAATGTAACAATGCACATTTTGAAACACATATATACCCCTAGGGAATCATGGATGCAATGGCGGATATATCGTCAAGGCTTTCAAATACGTTCGTGACAATGGTGGCATCGACAATGAGACCAATTGTAATTACCTGGGAAAGGTTGGTATTTGTTTTATTAGTTATCGTTAAAGTGTAACCATTGCATTTACTGACCAAAAAAAAATCGACCACTTGAAAACTTACACCCTTATTTGTGCCCGGTTTGACGATGCCATGTCATTAACAGTTTCTGCCAGACCAATAACCATAACACATGAGTGCAGGAATTTCGGCTTTTTATGTTTAGAAAATCCAGTGTTCAGGCTTTCTTTATTACCCAAACAGTTGAGATTGTGTTCAGAAGGTAATTCGGTAAAGCTTATGTTTACACATGTGTTCTAAACTTTTGTATGAAATTTAAAAAAAAAAATGGGTTTATCGTCCCACCAACAGTATTTCAGATATCTAGAGACGTTGTCTACTTGAAGCAGATATAGTGCTACCTTTACTGTGCATGGCATGATACCACACCCAGTCATATTATCCTGACACCGGGCCCGCCATTCGTGGAACTACCCTTATATTAGCTTGAAGGAAGCGATACCACTACTATTCTAATGACTTTGGTATGTGGCGGCCCGGAATCGAACCAGAGGCCTCCCATACCTGGAGCCGACGCTCTGCCGATTGTGCTACCAGGTCCGGTTTAAACTTTTTGTTTTACTAAATTTGTGTATCAAATTTTTACGATAGCATGGGTTTCTGTTTAATCAAGGTCTGTTGTTGCCGGAAGTCGTCTCAAAAGTTGGAAAAGCTTATTACTGGCTGGAAATCGATTGACAATGAAGATGACCTTCAGGTATATTGATATTGTCGATAACTTTATGTGTTTTCCATTTTCGACGATAATATCTTTAGTCAACATACACATTCTTAGACTAAATGGATCGTTTAGTTTATACAATTATAGAAGATTTCTAAGAAAGCAATGTCGTATTCCCAATTAGTGCAGAAAGTGTAAACATTCTTGCTTTATCTTAGATGAACACCTAACGGTGCTAAAACAATGGGGAAAACATTAAATAATAGAAACTAATTGAGCAATATTAAAGATTCAGACGACAACATAACTTTACTACTAAATAAAGCGGCTATATTAAAATGGTTGATCTAAATTGTATTTATTATTAACATACGGTAGCAGTCCAATCCATCTCAATATTAAAATATGTGAAAAAAATATTTGCGGGAGTTTTGCCTAATGAATGTAATAATAACATCCGAGTCATAAAGAACGTACAGAATTGATATGAGCTCAATCAATCTTGTCATTATTGATGACACATTACTCTAATTTGCCGAAATCCAATGCTATTTTTCCATGTTTTGTTATTTCCATACATGTCAACTTGAAACTGACTTTGCTTTTGTGCTTTCATTGTCCTATTAGAGGAGTGTGGCTAATGAGGGTCCAGTAGCTACTGCAATTAATACACATCCAATAGAATTCCACCAGTACAAACGCGGCGTGTTCAGCAATCCCAACTGTAACTCCACCGCCCTCAACCATGCTGTTCTTGTCGTCGGCTATGGTACTGATTACAAGAAAACGAACGAAATCCCGTATTGGATTATTAAAAACAGGTAAGAAGGATAAATTATAAACCATCATTTAACATTTTTCTTCTTTAATAATTACCATCATTTTATGATTATCATGCATTATCATCATCATGATCATCATCACCAACATCATCGTCGTCATCATTATCATAATCTTTACCATCTTATGCCTTTACTCTCATAGTTATTATCACCATCATCTAACCATATTTTTAAAGCGGCCGCAATAGCTCAAGTGGTAGCGCGTCGGCTTGCGGATCGGGAGGTCGCTGGTTCAAACCCCGACCGGGTTAAACCCAAGACTTTAAAATTTGTAGTAGTGGCCTCCCTCCTATCGGTCGGGGCTATAAGAACAGCATTGCGCCTAACTCGTCGGTGTCAGTATAATGGACCGGTCAGGTTCAGTCGCTGGGCACCTCATAAGTGTCTTTGTGCTGTATTGATAGAAATATCGCTGCACCGTATGGACAAAACTGCTGGCAAATCCCAATCCCATATTTTTATTATCATCTTTATTATCTTTACTATTGATTATCATCATTATCGTCCTCCTTCAGTCCCTCTAACCACTATCACTCTCACCACGTTAACAACTATAACTGCGAAATATCTATCAGTTTTGCACTAATTGCTTTATAAACAGTCCTCATGTCATAGAACTTACTGGTCCAAGACCTCTGTTTGCCTTACGTTTCGTCGGTTTATTTATTTTCCATTTTCAATAGTTATATATACATATATATATATATATATATATATATATATATATATATATATATATATATATATATATATATATATATATATATATTTGTACACATTTTCAGCTGGGGAAAGACGTGGGGAGAGGATGGCTATATGAAAATTGCTCGCAACCGGAACATGTGTGGAATCGGAGCATATGCCAGCTTTCCGATATACTAAGAAAGTACAAGTTATGTATAATGTATTAAGAAAATCCCCTGACATAGATAACATCTCATCTGGAGAAACTACGATGGGCTCTGGACTCATCCAGAAACAGCAAGAGTAGTTACAACAAACATTACTACTGGCAACAAACTCTTACACCACACCATGATGCCGACTCCTTGCGAAACTGATCACGACCTATTGTTTGCTCATATAAAATGGAATAAAAATAAATACCAAAATGTATGTTATATATTATAACTTATTGTCTCAACCCATTCTATTAGCTATGTACTACCGCTTTATTGCTCTTGTGATAGTTGCATACAAAAACACTTTTCTCAACCTTCTTTAGATTAATGAGATGCATTGCAATGACCCAACATAATCATTTGAAAGCAAGTAAGTGATGTCCAGCTAATAACTAATGGAGAATAAAATCCAGGAAAAACTCCATGGGTAGAACCACCATCACACAGCATGTCAGCTGAACACTGTCACATTGAATGGTACTTAAACCAACACAGTGAATGGATGAGAGATATTACAACAGTAAATCTATCGAACACAAAAGCTCAGGTGGAAGAGCGTCAGCTAGCGGATCGGGAGGTCGTGGGTTCAAACCCTGGTCGTGTCAAACCAAAGACTTAAAAGTTGGTAGTAGTGGCTTCCCTCCTAACGCCCGGGGCTATTGGGACAGCATTACGCCTGACTCATCGGTGTCAGTATAATGGATTAGCCAGGTTCAGTCCCTGGGCACCTCATAAGTGCCCCTGTGCTAAGATAGAAATGTCACTGCACACTGTATTGGCAAAAATGCCGGTTAATCCCAATCCTCCCGTAAATCTTCCCACATGACTCTTGTTGCCACCTATACATTCTGTATTTTTGCAGTTTTATATTTAGAAAACTTTTTGTGATAAATTCAACTGATGTGGGTGTGTGTATGTGTAATGGGGGTTATTAACTAATGAAACAAGTTGGGTTTAGACTTTCTGGTTAGTTAAAGAAAAGAAAATTTAAGTATATTTTAATGGTTATATACATGTAATTAAATGCTCTAATTGCATTTATCCAAAATTATCCAACAAACACCATATAAGAAAGAAAAAGTCAAAATAAATGCTCTTTAAATAAAATAAGAGTAAATGTTTAAATTTAAGTTTAGATGCATTTCTATAAAGACTTACAAAAACAACAAGTTAATATGTATATTACATGAATGTACAAAAGGAAGTGTCACTTGATAATATTATCCAGCAATCTTCGAACATCTGCCATAATATAACAGGAAATATCAGGAAACAGACCTCAACTATTTCAGTACTTGACAGTGTGATGTAAGCTTGATAATACTTGAATGCTAAACTTAAATCTTCATGTATTTGCAACAAATATGTTCTTGGTCTGACTAGGGCAACAGTTATCATGAAATCCAACCTAAAACCATCAAACTTGATTATATCAGTAAGTAAAATTTATAGGGACTTTAGCACACAAAAACGTACAAAATATCAGAAATAATTGAACACAAAAAACCATCTGTTTGTCATGAGTGACTAATGATTAAAAAAAAAACGTTTAACAAACATTCTTCATGCAATTTAACAACAAACATGTAATGCATCCTTTTGTAAACAAAGCATTTTAGAGAAAAAGGCATTTAAGTATGCACGGCAATTAGGGTAAAATAAGAGTTGAAGAATTTTACCACATCCTGATCATTACACTTTCCTGCACACAAACTTCTTATCCTTCATTAATGCCTTATCAAAAAACAGGCTCAGGTAGCATGAGATTTGACAGGTAAGGGGCAGGTCGGGGAGTTGGGGGGGGGGGGGGAGCGCGGGGAGGGGATAACAGTTACTGCACCTCATAACATTTCTATAGGCGAAGCCGACTTATGGAATAAAATGGTCCGTTTTCCTATGTATTCAATTATCTTTCAGTTAGATGGGTGTAAGGTAGTATATATTTTTAACATTAACATAAAGTAATATTTATATTTTTAATTATTTATATAGTTCTATCTTGAAATTATTTAGTTTTTGGCCTAAAAATACAGAATGTTGAGACACTGATAAAACAACAGTCACTTTCAAAGTGACTTGATTTCAATGTGTAAATATTATATATGAACTGTATATCATTTTAAAGCACTTAACATTTTATGAACAGTTTTATAAAATAGTACAAATCCATAAACACTTCGTCCCAGGAGTGTTCATATTAATTATTAAAAGAAAGCTAACTAGGACCACACATAAATGATACCTCTTCCAATTCACATTTCATGGTAAGCCTACTGAACTACAACAAAGACGCTGAATAGGTTGAAATATAATATTTACTTAGGAAGGGTTGTAAAACCCTTGTGTTTTAAAGCATTGATGTGTGAAGCACAAATGTAGGGGTCAGTGTACCAGTAAATTGAGTGTGTGGAGAAGAAGGGATGATAACAGTTATCAACTAGGAGGAAATCAATTTTGCATGCAACTTTAAACATAATACACACAAATTATGTATATTAGTATAATGTTGGTTCATTCTGAACTCAGTTTTCCAAGAAACTTGAGTTCATTCAAACAGAACAGGCTAAAGTAACAATAAAAAATAATAAATGCATTTAAATGTGAAAAACAAGGAACTTGCTTCACTTTTGTTAAAGAACTATGTTCAAAACTGTTTTATTTTTAATAAATGGATACAAAGACTTTCACAAAGTAAATGAATTTCAATAAGTTTGAAAATTTGTATCAGAATATTAATTATTTGTAGGAAACAATATTTTCAGCTCAAAATTATTATGTTATTTTGTTCTATTTAAAATGGTATTTTATACCCTTTTATAAAGAAGATATGCAAGCTTAAAGTTTCTTATATCAATGCTTTATGTAAGTAATATGCACATTTATAACTTTATAAACGTGCAAAAAATAAAAACATAAATTCCAAACAATATTGAAAAATAAATCATTTATATTACACATCACATCTACAAATACCAACAGAGTTATATTATGGTTATGACAAACTGAATATCTAAGATGTACATCATGTGTTAAGATCTTGTAAATGCTTGCCAAGGCTACACAAAATAAGTCCATAAATAACCATACAAAATAGAAGTATAAAGTTTATCTTCATCATGTCCATGATAATGAAATATTATTTTTACTTATTTTGTTATTCAGGAACAAAGAACGACACATTTAAAACTGTTTTTTATAGGTTTTATCATCCAACCAACATGATTAGAGTTATCTGGAGAACGTGTCCACGTGTCCACAGCATGCCATGACCACTGGTATGATACCACACCCAGTCACATTGTCCGGACACTAGGTCAACCAGATGTGGACCTACCCTTGTCTTTGCTTAAGAATTAGCATGCGAGCTATACCACTGTCTGTTTTAACAACTTTGGTGAAAAACATTGATACTTTAACATAAATCCTATGTACACATAATGCTGCTCTGCAATGAATCCAGCTAAACTCACCAAATATCAGCCTTGTTGACAATGCAGGTAAGAAAGTAAGAACACGCAGTGTACTTAGACATTATTTTCAATACAAACTTGATAATCCAATCTCCTTCAGGTAATCATTTCTTGTTTATACACACTGGAAATATCACTGGCCAACCTGACATGTGATTGGTCAGTTAATTTCATATTTTTTTTAGTCTTCCTTAGACATGATTGGTCAGTTTGTCTGTATGTCACTGGTCTTCTTAAGATATGATTGGCCAGTTACTTTGCATGTCACTAGTCCTCGATATATATGATTGATTAGTTAGTTTTTATGTCACAAGTCCATTTGACATAATTGTCAGTTATTTTATCAACCAATCAGATCAAAACACTGGGTCAAGTGAATTGCTGCAGAGCTGTCTTAACCCTGAAAAAAAGGAAGCAATTAACATGTTAAAAGTGAAAGCGAACATTTACAAAAGCTATCAATATAGGTTATAGGTAATACGAAGTATTAGTCTACTTTCAAGCTACTGCTCGTTCAGCCGACTTTACAGTTTACACCTTGATCATTAGGTGTGTTCGTCAATCCTGTACTATGACAGCCGACACATGGCACTGAGAAGTTATATTACTGACCCAAATAACCCTCCCAGGTACCCATTTATACACCTGGGTGGACTGGGGGTTCAAACCACAGACCCCATAATCTGGAGTCATTCCTCCTATCACTGGACTATCCCGCTCATCAAAAGTGAAAATAGAAGTTGAAGGAACATGTTTTCTATGTTTTCAAATGAAAAATAAACAAAATCTGTCACACATAGACAGTGAAGTGTTTGGTAGTATTATAAAAGCGTGACAGTCATTGCATGCAAATCTCTAACCTGTATGAACATGCAATACAAATTTCTAAGTCTACCCAGGCCATATTTTTAAGAAATTATTTGCCAAGAACAATCACAACTGTATCCTTGCTAGAGCATTAGCAAGGGAGCTTAACCACTACCATTTGTAGGCACTTGAGGCCTAGTTTATTTGGAATTTATGCTCTACCGATTTTGCTAGTCATGTGACGAGATCTTGCTTTGTCTACATCAATACTGGTTTAAAAAGAATACAAAAACAAAAACTGTTCTGAACATTGTAAATGCAAGTAGAACTGTAAGCCCACTCAGTCACTGTCATAAGTCCATACCTTAAATAAAGCTAAAAGGAGAATTGCTCCTGCAATTTATATCTTAACAAAAACAGAGGATGCCCAGGTTGCCATGGTTGCCTACTTAAGAAAATTTCATCAAATTACACACAGCTGCAGGGGAAGAAACCAGGACTGAATTATGACAATGACAGGACAGACAGTTGGACAGATGGACAAACGGATCCCACAACACTTAATTGTGGACTGTGCAATAATTCAAAACAGTCTGTTATTAATATGCAACTTTGCTTAAACTGTATCACTTAAAACTGCATGAAAAACTAAAGAAAATTAAATACAAAGTCATGTAAACAATGTTCAAAATCTCACTGAGCTAAGTGGTGGCGAAGGTTAAGGTTAAGTGCCAATTTATCAAGAGGAAGTTTTTGCTACCTACTTATCAAATAGGGTGGAGTCATTTGTGCTGAGCAATTGTTGCAGTAATTGTTGAACTCCCATCTCACGTAGTTTAGCCTGCCGAGTATATGCTCCTGTAAAGGGTTATACAATAAATATTGTTTTATAGTCTTGTCTTTCTAATAATATTATTATATGCAACAATAATTAGTGATAAATGTTAATTAAATTATTTTTCTTCTGCATATGTATATAACAAAACCTTTGAAGACAAATGTTACAACAGGAACAAATGTGTATCAGAACAAGAAGGCAATGATGACCTATATCAATCACCTGAGTGCCATCAACACAGTCAGCAAGCAATTATTAAACAGACCAGAATAATTTTGATACTTGTAATTGTAATGTTTACTGTAAATTGTCATATTTATATTGAATGCTTTTTTGTACAAAACATGGTACTATAGATATTGCAAAAGAAAAATGCAACCATTATAGTATATGTAACATATATGTCAAAATGATGTTTATATTGATAAATGTAACAATAAAAAATATGACATGTTTCATTCAGTACTCTTACCTTCCTCTTCATTCCAAACTAGATTTGAGATGCAAAAGGTAGCAGCTATCTGGAGATTGACATTTTTGTAGAGCTGAAATGATAAAAATAATAATATGGTTGAAATCCGATACTTGGCGCCACAATTCAATGAAAGTAAGGATACTACTGACATATCATTCAATCCAGTCACTCTTTCTATATATATTCAATAATAAAAATGTTATGATACTTCCGACGGAGATGCATGGATGTCCACGCTGGATCAGATGACAATTAATGTCCCTTAAATCAATTAAATATTCAGTTACTTTGCATTTTTATAAATATGGAATGCGAATGGGGGTCAGCATGTTTCACACATTTGTCAAAGATCCCAATTGTAGCATTCAAACTCAATGACATGATGTTAAGGATGACATAACGTTAGGTAAACAAGAAAAGTCGTTGATGCAAACCTTCAAAGGTGATGCAAACAATTGGAAGAGGTAAAGATATTACAGAAATATAGGGCAAGTAACTAGGACATTTGAAACATTACGGTTTTAATTTGAAAGTTTTTAGTATACTATAAATCACGAGAAAAGGTATGTATTAACTATATTCCTGAGACTTTAACATGGTTTAAAACGAAATAAAAAGCAAAACCCGACACCATTTAAATAGGTTTTTTAAGATGCTTCATATGTAGATGTTACATATGTAGAAAAAAAGTTGCAAAGTTATTATAATTAATTAAAAAACTAAAGTGTACCAGCAGAACTTGCACATGTGCAGCAGTCTTATATTACACAAATAAGTATTGTTCAGATAGTATTTTTCTCAAACGAAGTATGTTTTTTCTTGCTCAGTATATTCAGAAGTTCTTCTGAAATTAGCAGAGGTCCAAAAATGAATATAAAAATAAATAAATAAAATAGAATGCCATTTACTGAACTAGGATTCGTATTTTATCAGGTTTAGAAAGTCCGCAAAACAAACTTTCCCCATGTGCAAATTTCAGTGAGCATTCCATATATAGGCATTGCGCTCCAGCACGTCACCAATTAGGTAAACATACATAAATGGATAGGCTTTGAAATGAAGATCATAATCCATCTACGCATTCAAAGATAAGTCAGCACACTACTATATCACTGAGATAGAGAGCTGATTGTGTGTCAACTTAAAAATTATATAAAAGGATTTTATTTTTTAATTATTTTTTTTCATATGGTTAAAAGAGGACACATTTTTAAAAGTTTTAAATTTTTTATTATCATAAAGTAATGCATTAATAGATAAGAAAAAACACTTTAGTCTATGATGATTATCTGTCCCTGATTTCCACGTGGATCATGATCCACATTCTACATGTGCAACACATGCAAACCTGACACAAGGCAAGTCAGCTGTACTGGAAAACACCACATCAATGTGATGAAGCCAAAATAAAGAGATTGTGTCAGTTTGCCATGATTTTCCTTGATGAATCAGGACATAATGAGACAGAAGTAATGACACATGCCATACATGAAGAACTGACATTTGCTGACAACCCAATACATTAATGGAATTTGATAAGCCTATGAAAAATATATTTGCAACATGAGCCACTTATAACAGTGAATGAGCGTTTGTCTTCAGAAGATGACAGTTCACAGGGTGACCACTAATCCTTTAAAGCACGTGACTGATTAATACCTTAGTTGAAGGGTTGTCTAATATCGTATTAAGTAAGTGAAATATTAACCTGACTACAAATAAATCCGCCATCTGCCTTATAGTTTTCCCAAATGTACATAGCCAACAATGATTTTGGTGATGTTTGGAAAGGACTAACTTGTTTAAAGAAAATTTATTTGCCATCTTCCTATCTGTACTGATGGTTATTTTACAACTTTATAGTCTTCAAATTTGTATAAACAAGAATGTGGAAAATAGATGTATTTTATTGTAAGAATAGACCCTAGTCTAAAAATCCTTCCTGACATCAGGTTTCATTAGTTCTTATTTGATACATGTGAATGACTATCAATAAACATCCCTTTGATGTACATAGAGGTTAAGATGGCAGATTTATGACCATGTCATAACAACTATCCCACTGGATCAGCCAGCCCAATTTATACTACCGGTAGTTGAGTAACTAATTAATGTGAAACTTAACAATACACATATTCATGCCAGTAGATGACAATTCAATTAGACTTATTAATGTTTAAAATTGGCTTCTGTATTACATATTAACAATTGTTTGGGAAACCTTTGTCACATTTCTAACAAACAGCACTCAGTTATAATGACCTGTGCTTTATTCACAGTATTCAAACCTTTTTTTAAAATATTAAGTAAAACATGTACTAGACCATTAATCATAAGATAAGCAATCTTCAAAATCCAATGATCCACAAATGTTAATTTCTGTATCTGTGCATATAAAAAGATAATCATTAATGATTTCATATTAAAAGCTGGCAATAAGAATGATCATGACAAAACATGAGGTCACATTAACTTGCATTTAATTCAGTGCCTGTGGCTTAATTTATATATAGTTATATATTATTTATAGAGATGCTAATGAATATTTAAATATTAAGTCAGTATTCAAATAGAGATATTGGGATTGGAATATTTTATTGTTCTTATTCACTTTTGTTTGAAGTAAACTTGAAAGGGTATTTATTTTATTTTTTTCTTTAATTTTCTGTTCTGCTATGTTCTCTCCAAATAACAACAATGTAAATCTACAGACTTTGTTACTGATTGTCACAGGTTTACTAAACACATTTAAACATCATGAGCTTACTATGTTTAAATATTTTTTATATATATTGGTTGGTATTTCATCAGTTTATCAACAGTCAGGTGATCCTGACACTAGCCAATCACAGTTTGTAATGGTCACTTGTGTATTGGTAACCAAATGTCCCTAATTGACATTGTATGGCTTCAGATTATGTCCATGCAATACTCTTAGGGAGGACGAAATCCACGCCTAATCGTGGTTAAAAACAAAGCTACAATGATCGAGAACATATCAGATCCAAAACATTAGATCAGACCATCAGAACTAAACTAAAGAACCAACAACTGGGAATAGGACCACAAACACCACAAGAATAAAGAGATGCACGTCGAGCTTTAATCCCTATAGCAAAACAAGAGTAGGAAAAGGGAAACCAAACAAGAATCATGGGAACCAAACTATTCATTTACAGCATACCCAAGAAAAGATACGTTAATGGCAATGTGTGTGTGACGTTACAGCCAACATGTAGGACAGTCGTGAGAAGTATATAACTATAAGATCATGGAATGTTAACGGACTAACAAGAAAATAAATGACCCGGACTTTATCCAATATATACAACAACGTGATAAAATATATCTTACAGAGACATGGCTTACAAAAAATACATATGTAAACCTTGACATAAATGATTATAAGTCAATTCATATATTTGGTAACAAAGCACATAATGTAAGCCATGGTCGTTTTAGCGGCGGCATATCAATTTACTTCAAAGAATCTTTATCAAAATATATAGAAGTTGTTGAGAAAAAACCATCTGGTATTACGTGGACGAAATAAGATAAAACACCACTTGCTTATAATGAAGACGTATTTATATGCAATGTATATATTCCACCATACAACTCAAATGTTATAAGGAACTTTGATTTTTTTGAAGAATTAGAAACAGGGGTAGAAAGATATAAACCTCATGAAAAATGCTTTATATTAGGTGATTTTAACAGTAGAACCTTGAATTGTAATGATTGTAATGATTTTGTTTCAAGCGAGGAATTCATTAATTTGAATAGCGAATAATTTGTTATGGATCACATGCAAATACAACCTCGTATTGCGGTAAACGACTATTGGAAATGTGTCGCAGCACATCGATGATAATTGCTAATGGCCGATTACATAAAGATGGAAATATAGGCAATTTCACTTTTTATTCACTTAATGGATCAAGTGTCGTTGACTATCTTTTGTTAGACATCCAATACATACTATCTTTCGAAATTGAGCTCCCTAATGAGTTTTCAGATCACTGTAGTCTGCAATTATCGCTGCAGCGACAATCATATAAGCACTCGACCACTTACGATAACTAATCAAATGAGCTCACTAAAGTAAAGTTTGATGCATCAAAATTTGATAAATTCAAAAATGTATTAACAAACAAGCATACTGAAATACAGAATTACCTGGAATCCATTGACTCAGACACCGATATCAACTCCATTACACGGTCTTTCACATCCATTGTTCAAGAATGCACATTAAACATATTTGGGAAAACATATACTAATAATCCATTTTGAAGCAATCCAAGCAACACCAAAAAACCATGGCTTGATCACATGTGCAATGACGCATGCAAACAGTTTAACACCACAAGAAATATATTGTTAAGGAATAAATCGGACAGTAATGTGAGATGTGAATACCTTAGAAAAAAAAATACATTTACTTAAAAATTAAACGCTCCAATAAATATTATGCGTAGCAACTTTTATGTTACACACTCTTGATATTACACACTACATGTATAGTTTTATACGAGGTTGTGATTTTTGTTGTTATTTTCCAACCATTTATTTAAATTGTTGTAATCAATAAAATTACAACCTTATGTCTAGTGCAAATAAAATAAAACAAACAATGTGTTTATTGTCTTATTTTTTAATTTTAAAATAGAACTATTTCTTACAGCCGAATTACTCTATGCACGCACATGTATTTCGTGTATTGTATTAGAATGTCAGATCATGTAGGGGAGGAGCAATAGTGGTAAATTTAAATGTTTCCCTTTTTAATCCATTTGAAAAAAAAAACTGTTGATGGTAGGATAAAAAGAATGCCAGGTTAGTGTTGATATAGATAAAGTTTACCATGCTCGGCCTCGCATGATAACATTTATCTATATCAACACTAACATGGTATCCTCTATATCCCCTTTTGGGGTGTTTCTAGCATAGTTTTGTTTTGATTAAACCTACACCTCATGTTATTGCTCACTTAAGTGCAATGATCAATACATTATGGGGTTTTAGCTTTGCATGTTTTTATAATACTCAAGAACACCACTGAGGCAGTCAGCAGAGAAATAAACATTACATTGTTTGTAGCTTTGTGACATGGGTTCCTTTAAACCTCCTCAATTTCCCAAAATGAGGAGAAATAACATGTAAAGTGTAGTTACCATATAGTTCATGAGTTTCTTTAGCATGTCTTCATTACTCATAATGAATTCTTTAGCCTGGTCCCCATCTGCTACATTTCCAAGGATACACAGAGTCTGTAAAGCAGTGAACCAAAATATTCACAATTAGTTTTGATGTTTAATAGATGAAAAAAAAAAAGTAAAAGTAATTTATTTAAACGGTAATAGTAATTAGCTTAATTAAGTAAAAATGTTAGCAACAAGACTGAATTCCTATTTTCAAAGTCAGTCTTTCGCTCAATAATTCTTCAATAAGTGAAGCAGACAAGAAATACTTATATGTCGAACGTTATATATTTTTTTTAAAGATGGATTAAAAACAATTTACTACTAAAAGTGAGGAAAATGTTACATAGTAGAAATATCATATAACTTTAATTCATAAATTTTATTATTGGTATACTTCAACCACAAGTACCACACTACCCCTATCACATATAAACAGACAACACCTTTTTTTAGGCATATCCATGTCAGAGGTCACATTTGCATTTACAAAAAAGAATGGGATTGATGAACCAAATTATTACATTTAAAAATAGTATTAGTATAACAATATAGTTTCATTCTGATAAACAAGAGGCCGTCAGAGACGGGTGATGCTCCCCGAATGGGTACTTTGTCACAAAAAAAGGTAAGTTGTATGAATACTGAGGTTTATTTTGAAAATGTTGTAGTACTATGAAATCAGACATAAACGATTTTGCTGCAAGGTCGCGGTGTGACCTTGACCTTCAAGGTAGGGACTTAAATGTTGCGCGCGACACGTCGTCTCAACATGTTGGTCATTTCTGTGAAATAGTTTCGAAATCCGAATTCAAATAACGAAGTTATGGGCCGGACACGATTTTTCTGCAAGGTCGCGGTGTGACCTTGACCTTCAAGGTAGGGACCCAAATGTTGCGCGCGACACGTCGTCTCAACATGGTGGTCATTTCTGTGAAATAGATTCGAAATCCGACTTCAAATAACGAAGTTATGGGCCGGACACGATTTTGCTGCAAGGTCACGCTGTGACCTTGACCTTCAAGGTAGGGACCCAAATGTTGCGCGCGACACGTCGTCTCAACATGGTGGTTATTTCTGTGAAATAGTTTCGAAATCCGACTTAAATAACGGAGTTATGGGCCGGACACGATTTGGCTGCAAGGTCACGCTGTGACCTTGACCTTCAAGGTAGGGACTTAAATGTTTGCGCGCGACACGTCGTTTCAACATGTTGGTCATTTCTGTGAAATAGTTTCGAAATCCGACTTCAAATAACGAAGTTATGGGCCGGACACGATTTTTCTGCAAGGTCGCGGTGTGACCTTGACCTTCAAGGTAGGGACCTAAATGTTGCGCGCGACACGTCGTCTCAACATGGTGGTCATTTCTGTGAAATAGATTCGAAATCCGACTTCAAATAACGAAGTTATGGGCCGGACACGATTTTGCTGCAAGGTCACGCTGTGACCTTGACCTTCAAGGTAGGGACCTAAATGTTGCGCGCGACACGTCGTCTCAACATGGTGGTTATTTCTGTGAAATAGTTTCGAAATCCGACTTCAAATAACGGAGTTATGGGCCGGACACAATTTGGCTGCAAGGTCATGCTGTGACCTTGACCTTCAAGGTAGGGACCCAAATGTTGCGCGCGACACGTCGTCTCAACATGGTGGTCATTTCTGTGAAATAGTTTCGAAATCCGACTTCAAATAACAAAGTTATGGGCCGGACACGATTTTGCTGCAAGGTCACGCTGTGACCTTGACCTTCAAGGTAGGGACCCAAATGTTGCGCGCGACACGTCGTCTCAACATGGTGGTCATTTCTGTGAAATAGTTTCGAAATCCGACTTCAAATAACGAAGTTATGGGCCGGACATGATTTGGCTGCAAGGTCACGCTGTGACCTTGACCTTCAAGGTAGGGACCTAAATGTTGCGCGCGACATGTCTTCTCAACATGGTGGTCATTTCTGTGAAATAGTTTCGAAATCCGACTTCAAATAACGAAGTTATGGGCCGGACACGATTTGGCTGCAAGGTCACGCTGTGACCTTGACCTTCAAGGTAGGGACCCAAATGTTGCGCGTGACACGTCGTCTCAACATGGTGGTCATTTCTGTGAAATAGTTTCGAAATCCGACTTAAAATAACGAAGTTATGGGCCGGACACGATTTGGCTGCAAGGTCACGCTGTGACCTTGACCTTCAAGGTAGGGACCCAAATGTTGCGCGCGACACATCGTCTCAACATGGTGGTCATTTCTGTGAAATGGTTTCGAAATCCGACTTCAAATAACGAAGTTATGGGCCGGACACGATTTGGCTGCAAGGTCACGCTGTGACCTTGACCTTCAAGGTAGGGACCCAAATGTTGCGCGCGACACGTCGTCTCAACATGGTGGTCATTTCTGTGAAATAGTTTCGAAATCCGACTTCAAATAACGAAGTTATGGGCTGGACACGAATGGGACGTACGGACGGACTGACGGACGGACGGACGGACGGACAAGGCGGCGACTATATGCTCCCCCGAAAGTTTTCGGGGAGCATGAAAAGTATAAGGAATATTTATGGTTAAAAATAAATTGCTGTGATTTTTTTTTTCACATTTTAAATTTTATGGAACATTTTTACATAATATTGATGTACACAAGCATGATCATTTTTCTTTTTCGAAATACATCGTGCTACCAATTATTATCATTAACAGCAACATCCAGCTACTTTGGTGGAGAAAGAACCAAGACAAATGTCTTGGTAGAACCACCAGCACATGGCAGATCAGCCGGAAGACCTTCCTATATTAGGTCCTTTGCCCTGAACGGGACTTGAACCTATGCAGTGAGAGGCTAAGCAGACAGAGAAGTTACAAATCTATGACTCTACCACTATTCCATGGTCACCCAATCATAATCTTAATTAAGGCCATGTAATGTTGTTTCTGTAGCACAGTAAAAAAGTAGCCATAGTAAGGTGTGTGCCATTTAATCCACCTTTACCAACCTGTTCTTTGATCTCAGGTGAGTGGTCTCCCTCTAGGATAAAGATGACGGCCTGCATTATCTGGTTCCCATACACACTCATTGTGTTGTCTATGTGCTGAAATTGGTGGGTAATGGCTTATAAGTGTACTGTTCCCAATTATAGCATTACAATCCTACTACCACCATGGTGGGATTCTGTGAAACATGTTGCATATGATCCAAACAAAGACTGACATAAGCTGGTTTCCATACCCACTTATCAAGCTGTCAATGTGCTGAGATGGTTGGATTTGTTGGCTCATTGGTCTAATTACAAACTTAAATATTGTAATTAGACAATTATATACAGTGAAGCTGGGCTGAGCACTGATGATTGGCCTGAATAAACTCACAATTAAATTGAAAATTACTGTTTAATGGAAATGTCTGACTCAATGAAAATCAAAGTAGTAATAAGGTAAAGACATACTGCTTTATTAGAGAGAAGGTTACGCAGCAATCCAAGCGTCTTCATGAGAATGTTGGGATCAGGGTCAGAAAGAAGCCTGAATAACTGCTCTGTTCCCATGGCCTCAACAACCTGTGATTTCTCATTCTGTTCTGCCTTAAATGTAAGGTTCTGAAAAAAGACAACCAGCTCAAGTTATTATGGAGTATTTAAAGCTTAACTAATTACAATGCATATAGAAAATAATGTTATAATATTAGCTCCAGAGGCTGCAGATGTTGATGTCGCATGGACCAATAATGCCATGCTGATAATACCTAATAGCTCACAATGAGGTCAAATTGAAGTGTAAATGTTTGATTTTTTGACATTCAGTAGTTAAAAATCTATAGATCGTGTACACAGATATATTTCGTGATATGTGCTTTATGATAAAAAAAGACACACCTATGTGTAAGCTTTTGGAATTTGTGCCAAAACTTTCTGAACACACCTATCTTGATATTGTAAGTGTATGTCAGTATGCCTGTACATGAATGAGGATATGTTACCAGGTGTACGTTTACATTACCATGAGTCCCCAGATACCATTGAGACGCAGACCAGGATCTGGTTGAGATGTCAGATTCACCAGGATATTGATGGCACCAGACTCTAGCAGGTACTGAAACATACCGAGACAATATATGTATGTATACCTCAGTGGCATATATTGGGTTGTGGTTCTAACCAGACACATGTTTTCCCCACCAATAATTAGCCGGACAATATCATTCTGACCATAACTGTGCCAGTACAATGTAATTTAAAAAAAAGTCATGCTTTTACTTGATAATATCGTTTCTCAAACAATAGAGTATTCAACAAAATGTTTGACTCATTGTAAAAGAAGTATGCCTATTTAAAACAATCTTAATAAGAATTCTTTATGCATGCTTCATATAATAATGTAATTATGCAAACAACCTCATTGTCCAGAAATATTAATGATAATGAGGACCTATTTAGGAACGGTACATTAACAAAATATTCTCATTTTGAATGAGACATCATATTCAGGAAGGTTTCATTAAGCACTGTATAATGTATGGGTACAATTAAAATCATTTTAATTTTACAGTTGCTGACTTTTACTGACCCTTTCTGCTTAGTGGTGAAGAATTAAAGGGTGATAACTCATACCAATACACAAAAATTAAAGGGACCTAACCAGACCCGTTAAATCCTTTTTTAATGAGGAGCTTAATGGTTTTTATGAAAAGATAACTGCTCAGTGAGTAGATGTGGGGTCAAAAATTTAGAAATCTTATGTCTGATGAAAGACTTGGCAAGTGTAAGTTTTATTTGCCAAATCTAAACCAATCAGTGAATTGATAAGCCTTTGTTTAGTAAGCTCTAATCATTTTGTGGCATAATAAAATGTAAATCAACAAGCAATAAATGCCCCACACTGCACCACATGGATGACAAAATTATGGTCATTTTAAGTGAAATGTTGCCAACTCTAATAACTGCCTGCCACAAGACTAACCAGTGATACACATCTTATACTTATACAAGATGCTCAACCAACATTGGCATTTTAGCAAGAGGTGCTGCATATAAGAGCAAAGATAAATACAGTAAAACCTCTCCATAGCGACATCTGGTGGAGGCACGAAAAAGTGTTGCTGCTGAGAGGTGTTGCTGCTCAGAGGTTTCAATGAGACGAGAAAAATGTGTTTTTTAATAGTTTTGTACTTCAGGCAATCAGCATTTGCTTGTCTATTACAAAAACAATATCGTCAGTAACGGACCTGTATCTGAGTTCTGCCGCAGCCCATCTCAGTAGCAATAGACTGTGCTGACCTTTCTTGTTCTAACAACTTAATTTCTGTAACACTCTGCTCTAACGCAAGGTAAACCTTTTTATAAGACATTTCAAGACAAAATGACCAGTATTCCAGTATTGAGTCATGCAAAGACTGATATACCATTAAAAAATCGAATTTATAGTCAGACATGCTAAAACAATGACAGTTTGCATTTAGCACTTGACGTAAATATCTTTTTAAGTAAGCAATCAATACAGTGATATCTTTTAATCTTTCGATCAATTAAAGAAAACAAACCAACCCGTTAACATCATCAATAGTTGACACTTCTTTCACACTTTCCCACAATAACCTTAATCTACAACGGCATGTTTGTAGCATGCAGCTGGTTTCCCGTCCAACTGTAACTTGATTCCAATTAACACCTTCTCAACAGGCTACAAGCAGTGATCAGCCGACCGCGTGACATTTCTGGTGTACGCGAGAGACTGTTCTAAAAATAGCTGCACTGGTGTTGCTAAGCAGAGGTTAAACTAGCCTCAGGGAAGAGATTAACATGGCCGCTTAGCGCTTCGCGTAGTAGTTGCTGCTTAGAGGTTAAAATGCGCTGAAAACTACTGGGGGGAAATTAAATGCCGCTGCTTAGAGGTAGCCGCTGCTTAGAGGTAGCCACTGCTTAGAGGTGCCGCTTCGAGAGGTTTTACTGTATATAAAAATATTTTCCGATTCATATTTGTATTTGTAATAATACAAAACACTTCTGTATTAAAAATATACCTCTTTCTATCAAATGTTTCAAATTTCACATTTTCTGCTGTCATTTTTTATAATAACAACTTTTGTAATCAAATGAACATCTGGAATGTCCAAGTAGCATCTAATGTATTAATCCAGGTTAAAAAACCAAGATAAACCTCATCTTTAAGGAATGTCAAATTTCCAGAGACAGTTTCTAATACATCATAGCTCTGAGCCTTTCAACATCTATGTTTCCTCAGGTTTTTATTTATACTTGTCAACCTTTAAGAACTATTAATACCCCTTACTAGAGTGTGACCACTTGGTCATGTGCCTCACGCTCTGTTTTGTTAAAGAAGGAATTGTTCTGTGCTTATATTGCATAACACTTACAAAATCTCCTACAGGGTTATATGTATACAGTTCCAACTCAGCTGAGGGGCTTATGAGTCAAGTACCTCTCGTGGAATGGAGATTAAACCACTTATCTAGATTTTAAACCGACCTCCTTGCTAGGGGAGAACTCCAGTAGAAGGTTACACAAGGTAGAGGATGCAACCGCCAGCACTTCCGGGGGACCATCCTGGATCAGCTGGAATAAAGTACAAAGTATAGGAAAAAAATAAAAAATACATAAATAAATAAATGGTTAATGTTAAATTTTAAATGCTTAAAAAAGTTTTGTCATTATTTTTCATTTTGAAAAGGGAGGATGTAAAAAGACAAGAGTTCTCCTTCTGGAATTCTGCACTTTGGACCAATTTTGAAGTGAATTGAGTGATAGATTGTTTTTGTAGACAACCATTTTCTTTAGATTGAAAAAGGAGAAAATTGGAAACTTGGATGGACAAAAGTTTTTGTTCTTCCAATTAACAATCTGTAGTCTGTAGTCTTAGTATGGATATATAGTGACAAAGTTATTAAAAGACTTCATCACAAATTCTTCAAAGATGCACTTCACTTTTTTACCGTTATAGTGTTAACTATTATTATAGCTTTAACAAAAACAATGAGCCCACACTGACTATTCTATGTAGACAAAGGGGCATAACTGTGCATAAAACAATTTTAGGGATTTTCTGAAATATAGAAATGGTTTCCACATTTGATTGTGAGCAAGAATTCCAAGCTTAAAGTGAATACCTTTGAAGTTTTTCAAGTACTGAGCCTTAACAGAAAGGTTAATGAATGATTAATGATCTTATTTTCATTTAAATTTATTTAACGTTCCACACATTACTTAAGCATATAAAATTACTTAAGTTTCTTGTTTAAATATTGCAACTTACATAATAATTATTTTCCAAAAATAATGCTTTCATTTTGTAAGTTTGTTTGTTATGTTTTGTTTTTTGTTACATCGCACTGACACAATTATGGTCATATTGTTGACAACCAGCTAACTATTGGTGGAGGAAGACCCCAAACATAAGACTAACGTCTGCCCAGACCAGGACTCGAACCCACACAGTGAGGGGCTGGGGAGTTTCAAGTCACTGATTTAACCGGTCAGCCACGGGCGCACCTCCCCCACCCATTTTGTAAGTCTGAAGGACTGTAAAGTTAATTGTTTGAGACCCAAAATGACCTCAATCCCCAGCTTTCTTCCAAAGAGAAAGTGGACACAAATTTGGTCAATCTGTTCTAATTACTGCTTGACCATTGCACTTAAGGCATCAGCTAAGCAGCAGGCTAGCACCAAAGCTATGAAAGTTTTTGCCCCAGTTGACTTTTTAGTAAGTGATTGTAACCTAACATTCTATAAGCATTATTTTTTAATTCAATAGATTTTTTTATTGGTATAACAATTGCTAATTTAAAGAGTATACAGAAAAGACCAGTGCCTTCCATATCTCCCACATGTCCCATAACACAGAAATTTAATAAATGGTATATAACTTTGGGAATAACAATTTTCTAGTTTGATATATATAAGTATAGTAAGCATCATGTCTGTACCTTGAGGATGGGTCTCCAGATGGCATGGTCCTGGAATGTGGTCCTCAGAAGCTGGACTGACCGTGACAGACTGTGGAGACACCTGATGGCAGCAGCAGCAACCTTCATGTCTGAGCTGTTCAATCCCTGTACCACACACTCCATCAACTTGTCTGTATCGATGATCTTAGGAAAACATTTTATAGGACATTGTATGCTTGTATTGATTATATACAACTTTTCTTTATAGGATACTTACAAATCAGTCAAGCTAGGAAGGTGTAATGCTCAGGCCAGAGCCATGTCAAGCATTGTATATGAGTATTTGTCGAATTTCAGAAGGTAACTAATCATGACAAAAACTAACTTATTACTACTATCACACATAGAAATTCCTATATAAACTTTATTGCCAACAAAATCAGCATTGTTTCAGCATTGTTTCATCCTTATTGCTTCATCAGCAGATGGACTGCCCTCTAACTGCTGATTAACACTGCTTAAGAGGCTTTTAAGTTAGTAAATAACGACTCACCCCTTCACCCCTGTTATCCTGAAGTAAGAGATCAAACAGTCTACTGACAAGTTCAACAGGTAGTTCCAAGTAGAGCTTTAAACCTTTTGTGTCAAATCAAAAAGTTCAAAATATGGCAAGAAACTGATACAAACCTGTTTTCGTATGTCCTCTTCATTAGCTCCCAGTGCAGCAAAGGCCTTGAAAGCAGCTTGTTTCATCTCATTGCCCCAGTTAATTGACTTGAGAATTAAACACACAAACTATATACAGAGGGTGTATCAGGAAAGATGTTACAACTTTATCATAAAATAGTCACAAAGTTATCACAATTTTATCATAAAACATTATATGTAGTATTGATGGTGATGAAGTGATTAAGATAAATTTACCAAAGTATCTACAATTGATGTGTAACTTAAGTGGAGTGATTGCTGGTGAAGCAGTAGAAAATATTAAAGACTATTAATAAAGGGGTTCAAAATACTGGCTCCACCCTCTCCAGTGATAATTCATGCTCTCTCTTCATTTGCCATTCAATATAACCTTATGTCCATGAGCATCTAATAAAGGCAGGATAGACTTATGCCTTTTATCTTTAGCAGAAATGCTTTGACCTAACAAATGGTGACAACTGTCGAAATTAGTGCCAACCTCTTCTTTCTGCAGTATATTAAATGATGAAATGCCAATTTAATATTTGTGTTTTGGACATAAACATTGCACCTAACAACAAGATATTATTGCAACTTCCAGTTTTTGTAAGTAAAAAAAGGCCCCAAATAAGAATCTGGGTAAATCCCATTAGGTGACATTTACTGCTCAAATACAGGACTCAAACCCATGCAAGGAGGGACTGAGTTGGCAACTCACCACATATCAATCATGTTGTTTGAAGTATGTTTTTTTATTCCTACTTATTTCTTATCACTTATGACCATCTACAGTAAAATGTTCACATTTTGTAAATGAAAAAAGTTTAAAATCTATTGTAAACATAAAAAACACTTGGTTTTTACTGACTGATTTCTTGCCACTCCTGTTGATCTGCTGCACATCTGCATATTGAAGGTAGCTGGCTAGTGTTTTGATGATGTGGTCTGATATTGAGGCAATCCGCTGAAGCTCAGCATCTGTCTCCAGGAGATACGCTAAAGTCTCAGCACCATCAACGTTCTCCTCCAGGGTTCGATTCCTGCTACACATCCGTACCAGGCATGGCAATGTCTGTAAGAAGAACATACATGTAACAACTTAATAACATACTGCACCTCACAAATAAAAAATTGTGCTGTCAATGTTTTGTTGTTGGTTTTAATTTAACTTAATTTTTTCAGCAGTTTCGTTTGAAAGATAAATAACTTTTAGCAATTTAAAATCATTGCCTTGTTTAGCACTTTTTATATAGCACTGTATACTTAAACAGTAAAATGCTAATGACCATGCCACAAAAGTGACCATGTCTCTATTAAGGCCAATTTTCATAAGTACAAACTATTTGGCTTCTTTTTTCAAAGAGAAATCTTACCACAATAACAGGTATGTCACTAATTTGGCATAACAACTCATTCAACCAGAACAAATTGTGTGTTTCTTTAGCAAACACTGACCTCACTTGTGACCACCTTGACTGGAACAACAAGTCACCCATGGTGTAAATTATTGTCACTTATCGGTAGAGTATTGCCTTCCAGCATGTTTTCAATTTAAAATCTGCATCACCAGGTCACATGAAGGATTAGGATTTGCCGGCCTTTTTGCCGATACTGTGCAGCAACATTTCTATCATTAAAGCACAGGGGCAGTCATGAGGTGCCCAGGGACTGAACCTGGCCGCTCCATTATACTGACACTGCAAGTCAGGTGTAATGCTGTCCCCTTAGCCCCCAGTCACATGAGGTCATGATCTTAGTCAATTAAATACTTAATGATTGGTAGAGGGACATATTTAAACACCTTACGATTCGGATCAATCAAAAAGTTTGTGGAAAAACAATTAACTTGTCGACAAGATTGGTCAGTTTTACATGCTATTATTATACATATAAAGTGTGATCAGACATTTTAATTTTCACTTAAATGGCATATATTTCTTTGTATCTATGACTTGTACATTTACAAAGTCTATTCATTACAATAATGATTATCATAAGTAATTTTCATTGCATCAATGATTTTGTAAGAGATAAAATATTTTCATAACATAAATGGCACAATTTTTTTACAAATGTTTGGAAAAAAAAGAGTGTGTTTTATTGTTTTACGTCCTTTATAATTGTCAGGGAAGTATATGCCGGAAATCTTAATACATCAACAATGTCTGCTTCATATGCTCATCCAAACTCACCATTAAGACCAACTCACTATTACGACCACTTTGAGTCAGAATTGAAAGTGGTCTTAAAAGAGGGATTTTTTTACTTTGTTTTAAATGACCATAAAGGTATTTTTTTGCCAATACTGTGCAGCAACATTGCTATCATTATAGCACAGGGGCACTTATGAGGTGCCCAAAGACTGAACCCGGCCAGTCCATTATACTGACACCGACGAGTCAGGCATAATGCTGTCCCCTTAGCGTTAGGAGGTAAGCCACTTCTACCAAATTTAAAGTCTTTGGTTTGACCCGGCCAAAGTTTGAACCCGTGACCTCCCGATCCGCAAGCCGACGCTCTACCAATTGAGCTATTGTGACCGATTTCACCATAAAGTATATGAGAAAAAATATGCAGTTACATTGTATATATTAAATATTTTACCATTCTGGAAGTTTAATTCAATGGATTTTCAAGCAGTAACCACAATAACTACTATATATTGTTAAAATGAGCAACCAGCAGTAGCTGAAGTTGCCCCCTGAAGGTGCAAAGGTAAAGTTTTGATGATGTTGTTTTAAAGGCAACAACATATTTGTTGTGTTGCCTATATATTTCATTGATGCTTTGTAGTGGGGGCAAACCACTTTCCCCCTACAGCCTTTTTCAAAATGAAATGTGCCCATACTTGTAATTTAAATGTCTTCAGGGCTCTGGTGACATCTGCTTCTAAATCCTTTGAGAAACATGTATACAAACCTACAAAGCCAGAAGGTCACTTATGTAAACAATCATTTAAATGCAGTTTTTAATCTTTGCTAATGACTAGCCTTATTCTGCAATGCATATTCTGATAACTTAAAAAAATGCAATTCTTTTGATGTTCTTTTGCTTTTGACCCACAATTTTATCTGATTTCTATGCTTGCAACTAATAGTTTGTTTACGAATTGCATGGTAAATTATCGCCCATGTTTAGAATACTATCCTATTAATAGTAGACAGCAGGCAAGTTGACTATTCATGACATTATTTGCTTTATCTCCTGACATTTTCACGATGTAGTACTGTGGTGTCAAACATTGCAACACAGCAATACATCGACATCGCCCCAGCTCTATTGTTAACTATAGAAATTACCTTAAGTATGATGACTGGATCACTTGGGGGAATAGCACCACAGTGACACATGTATGCGAGACACTTGGCAGCAGATATCTGCATCTCCGATGTCTTGTCTCTTAGCAACAACTGCACCAGGAGAGTGATCACAGATTCACCATTGTGTGTCGCTGGGAATAAGCATAAGATATAGTAAAAGAATCACAATTAGAAATTTGTGAGAGAGCTGAAGGGTTTAAAGTCTCTCATAGTCTCTCTCTTGAAATGCCTTATTAAGGCTTAGTAGGTTATATAATAACATTCTTGACAATGCCTGATTAAGGCTTAGTAGGTTATGAAATAATAATCTTGCCTCAATTTCATTAAAATCAGCTCCAGTATTACGCGTAATAGGATCTGATGACTTCCCATTACGGTTCACCTCAAATTGACCTTTTCAGTAGCCAATGAAATTCTCGGCAACAAAATCTTGTGGTATACTGCGAGCAACGTTCTACACGCTATAAAATTTTAATGGTAAAGGGTCGCGTTTAACTCGTGATTGCATGCAATCTACACACATTCTTAAACTTAACTTTACATATTTCAAAAGAGACATATATAACCTCTACAAATATGTATAAACCATCCAACAAAAAGAAGTTTTGAACTAGAAATCCTTATTTTTGTAACACTGGTAAATACATTCACAACTCGTTCGCTGCAATTGTCATGGCGGATAACGAAAGCGTTTTCGCAGTGGGTTGCGTTGAAAATCCTTTCGTATTCTACTTAAAAATGGAATTATGAAATGTTATGGTAGATACCGATAGATAAATTGTTGATTGAACAAAATGTGTAAACATTAATGCATGCCAATAGAAAGGATGGCTGATTCAGCGGTTTAAAAAGTGGTATGTGTTGACTGGTGTATCGGGAAGGATTCTATAGTAGTTTTGAAAGGAGCGATTGCATTGGTCGAAATACGGGCACTTGTCTATGCATATTCAATTACACAAAGGTCATTTTGACACGACCTCTTATGCGATGTAGTCAGATCCTAATCACGGACAGTAGATGAGGGAAATTAGGATATGATTTTAATGAGATTGATCTTGCCTAAGCCTGATTCTGGCTAAGTAGGTTATGAAATAACATTTTTGCCTATGCCTGATTAACCCTTTCACTCATGGTTTGGCAATTTTTGGCATTGTGCGCTAGGCTCATAGTTTGTCGATTTTGACGTTGTGCGTCTGGCGCATACATAAGCCATTTTACGCCATGCTGTCATTTGCATAGTTTGGCGAAATTACGCCCTCAAAGTTAAGTACAAAATCATAAGTGAATACCTCATGTAAAGTCTTTCTTTTATCTTTATTCAGTAAGATAAAGCCTTTATTTATACATTAAGTAAATAAAAAAGAGGGGGGGTGTTCTGAAAAAAATTTGAAAATTTGCTCAGTTTGTAGAGCACCCTAATGGAATTTTCCATTGTTTACACTTGCTGGCAAATCTTACCATTTCTAAACAGCAACAACTCTCACAGTAAAAACCAAGTATGCCGATGTAATAAACATCCGCTTCCTTTACAATAAATGGAAGTGAAATATTTGATGTTGAAAAGTTTTGCCGACTTATCGGAACCCCCTGTTGCTTCGGGGCAGCATTGGGCCATAAAACCCACTGATGAGAGGGGCAATATGTTTTACTGCTCTGTGGATCAACTTGGAAGGTATTTAAGCTTCATTTGATTGCCTCGTTCATTAGCATTCTAATCGCTGCATCATTAACACCTATTGAAAAAGACCTTGTACACAGATTGTTTGATAATAATTATTGATATACTCACTTTATCTTGCTGCAGAAGTATGCCTGATGCTTATGATATTTTGTTTGGTAGTGACACTGAGTCAGAATTTTCTGGTTTTGGGGAATCAGATTTTAATGTTGTATTTTAAATAAAAAACAATAGCAATTTATGATTATTTCAAACATAAAATAAAGAAATTGCCTTTGACATATTTCTTTTGTTTTATGCAAACCCTTCTTCTAACAATTTACATAACCTCAAATGCATGACAATTATATCATCAGAAAGAAAAATTATTTCTGAATAAACTTTTTAATTACATAAATATGATTAAATAACTCATTCTAGCTTAAAATATAGCTTAAACATAACTACTGTCAGCTTCCCACACAAAACCAATAATGCTTTATGAACCTGAGGAACCTTTATCACCAGTTTACCTATGCATGCCAGGTGGCCTGATATGCCATCTTTTTATGCATTAGGCATATTAGGCATATTGTTATTTAGGAGAACTGTATGAGTGAAAGGGATAAGGATTAGTAGGTTATGAAATAACATTCTTACCTCTGCCATATTCAGGCTTAGTTGGTTATGAAATAATGTTTTTGCCTATGCCTGATTCAGGCTAATAATGTTATGAAATAATCACTTACTTTTAGCCACAGCCTGGCATGCTTCATCATTGTCGTATATGAGTACTGCCATACATTTGAGTGTGGGCATCTGTATCTTGTAGACCCCTGAGGCTAGTAACATAGCCAATACTGGAATCAGTCCACTGTGACATAGCTTGTTCTGGTGGTCTGAGTTCTGTAATATGTCAACCTTTATTAATTGCACAATTACAAACCTCAACACTACAGTCTACGAACACAAGTAAATGAAACAACCACCAGACAAAACTTGCACAAAATGTTAATTGTAATTTTGGAAACTTTAGTACGGCTGTGTATATAAAGCACTGTCAGAGGTATTTTAGTAGGTTGAACTAATAAAGAACACATTGTCAATTTCAAAACAAAAATAAAATCTCTTTTCTTTTAAAACATAGTTCAAGTTTTTATTGAGTTGAACAATGTTTTAGGTTGCCTTCTACCATCAAAAGTAATTTTTCAATAAAAGTTCAAACAATTTCTTGGCAGTTGATACAATCTGTGTATTCATGGCAAATAACATACCAGGCATACACACTCTTTATGCATATTTTGTATCTTCGACTAATTCAAAACATTCCACAACAAAAGTATTGAAGATTTTCATTGTCAAATTATTTTTTTTTTAAATCTTGAGATTTCCAATGAAACAATGAGAAACTTAGTTTTGCTGGGATACTAAAGTGACAAGGGTAGTAAACCAATCCAAATGTATACAGTAGTGCAATGGTGGGGAAGCTCATAAAACAACTGGTAACACTTAATGCACAAGGGCTGACTACACTGCCAGTGGTTAGTGAGACTCTATTCTCCACTGCAGCATGAAGATATGTCTGGTCTGGTAGATCCATCCCACATCGACTCCCCTAACCAAACCCATTAATCCCCACTGTACAGCCAGGTAAGGCCAAGGTATTGACACTTTCAAATGCTCACAATATAGAGTGAATACTGGGTACCTGGCAAGCGTTGGCAAGCATATTGGTGATACACTCCTGTGTACAGAGGGACTGGGGGAGTAGATGAACCAATTGGGGGATCAAACCCACCTCCTGAAACATGGACAGATAGCAAGGCTCAAAATTATACTATACTGGCATAAGATAGGAATAAAGTAAAACTGGTAGTCATTCTTAAACAAGACCATGTTGCACAACTGACCTTTCCTCAGACAGCTGTAGCCATGCCTACCATAGACAGGCCCTCCCAGTAACTAGGTTCGACAAACAAGGACTAAAATGAAATAGCTCATATTGAAATGTATGCAGGTTATGTGTATTTTGTGTCTTTTATAATTGTTCTTTAAGCTGCTTAAATGTGTTCAATCAGATTGACTTAAGTATAGACTTCAATAACTTCTTGCCATTTTTTCCCAAACCTTATTCAGATTGTTTTTCTGTGTTTCAAGAATAGCATTAACAAGGAACATAAATATTTCAGATAAAAAAATATTAATAATCATTAGATGCTTATGTGGTCAAAGATGTATGACCCAACTAAGAGTTATATATGTATAGTTCTTTTTACACTGCTCCAATATAATAATGTCACATTGGCAACAACCAGCTAAGTACTGATGGAGGAAGACTCCAGATTTATGTCTAGGTAGAATCACTGGTGCACCATATGTCAGTTAGAAGACCTTTCCACAAGAAAGTTCTTGGACCCATTATGTATGGGGCTGAGGACAAGTCACTCACCATAACCACTCAGCCACTGGTGCCCCTTTTATTTTTGATGAGGCTAAAGTTACTAACCTGATATAACTGGTTGGCACTATTTGTGTTGTTCAAAAATATTGTTCTGAGGCAACGAAGACATGCTTCTACAAATGGCAGATGGGAATTCCCTAATCCTGCAAGGAAAGATTGCAAAGGTTTATCATAAACTGTACATACAGCAAAACAATCTAATTATATTTAGAAATACATTTAAAATACTTCAGATAGATGTGTGTTTACTTTGATTATTTGTTCCATCACACCAATACATATCATACAGGCAATATTCAGTTAATAATTGGTGGAAGAAGACCCAAGACTTGTAAGGGTATATGACAATGTTATCCGTAAATTGTACTTAACCTTAAGTAGTGAAAGGCTGAGAAGATAAAATATTATATATATATTAATAAAACTTATGTCAATCTCAGTAATTTGCTATGAACAATGCAAAGTGTTTCCAGAATCATTTTTTTAAAAGGTGGCTAGAAAATTTCAAAACAAGACAAAGACTGAAAAACTGTAACAGTTTGATATTAAATGAAAATAAAATCATATCTAAAATAAAATCAAGATTTTAAAATTTTGCAAGATAAATTATAAATAATCTTTTACAACAACTATTTCTAACAAAAGATCAAAATAAGAATGATCACTAATAATAAAGGCAAAGAGTAATAAAAAAAGTCATTGAAAAAAAGGATCATAACTCATGTAAAATAAGCCATTCATGATTTATTATTGATCCACACAATGACATTTGATATTAACTAGTCCTACCAATTTTCATTAAAATCCAACCAAGGGTAGCTAAATCAACGTCCGACTCGTCTACAGATTTATCAACAGAATAACCAGATCAGACTTTAATATAAACTGAATATACTTCATATACCGGGCTATAATTTAAAAAAACAACAAAAAAAACCTTTAAGCAGAACTGGCACACATCCTTCTTCTATGAGGGTGTTGATGTTCTCTGGGGTTCCCTTGGCGATACTTCCCATCACAATAGCAGCATCCACCCGTAGCTGAATCGGCATTTCTTCATCGATTATCCACTGGAGAAGTCTGTAAAAAAGAATTGCATCGATTTATTTTGTCAGAAGTGAGATTTGAAGTGTTGTTGTTTTTTGTTACACTACGTCTGTGTTGGGATTTGCAGTGATTTGATTTGTTAAACTAAGTCTGTGGTGGGATTTGCAGTGGTTTGTTTTGTTATACTAGGTCTATGGTAGGAATTTGAATTGACTTTTGTTACACTAAGCCTGTGGTGAAAAATACAGTGATATGTTTGTTAATACTTGGTCCAGAGTAAGACTTGCAGTGATTTATTTCATTGCACTTAAAACTGGTCATTGGACAATGGCAGCATCCTATGATAGATGTATAGTCACTTCTACACCTAAAGTGATGATAATGTTTTGTTTTGACCATACTAAATCCAGGTAACATAATTATTTTCACTGTAACATGACAGCAATAAATCAATGCTTAATTTTGATATTTTACCAATGTGCTGTTTTTGTAATTTGTCTGTAGTAAAAAATAGAAGAAGAAACAAAATGAATATATGGTTCCAGTTGCTAATAGCAAGACTTTTACCTTGGTATAACCCCATTATTTATGGCATTCGTTTTTTGCTTGTTGTTTCCAATCACAGCATTTTTCAGCCAGCTGCAAAAAACAAAGGAATATAAAAAAGATCAGTTTAAAATTAACAAATGTGTACATTTTGTAATGGTTGATGATATATATGCTTTAAACAACTAAATGACTGTTTTTAGGCAATTTGTTATAATCATTATGAAAAAAATAATAAACTGATGGAGGACTCAGCGGCAATGTGTTTAATATGTGAATTGGAAAAAAAATCATGTTTACTAATGTCCCCACAACTACCAACACAACAACTGAAAATTTTGATTTTATAACTGACTCAATCCTTCTACAGGCTTTCTTTTTATGCACTCTATAAAATGGCCAGTAAAAAAACAATTTTTCCTTTGAAAAAAAAAAATGCAACATTGTATATGAACATCACCTCCAGATAATACAAAGAGTGTAAAGATTGATGAGTATGTTGTTAATAAGGAAATTGCAAACTGAACAAACAAACAAAACAGCACATACATGACAGCATCCTTCCACTTTTCAGGTTCATCAGAATGAAGGGTATCAAACCAACTATTGTGGCCATCAACCTCCTGAAAGGAAAATGGTGCAGGTATCCTTTGATTTGAGTTTTGATTAGATAGCCCAAACATAATTTTGGTTTTACTGTTGATTTCCAGTCTGGAAAGAACGAATGGCACATTATCTAGATCTGTTTTCCTTATATGATGAATCCCATTCGATGACCTTCACATTTGTACATTTATGGCTAAAAACAATGTTAAGAGATAATAAAAAACGTAACAAGAAAAAGAATGTATTTACAGATAAGAGAACAGCTAAAGTGTTAAGGGCGTGATATGTTCAATCTGAGTAAACTTGTGTCCAGAACAGTTGACAACATCCTATGTATTCTCTGTGTTTAGCATTCGCTCTGAACTCCTCCACTAACAAGTTTTATCGGCACTTCTCGGTGTTGCAGACAGCATTAGCCGAGGTGGTACAATTGTTTGTCACCTTGCATCTTAATTAAGGTACACAGTATATATTCAGTGTACTTAAAGTTTTTCTGGTCATTACAAAATGTAAAAAGATGCGAACAAGATTTGATTGTTATTTCATTAATAAGATTTAGTGAATTACGAAAATATATTGAGGTCACAGCTTTGAGATTGATTCTGCCATAGAATAGAGCAAATATTATAATTTAAAGTTATATCCAAGCAAAATGAAAACACAAACAGTGGCAATAGTTGTTAGCATTTGTATGACAAAATCTCTCCGGGACAAAATCCCTGCCAATTATTTTACCATAGGTGGACAAAATATAAACTTTAACAAAAGCAGACAAAATCAATCTGGTAAATTATTAAAATAAATCTTGAAGCTGCAATTTTATAACAAACAAAAAAATAAAACATTATCACTTTATTTACAAGACTATGCAAAGCAAATAAACAATATTGCAAAATGTGAAAAATGTACAGAACGGGATTTATAAGCATTCGAAAACTTATGGAAGGGTCCACCTTTGCTAAAATGAACAGAAGGAATTTGGTTCTGGAAGTATTATTATTTGTACTCTAGCAATAAACCAGGCTTTATAGAATAATGAAAAAAAAAAAGAAAAAGGGAAGATATATTGATGATAATTTTATAAGCTAGTGATCTCCAGTTGCAGTAAACACCATGTGTAGCAATGTTTAGTTATTATTTTTTAAATACATCACAGTGATTAATTATGATCATTATATGGCGATGCCCAGCTATTTCTTAATGAGGAAGACCACCATGTCAAAGGGAAGTGTGTGCATATTTTTGTTAATAATTCAAATCAGTTTTCAACAATAAAGTTATGTTGCTAAAGAATTATGTCTTTGACTTTTTTCAGACATTCAGATTCAGTTTAATACAAGGATTAAAAACCATTAACCTTTTTTTTTCAGGTATTTTTAAGAATGCATCTCTGATATTTTTCCACACTTTTTGGGGGGTGCATACCCACGGCTCCCACTAGAACATTATGTCAAATTCAGTCTTCGGGCCCCCAACTGAAAAGTTCTGGATCCGGTCCTGACTGTACACAATACAATACTGTAATATTGTTGTTATTTATATACAGACCCTTAAGGGATGGTAATACAAGACCCGAAGGATGGTTTACACTAAATTTTATTCAGATGCTCACACATACATTCTCCGACAACAACTACCCTTCAATACATACATACAATAATCTTATAGGATTAGAGAGGCGGGGCTTATCAGCCAATGGGCGGGCTTAGCCGCGCGGGGCTTATCAGCCAGTGGTCGAGCTTGGCCGCTATAAATACCACAATATCAAGTTGAATTGTTTTAGAGGTATCCGGATTTATGGAAACTTAGTATTTCCAGGGCAGTTTACTCGTTTGCCTTTCGACATTATCTCCACGATAAGAACAATTAAACAAACTTGTAAGTTTATTCCATGCTAGAAAATATTATCACAATTTACTTACCATTGATGAGAAAATCATATTATAATATTTATTGTTTTGTTCAGCACAAAGAATATACTACAAGCGTCTGAAGAATGAGATGTGAATGAGCAACCAAACGCTGTTTTCCTGTGTTGGGGACCGTGTCAAAAGAGTTTTGTAAATATTAAAAACAAAACGAAGAACAACCAACATGGTATATAAAATATAAAATTTATTGAACTATCACTTTAATGCATATGAACTTTATGTTCGACATATTTGCCCATTTACAGTCACCAATTTACCATACCCAGCCAATCGAATTCACCCCCCCCCCCCCGCCACACACACACACACAATAACTTGAAAGTAATGCAAATCGTTTAACTATTTTTATTTTTTATTGATATTATTATTGGCTCATTTAAAGTAAGGAATTTATTTCGTGAAACACAGTAACTTTATATTTTTCTAAACAAAACGCTATAGTAACAAACGGTAACCTTGAAATTATCCCTATTCAATACTCTTTAATGTTGAAATCTGAATTGTTACATCATAGCGTGCTAGGCAACGGAAAGGTGTGAGAGTTTGCAGCATTTTCACTCGTGTGTTTAGTAGTGACATATCATTGTATGGTGTACTGACTGTTGGATTCACAAGCGGTAAGATAATTCTATATTTAGTCTTTCTCTTTTTGTTATTAAATGACAATTAACGTTTGCACATCTACACCCTTCAACCCGGGATATTTACAACTTTTGCTGAATGTGCATAGAGTGACAGCTACCAGGCTATATGCCCATACATTTTGGTTAATTTGCTACTTAACTCGATTCTTTATGGCAACTTTTTTTTTTTAAATTTCATTTGAATACAGTGTTACAAGCAAATCATCTTAAAATTAATGGCCATGCCTTCACATGAACATGGAATCATTATAGTACTTTGGAACACAACATAATGAAATAAAAATTAATATATTATATGCACTTAAATAGTTAATGTTTATTAATCAACACCCAATCCAAACTCAAACATTCTATGTCAACTTAGTTATTGTAGTTGAGCAAGAATTGTAATTGCATTAAACACACATTTCAGTTGCTTGTAGTATCCTAGCGTCACTAGTTTCGACGGTGAACTTTATTGAATTAGAAACTAACTGTCATGAACATGTCAAGTAAGCCCTTATTTATCAAGTAGTATCTCTTTTTAATGCTTGTTTTTAACGTTTTTGTTCATGATACTGATTGTTTACAAATAGCGTCCAGCCGCCATTATGTATTGAGAGACATTAGAAATGACGCCTTTGATTGGCTGTACTCGTTTGCAGTAATTTAACATTTGGGAAGAAGTAATGCAGTGTACAGTTAGTCTTAGTTGTTTCGCGTACGGAATAGCAATATATAAATATTGGAAAAAACAAAAAACGGCTTATTTCATATTTTTATTTACATTTTACAAATAAATGTTCAGCATTCATTCAAATAAAATCATATCAAGAACACAATGTGAACACTTGACTACATTTCCCCTGCTGATCATTTTCACAACAGATAAATAAGGTCAAATAGACCCAGTGACACTGGCAGTATTTACATGTTTCGCATGCAACCCGTATAACAAACACAAGAGACATACTGAAGCATACATCCTCTGGTGTAAATAACTCACAAACACAACAAAATTCAGTTTTAATTTTCTTCATCCTCCTAAATGTTAGTTTCAACTGGGACTCTAAGGATCGGCAGTTCCTTAGTTTTGGGTTTGGAAACTTGTTCTGAAGTACATGGCTGAGTACTCTAGATAGTTTCCCACTCTTGGTTTGCCTGGTCCTGATCTCATTGCTTCTGGGTCAACCATCCTACTTAACTTGTGTCTCACCAACATTTCAGGACAAACTCTCGGGCAACAGACATGATTTGCATCTTCATAGTCTCTTATTAGGTTCATGGCTGCCCACATCTGAGATGGGGAGTACGACATGTACTTCTTAAGTGCATAAAAATATAAATAATAACCTAATGAGAGAACAAAACCAAGATACCATTTTGAACCTGCAATGTTTAACTGTACTCGGTGCTTCGAAAGACGGCTGTACATATTTCAGTCAGAATTACGGAAACATTGTAAATAACGCGTATATCTTACAAGACCAGTGTTTCTCGATATAGTCTAACATTTTTAGCACATGACTCGCAAGACTTATGACATAACGAAATGGGCTTTCTTATGGAAGGACGCTTGGTATGTGGTTCATATTAAATATCATTGATAACAACATGCAAACTTTCACTTATTGTGGGAATAAGAAAAATCAGTGAAATAATGTGATTAAATTTGAATTTGAGGTATCCTTACCTTGGAGTCTCGGATTTGCCCCCATTGTTCTGCCTGAGCTGTCAAAATATGTGTTTGTCAATAAATGTCGCGAGAAATTACATCAGAGGAAATAAGTCACTGAGTTCGACATAAAAATAAAAATGGTGTCAAAATAGGTGAGCGGCAAATTAGGTTACTGAACGATGTGCATACTTATTTATCAATTTTAAAGAATTTTCATTTTATAAATTTATTTACATATTTAATAAAGTATAATATTTTGACTATTTAAATAGGTGCCTTGTCTTTTTATTTCCTGGACACTAATTACTACTTTCAAAATTTATTTCTCAATTCTGTCAATGAATGGTGTAAATATGATTCCAAGCTTGTTGTTAAACAGATTAGAATATCATCCTAGTGCATTTACAGTTACAATAATCTAAAGGGCACCATTCTAAACTAGTTACTAGCTGAATAATATTGTATAGCAATTAAGTATACAAAATGATTTATTTGCAAAGTACGGTCAGTGTAAAACCTATATGTATTGCTTAAGGAATTTTTATCTTCGATTGTGTAGTCTCGAAACTGTATAAATACGTAATCTAAGCATTGAATGGTCATAGATCAGATGCGCGTTTATCAAATTTGCACTTAGTTTCAGAATTTTGGCCTGACCTTGAAAGATTCTGAAGCATTGTTTTATATATTTCAGTTGTTCCGGTTAGGTTATTCCCCATGGCTGCCTCAGGTATTGCAGAGCACAATGAAGCAAGGAGAAAGGAAAGAAACATGCAGAGAATTGCCTTCAAAAAGAAAGCTTTGCTGGTGAGTAAGATACAATTAAGTCACAAAGATATCAGTGTCCAATCATCTCCTGTTAAGACAATAGACAAAAATTAACAGACTTTAATCTTCTTGAATGGAAATCATTTAAACATTTCAAGAATCAATTCTTATGCAAATTTTTATGATTGGCAATATATTCATATTTTGATTAGATAAATATATAGATAAATGTGTGTGTTAATATTTTATTGGGAAGCATGACTGAGTCCTTTCAGCTTATTTTAATCCCTCTTTACTGTCCCAATTCATGGGCAGGTTGAGAATTTATCAGTGTGTAGCTTAAAGCTTTGTCTATGGGCATCTCAAGTCAGATGTAGAGGTCAAACATAGGATGTTTGAAATACAAGGTACAGATAAAAAAATTGGGAAGAAAAATGATCTAACATGGATGACATTGAAGTCGAAAAGCACTGAGCAAAAAAAGTTTTAGTAACATTTTTCTTGATTTCTTATATTGTTCTTCACAAAGAGTCAAAATATAGTTAAAAGTTTTAAACTAGCATTGGTTTAAAATTTTCAACTAAACAGTAACTTGGATAGAATCAGACTAAGACTTCTATAAAAATGTTAAAATAAATTCTAAGAGGTCCCTTTAACCACTTGACTACTGAGTTGAGCTACAGAGGATCATTACTGGGCTGGTTAATTATTAATGTTAGAGAATCAATTAACATGTTTATGCAGGCATAATGTGGTAATAAAATGTACACTATTGATCAGCTTCGCAAGGGGAACTTAGAAACAAAAACTGTAAACTTAGATATATACAAACAAAAATGGAATTGTTATCTTAATCAGTAATTTATAATTCACATAGGAAAACTAAACAGGTAGAGCACAAGATAAGAGAGTATATATTAAATTAGGTTAAGTAATCTTTCCAATTATCTTAATCAGTTTGCAATTTAAGATCTTAAAGAGTCTCAGCAGTGAAAATTTAGAGTAGGCAATGAACTGCATGTATAAGAAACACTTTCTTTATCAGAAGCTTTGTTAGCAAATTTAATTTGTTTAATGATGATGAACTATCCACCAATTCATGCAACATTTAATCAGTTAATGTTTTATTCCATTGATAATGTCTGTAAACAATTGTCACATGTCAAACACTTCTAAATCCTCTGTATATGTTTTAAACTTCAGTAACAAACCTGTGCCTTAACAAATAAGGTACATACACATGCCATTTAATTTGATACTCTTTATACCAAATATACAAACCCTGGCTTTAAAAACAAGATCAAACTTGATTCACACAACCTCTTTAGACCAGACAAAAGTGGTGAGGAATAATTGCAAATAATTAAAACAACTTGAATAATATTTTTAAGTTCTTTAATATTTTGTTTAACAGAATAATTCCCTTGCCATTTGACTATATAGTCAATTGCATTTACAGTTCTTTTGAAAATAACACAGCCTTAATCAATTATTTGACACAAGTATGCAATGGACATTGCTAAATAGACATCAATTCTTGCTGTGTTGAAAAAATTAATTGAATCCTGTCAAAAAAACATTTTTAAGAGAAACATCCATTTAAATATATGCTGATAAATGTACCAGTAGTTATAACAAGGTTCATTAAATATCTTGATTAGAAAGGAATCTGTCAGTAAGTAAAATAATGTATAAAATTATCTGACTCGAAACATCATTTTAAAGTGCTTTAATGGGGATCACATTTACAAAGGTGGAGTTCTAGAGCCTTGAATGGTTAGTAAGCGATAGGGATAAACCAAGAGAAACCATTAGTCAAAGTTATCTTTGATGTTTTGTGTTGAAACGTTTATTTTATTTCTTTTAGAGTATTGGTATTCTTATTTCTATCCCATCTGAAAAGATCAGATTTAAAGTATTCAAATGATCAGCTCTTTTTTCTTTTTATGCCATTTAAATGGGTAATTTTCATTTTCTATGCCAAGCTATAATGTAAATGCAGTCTTTACACGATAGACTTGTGAGTTTGTGGGTGTTTCATGTTTATTTGATTAAAAGTAAACATAATTATTGACAACCCTACATTTGTTGGAGTTTGTTTACAGTAGTTTTATGTTCATTGTCTACTATCAGTGAATGTAAATAATTGTTTCTGTATGTTCATTTAGTATTTATATAAAAAAGTGCAGTCTGATTTGTTACAGTGTTACATCAGTCGTAATATTTTTTACAAACCCTAAAAACAACATTGGCACTATATCTTTAATTCCTGTCTTTGTATTTGATGTATAATTAAAAACTTCATTAAATGTTTGTATATGATAAATAATTGTATATGATATTGTATCATTAAAATTTTTATTACAGGATTATATATGATGTATAATTCTAATCTTTAATAAATAATTGTATATAATAAATAACTGTATATGATAAATAATTGTATATGATATTGTTTAATTCATATCTTTATTAAAGGATTATGTATGATGTATAATTCAAATCTTTGTGTAGGATAGGAACATGACACAACAATTTACTCTAAATCTTCCTATGTATTTGGATTTTTGCATCACTATTCAGCCAGTAATTAAATTATTAACAACTGCCATATACATGCACTTGAGGTACTAGATAGTTGAGCTTTAAAAAAGTTAAAAAATGGTTTAATAGTGTTGCAACACTTTTTTTTCTCTCAACCTAACAACACTATCAGTCTTTTGAAGGACATCTTCTTCGCATTTAAGTCTAATGGTTTAATTTGAAAAATGCATATTCAACCAACTCACAAAACCAAAAGTTGTGGGAAGTCATTTTGGCTAGATTGCACTGTACTGGTATGTGTATGTTTACTGCTACTGTGCATGTGTCTCCGGATGAAGCATGAATGTTTCTCTTGCTCCAGATTTTAAAACGGGGTATCAGGGGCAAGAGCCCCAAATATATGATAACATCAAACATGAAACAATAGAACTATGCCAAATAAAACTCAACATTAACCAACAGAGCATTTTTTATTTTCCGGTAAAGGGCAATTGTCCCGACACATTTTTTTTTTATAATTGTCACATTAACATGGTTGTATATGGTATTAAGTTCAGCAGTTTGGTTTGGTGGCAAATGGTGAATCAGATTGGAAAATACATGTAGCCCGTCTAGTTCTTCACTGTCTATTTTAACATTAAAACATGTTGTGTATGGAGCTAAGCATTTATACCCTAGTGGATAAGCTGTTGGTGAAGGGGGTGGCGTAGCCGAGCAGTGCTGTTAGAGTCGCTGACTTGTAACTATTCAGCCACTCACCACATGAGGATTGTGTCCCAGTCAGGCAAGAACTATCATGCAAGGACTGGTCTGCTAGCTGGCCTGAGGTGAACCCATTTTGTTCTACTTAGATATGTCTGGGTTCTACCTCCGCCAATAGGTACCTGGATGTTGCCAAAATGATCACAACATGGTCAATGCGTTGTAACAAAAAAAAACAGCAACAGACTTTAGATGTTGGATTGCTGATCAAAGGGGCGCTGACCCCAAACCAACCCAAAAGGTCTTAGTTCCAAGACAAGATCATAAAGCACACTACCAAAGATAGGTACTACTTGAGTAATACAGTCTTTATGGTCAAGAAGGATTTATGAATGTTAAAAAGACCTTGTTTCCCAATTGAACGTATAAGTAATGAAATAATTTAAACTGAACAGTAAATGTATCTGCATAAAGCACAATATGTATCTAGACTGTCCGATGAAGGCTGTTGGATTTTGGTCTGTGTTTACATTTACCTGGTTTTCTGCCAAGTGTCTCAGTATCTAAATATCTCCTGGTGAGTTTGACATGTCAATCAATATGTTTGTCTGAAATTGATTTGATCTGTTACGGCTCTGAATGTAACATTATTAACTCAATGGTTTTTCATTAGCATGTTAAAGGTAGTATCCTAGAAGTCCCTGATATCAAATATTTGGAAGTGGATCCTGCCATTGTTAGTAGTTGATATCATGATGAAACCTTTTGTATCGGTGACACACAAACAAACATAATTGTCTGAACAGTTTTACAAATTGTGTGAATGCAAACTATATAAACATAACAATATTGATTGTCTATTTCATCAGTTTTACAAATTGTGTGAATTGGACTAACTTGTATATAGACACAAACATTGTACCAGTTTTTGTAATTGTCCACCAGTTTTACAAATTTTGTTTATCATTACTATGTAAATCAAACAAAAAACAACAACATATACTGCCTATTTCTCCTTTTTGGCATAATTTTTGTGAGTGTGAACTACTGTCTATCAAAATAAACAACTATTGACAACTTCATCTGTTTTACAAAAAGTAAAACTTTTATTACGTATCATAAATCATAAATACTGAGTCAGTAGACAAATTAATCAATGATACTCAATGTAGCTTTAAAGATGGTATCTAACAGTTTGTGACCCAAGTTTTTCCCACTCAAACAACCAAATAAGTTATTGTTCCAAGAAAAGGTCCCATGACATGCTGTTTATTGATATCCTACACATATGTGAAAAGTGACTTGTTATTATAAACATATATTTACTCTCTGAGCAATGCTGCACAATTAGCTATTTTCAAACTAAGAAATCCATGTGACCACTTACATGATGTTATACAATCATCCAGGTAATCTGCTCTGACATTGATTGCAATTTATACCAGAACTCCCAATCATGCGTATTTATAGATGTGGAAAGAATGACCTTTTTGAGTGATTTATTTCACCATTTGAACTGTCATACATTGGGGCTGTGTTAAAAATCATCTTTCACAAATTTGAGATTTTGCAGGAATTATGCCCCAATACCCCTGACAAAGGTAAAACATTGTTACGTGTATTTAATATAGGAAAACTAAAACCTTTCAATCTTCATTTAGTCCAGTTTTGTATTTATTTGTGTTATGAACATTGATCTCAAGTTCTCAAATAAGTTCTATTTATGTACAAGGTCTTGTAGTCAATACTGCCTCAGCAGGCAAAGAATCACTAGACAGGCATTGAACGATGTTAATAAAATGTACTTTTAGCATAAAAGAGAACATAGCTGGTAAATTTAGCTTTATTAATGTTTATGTAACATTTAAAGTACAATGTTCAAGTGCATTTATTTTTATATATTTTGTGACTAATGAAGACATATATCAAACAAGTTGCCCAATTCTGGGAACCCACTCTTAGTAAAGCCAGATGGAGGCTGGGGCATTGAAGATGGTATCTGACATCTTGGACATCTCATGCAATTATATAAATTAGTTACCTGAAAAGATCTAAAAAAATGCTGTTAATTGGTACTTATAAGCCATAACACCCAACTTGTCATTGCAGTAAAGTATGTCTTATTTGAGCCATGCTGTGCAGTTGACTATTTTCAAACTATGAAAACAACATGACCACTTACGTTTGAGATCAAGTTACAAGATCATCAGCTCTGACATTAATATCTATTTTTAGTTGAATGATCCCCATCATGCTTATTGATAGATTTGGAAATAATGGACATTTGTACTGTCTAATAGTTGAGGTGATTTGAACTAAAGTATAAGTTTATTCAGCAATTATGCACAGATTCCCAAAAAGCTGAGTCAGACTGTTACTGGTATTAGATATAGGCAAACTATCAGATACCATCTTTAAAATTTTACGACCCTATTATAACCTACCCACTTACAGCTCAGATAGTGTCGGGGTGGGAGGCTTTGGCTTCAATCCCATTTATAAAATATAAAAAGCCTATCAAACATGATTAAAGCATGCTTTTGCAGCAAAGGCAGCAATATATCTTGATTAAATAAATACATTCTCATCCTTTTTGTCATTACCAGAACAACTTGCGTGAGGAGTTTGGTGACAATCCTGACCTCATGGGACTGGGTGCTGGCCAGACTGGTTCTCACAGAGACACATATGAGCAGGAGGTGCACCAGTCTAGGAAGATGGGGTCTCCACCTGGACATGCAGGGACTGACAGACATGATGCAGCCTATGTTGATCAGTAGGTGTTGCTTTTTTGTTTGTTGTTAATCATACTGATCTTTCTTTGGCTGTTTCTCTTGACAAGTACATCTCATATTGTGTTTTGTCTTGCTTTGTTTTGTTATATACTATAATGTTGTCAGACAGTATACTTAAATAATTGGATACTTTTTTTGCTATTTTCAACTGTCTTAAGGTCAGAAAGCAGCCAATCAATCTATATTTTTATTGCTTATTTCGTTTATTTAATAATCATGCTGATGGTGTTCACAATTCACAAAGATTGCACAATTATCCATTAATTGTAGTGTTCAGCCACTAACATAAGTGTATTCCCTGAAAGCAAAAACTTTAAAAAAATTGCCAATTAGGTATATTTTCTTGTAGTATGACAAGCAACATTTAATTATTTTATCTGTGTAAGTATTAGACAAAGGACATACGTTATCTTAACCCTTTCTGTCATGCATCTGTCATTTTCCACTTTACATACACAAAATATCACTCTAGTCTTTAGACATATTTGCACAGTTAAGGGTTTATTTGCATACTGGATAAGTCTAGGATCATTTATCCTGAACATACATATATATTAAAAACACTTTACACTGTTTCAAAGACGAGAATCAAAATAAAATTACTTTTTAATTAAATCCACACACTATTAATAAAAGAGTTAGAATAACAAGCTTTTTATAAGTTCTGTACACCATATAGACATTTTGTCATCTCTACAGATTACGTCGAAACCAGCACAGACAACAACAGTTATGTGAATATTCTGCCAAGTTACCCAAAAGGTTCTCAGTAAGTATCCAACTTCAACTAACATTATACACAATCATTTATTTTAGAGTTCTTAAGACTTGTTAAATCATTTCTACTATGATTTGAAGTTAAGAATTGTGTGCATGTTTGTGTTTGGGGCTTGTCAATAAATTAACAAATTTATCCTACCAAACCTGACCAAATCGTTTTGGCATGTGGTGTTGTGTCAGTAACAAGGCATTACCACAGCATGTAATAGCAACATTCTATATGCTTGAAAAAACAACAGCAACACCAACTTATTTGTTTGTTTTATTCTGTTATTTCAGTCCATTGATTATGCTGCCCAGTGGTGACCTTCAACCCAGCTCATCTTTAGTCATGTGACCTTCTAGGATCATTTGATATGATCATTTGACCTGACAGAATGTGGAACTGCTTTTTTCTATAGTTATAATTTTGCTCACAAATGAACCTTATTTTTTATATCTTCAATTGATTGGTCAATTTAAACTTTTAATCAGTATTATTAATTCATGTTTTGTAGTTACTAGAAAAAGATCATTTTTATTTAAACTCATAAAATATATTTATTATAATTATTATTATTCCGTATACATTTATGCTAAATATTGATATAAAAGGAGTTCTCTAAATAACCTTTTCAATTTAGTGATTCAAGTTTCTTGTCAATGTGTCTGTTCCTTTATTTCAGATAGAATATACAACTTTTGTGTTATTATAATTGATGTTTGTCATGCTTTGTTAAGTTATCAAGCCTTCCTCACCCTTCACCCTAAACGTTTTCAAGTCTTTAGATTTAAAAAAAAAAATATTTATGTTTTTTGCCTGAACCTTATGAAGCAGTATTTAATGTAAATGAGAGATTACTGTGTGAATTATTTTGTATTTGTTGTAAGATAACCAGAGAATTGGTGATGGTGTTTTGTTTTCTTTTCTATTCTTTAAATACTGTAATTACACAAATGTAGTAATATTATCATTTTTATTTTCATTTTGCCTTATCTCAAATTTGATAATACATCAAACTTGAAAATAAACACTTTTTGTGCCTTTCTAAATGATCAAAAATATCACAGTGTACAAAAGAGGTGTGTGCACTATATGTTAGTGTGCACTATACGTAAGTGTGCACTATACGTAAGTGTGCACTATATGTTAGTGTGCACTATATGTTAGTGTGCACTATACGTAAGTGTGCACTATATGTAAGTGTGCACTATACGTAAGTGTGCACTATATGTAAGTGTGCACTATACGTAAGTGTGCACTATATGTTAGTGTGCACTATACGTAAGTGTGCACTATATGTAAGTGTGCACAATACGTTAGCATGCTCTGTCATTACAGTACATTAAGAAAAGAGATGGATATGGATAAGAAGGAAGTAGAATGTTGTTAATTGTGTGATCAATGTAATTGGGGCTTTTGTTATGCATTTAGTAGACATGTTTTCATGGCATAACTTAGACGAGTTTGCAGATGATCTTTCCATAAATTCTTGGGTTTATTTGTATTAGATATTCCTATTTTATGATTTTAATAATATAATGGTAAGCAGTCTTTTTAGAATTTGACATATATAATGGCATTTTCCAGGATCTATCTTTTAAGTAATAAATTAATGATTTTGCACAAAAAAAGAAAAGCATTGATTTTTAATAACCCACCTCGTATAGACAGAATGTCATCTCTGTTGTGCCTCATTTAACAATATTGGCAGATTTAAAAGGTGTCATACTACAAATATATTTTGTCAAATGAAAAATTAATGACTGTTTTTGTTTAATAATGCATTTTGTATTTTAATTTTTAATTCAATGGAAATGCTATTAAAACTATTGTGGAAAATTATGTAGGCAACAGGGGAAACTGATACAAGAAAAAAAAAATCTTCCTAGAATTTTTGTTTAAAATACATGTTAAATCTATTCTTATTGTTTATCTGTAAATATTTTTGTTTTAATTTGATACAAAAACTAGATGTTGTAAGTTCAGTACTTGCTGTTGTTGTTGTTTTTTGCTAGTTGCTTGTTAACTTGGGTGATTGTTGTTTACAACTATCTAACCATATTGTCTTTCCCTTATACATTTAAGTATGTATTCATATATTCACCATGCAGTATTAATAATCATTTATACATCTGTCGTGTATGTTTCCTTATTTATGGCTGTGTTACACTATTTGTGATGAAGTTTGGTTGGGACTGTTGTTATTATTTTGAGATTTTAATTGTTTAATTGCTTGATGCTGTTTTTAATAATTGACAGGGAATAACAGTCTTATCTTTATTTTTTTTATAAGAATTTTTAACAAAGAGGTTTTTTGACATGCTAGTTTATTTTAAAATAATAAATTGAAAACAAATCACTAATGCTATTCATTAAACAATTGATTAAAATTTTAATTTCAATTGTTTAAAGTTATTGTGGAACAAATATGACCTCTCACTCACATCCTATTATACTCAACAAACTAGTAGTCATATCTTTTTTAATAAGTTCTGGTACATGCTCAGAAATTCACAAAAAAAATCTAGCAACAAAATGACTACTGTTAAATACTTCTGTTGCATTACAAATTTGCCCAGTATTATGGACAAATAAAAGTTGAACTGTTCAAACTTGCAATTAAAAAATAAATAAATACCTGCATATTTGTATTGATATTCACTGACATCGTCATGTGATCTTGTATGAGGATTCATGAACATGCATAAAATGTTAATTGCAAAATGAAGTCTTACTTTGCTTTATTTTTTATAGAAAGATCACATGTCATTAAACTTACATTGGAAAAAAAAATCGACGCTTAAATTGAAACATTTTAGACATTATTTTAATGGTTGTTTTCTGGAATGTATCATTTTCTGGAATGTATCATCTTGTATTCCATGTCAGATTTTTCCTGTTGTGTGACAATAAATCTGTGTGACACTATGAAAGTCTTGCTGTTTTTATTTAAATTTCCTAACCGACAGTTTTACCTTAATTAAATATAGTTAAAAAATGACCCATGCATTCGCAAGGATGCTCACATAACACTCATATAAGAGGTATTAGGGAATACATGCTTTATTCTTTCAAAAATGCATCCTTAATTTAATAGCTGAATGCCTTCCCTCATACACAAGTAAAATTGCTCAAGGATTCAAAGGTTTAAACAACTAACGTCGAAATCACACAGTAGACATATATTTTTGTTTGAGTGTCATTTTACATACTTCGCATCTTATAAGTAATGGGAAGTTCCAACGTTTGTCTGACGCTCCGCCCGGCACCCCATTTGGTTACTTTGACATTTTCTACACATAGATAGGTCAAGTGCTCATAAGCAAAAACCCATGATGAACAACCACATTTAATCACGCTCTTGCACTGCAGTTTTACTATTTTGCAGAAATCAAATGAAGTGCAAGGAACTTAACCAGTGTTTTATTTAATCGATTACAAATATATTTTACCAAAGTTATTTCTCTTGCGTAAGTGTTGACTGCTGACAGTGATATTGCGTGCCAAGGTTAAAAAACTGCCACTAGAGTTGAGAGCAAATATTCAGTTTTCTTTTTCTAGCCGAAAGAAATAACAGGCATTAATCGAAGAGATTTCTTTGGAAGCGTGTTACAGAACTTAGCAATGTTGAAAGTCGAACGCAAATCAGGTAGACAACACGACCCCTCGTTCGGATAGTAAGTGCTTCCGGATGACAAAGAGAACCGGCGACAGACATCGTGAGAATTGACAGCAACAGCACAGTCATCTTTGTCTACAAAAACTTTTAATGGATTTTTTTGCAGAAGGATACAGACGTAAGACTAAGATAGCGGCCAAGGAAAAATATAAACACTGGTGCTAAAAATAGTGAGACGTAAGACTAAGTGTCGACCAAGGATATATATAAACGCTGGTGCTATAAAAAGCGAAATGTAAGACTAAGATAGCGACCAAGTATATGTATAAACACTCTCAGATAGCGGTCAAGGAAATATATTAACACTGGTGCTAGAAATAGTGAGACGTAAGACTAAGATAGCGATCAAGAATATATATAAACACTAAGATAGCGGCCAAGGAAATATATAAACACTGGTGCTAGAAATAGTGAGACGTAAAACTAAGATAGCGGCCAAGGAAGTATATAAACACTGGTGCTAGAAATAGCGAGACGTAAAACTAAGATAGCGACCAAGGATACATACTAACACTGGTGCTAGAAATAGCGAGACGTAAAACTAAGATAGCGACCAAGGATACATACTAACACTGGTGCTAGAAATAGCGAGACGTAAAACTAAGATAGCGACCAAGGATACATACTAACACTGGTGCTAGAAATAGCGAGACGTAAAACTAAGATAGCGACCAAGGAAACATACAAACACTGGTGCTAGAAATAGCGAGACGTAAAACTAAGATAGCAACCAAGGATACATACTAACACTGGTGCTAGAAAAAGAGAGACGTAAGACTAAGATAGCGGCCAAGGAAATATATAAACACTGGTGCTAGAAATAGTGAGACGTAAAACTAAGATAGCGACCAAGGAAACATACAAACACTGGTGCTAGAAATAGCGAGACGTAAAACTAAGATAGCAACCAAGGATACATACTAACACTGGTGCTAGAAAAAGTGAGACGTAAGACTAAGATAGCGGCCAAGAAAATATATAAACACTGGTGCTAGAAATAGCGAGACGTAAGACTAAGATAGCGACCAACGACATATAGAAACACCCGTGCTAGAAATAGTGAGACGCAAGACTAAGATAGCGACCAAGGAAATATACAAACACTGGTGCTAGAAATAGTGAGACGTAAGACTAAGATAGCGACCAGGGAAATATATAAACACTCGTGCTAGAAATAGTGGATGTAAGACTAAGATAGCGACCAACGACATATATAAACACTTGTGCTAGAAATAGTAAGACGTAAGACTAAAATAGCAACCAAGGAAATATACAAACACTGGTGCTAGAAATAGTGAGATGTAAGACGAAAATAGCGGCCAAGGAAGTATATAAACACTGGTGCTAGAACTAGTGCTCGAAAAAAATGCTTTTGTCCTGAAACACTACGGTGGTCTGCTGATAATCATTGGTCATCTCTCATTTGCAGTAATGAGGCTAACATAGTAGTTAACACAAACAGGAGACTGAATGTTTAGAGAAAGAATGGCGTTTCATGTCATGTTTTTCATGTCATCTTTCAATGAGGGCCAATACCTTGACAAATTATTGCAAAATTGCAACCATTCCATGGTCATGCACAAAGCCCTGCTATAATTAAATGTACTAGAAAATGTGTCTAGAGTGAAATGTCAAATGCAAAGGCGTGTAAAACAAAAATCCACAATAACAATGACTTGTGTAAAACATTTTACAGTTAAACTTACTTAGATTAAGATTAAATTATCTGACACGGCTCAATTTCAACTTTTATTGATTGATTTATATCGGCATAGGAAACTTTCAATGGTTAACAGACAATTCATTTAAACACCATAAAATAAACATTGATATAAAAACAATAATTAAATTAGAAAAAGTAGTAACCATAGAATGCTTCCGGGCCAAGAATGAGGCAAAAAGTGCCAGTACTTATTTCCATTGCGGTCCTCTTTAATTAGTTTTATGGCCCAGAGAAGCTTTCAGTTAAAAAATTATAATTATTGGCAGACATAAATAACAAACACAACGATCATACAATAACATTTGACTCTGGGCCGGCTTAAGGGTTCCGTGTTCGAATCCAATACCGACCACGCAGTATTAGTCCATACATAGGACAATACTTTATCTGCACGTTCCTTAAGGAAATACCCCCTGAAAGAGTACTAGTTCTACCCAGCACGTGTGCAGTCGAGAGGGATTAGCATTAGTTGACAGAGCTAGTTTCCTAATATACTATAGACAGATAGATGTAAACTGGCAATGTTCACTTGCTTGCCAAATTCGATTTCCGGTTTGTTTGTCAGTACCCATCCTGCTTAAGCTGCATTGCACATATTTACCTGTAGCTCATTGCCCCGCCAACATCACGCTCATCAGTTGTAGATCTATGTTGAATACTCAAACTCGGAATTTCTTTCCTTCTTCCGTTCACAGACTGGGAACTTGTGGGATTTATTGAAACTCTTCTCCCGTTTTTTTTTCTGTGTGTGATATAAGGGATAATTTCTAAATCAGAAAGTGTTGTTGATATCATACGGAAATAAACATAAGGTAAATATTTTGAATGTAATGAAAGTTATATTTTATGTTGTTTTTTTCTGTTGTTTGTTTACAGCTTCAAACGTTATGTAAGTTTTGTGTTGTTCATTGGAAGATGTTATTGTAACACATTTAAGTTCTCTATTACCACCCATATATTCATTGAATTTGACTTAAAATTAAAGGATATTAGCAGTATATTGCCGTCTTATATCTTGAAAAAGAAATAATATTGCATTGCAACATACTCACTCAAGATCGACTATAACTGGTTGAATATACACAGTCATGACTTAATGCTAATTAATAGGTTTTCCTATGAATGCCATTCAAAATTAGGACTGAAATGTAACACTATTTATTTAAATGTAAACATTTAAGCATAAGTTCTTGTTGAGTCACAAGAAACACTTACACAACTACAGATGGATTTGCTAAAACGCAACAAACCAACAAATTTTGAAATTACAAAAAGATAGAATAAAACAACAAGCTTGAAAACAATTATTGCATTCATTTTACATGAATTTATTACAGTTTACATATTCGACATTCTTTTTTGTACATTTTATATGTACATGTATAAATAAAATTAAAACGTATTAAATAACTTATATTTAAATAAATAAAATAAAAGAAAAGTTTTAATGCTGAAAATAAATAAGCAACAACAAAAAAATACAAAAAAGTAACTAATTTTATCTGATACAATCTCTTATATCATAGATTTGCGTGTGTTTGTGGGGTGAGGGGAATTGGACGTCTCACCAAAGGGTAATGTCAAAATGTTAGTATACATATATGGCACGAAATAACTTTGTTCTTCGCATATGCTCGAACATAAATACAACAAATCAATTAGAGCCATATTTCTATGAAATGTGTGTTCTCCGACCAAGCCGTTCAAACCGTTCAATTTAAGATACTTTAAAGCCATCCCAAACTAAATTTCACATTTTATGGAAATCTGCAAAACGTCTAAGAAAATTCCATTATTTTCGTTAAAGATATAGTGTAGTTACTATGCTGATTTACATAGTTGAGGCTAAACCCAAAGCATAGCAATGTTTCTGCAAAAATGTAGCTATTTTTTTTGCTAACAAATTTGTTGTGTTTTTAAATACATTGCACGACCAGTGCCTATAAGAGCGACGTCAAACTATGTTGGTGGAGTAATACCCCTGACAAATGCCTGTGTAGAACCAGTGGCACACCGCAGGTCAGCTTGAAAACCTTTCCACACTCTCCCACCCCCGCCACAAAATAAATAAAAAATAAGATAAATTTATACGGTGACCTCACATGTGTTGGTCGCTTGCATACTTATTTCATCAACATTTCTACTTGCTCTTTTTCTGTATACACCAATCGCTTAGCTAATGTAATCGATGACGTTCTGGGATACGTACAGGTAATGGCAATATAAGCTGTAAAATATGTCTCTACTGGGCTTCTGTACCAGAGAACAGTCCCTGCGAAGACATGTCTGATCAACTTGACGTGTCTTGTTTGGTTTGGGTTTTACGTAAGCAGCATTTGCAAAGAATGCTTTGCAATTTTGGTCGTATACGACCAGCTAATAATTCGTAATAGATTTAACTTTTACATAGTTACTTAAGATAAAAAGGATATTGTGTATAAGCAAATTGGGAATAAATAAGCCATTTTAGATAAAATTAAAACTAAAAATATATCCTAAAGTGGTGCTTTACCCTTTCTTGTCAAATTGTTTATTTTCTATTAGGTGTGTAAGGCATCTCGCATATATGTCTTGTAGTTATACTATGGATTTTCACAAATGACAAAAAAGAAAGCAACACTACAGCCAATAAGATAACGCAATTTTTAATTAAAAATTTAAGTATTATTCCGTCAGAATTTGGTAATTGTGATTAGTATATTAATAGAAGCGTCAGTTAAAATTATTATTAATGATTATTAATGCCACATTCGCTCTTTTTATTGCCTAGCTATTTAAGACCTTATGATGTCATCCTTCCTCTGTGCTGTTTTGTTAGTATTTTTCTCAAAAGGTGAAAGTTCCGGATTCAACAGTGAAGCCTTCATTTTTCTTTTGTCAGTTTGTCATTTTTGTGTGAAATCCTGTTTCAATGATTTGACAATGTACCACGAAGGGTTCATGTATAAGAGTTAACCTCGCATTTAAAGACATGATTAACTATATATATACATGTAAATGTGAGTTAATGTGTTCAATTTAACAAAACAGTAAACCTGTACGGAAATCGCGCGAAGTAGAAAAAAAATACTGTGTTTATGACGTCATAGGACTGCCGGATTGTTTTTTTTACACTTCAGGCTATATTCGATCTACCTTTTCAGGTTAAGCTACAGTAGATTTTCAAAGAGGTTTTAAAGTCTCTGCAAACTAAAACAAATAAGTACGTATTCTGGGACAAAATAAATTGCTATTTTCTTATCGAAACCTCTTACCTGAGTGCCTAAATGGATAATATGCGTACGAATGGGCGATCGGTTGTTCATTTTTTACAACCATGACAACCACATTATTTCCATGCTGTAAAATTGATATGGAAGTGCCGAGTTATGAGGGAAACATATTTATTACCATACTTGAAATTCCAAAGTTCTATTAAAACTAAGTAACGAAAGTGGCTCTGCAAAACGATGCTAGATTAAAGATTGGAATGAAGATCATCACCAGCAACAGCATAATCATCAACAGTAGTAATATGATGTTGATGATCATCTTTGTCAATTTTATCATCTGCATCATTATCAGTATCAACATGGTTACTTTTGATGAAATAATTTTGTATGAAATGTTATCTTTATTTATATAAAACATGTTATTTTAGAATGTTTCACTAACACGACCAACAAGCATTCCCCAAGGCAAGAGCTTGTGTAATTAGAGAAATTAATTGCAAATAAACACCCCTTTGTACAACTGCAAACATTCCTTACGCGCACGTGTTGCATCACTCATCTTATTAATTAAATAAACATTTCTTGATTCGGCGGCAGTCAGGGTATGTCTCGGGAAGGGAAGAACACAGGGATCCAGTTCGCATTGACGAACTGTGAGCTTTATATATGATTACAAATGTTCTTATTAAGGACGCAAGACGTCATCCATTGGGTTAAAATTAGGCTTCTAAGCATACTTAGTAATTGTTTAAGTTATTATTAACCAAATATAAACATTGATAGACATTGGAAAATGGACAAGTGACATGATTGGGTATTCTGTCGACAAACGCTCATAGTGAATGCCATTATAGATGACAGGTAACTATGGCGTGTGGAACGTTGCAAAGTTCGAAAAAAATATTTAAGATAAATTGCATATTTATATTCTAAAAATCTTTTATTTATGTTTATGAAAACTAGGATTTTATTTTTATTATTGGATATACTGACAACACTTCCTTGTTGCTTAATAAAATCACAGAAAGAACTCTTGTTGAGTTGTGTACGTCAGCAAAGTACAATGACTACACATAAAAAATAAACATGAGAAAAACTTTAAATCATATTATTTATAAAATGACATTAAAATTTAAAAAGTAACTATTTAAAAAAACAATCTTCGGGAATTATTGACTGTAAATCGAATTCAGCCCGTAATTTGTTATATAAATTATTACTCTACGACCCCGACCAGTTGGCTATTGTTTCTTTTGCTGTTTTGCACAGAAATGCATAGCTATACTTAAGGATACACGCAGTATATTAGGTTTTTGTCTTGGAAGAAAGAAACAAATATTTATAAGTCTTGAAGTAGACAAGAGAAGTATTAAAGTGGTTCCAGCCATTGTATCTCAGCAAGAATTGTTGCTGTATATTTATCTGTCTACCAGTCCTAAACAATTAACGTTTCTTAGTGCGTGGGGCAGATAAGTAGAGATGCAGTAGCGGAGTTAGGGGGTGAGGGGCGGGGGTGGGTGCGGAGTCGCAGAATAAGCGAGAGTGTCGGATCAAGATTCTGAAGGTTCTCGGTTTAATGCCAGGTCAATGTATACTAACGTCTAAATAATTATAATGGCATGCGCTCAGTTCGTACGGACCATGATCTAGTGGTAAAAGCGTTGAACTCCGGAGACCGAGTCCTGCGTTCGAACAACGAAACTGTCCATGCAATGTTAGTCCTTGGGTAAACCTATTTACTACACGATTGTTAACAGTAATGACTTTTTAGTGCATTGTTACAACCGATTGATCCTTTTTTTTTGCTTTAAAAACAACTTAGATAGCAAAATTAAATGTATTCAACCTGGACATACAATTCTACTTGATAACACATTTATTCATGAAGTCAAAAACATTCACAATAAGAACTATTATTTTTGAAACAACTACTATTCGTAAGCCATATTCATACTGTAAAATTAATAATATAACAATGCCACTGTTGCCAATTAACTAAGCATGAATCATTATTGGTTTAGTTTATGATAAATTTATTCGTTTATAACTATAAATAAATAATAATTAATGTTTTACTTTAGATTATTTAATGACTACCTCTATAATTTAGTTAGGTAAATAAATAACGTTTAATGATGTACGCCAGGATGTACAAGTCTTCTTTCACTAAATACAAGGTTTTAGTTTAAAGTTTATTAAACCACAAGAGTAGCTGCGAGTCCTTCATTCAGATTAATTTCGTCATTTCTGATATTTTATTTAAATATATGATTTATGTGTGTGCGTGTATGAAGAGAGAGAGAGAGAGAGAGAGAGAGAGAGAGAGAGAGAGAGAGAGAGAGAGAGAGAGAGAGAGAGAGAGAGAGAGAGAGAGAGAGAGATGTTTATGCTTTCATCGTATATGTGCTATCAAGCGCAATAACTTCATAAACTATAATATCAATTACGCTATTAATCTATTTAGTTAAAGAGGTCTTTGAACTATTTGAACTATTTTATGTATGACTTAAGCTATATTAGCTGAAAGGGGTCCTTAAATGTAAATGCATTATTTAAGTTGTGTGTGCAATTGACGTTATACAAACGTTAAAACTACGTGCAGGAACACTGTTGTAAACCTCCGATAAATTCAATCTGAATGAACTTGTAAAAATAATAATAGCTTTATTTAGTAAAGGTAGCATATTAAGCAATACACAATATATTTGCACTATCTTATTTAACATGTGGCCTTCACAGAACTGGTATCATGAAAATAAAACACAGCAATGTACATATTATCACGCAGTTATATAAAATAAAAGCATTTGAAAACAAAATATCCAAAATACTAGCACCTATACTCTTACTTACATCTAATACTTCCATCCAAATGCCTTAAACATATTAACCATATCTTATACGTATTAATACAAGAAAGTTCGATATGATATTGTGCTTCTTTAGTTTTCCCTTCTCGTGACCTTATCGTGTCATATATATTACTAAGCTATAGCAATGCAATATCTTCCGTATCTGCTTACATGTAACGTGCACATGTTACAAATCACGATGTAAATGAATCTTTAGAAAATAGTGCAGATCCTGACCAACTAGGAGCTGACTGAACTGGATCTACACAATTTGTCCAAATCCTGATGCTGACTGATGTGGATCTACACAATTTGATAAAATCCTGATGCTGACTGATCTGGATCTTCACAATTTGTCTAAATCCTGATGCTGACTGATCTGGATCTACACAATTTGTCCAAATCCTGATGCTGACTGACCTGGATCTACACAATTTGTCCAAATCCTGATGCTGACTGACCTGGATCTACACAATTTGTCCAAATCCTGATGCTGACTGATCTGGATCTACACAATTTGCTCAAATCCTGATGCTGACTGACCTGGATCTACACAATTTGTCCAAATCCTGATGCTGACTGACCTGGATCTACACAATTTGTCCAAATCCTGATGCTGACTGATCTGGATCTACACAATTTGTCCAAATCCTGGTGTTGACTGATCTGGATCTACACAATTTGTCCAAATCCTGATGCTGACTGACCTGGATCTACACAATTTGTCTAAATCCTGATGCTGACTGACCTGGATCTACACAATGTGTCTAAATCCTGATGCTGACTGATCTGGATCTACACAATTTACCCAAATCCTGATGCTGACTGATCTGGATCTACACAATTTGTCCAAATCCTGATGCTGACTGACCTGGATCTACACAATTTGTCTAAATCCTGATGCTGACTGACCTGGATCTACACAATGTGTCTAAATCCTGATGCTGACTGATCTGGATCTACACAATTTACCCAAATCCTGATGCTGACTGATCTGGATCTACACAATTTACCCAAATCCTGATGCTGACTGACCTGGATCAACACAATGTGTCCAAATCCTGATGCTGACTGATCTGGATCTACACAATTTACCCAAATCCTGATGCTGACTGATCTGGATCTACACAATTTGCCCAAATCCTGATGCTGACTGATCTGGATCTACACAATTTGCTCAAATCCTGATGCTGACTGATCTGGATCTACACAATTTACCCAAATCCTGATGCTGACTGATCTGGATCTACACAATTTACCCAAATCCTGATGCTGACTGATCTGGATCTACACAATTTACCCAAATCCTGATGCTGACTGATCTGGATCTACACAATTTACCCAAATCCTGATGCTGACTGATCTGGATCTACACAATTTGCTCAAATCCTGATGCTGACTGACCTGGATCAACACAATGTGTCCAAATCCTGATGCTGACTGATCTGGATCTACACAATTTACCCAAATTCTGATGCTGACTGATCTGGATCTACACAATTTACCCAAATCCTGATGCTGACTGATCTGGATCTACACAATTTACCCAAATCCTGATGCTGACTGATCTGGATCTACACAATGTGTCCAAATCCTGATGCTGACTGATCTGGATCTACACAATTTGTCCAAATCCTGATGCTGACTGATCTGGATCTACACAATTTGTCCAAATCCTGATGCTGACTGATCTGGATCTACACAATTTGTCCACATCCTGATGCTGACTGATCTGGATCTACACAATTTGTCCAAATCCTGATGCTGACTGATCTGGATCTACACAATTTGTCCACATCCTGATGCTGACTGATCTGGATCTACACAATGTGTCGAAATCCTGATGCTGACTGATCTGGATCAACACAATTTGCTCAAATCCTGATGCTGACTGATCTAGATCTACACAATTTACCCAAATCCTGATGCTGACTGATCTGGATCTACACAATTTACCCAAATCCTGATGCTGACTGATCTGGATCTACACAATTTACCCAAATCCTGATGCTGACTGATCTGGATCTACACAATTTACCCAAATCCTGATGCTGACTGACCTGGATCAACACAATGTGTCCAAATCCTGATGCTGACTGATCTGGATCTACACAATTTACCCAAATTCTGATGCTGACTGATCTGGATCTACACAATTTACCCAAATCCTGATGCTGACTGATCTGGATCTACACAATTTACCCAAATCCTGATGCTGACTGATCTGGATCTACACAATGTGTCCAAATCCTGATGCTGACTGATCTGGATCTACACAATTTGTCCAAATCCTGATGCTGACTGATCTGGATCTACACAATTTGTCCAAATCCTGATGCTGACTGATCTGGATCTACACAATTTGTCCACATCCTGATGCTGACTGATCTGGATCTACACAATTTGTCCAAATCCTGATGCTGACTGATCTGGATCTACACAATTTGTCCACATCCTGATGCTGACTGATCTGGATCTACACAATGTGTCGAAATCCTGATGCTGACTGATCTGGATCAACACAATTTGCTCAAATCCTGATGCTGACTGATCTAGATCTACACAATGTGTCCAAATCCTGATGCTGACTGACCTGGATCAACACAATGTGTCCAAATCCTGATGCTGACTGACCTGGATCTACACAATTTGCCCAAATCCTGATGCTGACTGATCTAGATCTACACAATGTGTCCAAATCCTGATGCTGACTGATCTGGATCAACACAATTTGCTCAAATCCTGATGCTGACTGATCTGGATCTACACAATTTGCTCAAATCCTGATGCTGACTGACCTGGATCTACACAATTTGTCCAAATCCTGATGCTGACTGATCTGGATCTACACAATTTGCCCAAATCCTGATGCTGACTGATCTGGATCTACACAATTTGCCCAAATCCTGATGCTGACTGATCTGGGTCTACACAATTTGCCCAAATCCTGATGCTGACTGATCTGGATCTACACAATTTGTCCAAATCCTGATGCTGACTGATCTGGATCTACATAATTTGCCCAAATCCTGATGCTGACTGATCTGGGTCTACACAATTTGTCCAAATCCTGATGCTGACTGATCTGGATCTACACAATTTGCCCAAATCCTGATGCTGACTGATCTGGATCTGGCATACACCCCCTTTCCCCAGCAGTCTGAGAATCTGGTGATTGTTTTAACAGACTTAAGAGTCGCTGCACACCGTGATTCAGGTAGAGTAATGTCATAAAAATTCTCCAGGAACTTTTTTTTCACATTTTGTTGTTGTTATAGTTAGTTGCCTGTCTCGGAGACTTTGGCATGTCGCGCACGAAACAGAGAATGCTAGTTCACGCTGAAATTTTGCGTCTGTCAATAAAGACTATACTTTTTTGAGGATTGCTTGCTTCATATATTTGCATCCTTGTCAGATGATGTTGTTGTTTTTAATTTAATAATTGCATTTCTATGTCAACGGACAAGTTACATATAGAAGTGAAACTGTGTATATAATGCAAACGTTTGTCTGCGGTTTAAAATGTAGCTTACGATCTAATAAGAAGTTTTACACTCTAGTGTCAAATGACAAATGAACAGTATGTAAATAAGAAAAGGTCCTATCAAAATCACCACAAATATTTTAATCTAAACTCCCTCTTGACAAAGGCAAAGAGGGTTAATATAAATGTGACAAAGACGAGACATAACACACAATAAGAAAAACAGCAGTTACCGCCTATGAACGGTCGGTCGGCAAAAGGACCGACTGGGGTGATTAAACCTGGTTTGTGGAGCGCTCCAACCTCGCACTTCCTGAAGGTTTGTCTAGCAAATGAATAGTATAGAAAAACAACCCCTCAAAGTGAGACAACTAACAGTAAGCATCTGCATCGGGAGTTAACAGAAGTTATAATAAGAATTAGGAATCCAGACTGTTGACATGTCGTACATAATGGGAAAAATATATAGATAAAGATAAAAAAAGAGGATCTGTCTTTGTAAGGAGGTCGACACAGTGAGGATATATCGACTTTCCAGTACTCGTGACAGCGGGTTAAGACTGTAGATACATCCTTAGCACATGTTCTGAAATCAAATGTTATGCAAAAGAAATCTAATATCTGTACTTTTATTGCTTTCGCACACGATTTACCACACAGAAACGTACAAAAAGGGGGTTTTAGAGTTACGTAAGTCTACATATTGAACCAGAAAATATGTTAAGCTAAAAAAACTTAACAATAACAACAAACACCGATTCATACCTTAGTCAAGAACAAACCCTTACCGTGATGTTGATAACTCTTAGCCTGTATATTGGTCAGGTTTAGACAAATAGTGTAAATCCTACATATTGGTCAGGTTTAGACAAATAGTGTAGATCCTGCATATTGGTCAGGTTTAGACAAATAGTGTAGATCCTACATATTGGTCAGGTTTAGACAAATAGTGTAGATCCTGCATATTGGTCAGGTTTAGACAAATAGTGTAGATCCTGCATATTGGTCAGGTTTAGACAAATAGTGTAGATCCTACATATTGGTCAGGTTTAGACAAATAGTGTAAATCCTACATATTGGTCAGGTTTAGACAAATAGTGTAGATCCTACATATTGGTCAGGTTTAGACAAATAGTGTAGATCCTACATATTGGTCAGGTTTAGACAAATAGTGTAGATCCTACATATTGGTCAGGTTTAGACAAATAGTGTAGATCCTACATATTGGTCAGGTTTAGACAAATAGTGTAGATCCTACATATTGGTCAGGTTTAGACAAATAGTGTAGATCCTACATATTGGCCAGGTTTAGACAAATAGTGTACATCCTGATCAGACAGCTTCCACTGTAATTAGTGACTCCTTAACATTAAGATTTGGTACCTTTGCATGAAATGTAAGCAAACAACTTAAACTTGGTATTGCTTACTAATAAAGGAAGCATGGTACAGGATATTATTGTTCCGTTGTTCGCCAGCATCCAAGTGTAAGACTCGTGAATTATCGTTTTCTTGATTGAGCAAAGCAATAGGTAGAAGTATGCATGCTGGAGTGGCCTTTATGTTTTATTGCAGAATCTTAAAGACACACCTGGATTTCAAGTGGACCTAGAAATAAGGCCAAAAGTGGTTGCGTGGAGAAAAACCAATTGTGTTAAGAATAAATGTGTTTGTATCGCCACGGTATTCCTCTGCTCGTTCATTTTCAGCAACAGCTAAAACAGTAGCAGCTTTTCACAAGCAGTTGAATAATTATCATCATCATCAACACCACCATCATAATTATCAACACCATCATCACAATCACAACCACCAACATAATCATCATCGTCGTTACCATCTTTACCATTATCATTGCCACTATAGCCATCATCACAGTTATCATTATCATTGTCACTATAGCCATCATCACAGTTATCATTATCATTGCCACTATAGCCATCATCACAGTTATCATTATCATTGCCACTATAGCCATCATCACAGTTATCATTATCATTGTCACTATAGCCATCATCACTGTTATCATTATCATTGTCACTATAGCCATCATCACAGTTATCATTATCATTGTCACTATAGCCATCATCACACTTATCATTATCATTGTCACTATAGCCATCATCACTGTTATCATTATCATTGTCACTATAGCCATCATCACAGTTATCATTATCATTGTCACTATAGCCATCATCACAGTTATCATTATCATTGTCACTATAGCCATCATCACAGTTATCATTATCATTGCCACTATAGCCATCATCACAGTTATCATTATCATTGCTACTATAGCCATCATCACAGTTATCATTATCGTTGTCACTATAGCCATCATCACACTTATCATTATCATTGTCACTATAGCCATCGTCACACTTATCATTATCATTGTCACTATAGCCATCATCACAGTTATCATTATCATTGCCACTATAGCCATCATCACAGATATCATTATCATTGCTACTATAGCCATCATCACTGTTATCATTATCATTGCCACTATAGCCATCATCACAGTTATCATTATCATTGCCACTATAGCCATCATCACTGTTATCATTATCATTGTCACTATAGCCATCATCACAGTTATCATTATCATTGTCACTATAGCCATCATCACAGTTATCATTATCATTGTCACTATAGCCATCATCACAGTTATCATTATCATTGCCACTATAGCCATCATCACAGTTATCATTATCATTGCCACTATAGCCATCATCACTGTTATCATTATCATTGTCACTATAGCCATCATCACAGTTATCATTATCATTGTCACTATAGCCATCATCACAGTTATCATTATCATTGTCACTATAGCCATCATCACAGTTATCATTATCATTGCCACTATAGCCATCATCACAGTTATCATTATCATTGCCACTATAGCCATCATCACTGTTATCATTATCATTGTCACTATAGCCATCATCACAGTTATCATTATCATTGCCACAATAGCCATCATCACAGTTATCATTATCATTGTCACTATAGCCATCATCACTGTTATCATTATCATTGCCACTATAGCCATCATCACTGTTATCATTATCATTGCCACTATAGCCATCATCACTGTTATCATTATCATTGCCACTATAGCCATCATCACAGTTATCATTATCATTGCCACAATAGCCATCATCACAGTTATCATTATCATTGTCACTATAGCCATCATCACAGTTATCATTATCATTGTCACTATAGCCATCAACACAGTTATCATTATCATTGTCACTATAGCCATCATCACAGTTATCATTATCGTTGTCACTATAGCCATCATCACAGTTATCATTATCATTGCCACTATAGCCATCATCACAGTTATCATTATCATTGTCACTATAGCCATCATCACAGTTATCATTATCATTGCCACTATAGCCATCATCACAGTTATCATTATCATTGTCACTATAGCCATCATCACAGTTATCATTATCATTGTCACTATAGCCATCATCACAGTTATCATTATCATTGTCACTATAGCCATCATCACAGTTATCATTATCATTGCCACTATAGCCATCATCACAGTTATCATTATCATTGTCACTATAGCCATCATCACAGTTATCATTATCATTGCCTCTATAGCCATCATCACAGTTATCATTATCATTGCCACTATAGCCATCATCACAGTTATCATTATCATTGCCACTATAGCCATCATCACTGTTATCATTATCATTGTCACTATAGCCATCATCACTGTTATCATTATCATTGTCACTATAGCCATCATCACAGTTATCATTATCATTGCCACAATAGCCATCATCACAGTTATCATTATCATTGCCACTATAGCCATCATCACTGTTATCATTATCATTGTCACTATAGCCATCATCACTGTTATCATTATCATTGCCACTATAGCCATCATCACTGTTATCATTATCATTGTCACTATAGCCATCATCACTGTTATCATTATCATTGCCACAATAGCCATCATCACAGTTATCATTATCATTGCTACTATAGCCATCATCACTGTTATCATTATCATTGTCACTATAGCCATCATCACTGTTATCATTATCATTGTCACTATAGCCATCATCACTGTTATCATTATCATTGCCACTATAGCCATCATCACAGTTATCATTATCATTGCCACTATAGCCATCATCACTGTTATCATTATCATTGCCACTATAGCCATCATCACAGTTATCATTATCATTGCCACTATAGCCATCATCACAGTTATCATTATCATTGTCACTATAGCCATCATCACAGTTATCATTATCATTGTCACTATAGCCATCATCACTGTTATCATTATCATTGTCACTATAGCCATCATCACTGTTATCATTATCATTGCCACTATAGCCATCATCACTGTTATCATTATCATTGTCACTATAGCCATCATCACAGTTATCATTATCATTGTCACTATAGCCATCATCACTGTTATCATTATCATTGTCACTATAGCCATCATCACTGTTATCATTATCATTGTCACTATAGCCATCAACACAGTTATCATTATCATTGCCACTATAGCCATCATCACAGTTATCATTATCATTGTCACTATAGCCATCATCACTGTTATCATTATCATTGCCACTATAGCCATCATCACAGTTATCATTATCATTGTCACTATAGCCATCATCACAGTTATCATTATCATTGTCACTATAGCCATCATCACAGTTATCATTATCGTTGTCACTATAGCCATCATCACAGTTATCATTATCGTTGTCACTATAGCCATCATCACTGTTATCATTATCGTTGTCACTATAGCCATCATCACAGTTATCATTATCGTTGTCACTATAGCCATCATCACAGTTATCATTATCATTGTCACTATAGCCATCATCACTGTTATCATTATCATTGCCACTATAGCCATCAACACAGTTATCATTATCATTGCCACTATAGCCATCATCACTGTTATCATTATCATTGTCACTATAGCCATCATCACAGTTATCATTATCATTGTCACTATAGCCATCATCACAGTTATCATTATCATTGTCACTATAGCCATCATCACAGTTATCATTATCGTTGTCACTATAGCCATCATCACAGTTATCATTATCATTGTCACTATAGCCATCATCACTGTTATCATTATCATTGTCACTATAGCCATCATCACAGTTATCATTATCATTGTCACTATAGCCATCAACACTGTTATCATTATCATTGCCACTATAGCCATCATCACTGTTATCATTATCATTGCCACTATAGCCATCATCACTGTTATCATTATCATTGCCACTATAGCCATCATCACAGTTATCATTATCGTTGTCACTATAGCCATCATCACAGTTATCATTATCGTTGTCACTATAGCCATCATCACAGTTATCATTATCGTTGTCACTATAGCCATCATCACAGTTATCATTATCGTTGTCACTATAGCCATCATCACTGTTATCATTATCGTTGTCACTATAGCCATCATCACTGTTATCATTATCGTTGTCACTATAGCCATCATCACAGTTATCATTATCGTTGTCACTATAGCCATCATCACAGTTATCATTATCATTGTCACTATAGCCATCATCACTGTTATCATTATCATTGTCACTATAGCCATCATCACAGTTATCATTATCATTGTCACTATAGCCATCAACACTGTTATCATTATCATTGCCACTATAGCCATCATCACTGTTATCATTATCATTGCCACTATAGCCATCATCACAGTTATCATTATCATTGCCACAATAGCCATCATCACAGTTATCATTATCATTGCCACAATAGCCATCATCACTGTTATCATTATCATTGCCACTATAGCCATCATCACAGTTATCATTATCATTGCCACAATAGCCATCATCACAGTTATCATTATCATTGCCACTATAGCCATCATCACAGTTATCATTATCATTGTCACTATAGCCATCATCACAGTTATCATTATCATTGTCACTATAGCCATCATCACTGTTATCATTATCATTGTCACTATAGCCATCATCACTGTTATCATTATCATTGTCACTATAGCCATCAACACAGTTATCATTATCATTGCCACTATAGCCATCATCACAGTTATCATTATCATTGCCACTATAGCCATCATCACTGTTATCATTATCATTGTCACTATAGCCATCATCACAGTTATCATTATCATTGCCACTATAGCCATCATCACAGTTATCATTATCATTGTCACTATAGCCATCATCACAGTTATCATTATCATTGTCACTATAGCCATCACCACAGTTATCATTATCATTGTCACTATAGCCATCATCACAGTTATCATTATCATTGCCACTATAGCCATCATCACAGTTATCATTATCATTGTCACTATAGCCATCATCACAGTTATCATTATCATTGCCACTATAGCCATCATCCCAGTTATCATTATCATTGTCACTATAGCCATCATCACAGTTATCATTATCATTGCCACAATAGCCATCATCACTGTTATCATTATCATTGTCACTATAGCCATCATCACAGTTATCATTATCATTGCCACAATAGCCATCATCACTGTTATCATTATCATTGCCACTATAGCCATCATCACAGTTATCATTATCATTGTCACTATAGCCATCATCACAGTTATCATTATCATTGTCACTATAGCCATCAACACAGTTATCATTATCATTGCCACTATAGCCATCATCACAGTTATCATTATCATTGCCACTATAGCCATCATCCCAGTTATCATTATCATTGTCACTATAGCCATCATCACAGTTATCATTATCATTGCCACAATAGCCATCATCACTGTTATCATTATCATTGCCACTATAGCCATCATCACAGTTATCATTATCGTTGTCAATTAAATTTTATAATACTTTTGATAATGTCTACTATTTATTTCTTAAATATCTCGGATCCTGTTTATTTAATATTTTTATCTTTCTTTCACAGATTCTCCACAACAGTAATGGATTAATACCGAAGATACCACCTCAATTGGTCCTTCTTAAAAAAACACACACACGATATATTTATATATTAAACATGGATAAAGAAGTGACTATACGCGCTCTGTGTGCAGTTAGTATTATTTACCTTTTAACGCCGCCCGTGATGACGTCGTCAAACAGTGGGATGTATTCTGGGATAACCCACAAATGCGAGCCACTGGACAAACGGTTCTGCTCGGAAGTGCGCCCGTTTTATAATAACACAATTTTTCCAAACCTGCTTGGTAACACACGCCAAGTGCATGCCTATAAAGACTTCGAAGTGTTTATACCGCTCATTAAAACTAATTGCTCTAAACATTTGAAATTGTTTCTGTGTTTCCTGCACGCACCCCCTTGTACGATAATAGAGCGACCGATTCCTGTCTGCCGATCTATGTGCCGTCTAGCCATGACAAAGGAATGTATGGACATTCTCAACAAATATGACCTGCGACCGAAGATTTTCGAATGCTCTCAGTATCCAAATGCAGACCTGTGCATGGAGTCGAACAGTACGATATCTACAACGCACAACGTCACATTCCCAGATATTTCTGACGTGACGTATCCAGATAGAGACGTATCGTGGTACGAGGATTCTTACGAGAGTACAGAAGGGGGTAAGTAAGCACAGACAAACAAAACAAATATAAAACTCTATTTTTAACGATGATTTATGATAATACAAGTTACGGCATTAATCCGTCAACCTATTGATAATTTCTGTTTTGTCGTTCTCTTCCACGTTGCAAAGCGTTTCTCCAACGTTTATGCCTTTTATCGCTACTTAAGGTTCAGGTATAATATGAACACGCCATCCAAAAACAGCATGTTCTTACGAGCTTCATTTCGCCTTGTCCCATTTGCAGAATCATTTCTCTGTTGAGATTCGCTCCAGCAAGCTCGGATAATTAGCGGACCATCTCTCAAATGTACGACGGGAAAACGCCGCGAAAAATGAACATGTCGGTGCCTTCGACGTCATCAAAACAACAACAATAAATGTTGTTATCTCTGCTGAAACTGCTGTAACAGTTGTATGTCTAATGAGATGTGAACAGTTTAATTGATAAATGAAAGTTTATAGGATAAAATCATCCTTTATACTTTACTTATCGCTGTTTTGGAAGAACATTTTATGGCGTATTCTTCTTCCGGCGAACAAAACGATTGTGATTCTTTGTATTATTGCAACAGATACATCTGGGCTATTGGAACTCCTCGGGTAATTCCATCATCGGGACAATCATCCCTCGGATGTATCTGGTGCAATGATACTTACAGAAATCACGATCGTTTTGTTCGCCGGAAGTTGGAAGAATATGCCTAAAATGTAGTTCGCACAAAACATAAACAATGGCGTCGTTTGACAGTTGTGTTTGCTGCGCTGGGTAAATTAAACTTGGATGATTTTAATTTCAAGCAGCCACAAATTGAAATTTTACAGGCATCGTACTGTAGTGAACTGTCATCCGAGCTGTCATCTTTGTTTTGACATCTGTCACAAAAGAAGTTCCATTTAGAGAAATGGCCGAGATTATTCGACTACCTACACACATCCGAGAGATGATTCGTGAATTATCTGAGTTGTTCCGATTGATCCGAGGGATGATTGTCCCGAGGACGGAATTATCCGAGGTGTTCCGATTGTCTCTCAAGCTCAGATTTGGAGCACCAGAAAAGACTTCTTACTGGGGCATCCTGTAAAAATTCCAGTATTGTATACAATATTAACCTGGCAAGACTATTATTTATTATATAAATATATAACAGTGAGGTGTTAAGGTATTAAACGAGTAAATACTGAGCAATCAATATTTGAGCTTTAGCAAAATCTCACGGATTCTGCAACTTTGACATTGTCAAGCACGTGCATAGAGGTAGCTATCACTAACAAAAGTTGGGGTTCGCTTTGACATGTTGCAGTTTGTGTTCATGTACTTGATTAACTTTCCGATATTTAATTCTATACCTTTTGTTAATGCTACAGTTTTTGTGAACCAGAAGCGAATCCAAACTTTTTAACCGAGATGATGGTAACCTGGTTTATAGTCTCCATTATTGAAAATTTAATCGTTCTCGTGTCGTTCCCACTTAGACGCTGTATCACATTTCTCAAATATTAGCACCAAAGCTTTGGTCGTTTGTTTGGTTAAATTATTGCACTGAAGCATTCCGTCCAATAATCTTCTCTTCTATCATCAATGTTTCTTAAGACCGCTGTCCGGACCCGCTACTTTAGCTTCCCTCGCTTCCTTCATTTATGGTCGGATTTAAGATTTGGACACTTCCCAGATCTCTTTTTTTTGTATTCACTATGTGAAAAAAAGCTACATCTTTACACCCGATCATACATTGTTTTCTATGTAGTCCAATGACTTGATGTGAAACGATAGACATACCTGTCACACAACCAGTTAAACTTTTGCAACAAGACAAATTCAACATACGTTTCAAGTGAAATGTTGAAACAGTTTTAAGTTACTGTATCGAAAAGTGCAAAACCAAATGAAATAAGATGATGCCCGCAGTTAAAAGATTTTTGAACACACAATCCAGACCCTTACAGTAAAACATACCTGTGACGAAACCAGCGTGGAACGATAGTGCCCTACGATATCTCTATCGAATTTTATCCAAGTGCATTGACAGTAGAGTTTTATAAATCGAGTTACCTTCACAGCTTGTCTCAAAATGTGACTATGTGCCAAGACATTGCCCAAGACCGTGATCTTTTTTATGAAGCAGTGATATTTTCAATATAGTTCTTGTAGCAATTTCGTTATTTTTTAAATCCACAACTTGTCAACGATGATATGATGGTTTCAGCACTACTCTCGTTTATCTTTCTTATTAGTCTTCCACAATAAATCACCTGTCCATAACGCTCAAGCAAATATAAGGGTAGTTCCACGACTGGTTAGCCCGGTGTCAGGATAATGTGACTGGGTGTGGTATCATACCAGGTGTTCACGGCATGCTATACACAGAGAAGGCAGCACTATATCTACTGTAAGTGGACACCGTCTCCAGATAACTGAAATACTGTTGGTGGGACGATAAACCCAATAAATAAACAAACAAAATCACCTGTCCATATCCTTAAAGGTTGTATCCGAAAGTTCGGAAAAAAATATTTTCATTAAAGATCATAGTAAACCATTGTTACATGAACAGATCTCTCAAAATGCTGTTTATTGGTGTCCTAAGCCTGTCTGAAAAGTGAACCATAACGTCACAACCGTCATTTCAAGCATGTGTTTCCTATATGAGCCACGTTGCACAGTTAGCTATTTTTTAACTAAGAAGACCACGTGACCACTTATGTTTTAGATGTTTCGATGTCTATTTTTAGCAAGAATCCCAGTCGTTCTTATTTAAAGATTTGAAAATAATGAACATTTAAGTATTGATTGATGAGATTTACTGCCCTAAAATTGAAATACTGTTGAAGATCCTCAAAGCTTAGAATAAAGTATGATGTTTCCTACATAAATTATGCGCAAATACCCCAAACAAAGGTAAGATATTGTTACATATTATCAGATATAGGCAAACTGTCGGATAGCACCTTTAATAGCTCTTGCTTACATCAGAACACATCGGCTGAACCCTCTGTACAGTTTTCTTGATATTTTCACTGCTCTATTTACTACTTCAGCTAGGTATTTACTTTCTGCTGCTTGTACACTTCATTTCTGCCCATAGTTCCGGTCATTTCTTCATGCTGCCATATTTTCATTCCTTGCAATTTGTTCTGTCATGTTAGTGTTTGACCACTTTCAAGTCCCGTTGTCTACCACTGTGTTTCTCCAAATGTCGTGCTGACATTTATTCGACCACTGTCTACTTACATTAATTATAACGGTCATTTGAAAGTACTTTTTTATCTTCTGCTACAGTGCTGTTTTTCAATTCCTGGTCTTCTATTTTCCACTTAATACCACGAATTTTGTTTATTATTGTATTTGCTGCAAAAGTAGCTTTGCTTCAAAATCATAGACAAACCTCTTGCAAATGTAGCAGATTTTTTCTTCCTCACCAGTGTGTGTGTGTGTGTGTGTGTGTGTGTGTGTGTGTGTGTGTGTGTGTGTGTGTGTGTGTGTGTGTGTGTGTGTGTGTGTGTGTGTGTGTGTGTGTGTGTGTGTGTGTGTGTGTGTGTGTGTGTGTGTGTGTGTGTGTGTGTGTGTGTGTGTGTGTGTGTGTGTGTGTGTGTGTGTGTGTGTGTGTGTGTGTGTGTGTGTGTGTGTACACATAAAATTTATTGCATATTCATATTCAATTACATATATAATTAATTGCCACATGGAAATAACGATAATGCTAAATCCGAAAGAACTCAACAATCACCAGTGTTTTACTTACCACGAACCACTTACACTCAGTTTCCATAAGCATAGATATTAAAATGTTTTCTTTTGACGATCTCCGTTTACTTTCATAAATCAGTATGTTCAGTAATCAACGCTTAATTGGCAGAAATTTTGCAAATGTATTTATTGAACAATCCTAGAACATATTTTCACCAACAACTTCCTCTGACTGATATCACTGTTACAGAGGGCGCACAGGTTGGTATCTTCCTACTGGTCAGTAACCGGAACCGGCTGGAGTTGCTGGACATCCGGTACCAGAACAGCATGGATACCATTACCCTCTACCGTCACCATAGCGACACCATGGAGATGCCTATTGACTACTATCTGCAGGAGAAGTATATCTACTGGGCCTCGAATATGGACGGCAAGATACTCAGAGGCAGACATGTTATGGAAGGTAGGGGGGAATGTATGGTTGTTATTGTGGTTTTATTTTCATTGAATAATTTATAAGTAGATCTACAAACACGTTTTTACCAGTCTAAGCAACATCTTCCTATTACGAAAGATGCTAAAAGCCTTTCCACATCTTTTAAACTTACAATTTTCAAAAAAGCGGACCCGTTAGATGTATATCTAACCAATTGCTCACTTCATTTTACGAAGAACATCGAGTGGCAATTATATATTTCCAGTATTTATTAGCTTTTTTCGAAGAAACTGTCAATGAAAGGTTAAAATGTCAAAGCTGCGTTATACTTTCGATGCATTAATTAATGTAAATCAAAAGTTTCTTCGCAATGTTCATTACCAAATTGCAGATTGCATTTTCTGACCAGAAAAAAAAATACTTTATCGGTTCATTAAATAGAGGCTAAAAAGCAAGGAGACGGTGGTCAATGAGTTTTGTGTTATTCTAGTTACAAAAGCGGAACGCCTTTTGTCTTTTACTGTCAGTTGTTTTAAGTAATGCATGTGAAACTCGACATTTCAAAATACTGGACCTAGTAGTGAAATATTAAGGACATCAGAAATCACAAGTTTAAGCTTCTGCCTAGACTTATCAAAGCTTTGGCGTTTCTTACGATCTTCTGTTAAAGGAATGTTTAAGATTGCTGCTCCGTTGTCTGGACCGGGTATCAATTGTTTCTGGTGTTTAGAGCATTCAAACCTACAACACACGCGCAAGGCACTGCTGTCAGCAAGCTGCCAGTTTATAGCATTACATCTACACATTTCTTATATTTTATGGACCTTTCCCACTAAAGGGATTCTTAAATATATGTGTGTTTCGCTGTCATTTACCATTACAGCTTGCTTGAACGTTTAAAGTTCGCGTATGTTTCACAAACCAGCAAACAAGATCCAGGACGACAGCTGCGATAAAGTATGCAAAATGCTGTAGCTTTCCATATTACTGCCTAGAAGTTAAATAAGTTACGTCAGCAGTATTAACTAAGTCAAGCCCCGGCATGTCAGTTTTATTTGGCCGCGTGCTGAGTTTTCGACAAACTTGATGTTCCTGGAATTCCAATGTTTAATGGATGCACACCCTAGTTGCGGATGCATCCCGTACTGTCTCCTTGTTGGATATGGAGTGCTTTTTTCTGTTGTTTTTTGTTCTGTAACGTAATTATCTGCATTTTAACGCCAATATACGTTGACTTGAATTATTTAGTATGAAGCCCATCGAATATAGGAACAGATCGGGGAAGATCAAACTTCTCGGTGAAAACTGTTAACAAATTACAATCTATATACAATATGCAATCAGTTGCAGGATCTAGACACACCGCGTACGAACCCGGCCCGCGACATACCAAAGTCCTTAAATTGGTGGCGGTATAGCTCGGATCTGGACACACCGGGTACGAACCCGGCCCGCGACATACCAAAGTCCTTAAATTGGTGGCGGTAGAGCTCGGATCTGGACACACCGGGTACGAACCCGGCCCGCGACATACCAAACTCCTTAAATTGGTGGCGGTATAGCTCGGATCTGGACACACCGGGTACGAACCCGGCCCGCGACATACCAAAGTCCTTAAATTGGTGGCGGTATAGCTCGGATCTGGACACACCGGGTACGAACCCGGCCCGCGACATACCAAAGTCCTTAAATTGGTGGCGGTATAGCTCGGATCTGGACACACCGGGTACGAACCCGGCCCGCGACATACCAAAGTCCTTAAATTGGTGGCGGTATAGCTCGGATCTGGACACACCGGGTACGAACCCGGCCCGCGACATACCAAAGTCCTTAAATTGGTGGCGGTATAGCTCGGATCTGGACACACCGGGTACGAACCCGGCCCGCGACATACCAAAGTCCTTAAGTTGGTGGCGGTATAGCTCGGATCTGGACACACCGGGTACGAACCCGGCCCGCGACATACCAAAGTCCTTAAGTTGGTGGCGGTATAGCTCGGATCTGGACACACCGGGTACGAACCCGGCCCGCGACATACCAAAGTCCTTAAGTTGGTGGCGGTATAGCTCGGATCTGGACACACCGGGTACGAACCCGGCCCGCGACATACCAAAGTCCTTAAATTGGTGGCGGTATAGCTCGGATCTGGACACACCGGGTACGAACCCGGCCCGCGACATACCAAAGTCCTTAAATTGGTGGCGGTATAGCTCGGATCTGGACACACCGGGTACGAACCCGGCCCGCGACATACCAAAGTCCTTAAATTGGTGGCGGTATAGCTCGGATCTGGACACACCGGGTACGAACCCGGCCCGCGACATACCAAACTCCTTAAATTGGTGGCGGTATAGCTCGGATCTGGACACACCGGGTACGAACCCGGCCCGCGACATACCAAAGTCTTTAAATTGGTGGCGGTATAGCTCGGATCTGGACACACCGGGTATGAACCCGGCCCGCGACATACCAAAGTCCTTAAATTGGTGGCGGTATAGCTCGGATCTGGACACACCGGGTACGAACCCGGCCCGCGACATACCAAACTCCTTAAATTGGTGGCGGTATAGCTCGGATCTGGACACACCGGGTACGAACCCGGCCCGCGACATACCAAACTCCTTAAATTGGTGGCGGTATAGCTCGGATCTGGACACACCGGGTACGAACCCGGCCCGCGACATACCAAAGTCCTTAAATTGGTGGCGGTATAGCTCGGATCTGGACACACCGGGTACGAACCCGGCCCGCGACATACCAAACTCCTTAAATTGGTGGCGGTATAGCTCGGATCTGGACACACCGGGTACGAACCCGGCCCGCGACATACCAAACTCCTTAAATTGGTGGCGGTATAGCTCGGATCTGGACACACCGGGTATGAACCCGGCCCGCGACATACCAAAGTCCTTAAATTGGTGGCGGTATAGCTCGGATCTGGACACACCGGGTACGAACCCGGCCCGCGACATACCAAACTCCTTAAATTGGTGACGGTATAGCTCGGATCTGGACACACCGGGTACGAACCCGGCCCGCGACATACCAAAGTCCTTAAATTGGTGGCGGTATAGCTCCTTGGCTAACACTCAGACAAATAAAAGGGTAGTTATACGAGAACGTAGTCCCTATGTCCTAACAGATAATGTTACTGGTTTGGGTTTTGTGTCAAGCATTCACGGGATGCAGTATAGTCGGAACACGTCGGCAATGATATGCTTAAAAGTAGTAACCGACAGCTTTATCTCATATATAATAAATTATTGTTATCGTAAAAGACCCCGCGAAATGTTCTTTACTGGTGCCCTAGCCCTACATCTTTGTGAATATTAAAGCATGCCATCCTTCTTGCCATTACAAAAAATGTATTTCCTATCCCAGCCACGCTGCACAGTTAGCCATTTTTCTAAGAAAGCACTTACTGTTGAGATCACGTTGCAGGATCATCTGAGTGTTCACTTCTGATGTAGATATCTATCTTTTGCTGAATCCCCATCGTGCTTATTTATAGATTTGAAAATAATGGACATTTAAAGCGATATATTTCACAAACTGTAATGTAAAACTATTGAGGTAATGTTAAATACAGCCTTAACTTAAGCTTGAATATAAGTTTATGCAGCTATTGCGCACAAAAATTCTCCAGAACAGGGGTAATATGCTTGTTACATGTATTAGATTGATCGAACTGCTGGATGCTACCTAAAACATATTTATAGTGAACCATGAATGTTCCTTGCTCCGCCCCAGGAAAATGTAATATATTGACGACACCCACTTACTGTTTTATTACTCTTCAAATTTAACGATTTCTGGATGAAACAGAAATTTCCTGATTGCTTTTAAAGATTTGGTGATCTGCACTTTATCACTTTATAGGGAGTTAAACGAACGGGAGGCACTCAGTTAAAACCCAATGCAGTACAAGATCATCAAATGTTATATATATATATGAAAATAGATAATAAAATACAAAATCTGAAATATCTTTAAATATTATTCTCCCTGAACTCGTGTTAGTTAATTTGAGATGTTTCCAGATGGAGTGCTTTAATTTAACACGATTTCGCAGTTTCTGAATGAGGTTGATTTAGTTTATTTTTTTATTTCGGTAATGCTTTACAGCAAAAAACGTCGTAATATCATCATACCAGCCTAACGTCATTCATGAAAAGAAACGATAAAAAAGTTAGTACAAATCTAACATTGCGGGGAATTGATGGCTAGGTAATCGAGTCCTCATCTGTTAGACGCTTATGTTTTTGGGGTTTTTTTGCGGGGGTGGGGGGATAATTGGATTTGCTTGTGATTTATTTATTGACAAAACATGACACTGTATAAATAACAGTGAGTGCATTTTGGAAAAAGGTGTTGGCTGTGAACAAAAACGAATAAAATGCATTGTATAATATGCAACAAAGGATCAAACATACATGCATACAATTAAAAAAATATATTCCAGAGAAAAACACTGACACGGGACACATAATAGAAAAAAGAACGATCAAGTGACAAAGTAAACTAATTGAAGGCTTTAATCAACTTTAAAAGGCACACATTCTCGTGTTTTTGAAGACATTGTACATAAAATCAAAATTGAACAACCGAGAATGTAAATTATGTTCAATGAACGACTGTTGACACCTACTACAAACGCAATATTATATCAACTTTTAAATTTGCCAAAATATGATAACATCTGACGTATATATTGATTCTATCATTTTATATAGATAGAAAACTTGTGTGCACATCAGGGTTTCCTAGCTTCGTACAATTTTAAGGCAGTTTAAAAGTTCACTTAAGGATAAGTTCATGTAAATTTATGTGATATACCTGGCCACAAGTGTAAAACGCCAATACAATGTTGCACGCAAGAATAATGTTTCTACTAAATCAAAAGCTTGGAATAGTTAAATAAACATGATTAAAACAATCTGTACATCTACAGCATCCACTTCCTATTGCAAAACATACTAACGACTTGCCACACACCTGTTTAAACTTACACTTTCCAGATAGCAAGCAATTTAGATAATTTATCTACCAAATCATGCACTTAATTTTCCTAGAAGTAGACAATCCGGATGTGATTGTATATCGAGATCATCATTCCATTAAAATGTCCATGAAGGTATAAATTGGTGGGTTTAGTTTTGAAAATCGATGAGAGTAAATAGCTTGTACTGGGATGCGGGTATCATGAGAATGTAGCCCTGATATATCGAGGATATTAATTTGCGGTAAATATCAGTTCATACATATTTTAGAATACTACACACTGTACACGTTTCTTTTGATTTAAGTTACAGACAAATGTCGAAGTTGGAGTGTGTGACAGTTCTGCTTAAAATAGAAAAATGGTGTAAGATTTTCGACAGGATGCAATTTGGATGGAATTGGGTAACCGTGGATGTGAAATACAAACCTATGTGTTCAATCGTTAACTACGAGCCGTATTCGTGACAGTGTTGCTAAGCATATAACATGTATGATATAGTGTCCTGATATTTACAGGAAACAATCACTTGGAAAACGGAGGATTTTAATCAAAAAAAGTAGAAGTCCAACAGGCTCCACTTGCAGAAAAAATGTCTATGTTAAAATTTTGCTCAAGTTCTTCAAATCTTTGATTGCCTAATATTTAATAAATGTATCTTGCGCACCTAATTTTAACGTTTAAATTCCACAACCTTTCCAACTTTATTCTTTATAAAAATAAGGAATTGCAACACCTAGTTACTTTAATAGGTTTTCTTTGATTTAAAGTTTGAACTCTCAGAAGAAGTTCAACTGAAAAAAATGTTTTTGCAATTAGAACCAGAACACTACAGAGCAGTTCCGCATTTGCTGATCAAACGAACTATTGCTTGCAAGAAATGTCAAACCTTTCTGTCAAACTCTCGCTCCGATGATTTATTGTGAAATTTCACGAGAGGGAAATTTATATATACAGTCTTTCAACATAATATGATCGCCCCACAATATTCTGTAATGTTTTACCCCGTAAAACGTCGTAATATCAGCAAATAACTGATTGTCTATCATTAAAATAAGGTTCTGCCCATCTGATATAACGGGAGGCTGAAGGTATGGCAATCTAGCCATCGTCGGTTTTATGGATACGGAGACTTTGTTTATCAGACTTTCGCCAGACGCTCGGATTAATAACAAGCGCTGATTTACAGCGTGGATTTATTTGTTGACAAATCAGAAAATCCTCGTTAGCAGCAAACAACTAGGTTACTCTTATTAATAGGAAAGTATCATTATGAAATATATTCTGTGGATAGTATGTTTTATAAGAGATATTGAGAATTCTGTGGAATTCATTTAGAAAATTATATCAAATATACCACTCTGTTAATTGGGTTAAATGAACATTATGATAATAACTGACTGTGATGTTATCTAGCCATGCTATAGCTTCCAAGTTTGCGTCTGACTTGCTGATGGATTCTTATGTTGATTTTTACACTATATTTTATGTCTAATTAATAACGCTGTCCATTACAAAATTCATCTCGTAACAGCGAAACATGTTTGCATATGGCATAATATAAAATACACGGACGTAGTATTCATGTTCATGCTATGTATCATAACAATGAAGATATGTTGCATGCTCATAGGACTTTGTCATATATTCTTATTCATGATTACAACAATGTTACCTGTGCAGTGTGGCGGTCATAAAAAAATATCCCCGTGCATGAAATCTGTGATGTCATTTAATTCATCCTATAAGGATTGTAACGTATATTTCCTTTGATGAACACTGGACTTTGGTTCCTTAATTCCATCTTCACATTAACAGGATCCTACAACCATTTACACTTCTCTGGCCATTTTCTTGATTCAAAAATTTTAAATTCATTTACAATCAACAATTTTGTGTGGTTCTTCTAATAGAAATATTGCTTCACTCTCTCTCTCTCTTCTAAATAGTATGTGGACTTTATTTTAACACAAAAATCATTCCGACATTTTGACCATGTACACGATAATAAGGGCCGCGATAAGAGCATTTTATCGTGTTTAAATCGTCGGAGAAAAAAATAACCAAAGAAACGATTTCTTGTGGATGTTTAACAAAACACAAGTTTATCGAGAGGCATGCAGACTTTGGGCACTTCTGGCAAAGTCTTTGTGTATATAGGTAACAAAATGTATAAGCCCATCAACTTAAACGTCTAGTGACTGAAATGTATGCATCCCAATGCGATGTTTTTGTCTTAACTGATCTACATCCCGGAATGAGCACCGTTCGTTTACTGTTGGCACGTATTAAGGAAGTGAAATAGGTTAAAAGATCCATGATGTCATCCACCTGTTCATTACTTGGTTCAGTTGTTGTTGTTACTGCTGCTGTTGTTTTACCAAAACGCTATATCGATGGTACGCACTGTAACTGAGGCATTGCTACATGTGTAATATTTAGTATTGTGTGAAATTGTACTGAAATGACAATGTAGGAATGACCATTACCACTGAGCAAGCTGTCCCGTGGTCTCGTCACGGAAAGTAACTGCACTGTATAATGCAAAACACTGGATAACATCGACTGCAGTTTTATTGGGCGATGTTCCTTGCGACCGCGTCCAGAATTATGAGACAGCTGAATTTCGAACGCACGAAGGATTGACCCTGTATTACCTTAACTTCCCGCGGTCAGTCTTCATATCTAGGTAAAATCAGTGCGTTTACAGAAACAAATATGTACGTCGGCGGAGACTGGATGCGTTAATTGTTTCCGGCCATGCTTTATACGGTAACAGTTATCTTGTCATTTGTTTTAACTAAATGTTTAAATAATGCAGATATACATGAAATGCAGATTCTAAATGATCAATGTCACGCAGAAATTATCACTCAGTAACTAAGGGGGCCAAAGGAGGAAAAATATTAAAAGGAGTGTTCCACTGGCTATGCATTTTATACCAACCGAGATCATTGCAATATCCTGTGCGGGGTCTCACTGCCTTCTGAGGCTCTATACCAGCTTTGCAATCGAGATTAAGATACAGATCACAGGGGTGTGAATCAACGTGATTGTCGCGGAGGCTTTTACTTTTGTATACTGATAGTTTAACACAATAGTTTCTATATAATCGGATAATAGTGAGGGCGTTTTAGCTTTAGTCTAAAAGTATGATATAAATTTAGAAGAGGTGGTTGATTTGCAGCTGTTGACATACTTGCTTTCCTAAGAGAAAAGCAGCCGACCTAACAGAGATCAAGAAATAAGCCGCCGTATCTCTATTATAAATAGGGAGTTAAACGAAAGGGAGGCACTCAGTTAAAACCCGAAGCAGTGCAAAATCATCAAATGTTAACTATAGCATGCCCAGTCTGTTTAAACTATATGTAAATGTGACGATAAAATGCAACACAAAATAAATCTGCTTTATATACATTAATATACATAATCTAGAGCGTGCATTAATACAGCAGCTTTGAAATGCGGCACGTGTTATGTAACCAGAACAGGGCGATATAAATCACCTCTCCCGGTCTTCATCCTCGACCCATAACCTCCTGCTTATACGTCCACTATGTAAAAATGGACGGTTTATACACTTATGTACGACGGTTTATCAACACTTATGTACGACAGTTTATCAACACTAATGTACAACAGTTTATCAACACTTATGTACGACAGTTTATCAACACTTATGTACGACAGTTTATCAACACTTATGTACGACAGTTTATCAACACTTATGTACGACAGTTTATCAACACTAATGTACAACAGTTTATCTACACTTGTTGCAATTATCATAAATCGTGATGACTTTTTCGACGTAGAAGTGATTACCACGGTGCTTGCAGCGCGTTTATTGGTGATGCGGTGTAATTCAAGAATATGTGTATAAAGCTGTAGAAAGTATATTCATGAATCTATTGCAATAAAATGTACTCGGCGTTATTTGCTTCTTCACTTTTATAGACTATAAAGATGAACATAGCTTTAATTATCAGAATAATCAATTCAGAACTTCCCAATAGCACTACTTATCCACGAAAATGAAATCGATATGACCAGCATGTCATACCATGAGTGAACATCTGAAGATCTTTTAGACGGGTTTTCTTTATACGTCGTAGCTGCCAAAACAACAAAACTTTAATAAATGGTTGTGTGCAATGGAAATTGTTGATATTTGACCCTAAACATAAAAGCTTCTACATTTATCTCATAATCATTATGTCGACCAACAGCAATTACTATTTGCTTTTAACATATGCAATTAGCATATTTGCGTAAAGGAATCTACGTAATACAAACAAGTCAACCGAAAGCCCCCCTGTATACATGTCTGTCATTCCGGGCAAATACTTTGAACAAACTGTGTGTTTTACTACAAGGTTATAGCCTTTCAAAATTAGTGTCTTCGCACCAACTTAAATGAGAAGGAAACCCATTTCTATTTGTTATTAACAAATGCTCATAAAATATATAAACACAATGACAAGAGTGTAGCTCAGGCATAATATGGCTTATTTGATAGGGGTTTCGGTACAGCAGCAGATGTTTTATGTCATATGTTGTAGTTATGTGAAGTAAATGTTACAAAAAAGAAGAAAAAAAACATTCCTTCAGCAGAAGACTTGCATGATAACTATTAAGACGCTATGGGTTGATTACTTTAGCAAGAGAATGAGGGAAGAGAGAGAGAGAGAGAGAGAGAGAGAGAGAGAGAGAGAGAGACAGACAGACAGACAGACAGAGGGAGAGAGAGACAGAGAGAGAGAGAGAGAAGAGAGACAGAGGGAGAGAGCGACAGAGAGAGAGACAGAGGGAGAGAGAGAGACTAAGGGTGAGAGAGACAGAGGGAGAGAGAGACAGAGGGAGAGAGAGACAGAGGGAGAGAGAGACAGAGATAGAGAGAGAGACAGAGGGAGAGAGAGACAGAGAGAGAGACAGAGAGAGAGAGACAGAGGGAGAGAGAGACAGAGGAAGAGAGAGACAGAGGGGGAGAGAGACAGAGAGAGAGACAGAGAGAGACAGAGGGAGAGAGACACAGAGAGAAACAGAGGGAGAGAGAGACAGAGGGAGAGACAGAGGGAGAGAGAGACAGAGGGAGAGAGAGACAGAGGGAGAGAGAGACAGAGGGAGAGAGAGACAGAGGGAGAGAGAGACAGAGGAAGAGAGAGACAGAGGGAGAGACAGAAGGAGAGAGAGACAGAGGGAGAGAGAGACACACAGAGGGAGAGAGACACAGAGGGAGAGAGACACAGAGACAGAGAGAGAGAGAGGGACAGAGAGACACAAAGAGAGAACTGTATAGAAAGCCTTTATATTTTATTGTTATTTATATACACCTACTATATTACCAATACATTATTTGTAACTTCTATTTAAAATAAGTGTTAAAATATAGTTTATCATTTTGCCTTCTAAGTTGTGCCGTGAAATCCGTAAAATGATACCAGGTGGACAGTTCCAAAATTGTCGGTGATGCCTATGTGTGCAAACCTCTTTATCCAGTCAGTGTGTCAAACATATGCTGAACAAATGGCATGTTTTTATATTAAGGCTTTTGAGGTAGGTGTGAGCTGAAACTGTCAAAAATAAAACAATTGCGGGAAGAATAAGGTTCAAATCACGGCCGTTTGCTTTTTACCAATATCTTGGTCTACTTGCCCAACATGCAAATACATTTACATCAATTGAATTTTGCTTAAGTTCAAATTTTAACTTCCAATAAACCTTTCACAGAAACATAATGTTTCAATTCCTTATTTTGATTTACCATCAACATGGAAAGTCTGTGGCATTAAGAAAACTAAACGAATTGTTACAATGCTAAAGAGCTTGAGCAGCAAAGCTCACAACTTGGAAACATTTCTGCTAGCAGGGGGTCCCAATCTTTACCGAGGAATTTATATTCTAAGTAGCCACCAACAAGCTGCACTTATTTGATCTGATCTTGTCAAATGTTCGAGACATCATTTATAAACACGTTTACACGGTATTTAGCTAGTAGACTGTATGGGATGCATAAGCAACAACGGTGTGCATGCATTAAACAGCGGCATTCCAGGAATATTGAGTTTGTCGAAAACTCAGCAGGCTGCCAAATAAAACTGACATGGCGCTGCTTGACTCAGCGTATGTACTGCTGACGTAATCTAATATGAAGGAACTTTACAAGATTTAAGATAGCCCCCCGACCTTGGATTCATTGCACAGGGAATGTTCACATGTACACATTTATATAAAGGAAACGCTTCTACTTAATCTGTCTCAAAGCTGGAAATACCTTTGTGAAAAACGGCCTTAAATACAGGTGTTGTGCTATTGTTGATTTTTTTAGAAAGGTTATTATAGAAAATATATTAACTGGGTACTTAATCATTACATTCTCTTATTTTTCGTATTAATTTTAGGTATTAATGTTCCTCCGACCTTTTGCACCATCAAGACTAATTTGATAATTTATTGCTTTGGTTTAGGTTTATATATGAATGATAAGTTTTAAACATGAAACGGTTGTTTGTGCTGCTGCTTTTTGAAGTACGTCTTATAGAAAATGGTAAAAAACGACAAAAAGCCAAAAAGCTTTCCATTTTTATAAATAAACCTTATGGCGGAGGAGACCTAACACAGTACTTCCTATTGAAAAGTACTTATAAAATAATTATCGATTGCTTTCAAACTGCAATTTTTGGTTTTTAGGTTAAAATCTCATGAGATCCATATCATTTTGGTAGATAAATAAAATCGGCTTTATAAAAGATACTAAAGTTGCATGCGGATAAACTGCACATATGGTCTAAATTTGTCGAATGGACATAACATTTGTGTTGTCTTTGACCCAAAAGCCTAGATATTCAGGTAAAGTTTCTTTCAAATTTAGAATTTAAAATTTACGTTTGCAAAACGTTTAATGTATTGTTAAATCTGTAGAAAATGTGAAGTTCGTTTAAACGGCATGCGCACTTTATAAAACGTTCAACACGAGATGCAATTTTGACAGCATTAATTAAGAGTTTCCCCGTTTTCTTGCAGATATCGAAGAGGCTCGTAACATTGTGGACGTGGGTTCGTCGACTGTGGACACACTGGCGGTGGACTGGAACCTCCAGGTTTTGTTCTGGCTCGAGACGTACCCAGTTGCTCGGCTCATGTCCTCCAGCCTCACAGGTCGACAGGTTACCGCAGTCATTGACACGAATCTGGCACACCCTATCAGTCTGACATTAGACCCGACAGAGGGGTAAGTAGGATATAAACATGTAAACTATGTATTTGTTGATGCTGTTATTTTACGTTTTCATTTCTTCGAATCTTAAAAAATCGCAATTCGTGAAAAACTGACCAATAACCGAGGTTACAATTCTAAGAATTTCACCTACCTGATCTTGACAGCTACCTCATAAAAATCAAATGTACACGCCTGCTCTAAGCGAGGTACATGTAATTTAATGCTAAATTACGTAAAACACTACAAAAAATTTACGGACGAATGTATTGCTAGAATATCTTTCTTTATACCGAGACATGTCTGGGAAGTTAAAATTATCAAAATAGCTGGACGCCGCCAATTTGGTCATGAGTGTGTGCTTGCAGAGTATAAAAATCAAATAGAACCAATTCAAGAAATAAAATAAATGTTATTGAAATTGGAACCCTGGCTTTTGACCTTGCAGGAAGCTGTTCTGGATCAGTCGTGCTGGGGACCTGTATACTAGATACGCAACCATTGAGTGTTACTCGGTCGTCACCGACAAGCGGTCTATGGTCCTCAACATCACCTCAAACACTATAGACGGTGGCGGGAGACCGGCAGCCCTCATTGCCGACCTGGAACTGCAGAGACTTTTCTGGCTTGATGCAAGGTGAACTCAACACGCCCTTAATTATTAACTGACAAATGATGAATAAATCAGTCTGAGAAATCCATTATTTTTCGACCAATCCGAGCTTGGGACTTTCAACTTAACTGAAAGTCTGGAAATCAGTTCAGCGGTGTCCATTCCGCCTACCTGCAGCTAAGATATTTAGATTTAATCTTATAGGCACATGGTTAGAATGAATGGCTGTGATGAATCGCTACTAACCCACCATTACTGATTTGTTTCTGATATGCTTTGATGATGGATATATGTCCCTTTGATATTCTAATTAAGAGAAGATTAAAATATTTAAAATTCCTATTACGTTTCCACATTCAGTACACATTTTTAGAAATGAGCTTCGAAAATCAGATATCCTCGAGTGATTCCAAATATCCCTTTACATTATTACATAAGAGTTATAAATGATGGTTTATGTAAATGGACTTATCATAATGAGAGCTGAAATCAAGTAATCTTTTACTCAAACTGCAGTAATGTTCATTACGTTCCTCAACATAGAAAAAATCATTGTATAAAATACACTTTCAAGCTTAGTGTGAGTTGGACAATGTTCGATCGTAAGACTGATGTAGAAAAAGCACCTCACTTAAGTAACCTATTCACCTGTGGCCATATTCATAAATAATCGTAGAATTTTTCAAATTTAAAGAATTTTCTTGGGTTCAGCAAGATTTTTTTAGAAATTTCTTTAGATTTAATGGTTTTATAAATACAGTTTAAGTAAGTATTATAATTCTAAGAAAGTATTCAAAAAATATAAGAAAAAATTCTTTGTTTAAATCTTTTTAAAAGAAAAAGAACTAAGGTTTTTCATGAATACGACTCCAGTTGTACAATTTTCGTCAATGCCTGTTTTAATCGTATTTCTGTTTTCAGTTACTGCATTTCGATCCTTAGTTAAGGTTTTCCATTGTTAACCATTGGGAGACCTCGCTTTATTCACTAAGACACCTTTTACCAGGACCAAAGCAACATAAAGCAATTATTGAAATGCTCTCTTTGTATATACGTATCTTGAAGTTTGCTGTTCTGTGAAGCAAAACAATGTTTCAAAACGTCCAATGAAGTGGAACAAGAAGATATCTAAGTTACTATAGATCGAATTTCAATTATATTCTAACAGTACACTACGTCATCGACAAAACTACACTAAATTGTTTTTATATTTGTAACAAACTAACATAAAATTGAGAGATCTGTGTTCGAAATTGACCCTTGACCTGCGGTGATGGGGACGTAAATAAACTTCTCTATCAATCGATTAGTCCCAACTCTTTTATGTTTGTAGATCCATGTCTCTCCACTCCGTCAAATATGACGGCTCGGATCATAAGATCCTGCTGGATAACCATGACCGGATACATGATCCAGGAGCCATAGCAATCTTTGAGAATCACGTCATCTGGACAGATAAACGAACGAGCACTCTTAACTGGGTATGTACCGCTGGTGTTGCTTTTAAGATGCTCTGAAAATTATAATGATACTACTGCGTACAATCGCATCAACTATTTTAAACAATGTTGTATCATTACAGTCGTTTTTAAGTAACAAAACTCCAGATACCCTGCGATTGTCCTCATTAAAGTAACCAAACACCTTGACATTAATGAGTCGACTCGGAATTGAAATATTCTTCTTGCAGATTTAATGGAAACTGTGACTTGTTTGATCAATTTTATTATCGTGACTTAGGTCTTTATACCTCTTCTGTAAAATCTTATAGTTAATTACACAATATCACTGACCTATTCAACGCAACTCTGATTTCAAACGCTAAAAATACATTCTTTTATTTTGTTTATTTTGTACTTTACACTCGGACAAGAAGGATTTTTGTTTCATTTTTATTGGCTTTTTTTTCTTTTTAAATATTTTACGTTAATTCAGAAAAAAAGATAACCAAACATGACTTAGGTCTGCCACGGACTTTGAACCGTGCAATGCTTACGTATTTTGAATCGTTCATGTAAATGGGGGATGTGCCATGTATAACTAATTACAACACACTATTGACGAAACTAGAACAGTTGTCAGATGATGTGGCGCAACAGGCTGAGGCGTATTAATGTAATAGCGACTTGTTCCAGCAGTTCTTTGAAGGTTTTTTTAAAAAAGTTTTACTTGTGTGTACTTCTCTTTTTTACAGGTACGAGCCGTAAAATGTGAAGCATGCGAATACAGTTATTTTATGGCAAAACATATTTATCCGTTTACATCTACAATGAACACTCTACAGAAACACTTTGCCATGGTCACATTTACGATAAATCATCTATAATAGTGTTAAGTTTTTTTATTACAAAACAGAAATCTTCGACAACAAAAATATTCACAAGCACGCATTAAAGTGTTGTATGTAAACTATATTAGGTATAATCATATCGTGGATCTTTATACACATTAGACAGTCTGTTGCCCTTTTATACATTTATTTTATGTTTTTGAGACAGAGAACGTGTTTTTGCTAGCACTTATTCCCAGCATATGACTGCAGGACTTCGGCGCCGACGTCTAGCTAAAGAGGCGCATCTATATACCTGTATTCCATACCGAATAATTTGCACATATATTCAAAACAATCACATACCACTTCAAAACAGAACGTGGCGTTTAGTCTAGAAAGCTGAAATATCGTACACATCCTCACAAGTGTATCCAACCTAGATCCCCTCCGTTCCTGGCAAAAACGAAATCAAGCTGACATTTTACAAATGATTGAGCCCCCCAGTGGCATACCTCTATTAGCATTCTCTGTAATTGATAGAGCACGTGACTCCTTAGAGACGAGAGGAAAAACTGTCTATATAACAATTTGTCTGGGAAATCCGGATTCCGTGTCCAGGGTATGATAAATCAAGGTGGATAATAATGGAAGAATGCTATTGGAAAAGTTTTTTTGCTCGGTACTGTTATAGCGTCGCAATTCTAGCCTTGTTGGAAGCATATATCGTGCTAAATAAATATAAGTTTAATCACAGACAAATGGGACGGAATCTTATTTATGCTTTTAGCTGTAAATTGTGTAAGATTTAATAACGTTTTAAATTACTCGCATACGCATACCCTCCAGTTAGTGGCTGTTAGGTGATGGGTTTGGAGAGATGTTTTTGTTGTGTCTATGTACATTAAAGTGGTTGACGAAACATACATGTGAAAATCTGAAAGAAGCGTAAGTGGTCCCTAATACAAAATAAATGGGACGGTTTTTTTTGTAACTATGGGTTTCGTGCAGAAATTAACGACAGCAGAACATGTAAGTGCATTTGAATCAAGAGTTAATCTACTCTTAGACATTTGTCGTATTATGCATAAATGCAGTATATATAGCATATCAAAAAAAAAAACATAAATAATCCGTGAAACGACGCAAAATATTACATCCCTTTCAAAACGACCTTTTAACAGACTTCTAAATTGCCTCGATTATATTACATTTTGTATGTTCAAAGAAAGAAAGATTTGCCAGATACCTTGCGATGTAACTATTTATTACATTAAAGAATATAAAAACACAGTCTGCGTGTGGTACGCTGGCAAATTGTCACTTTTACGTACACATTTAAGTGCAAAGATAACTGCGACTCTCCCCCACGAAAAGTCAAAAGGACGCATTGTAAAGCCGGGAAGCATTCACGATCGAACCTTAGCTGCGACTGGTTTCCCTATCAACTTTCTGATTGAGGTTTATCGTCAGTGCCATGGTTTATCTTTTTTTAACAGAGGGCTGAGCAACATTCTGTGTACTTTTTTTATTGAAACGACAAAACCATACAATCAAAATATCGCGCAAAGTTGTTTTTATATATACAATGTGGGTGTTAACTGTTAACTTTGTATCATGTTTTGCAAGACAAAAAGATAGAAAAGGTTATTATCGGTTGAAAATTTTGAATCTTTTCATACCTTCGAAGTGGCTTATTTATGTGGGTTCGTGATATAGTAAAATGCACATTTAAAAAGAAAAACACACGTTGGCACACACCTGCATACATAGTGTGTGTAGCGCAAGTTTAGCATTTCTACAGCATAAAATTATAAGCATACTTAAATTCTACCATTTTATCAAACCCAGGACACATTTTTTAGAATTATATTTACTAAGTAGGCTTTAAAACAAATTATGGTTTTGTGTGGGTATATGGGTATTTTTGTTATTACTTTTTAATGCAAACTATGACTATCACATTAATAAGCATTTTTGTTGTAATATTTATTAAGAAAACCAAGTCTTCATGATTTAGAAATGAAGTAATTGTAGTTGATTTCAACCACGACTAGCCATACAAAATCATATATATTTTAAAGTTTAATGACCTTGAAGAAAATTTAAATCATATTTAGTTGATCAAGTGGCGGGCTTTGCCGACTTATGCCAAACCTCGCCCCATCCCCGCCCCTTTTATAGCGTTTCTTGTACTTTGGGTTAGGTGGGGGGGGGGGGGGGGGTAGCGGGCAGGGGGGGGGGGCAACATTTTTATGGGAGGCCAAAATAAAACAAACGTAAATTGTTATATTGCTAATAAATAATATTTTCAGTAATGAGTGAGCAAAATACTTTTATTTTATCAATATCTACCTACTTACCTTCAACAAATATTGATTACCTCAACGATATCGTTTAAAGTTTAAAGCTAATGCGCATCTAGAACATTTTATCTGCAAAAAAACTATTCCTTCTGAAGTCTTATAGATTTCTTTGATGTTTTATTGGCTTTTCTACAATTTACCGAATTACAACAAGCTGGGCTCTGTTTAAACTTCTCGAATGACCTGATCTGTCTGTATGAAACAGCTGTTAAGATCGCTAGAAACTCTGATTTAGACCATGAGCAAAACTTGGTTCCTACAGGTTAAACTCGTGACACATCGACATTTTCCGCTTTTGAAAATAGCCAATCGGAACTCCTCGGGTAATTCCGTCCTCAGGACAATCATCCCTCGAGTGTATCTGGTGCAGTTATACTTAAAAAAATCGAACGATCGTTTTGTTCGTCCGAAGTCGAAAGAATATGCCTAAAATATAGTTCGCACAAGACATAAACAATGGCGTCGTTTGGCAGCTGTTTTGTTTGTTGCACTTTGTAAATTAAACTTGGATGATTTGAATTTGAAGCAGTCACAAATTGAAGTTTAACTGGCATCGTACTATAGTGAGCTGTCATCCGGGTTGCCATCTTTGTTTTGACCTTCTGTCACAAAATAAGTCCCATTTAGAGAATTGGCCGAGGTGATCTGAAAACCTACATACATCCGAGAGATGATTCGTGAATTATCTGAGGTGTTCCGATTGGAAGAAGGTGTCAATGAAGACGCCTCGGATAAATCACGAATCATCTCTCGGATTTAGGACGGGAAAACTCCGCGAAAATAAACATATCGATGCCTATGTCGTCATCAAAACAACAAACATAAATGTTTTCTTATCTCTACTGAAAATGCAGTAACGGTTGTACATCTATGGAGGTGTGAAAAAGTTAATTTGATAAATTTAAGTTTATAGGAGGAAATAATCCTATACACTATACCTATTATTTTTTGAAGAACTTTTTTATGGCGTATTCTTCTTCCAGCGAACAAAACGATCGTGATAAATACGTTTTGAATGAAACAATCCTCTCAAATAATGTCACATTTACATGTATTATCTCATGTCATCATTTTATGTTGTTATTTTAACTGTGCTATCAGGGATACATGCAAAATGTTGTTGTCACATTTAATCAAATTTACATGTTATCATTGTATTTATCATATGTTTCCCCTATAAAAGCTAGATTTTGACTATACAACTAACAATACATTATGTTTAAAATAATAATATTGATTACTAGATTAGATTTTAAAATCCCCCTTTTCTAAAGTCCATAATGTGAGATTCTACGCGCCATCCTTTTTTCCGTAAATATGACCATTTTAGTTTTACACGAAAATCCACTTTACCAGCATAGTTTGTGATTTCAAAACGACTACAAAAAGCATATATACCCTGTTTTCCTATTCCTATACTATGTATTCGTAAAAAAAATGATAACCAAATTTAGGGATGGTCTAGACGCAATTCAAGTAAAGTAAATAATGTTGATGTTAACAGGGATATTATGTGCACGCTGTTTACAACGAAATCCTTTAGTCTGCAGGCGAGTCTGCTATTTGTGGGTGAGCATTTCACCAGGAATTCGAAATGAGCTCGTTGTGACAATTACAGGTAAAAAGTATGTACACATTGAATGTTGATAACATCTACTACGGCGTTCAGGGAAAATAACAAGAGTTTCGAAGCGTAGCTTCGCTGACACGTGCCTACATACATTCCCATGAACGAAAACTTCCATATGGCTTCTATAAACATATATACCTGACAACGGGACAGTGTGCTCTTAGAGTTTTGGCCCATTATCAATTCCCCCATTTGGGTTGTCGACGCCCTTTGTTGGCAGTGCAAACATATTATCTTTATCTAAGCTTTTCACATTATATATGATAGAATGATTTAAATAAAAAGGTTTTGCTAGTCACTGCAATAAGTTACTTTTGGATTTGTTTGCTTTTTCGCGCCAGAATACTTCTTCTATAAGATATATAATCACATATAATGGACGTAATCTACAGTTTAAACTGATGTTAAAAAGCCATTACTCCATAACTCCTGCGAAACATTGAAATCGGAAACAAACATTCAATTGGTATTTGGCACATACGTTGACTGAGCAATAAAAACCGGCGCCTCATTTGTTCACGATTGTACATGTCATGCAAATAGATTGGTAAAATTCAGATCAGTAGCGATTCAATCTCGGGTGTATGACGGCAAAACCGTCTATGCCTATGATGTCATGAAACAATAAACATAAATGCCGTGTTATTGCTAATGAACATGCAAAACAAAAAATAGTTGTATACGTTTCAAGACCAGCAATGTAATTTGATAGCTGGAAGTTAATAGGACGAAATAATCCTATATTATTTTTGAAGAACATTATGTAATCGTATATTCTTCTTCCAGCAAACAAAATGTCGCAATTTCTGTATGTATCATTGCACAAGATACATTTAAGAGATGATCGTCCCTAGAATGGAATTACCCGAGAAATTTCGGTTGATTAGTACCTACCTAATACGTGTAGTACGTTCAGAGCGTTGTAAAGACCTCCAATGCTGTCTAATAAATGTTTTACATTTTCCTTAGTCTAAAAAACTAAAATAGTGTCATGTTCGTTGCAAAGTAAAAATGAATTACACTGGAGAAAATTTTATGTGTGATATATTAACTATCTTTACAAACTATTTAAGGAAGTGGGTGGCTGCGACGTTTCGCCGTGAAAATTAAAATGACGAACAATATGCAAAGCCGGAAAGCAGTCACTTTAGAAACAATGCTAGGCTGGTTTCCTGATTGTCTTCTCTGATTGTAGTTTATTGTGCAATCCCACGATCGTTCTTTTTACCAGCACCTGGGGATGATCCACATTCAAGTGGTTTTGAGTATTTTCTGAATTAAAATGTCTACGTGTGTTTCCATATTTCCTCTGTACAAGCTTTCAGTTATAATTTAAGCTTTATTTTCCTCTTTTTTTTCAAACAATTTTTATCGTTTTTCATCAAAATAGACGTCGAGATAATTTAACTGTGTACTCTATCTATGTAGTTATTATACTTCAGAAATAGAAAAAAACGCACGACAATCTAAGGACCGCGTTGGCTGGTAATTAAGTAGATCGTGAAAACAAACAAACGCTTATGCTTTGTTCGAATTTTGCAGTTAAAAAAACTTCGTATTACACATGACACTATCTGTTGCAAGAATTTTACTTTGATTCGAATCGTTGTTCATACTGTAAAGAAGTTGAATTAATTAGAGTCTAGATTCACTGACCTATTGCCATTAATTCTTTATAGTGCTTTTTTGTTTTGTTTTGCTTTGGTGTGATAACAATTTTTAATGAGGACATCGAAAAGGAAATTATCACGTTTTGTGTGCAAAATGAAAATTAAGTTTTAGCTATTTATCATAATTTACACTGTGTGTGTTTCCCTAGTAACGATTGTCTTTTTTTAACAATATATAGAGTTGTCATCAGATGTCCGTCAGTCAGAATAAAAAACAAGTTATGTTAGCATGGACTTTGTCTGCTGTAGCTTTCTAAAACAAGTTATGTTAGCATGGTTATGATAGCATGGACATTGTCTGCTGTAGCATTCTAAAACAAGTTATGATAGCATGGACTTTGTCTGCTGTAGCTTTCTAAAACAAGTTATGTTAGCATGGACTTTGTCTGCTGTAGCTTTCTAAAACAAGTTATGATAGCATGGACTGTGTCTGCTGTAGCTTTCTAAAACAAGTTATGATAGCATGGACTGTGTCTGCTGTAGCTTTCTAAAACAAGTTAGGATAGCATGGACTTTGTCTGCTGTAGCTTTCTAAAACAAGTTATGATAGCATGGACTGTGTCTGCTGTAGCTTTCTAAAACAAGTTATGATAGCATGGACTTTGTCTGCTGTAGCTTTCTAAAACAAGTTATGATAGCATGGACTGTGTCTGCTGTAGTTTTTTAAAACAAGTTATGTTAGCATGGACTTTGTCTGCTGTAGCTTTCTAAAACAAGTTATGTTAGCATGGACTTTGTCTAAACAAGTTATGTTAGCATGGACTTTGTCTGCTGTAGCTTTCTAAAACAAGTTATGTTAGCATGGACTTTGTCTGCTGTAGCTTTCTAAAACAAGTTATGATAGCATGGACTTTGTCTGCTGTAGCTTTCTAAAACAAGTTATGATAGCATGGACTGTGTCTGCTGTAGCTTTTTAAAACAAGTTATGTTAGCATGGACTTTGTCTGCTGTAGCTTTCTAAAACAAGTTATGTTAGCATGGACTTTGTCTGCTGTAGCTTTCTAAAACAAGTTATGATAGCATGGACTGTGTCTGCTGTAGCTTTCTAAAACAAGTTATGATAGCATGGACTGTGTCTGCTGTAGCTTTCTAAAACAAGTTAGGATAGCATGGACTTTGTCTGCTGTAGCTTTCTAAAACAAGTTATGATAGCATGGACTGTGTCTGCTGTAGCTTTCTAAAACAAGTTATGTTAGCATGGACTTTGTCTGCTGTAGCTTTCTAAAACAAGTTATGTTAGCATGGACTGTGTCTGCTGTAGCTTTCTAAAACAAGTTATGTTAGCATGGACTTTGTCTGCTGTAGCTTTCTAAAACAAATTATGATAGCATGGACTGTGTCTGCTGTAGCTTTCTAAAACAAGTTATGATAGCATGGACTGTGTCTGCTGTAGCTTTCTAAAACAAGTTATGATAGCATGGACTGTGTCTGCTGTAGCTTTCTAAAACAAGTTATGTTAGCATGGACTTTGTCTGTTGTAGCTTTCTAAAACAAGTTATGATAGCATGGACTGTGTCTGCTGTAGCTTTCTAAAACTAGTTATGTTAGCATGGACTTTGTCTGCTGTAGCTTTCTAAAACAAGTTATGTTAGCATGGACTTTGTCTGCTGTAGCTTTCTAAAACAAGTTATGATAGCATGGACTGTGTCTGCTGTAGCTTTCTAAAACAAGTTATGATAGCATGGACTGTGTCTGCTGTAGCTTTCTAAAACAAGTTATGTTAGCATGGACTTTGTCTGCTGTAGCTTTCTAAAACAAGTTATGATAGCATGGACTGTGTCTGCTGTAGCTTTCTTCTGACGCTTTTCATGGGATTTCATTTTGTCAGGTTTTGTATGTTTTATTGTCGTTAAGGGAAAGTCCAGATACTGGAAAAAAACGTTTCATTTGCAAAGCTTGCAAATATCATTACTTGCATCGTTGTTATATTTGTGTTTCAATTTTCAAGACTTAAATGATATATACTTAAAGTAATCGCATAGCCATTTCGCGCAAAAAAAAAATAATGTTTCGTCTAGAAATTTGATATTTTATACACGTGATTGCAAGTATACCCATTCATTTACAGGTAAATAAAAAAGAGCCGACATTTTACAATTTATTAAATCCATAGTTGCTTAGCTATTTTAACCTTCTCAGTAATTGAGAGAACATGCCACTCTTAAGAAAAAAAAATAAAAAGAAATGTATACATAATAATTGTAAATGTATACATAATAATTTGCGAGAAACAGATTCCGAACTGAGGGTAAGATTGCGGAAAATACTGCTGGTAGAATGCTGTTGCGAGGTTGATGTCTGGTACGACTTTATGAACATTGATGTAAACTGATATAAAAAATCCTTACAATGTTTAATATTAAATATTAAAGTCATCATATCTGCTAAAAACAATGTAACCGACACAAAACAGTTCAAAACAAACAGTTTGTGGCACAAAAGACTGGCCAGAACAAACAGGACATGGGGTTTAACGAACACGATTTGAACGACATTATACTTTGTATATATTTTTTACAAATAGTTTACCATTGTAGTTTTATTCTAGCAATAAAGTCTTAAAAGTGTTTATAATTTAAAAAAAAATGTTTTGTCTTTTTCATAATATTGAATATTTTAACGTTGACTCACAAGCATAAGAGCCTTTATGGACTCGTGCTCTGCAAGACAGCAGTGGTTACTGTAGCACAACGAGATCGGCGAGAGGGAGGTGGATTTCCAGACAGCAGTGGTTACTGTAGCACAGTGAGATCGGCGAGTGGAAGGTGGATTTCCAGACAGCAGTGGTTACTGTAGCACAGTGAGATCGGCGAGAGGAAGGTGGATTTCCAGACAGCAGTGGTTACTGTAGCACAGTGAGATCGGCGAGAGGAAGGTGGATTTCCAGACAGCAGTGGTTACTGTAGCACAGTGAGATCGGCGAGTGGAAGGTGGATTTCCAGACAGCAGTGGTTACTGAAGCACAGCGAGATCGGCGAGAGGAAGGTGGATTTCCAGACAGCAGTGGTTACTGTAGCACAGTGAGATCGGCGAGAGGAAGGTGGATTTCCAGACAGCAGTGGTTACTGAAGCACAGTGAGATCGGCGAGAGGAAGGTGGATTTCCAGACAGCAGTGGTTACTGTAGCACAGTGAGATCGGAGAGAGGAAGGTGGATTTCCAGACAGCAGTGGTTACTGTAGCACAGTGAGATCGGCGAGAGAAAGGTGGATTTCAAGACAGCAGTGGTTACTGTAGCACAGCGAGATCGGCGAGAGGAAGGTGGATTTCCAGACAGCAGTGGTTACTGTAGCACAGTGAGATCGGCGAGTGGAAGGTGGATTTCAAGACAGCAGTGGTTACTGTAGCACAACGAGATCGGCGAGAGGAAGGTGGATTTCCAGACAGCAGTGGTTACTATAGCACAGTGAGATCGGCGAGAGGAAGGTGGATTTCAAGACAGCAGTGGTTACTGTAGCACAACGAGATCGGCGAGTGGAAGGTGGATTTCCAGACAGCAGTGGTTACTATAGCACAGCGACATCGGCGAGAGGAGGGTGGATTTCAAAACAGCAGTGGTTACTGTAGCACGGTGAGATCGGCGAGTGGAAGGTGGATTTCAAGACAGCAGTGGTTACTGTAGCACAGTGAGATCGGCGAGAGGAAGGTGGATTTCCAGACAGCAATGGTTACTGTAGCACAACGAGATCGGCGAGAGGAAGGTGGATTTCAAGACAGCAGTGGTTACTGTAGCACAGTGAGATCGGTGAGAGGAAGGTGGATTTCCAGACAGCAGTGGTTACTGTAGCACAACGAGATCGGCGAGAGGAAGGTGGATTTCAAGACAGCAGTGGTTACTGTAGCACAGTGAGATCGGTGAGAGGAAGGTGGATTTCCAGACAGCAGTGGTTACTGTAGCACAGCGAGATCGGCGAGAGGGAGGTGGATTTCAAGACAGCAGTGGTTACTGTAGTACAGTGAGATCGGCGAGAGAAAGGTGGATTTAAAGACAGCAGTGGTTACTGTAGCACAACGAGATCGGCGAGAGGGAGGTGGATTTCAAGACAGCAGTGGTTACTGTAGCACAGCGAGATCGGCGAGCGGAAGGTGGATTTCAAGACAGCAGTGGTTACTGTAGCACAGCGACATCGGCGAGAGTTAGGTGGATTTCAAGACAGCAGTGGTTACTGTAGCACAACGAGATCGGCGAGAGAAAGGTGGATTTCAAGACAGCAGTGGTTACTGTAGCACAACAAGATCGGCGAGAGGAAGGTGGATTTCCAGACAGCAGTGGTTACTGTAGCACAACGAGATCGGCGAGAGGGAGGTGGATTTCAAGACAGCAGTGGTTACTGTAGCACAGCGAGATCGGCGAGCGGAAGGTGGATTTCAAGACAGCAGTGGTTACTATAGCACAGCGACATCGGCGAGAGTTAGGTGGATTTCAAGACAGCAGTGGTTACTGTAGCACAACGAGATCGGCGAGAGAAAGGTGGATTTCAAGACAGCAGTGGTTACTGTAGCACAACAAGATCGGAGAGAGGAAGGTGGATTTCAAGACAGCAGTGGTTACTGTAGCACGGTGAGATCAGCGAGAGGAAGGTGGATTTCAAGACAGCAGTGGTTACTGTAGCACGGTGAGATCGGCGAGAGAAGGGTGGATTTCAAGACAGCAGTGGTTACTGTAGCACGGTGAGATCGGCGAGAGGAAGGTGGATTTCAAGACAGCAGTGGTTACTTAGCACAGCGAGATCGGCGAGTGGAAGGTGGATTTCAAGACAGCAGTGGTTACTATAGCACAGCGACATCGGCGGAAGGAAGGTGGATTTCAAGACAGCAGTGGTTACTGTAGCACAACGAGATCGGCGAGAGGGAGGTGGATTTCCAGACAGCAGTGGTTACTGTAGCACAACGAGATCGGCGAGAGGGAGGTAGATTTCCAGACAGCAGTGGTTACTGTAGCACAGTGAGATCGGCGAGAGAAAGGTGGATTTCAAGACAGCAGTGGTAACTGTAGCACAGTGAGATCGGCGAGTGGAAGGTGGATTTCAAGACAGCAGTGGTTACTGTAGCACGGCGAGATCGGCGAGAGGAAGGTGGATTTCCAGACAGCAGTGGTTACTGTAGCACAGTGAGATCGGCGAGAGGAAGGTGGATTTCAAGACAGCAGTGGTTACTGTAGCACAGCGAGATCGGCGAGAGGAAGGTGGATTTAAAGACAGCAGTGGTTACTGTAGCACAGTGAGATCGGCGAGAGGAAGGTGGATTTCAAGACAGCAGTGGTTACTGTAGCACAGTGAGATCGGCGAGTGGAAGGTGGATTTCCAGACAGCAGTGGTTACTGTAGCACAACGAGATCGGCGAGAGAAAGGTGGATTTCAAGACAGCAGTGGTTACTATAGCACAGTGAGATCGGAGAGAGGAAGGTGGATTTCAAAACAGCAGTGGTTACTATAGCACAGTGAGATCGGAGAGAGAAAGGTGGATTTCAAGACAGCAGTGGTTACTATAGCACAGTGAGATCGGAGAGTGGAAGGTGGATTTCAAGACAGCAGTGGTTACTGTAGCACAATGAGATCGGCGAGTGGAAGGTGGATTTCCAGACAGCAGTGGTTACTGTAGCACAACGAGATCGGCGAGAGAAAGGTGGATTTCAAGACAGCAGTGGTTACTATAGCACAGTGAGATCGGAGAGAGGCAGGTGGATTTCCAGACAACAGTGGTTACTGTAGCACAGTGAAATCGGAGAGAGGAAGGTGGATTTCCAGACAGCAGTGGTTACTATAGCACAACGAGATCGGCGAGAGGAAGGTGGATTTCCAGACAGCAGTGGCTACTTAGCACAACGAGATCGGCGAGAGGGAGGTGGATTTCCAGACAGCAGTGGTAACTGTAGCACAACGAGATCGGCGAGTGGGAGGTGGATTTCCAGACAGCAGTGGTTACTGTAGCACAGCGAGATCGGCGAGAGGAAGGTGGATTTCAAGACAGCAGTGGTTACTGTAGCACAGCGAGATCGGCGAGAGGAAGGTGGATTTCAAGACAGCAGTGGTTACTGTAGTACAGTGAGATCGGCGAGAGGAAGGTGGATTTCCAGACAGCAGTGGTTACTGTAGCACAACGAGATCGGCGAGTGGCAGGTGGATTTCAAGACAGCAGTGGTTACTGTAGCACAGCGAGATCGGCGAGAGGAAGGTGGATTTCAAGACAGCAGTGGTTACTGTAGCACAGTGAGATCGGCGAGAGGAAGGTGGATTTCCAGACAGCAGTGGTTACTGTAGCACAACGAGATCGGCGAGTGGCAGGTGGATTTCCAGACAGCAGTGGTAACTGTAGCACAGCGAGATCGGCGAATGGCAGGTGGATTTCCAGACAGCAGTGGTTACTGTAGCACAGCGAGATCGGCGAGTGGCAGGTGGATTTCCAGACAGCAGTGGTTACTGTAGCACAACGAGATCGGCGAGTGGAAGGTGGATTTCCAGACAGCAGTGGTTACTGTAGCACAACGAGATCGGCGAGAGGGAGGTGGATTTCCAGACAGCAGTGGTTACTGTAGCACAACGAGATCGGCGAGTGGAAGGTGGATTTCCAGACAGCAGTGGTTACTGTAGCACAACGAGATCGGCGAGTGGAAGGTGGATTTCAAGACAGCAGTGGTTACTGTAGCACAACGAGATCGGCGAGAGGCAGGTGGATTTCCAGACAGCAGTGGTTACTGTAGCACAACGAGATCGGCGAGAGGGAGGTGGATTTCCAGACAGCAGTGGTTACTGTAGCACAGTGAGATCGGCGAGAGGAAGGTGGATTTCAAGACAGCAGTGGTTACTGTAGCACAGTGAGATCGGCGAGAGGAAGGTGGATTTCAAGACAGCAGTGGTTACTGTAGCACAACGAGATCGGCGAGTGGCAGGTGGATTTCCAGACAGCAGTGGTGACTGTAGCACGGTGAGATCGGCGAGAGGAAGGTGGATTTCCAGACAGCAGTGGTAACTGTAGCACAACGAGATCGGCGAGAGGAAGGTGGATTTCCAGACAGCAGTGGTTACTGTAGCACAACGAGATCGGCGAGAGGAAGGTGGATTTCCAGACAGCAGTGGTAACTGTAGCACAGTGAGATCGGCGAGAGAAAGGTGGATTTCAAGACAGCAGTGGTTACTGTAGCACAGCGAGATCGGCGAGAGGAAGGTGGATTTCAAGACAGCAGTGGTTACTGTAGCACAGTGAGATCGGCGAGAGGAAGGTGGATTTCCAGACAGCAGTGGTTACTGTAGCACAACGAGATCGGCGAGAGAAAGGTGGATTTCAAGACAGCAGTGGTTACTATAGCACAGTGAGATCGGAGAGAGGAAGGTGGATTTCAAGACAGCAGTGGTTACTGTAGCACAGTGAGATCGGCGAGTGGAAGGTGGATTTCCAGACAGCAGTGGTTACTGTAGCACAACGAGATCGGCAAGAGAAAGGTGGATTTCAAGACAGCAGTGGTTACTATAGCACAGTGAGATCGGAGAGAGGAAGGTGGATTTCCAGACAACAGTGGTTACTGTAGCACAGTGAGATCGGAGAGAGGAAGGTGGATTTCCAGACAGCAGTGGTTACTATAGCACAACTAGATCGGCGAGAGGAAGGTGGATTTCCAGACAGCAGTGGTTACTTAGCACAACGAGATCGGCGAGAGGGAGGTGGATTTCCAGACAGCAGTGGTTACTGTAGCACAACGAGATCGGCGAGTGGGAGGTGGATTTCCAGACAGCAGTGGTTACTGTAGCACAGCGAGATCGGCGAGAGGAAGGTGGATTTCCAGACAGCAGTGGTAACTGTAGCACAGTGAGATCGGCGAGAGAAAGGTGGATTTCCAGACAGCAGTGGTAACTGTAGCACAGTGAGATCGGCGAGAGAAAGGTGGATTTCAAGACAGCAGTGGTTACTGTAGCACAGCGAGATCGGCGAGAGGGAGGTGGATTTCAAGACAGCAGTGGTTACTGTAGCACAGTGAGATCGGCGAGAGGAAGGTGGATTTCAAGACAGCAGTGGTTACTGTAGCACAGCGAGATCGGCGAGAGGAAGGTGGATTTCAAGACAGCAGTGGTTACTGTAGCACAGCGAGATCGGCGAGAGGAAGGTGGATTTCAAGACAGCAGTGGTTACTGTAGCACAGCGAGATCGGCGAGAGGAAGGTGGATTTCAAGACAGCAGTGTTTACTGTAGCACAGCGAGATCGGCGAGAGGAAGGTGGATTTCAAGACAGCAGTGGTTACTGTAGCACAGCGAGATCGGCGAGAGGAACGTGGATTTCAAGACAGCAGTGGTTACTGTAGCACAGCGAGATCGGCGAGAGGAAGGTGGATTTCCAGACAGCAGTGGTAACTGTAGCACAGTGAGATCGGCGAGAGAAAGGTGGATTTCAAGACAGCAGTGGTTACTGTAGCACAGTGAGATCGGCGAGAGGAAGGTGGATTTCAAGACAGCAGTGGTTACTGTAGCACAGTGAGATCGGCGAGAGAAAGGTGGATTTCAAGACAGCAGTGGTTACTGTAGCACAGTGAGATCGGCGAGAGGAAGGTGGATTTCAAGACAGCAGTGGTTACTGTAGCACAGCGAGATCGGCGAGAGGAAGGTGGATTTCAAGACAGCAGTGGTTACTGTAGCACAGCGAGATCGGCGAGAGGAAGGTGGATTTCAAGACAGCAGTGTTTACATAGCACAGCGAGATCGGCGAGAGGAAGGTGGATTTCAAGACAGCAGTGGTTACTGTAGCACAGCGAGATCGGCGAGAGAAAGGTGGATTTCAAGACAGAAGTGGTTACTGTAGCACAACCAGATCGGCGAGAGAAAGGTGGATTTCAAGACAGAAGTGGTTACTGTAGCACAGCGAGATCGGCGAGAGGAAGGTGGATTTCAAGACAGCAGTGTTTACATAGCACAGCGAGATCGGCGAGTGGAAGGTGGATTTCAAGACAGCAGTGGTTACTGTAGCACAGCGAGATCGGCGAGAGGAAGGTGGATTTCCAGACAGCAGTGGTTACTGTAGCACAGTGAGATCGGCGAGAGGAAGGTGGATTTCAAGACAGCAGTGGTTACTGTAGCACAGCGAAATCGGCGAGAGGAAGGTGGATTTCAAGACAGCAGTGGTTACTGTAGCACAACGAGATCGGCGAGAGGAAGGTGGATTTCAAGACAGCAGTGGTTACTGTAGCACAACGAGATCGGCGAGAGGAAGGTGGATTTCAAGAAAGCAGTGGTTACTGTAGCACAACGAGATCGGCGAGAGGAAGGTGGATTTCCAGACAGCAGTGGTTACTGTAGCACAACGAGATCAGCGAGAGAAAGGTGGATTTCAAGACAGCAGTGGTTACTGTAGCACAACGAGATCAGCGAGAGAAAGGTGGATTTCAAGACAGCAGTGGTTACTGTAGCACAGCGAGATCGGCGAGAGGAAGGTGGATTTCAAGACAGCAGTGGTTACTGTAGCACAGCGAGATCGGCGAGAGGAAGGTGGATTTCAAGACAGCAGTGGTTACTGTAGCACAACGAGATCGGCGAGAGGAAGGTGGATTTCAAGACAGCAGTGGTTACTGTAGCACAACGAGATCGGCGAGAGGAAGGTGGATTTCAAGACAGCAGTGGTTACTGTAGCACAACGAGATCGGCGAGAGGAAGGTGGATTTCCAGACAGCAGTGGTTACTGTAGCACAACGAGATCAGCGAGAGAAAGGTGGATTTCAAGACAGCAGTGGTTACTGTAGCACAGCGAGATCGGCGAGAGGAAGGTGGATTTCAAGACAGCAGTGGTTACTGTAGCACAGTGAGATCGGCGAGAGGAAGGTGGATTTCCAGACAGCAGTGGTTACTGTAGCACAACGAGATCGGCGAGTGGCAGGTGGATCTCAAGACAGCAGTGGTTACTGTAGCACAGCGAGATCGGCGAGTGGCAGGTGGATTTCCAGACAGCAGTGGTTACTGTAGCACAACGAGATCGGCGAGTGGAAGGTGGATTTCCAGACAGCAGTGGTTACTGTAGCACAACGAGATCGGCGAGAGGGAGGTGGATTTCCAGACAGCAGTGGTTACTGTAGCACAACGAGATCGGCGAGTGGAAGGTGGATTTCCAGACAGCAGTGGTTACTGTAGCACAACGAGATCGGCGAGTGGAAGGTTGATTTCAAGACAGCAGTGGTTACTGTAGCACAACGAGATCGGCGAGAGGGAGGTGGATTTCCAGACAGCAGTGGTTACTGTAGCACAACGAGATCGGCGAGACGGAGGTGGATTTCCAGACAGCAGTGGTTACTGTAGCACAGTGAGATCGGCGAGAGGAAGGTGGATTTCAAGACAGCAGTGGTTACTGTAGCACAGTGAGATCGGCGAGAGGAAGGTGGATTTCAAGACAGCAGTGGTTACTATAGCACAACGAGATCGGCGAGTGGCAGGTTGATTTCCAGACAGCAGTGGTGACTGTAGCACGGTGAGATCGGCGAGAGGAAGGTGGATTTCCAGACAGCAGTGGTTACTGTAGCACAACGAGATCGGCGAGAGGAAGGTGGATTTCCAGACAGCAGTGGTAACTGTAGCACAGTGAGATCGGCGAGAGGAAGGTGGATTTCCAGACAGCAGTGGTAACTGTAGCACAGTGAGATCGGCGAGAGGAAGGTGGATTTCAAGACAGCAGTGGTTACTGTAGCACAACGAGATCGGCGAGAGGAATGTGGATTTCCAGACAGCAGTGGTAACTGTAGCACAACGAGATCGGCGAGAGGAAGGTGGATTTCCAGACAGCAGTGGTAACTGTAGCACAGTGAGATCGGCGAGAGGAAGGTGGATTTCAAGACAGCAGTGGTTACTGTAGCACAACGAGATCGGCGAGTGGAAGGTGGATTTCCAGACAGCAGTGGTTACTATAGCACAGCGACATCGGCGAGAGGAAGGTGGATTTCCAGACAGCAGTGGTTACTGTAGCACAACGAGATCGGCGAGAGGAAGGTGGATTTCCAGACAGCAGTGGTTACTGTAGCACAACGAGATCGGCGAGAGGAAGGTGGATTTCCAGACAGCAGTGGTAACTGTAGCACAGTGAGATCGGCGAGAGAAAGGTGGATTTCAAGACAGCAGTGGTAACTGTAGCACAACGAGATCGGCGAGAGGAAGGTGGATTTCCAGACAGCAGTGGTAACTGTAGCACAGTGAGATCGGCGAGAGGAAGGTGGATTTCAAGACAGCAGTGGTTACTGTAGCACAACGAGATCGGCGAGAGGAATGTGGATTTCCAGACAGCAGTGGTAACTGTAGCACAACGAGATCGGCGAGAGGAAGGTGGATTTCCAGACAGCAGTGGTAACTGTAGCACAGTGAGATCGGCGAGAGGAAGGTGGATTTCAAGACAGAAGTGGTTACTGTAGCACAGTGAGATCGGCGAGAGAAAGGTGGATTTAAAGACAGCAGTGGTTACTGTAGCACAGTGAGATCGGCGAGAGGAAGGTGGATTTCCAGACAGCAGTGGTTACTGTAGCACAACGAGATCGGCGAGAGGAAGGTGGATTTCAAGACAGCAGTGGTTACTGTAGCACATCGAGATCAGCGAGAGAAAGGTGGATTTCCAGACAGCAGTGGTTACTGTAGCACAACGAGATCGGCGAGAGGAATGTGGATTTCCAGACAGCAGTGGTAACTGTAGCACAACGAGATCGGCGAGAGGAAGATGGATTTCAAGACAGCAGTGTTAACTGTAGCACAGTGAGATCGGAGAGAGGAAGGTGGACTTCCAGACAGCAGTGGTTACTGTAGCACAGTGAGATCGGAGAGAGGAAGGTGGATTTCAAGACAGCAGTGGTTACTGTAGCACAGTGAGATCGGAGAGAGGAAGGTGGACTTCCAGACAGCAGTGGTTACTGTAGCACAGTGAGATCGGAGAGAGGGAGGTGGATTTCCAGACAGCAGTGGTTACTGTAGCACATCGAGATCAGCGAGAGAAAGGTGGATTTCCAGACAGCAGTGGTAACTGTAGCACAACGAGATCGGCGAGAGGAAGGTGGATTTCCAGACAGCAGTGGTTACTGTAGCACATCGAGATCAGCGAGAGAAAGGTGGATTTCAAGACAGCAGTGGTTACTGTAGCACAACGAGATCGGCGAGAGGAATGTGGATTTCCAGACAGCAGTGGTAACTGTAGCACAACGAGATCGGCGAGAGGAAGGTGGATTTCCAGACAGCAGTGTCAACTGTAGCACAGCGAGATCGGCGAGTGGAAGGTGGATTTCAAGACAGCAGTGGTAACTGTAGCACAGTGAGATCGGCGAGAGAAAGGTGGATTTCAAGACAGCAGTGGTTACTGTAGCACAACGAGATCGGCGAGAGGAAGGTGGATTTCAAGACAGCAGTGGTTACTGTAGCACAGTGAGATCGGAGAGAGGAAGGTGGATTTCAAGACAGCAGTGGTTACTGTAGCACATCGAGCTCGGAGAGAGGAAGGTGGATTTCAAGACAGCAGTGGTTACTGTAGCACAACGAGATCAGCGAGAGAAAGGTGGATTTCAAGACAGCAGTGGTTACTGTAGCACAGCGAGATCGGCGAGAGGAAGGTGGATTTCAAGACAGCAGTGGTTACTGTAGCACAACGAGATCGGCGAGAGAAAGGTGGATTTCAAGACAGCAGTGGTTACTGTAGCACAGCGAGATCGGCGAGAGAAAGGTGGATTTCAAGACAGCAGTGGTTACTGTAGCACAACGAGATCGCCGAGAGAAAGGTGGATTTCAAGACAGCAGTGGTTACTGTAGCACAACGAGATCGGCGAGAGAAAGGTGGATTTCAAGACAGCAGTGGTTACTGTAGCACAACGAGATCGGCGAGAGGAAGGTGGATTTCAAGACAGCAGTGGTTACTGTAGCACAACGAGATCGGCGAGTGGAAGGTGGATTTCAAGACAGCAGTGGTTACTGTAGCACAGCGAGATCAGCGAGAGAAAGGTGGATTTCAAGACAGCAGTGGTTACTGTAGCACAGTGAGATCGGCGAGAGAAAGGTGGATTTCAAGACAGCAGTGGTTACTGTAGCACAGTGAGATCGGAGAGAGGAAGGTGGATTTCAAGACAGCAGTGGTTACTGTAGCACAGTGAGATCGGCGAGAGAAAGGTGGATTTCAAGACAGCAGTGGTTACTGTAGCACAACGAGATCGGCGAGAGAAAGGTGGATTTCAAGACAGCAGTGGTTACTGTAGCACAGCGAGATCGGCGAGAGAAAGGTGGATTTCAAGACAGCAGTGGTTACTGTAGCACAACGAGATCGGCGAGAGAAAGGTGGATTTCAAGACAGCAGTGGTTACTGTAGCACAGCGAGATCGGCGAGAGGAAGGTGGATTTCAAGACAGCAGTGGTTACTGTAGCACAACGAGATCGGCGAGAGAAAGGTGGATTTCAAGACAGCAGTGGTTACTGTAGCACAGCGAGATCGGCGAGAGAAAGGTGGATTTCAAGACAGCAGTGGTTACTGTAGCACAACGAGATCGGCGAGAGAAAGGTGGATTTCAAGACAGCAGTGGTTACTGTAGCACAACGAGATCGGCGAGAGAAAGGTGGATTTCAAGACAGCAGTGGTTACTGTAGCACAACGAGATCGGCGAGAGGAAGGTGGATTTCAAGACAGCAGTGGTTACTGTAGCACAACGAGATCGGCGAGAGGAAGGTGGATTTCAAGACAGCAGTGGTTACTGTAGCACAGCGAGATCAGCGAGAGAAAGGTGGATTTCAAGACAGCAGTGGTTACTGTAGCACAGTGAGATCGGCGAGAGAAAGGTGGATTTCAAGACAGCAGTGGTTACTGTAGCACAGTGAGATCGGAGAGAGGAAGGTGGATTTCCAGACAGCAGTGGTTACTGTAGCACAGTGAGATCGGCGAGAGAAAGGTGGATTTCAAGACAGCAGTGGTTACTGTAGCACAGCGAGATCGGCGAGAGAAAGGTGGATTTCAAGACAGCTGCTTAATATACTGCAGCAGTTTGGATAAAGTTTTAGAAATGTTGTCTGCCGTATAAAGGTGTTTTTTTTTTTTAAAATCAACTTAAGCTCCAATATAAGAGATAATCGTTATTGTTTAATTATAAATATTTTATTGCATAATTGAACGTGTACTCAGGTTTGGATGAAAGCCTACATGTAAACATTCGTCTAAGTGAAAACTGAAAATATACATTTTAACACAATAAAAGCACACTTAGATACAAATAATTACTGACACTTCACATTTCTGTCTAGTAATACATTCTGGGTATAAATACATTTTAAATACCAACTTTATGGCTGCTAAGTGTTTTATATGTGCTCTTTTCTTCAAAGAAAATGGAAATGGTACAATCCTTGTGTTGTACATGTAACTATATATTACGTTACAGAAATATGTAAAACAACAAAGTTTGTGTGTGGTACGTGCTGGCATCTTGACACATTAAGTACACTTTGAGGGACAAAAAATCAACGGCAAGGCTTCTTTACGAAAAGTCAAAGGACGGACGAATTGTATTGCCGAGAAGCAGTCATTATGGAAGCAAACCTGCGACTGGTATCCCGATCAACATCTCTGATTGAGGTTTATTGTGCAGTACTACGGTTTATCTTTCTAACAGTTCTCGGCGCTGATCCACATTCCTTGAAGCTATTTAACTCCAGAAACACAGAAAATATCCATACACTCTTAGAATGCGGGAAGTGGTTCGAAGTATATTGTGAAACTAAATGTCCCTGTTTATAGCGCGCATTCCTACTGATTACGGATTTATTATATTTTAAACGTTATATATTTTGCAAATATTTAAGATTTTTAATCGCTTGAATTACAAACAAGAGTTTAAGAAACTTTTAAAAAGAGGCACTTGTAGCCGAGTGGTTAGAGTTTTCGAACTAAGTACACCACTGCCATTTCGAGCCACATTAGTTGGGTTCTGATAAACCGTAAATAGGTCGGTAGGAAATGCATAAATGTAGAGGCATTTTGTAGAATTGCTACTTTCCTACTATATATGAAATTAGTAAAGAAAATATTTGGATATTCAACCAATATCACCCTTACATCTGCGCAAATACCGGTCACCTTATAGATGACATTTCAACGTTAAACGCATTTAACATGCTAAGCAAAATATTTCTCTTTTTAATTCTCTGATGTTTTATTGGCTTTTTATTTGAACAAAGTACCTAATTACACCAAGCCGATTATCTGTTGGAACTTCATTCATGACTTGATATCATACGGCATCGAACAACTATTCAGGTCGGCGTGAGACTTCTATGAGAGCGTGAACAACTCTTTGTTTGCGATAGAGAAAACTCGGGACACATCGACCTTTTGTGGTTTGGTTTTGAAAACAGTAAATTCCGAACATTATTTCGTTAAAATCCATCTGTTTCCGGATGCTTCCGTTTGATAAAACTTATTGCGCAAGTGTGAAGGACTAGTAGACCTTGTTGCATTCATTCTCGACCCTGTGTAACCACATGTTTTAAATAAATATTTTGCTGTTTCCTTTCATTCGTCATATAGATGTACCTAATGTGACAAAGGAATATGGAATTCACGCATTTGATATCCTTCCCATTGATTCTTTAGTTTTTGACATTCTGGTATTTTGAACGAATGTTGCTCACAAATAACCCATTTTACAAAGGTTTGGGTAAATAATAAACATCAAACGTCGTTAGCAATTGTGTTTAAAGGTGGCATCCGAAGGTTTGGACCAAAAATATCTTTATTAACTATCTACATAACCTATCTTTATCTAAACGGATATCGCAAAATGCTGTTTATTGATGTCCTACACCTGTCTGAAAAGTGAACCTTAACGCCACAATCATCATTACCAAGCTGCACAGTGAGTTATTTTCAAACTAAGAAAACCACGTGGCCACTTATGTTTTAGTTCATCCACGTCATCCGCTGTGACGTCGATGTCTTCTTTTAGGAGGAATCCCAAATCGTTCTTATTTATAGATTTGAAAGTAGGAACATTTAAATAAGTGTTGATTAACGAGTTTTACTGCCCTAAAATTGAGATATTGCTGAAAATCGTCAAAGCTCAGGCTAATCTTAGATTGTTTCAGCCGAAATAATGCACAAATACCCCAAACAGAGGTCAGATATTGTAACATATATTTGGTATAGGCAAACTGTCGGGTACCACCTTTAAAGTATAACTGCATCATCAAATCGTGACATTAATAACATCTTTTTTAAAGGACACAATTGAATTTTGTTCTACATTTCTTAGACAAATTTGTCTTCAAAACGAAAAAAGCAGATATTTTTATGTGAAAATGTAATGTTGGTAATTAAATACATCTAGAAATTTAAAATTAAAGTGTCATTATAATTATAAACAGAAATAGGCGGCTATCTACGTTGTCTAAGTATTCCTACGGAGTGTTTAGGGATGGACAAGATACGATTCATTTGAGGTAAATAATGTTGATGTTAGCGGAGAAATTATGTGCACGCTGTTTACAGCGAAATCCTGTAGTCTGCAGGAGTGTCTGCTATTTGTGGGAGAGCATTTCTTCAGGAATTCACAATGATCTCGTTGTGACAATTACAGTCGACTAGAATGTTAACTTTGAGAGTGTACATCAATTACTGCATTTATATGGATAACAGATACATTGTCAACATTTTCAGCATCTGTGTATTTTATAAGTCTATATATGAGTGAGGGGAGCTCTGCCTGTACGCAGAGGACGCAGCTGCGTATACTTTGTCCCCAAAGAATGAAAACATAAAATGATAAAGTCTGAAATAATACTCTGACCCTAGTAGGGGTAAGATGTATATGTATTGCAATCAACTAGTATCGCTATTTGCATCATGAAACAATGATACAATTGTTGCATAAATTTAGTTACTTTTCTGTAGCTCCTACTATGGGACAAGTATTCTTGTCTTATATTTCAAATCAGAACTTCTCAGATAATCACTTCCTCAGAACCATCACGCCTTAGCAGTATCTGGTGGAGGGATATGCACAAAGGCGTTTTGTTCGTTGTTTTCCACATTACTTTTCATGTTTCGTAAGGTATAAAATAGTTAGTGAATTTAATTGACAAACATTTACCTTTGTTGTTAAGACGACATACTTGTCGCTATGTCATAGGCACTTTCATTGTACTATGTAAAATAAATCCGAGAGACGATTCGTGACTAAATGGTCATAACCAGAAAATTGGCGCTGATGTTTGATAAGTTTCTCTGTTGGAAATAAAGAAGTATGTTATGTTCATGTCATGTTAAATGTACTTTTTGTTTTGATGTGTAAATGTCTGTAACGCATATTAAACTTAACATTTAGTTATATCTTGATAGCGAAACCACGCCAGAAGCCACCATGTACGATCTAGAACACAAACTATTTGAGAGAAGCATTCCCCTCGGACAAAACTCGCGGTCAGAATGTACACATCATATCATGATGTTGGATTTTGTCCCTGTAGCGTGGAATCATCCAGGTGACAAAAGGTTCATTAATTGTCAAAATTAGCTTTAGAAATTGATTTATCAATTGGTATGATTAATAAGTTAAGCCTGTTTATACTAGATGTACAGGTCAGTGTAGTGAAAGATGCAGAACTACAAGCAGATATAAAAACGAATATCAGAATGAACTCTTTCGCGCAGGAAAGCATCAATCCAGCGTATTGGGGCATAAGTGACCGTCACTCTCGCGTTCAACTGTGTCGACTTTTTTACTCACCTAAGCGAGAAACTCACTACTTAACTTACTTAACTAACTGCACTGTGTGTGAAAGTCATACATGTCTGTTATATGCTACCATCATAGGCTACTGTTCTGAAAGAAAATTACAACAACAAAAAACAACATTCCGAACTCCTCGGCGATGATTTCTACACGTCTTTATGTCAACACCATCCCACAAAAGTGGCTATACTCATTGCAGAGTTACCGTTCTTTACTATCAATTCTACCTCTACAACAGGCTCAGGGTCATGAATGTCAAAGTTCTTGACTTTACAAAGATAAAAAGTTTAATTTTTGCGGTTCATTTTTATTGTTTATTTGTGGTTTTGGGTAAAGCTATTTTGTTTTATTCCGAATGATTGTGAGTCCTAAAATTCAGGATTCGTTATCTTTTATAAGTTCGCTCATTAACCGCAAGGAGCGGTGATAAGCTGAGTTAAGTTGAGCAGAGTTGTAATAAGAGCAATTTGTAGTAAATTACAGTTAGTATAATTTACATCTTTCTTATTGCACTTATGAGTAAATAAAACATGTGTGCTTTAAATAGTACTATATATTGATTATATGTATATACAACGTGTGTTTTATGATTTAGAAAATTGAATCTTTCTTTTTAACAGACGAAGCTAACAGTATTATATCGGTTAACTTTTAATAACGTCAAGCAATGTTTAACATTTTCGTATTTTTGTTCTTCGAAACTTCTTTTAAAATTTACCTATCAATATATTTTTGTAAATTTACGCGCAATCAATGCCGCTTATATTTTGTGAAAATATATTTCTTGTTGTGTTTCCGATGCATTACTTCACAGCGGATTTTTTATATTTTGTTTGGTTTAATTGGATTTAACAAGACATTAAAGTTTTACATTAATGCTACAATTTCCTTTAAGATAAGCGTTATTTAAACGCCAGTGCATATTTAATTACTGTTAATTAACGAATGTAGTTTCCAGTTGTGAAAGATTAACTTATGTAACAAGCAGATAAACCTGATAACTTCAGAGACATTTGATTACCATAATTAGTGATTCAGTTTCAAATCACCATTTATACAACGCCATTAAAGAAAGGTATTTCTCCATTTAACATTTTACTCCGATATATTTTCTTTATTACTTAATTAATTCAGTTTTTGAAATACATCCATTCGTCATGTCGTAGATTATTATCATAAAGTTTCTTTTGAAGACATTTTAATTAACAGATATGATCGTTGGAGAATTTTAATTATTATTACCTCAAATCAATGGAGAAGCAAGGAAGTAGATGATTACTGTGGATAAATGACGAAGTTAATATAAATAGGAAAGAACGATAAGACAATAATCAAGATCGACTTGCTGTTTATTACGAAACGTAGTAAATCTTTTATGTATTTTATTTTATGGAAGAGGTTGGTAATCACTCAACAATAATTTGTCCCCTCTCATACACCCCCATAAAGTTGTTTTTTTCTTTTCGTTGCATATTGAAAGTTTTAATTTCAGTCTTTCAAAGTTGTACTGCTACGTTTACAGTAGGGCTAAAACATGTAATCGCGAAGCAAATTGTTTCTACGACTTTAAACTCGGACTAGCGGACCTTGTGGTGTAGCTTTTAGGGCAATGGGTTTGAACCCGGGCCGCGACATACCAAACGTCTTAAAATAGCAATTCCTCGACCGATCGGTCTGGTGTCAGTAAAATGTGAATGGGTGCCGTAAAACGTCAGGTGTTCAGTGCACAAAGTAAACACTATATCTGATGTCTGAAATACTGTGGGATGATAGAACTAACAAATAAACCGCAAACAACTTTACTTGATGGTGTGGTTTTTATAATTTAGTCAAGTGCGAAATAATTTTACCTTAATATAACCTCATTCAGGTACTTCATAACAAAACAATAATAATTATACAAGTTGGACACACTAAACGTTCGATTACTTTTACTGCTAGGAGAGTTTAACTGTGTGTCTGTGCATTTGGTTTCTTATTTTGTCATGGAAATATGTATAACTACTTTTTGTCTTGAAGTGGTTTCCGACCGGTTGACACCCCTTCATATATCCTTCCACGCCCATAGTTACTGTTGCAATCTGCTCAAGCCTACCTTTAAATGGCAATGCTTCATTGTAAACTACACATGTACACCACGACATGATACGGTGTGTAAAGGATATTTCTAAGATATTTAAAGTATATTAGTCACTTTTTCCTGTAGGCAAGCCTATTAATGTATAATTAGGAAATTCGTACTCATAAACAAGGATATTAAGAAGTCTGTCAAATTTCGACCAGTATGTATGTACACAAATTTCCGCTTTCGGATTGGTTAAAATAAGCTTGTTTGGAACGGTCCATTACATAAAGTATAAGTTTACCAGGTATAAAGCCCAAATTTCTCAAAACAGTGGTAATTTATGTATGTATATACGTACCTGCGTATATATGTACGTACGTACGTATGTATGCAAGTAGTTACGTATACAGTATGTATGTATGCATTTTATATAGGCAAAGTGTCGGATAACGTCTTTAAATTTAGCTTGGCACCTTTTGTGTAAAACAGTAACACTGCACAGAATGTAACCATTTAATGAATGCATTTGAATAACGGTTGCATTTGTCTCCATTAATTCATTTTGTTGCTTCGATCATACCCAAAAGCAATTTCTACACTGTTGATAACCAATAAATGTTGAAAGCTGTTATATTTACAGGTGAACAAGAACACTGGAAAAGATGAGATGGTAATTAAACGGTTTGATACTAATCCGCCACAGTATATCAAGATATATGGTCACTTGAGGCAGAAATATGGTGAGTGAACTATTTGTTGTGAAAAAATTTGTAGATGACCTTTTTATGACATTTCATTTTAATAAATAACGCAATTCCAAGTACACAACATGAGGCAAATTCGTCGTCAAGATTTTAAGTTTACATACATGTATGTTTATATCTCTTAATTTACGTATATTAAGTTTTAGAAAATTGCTGATTTGAAATCGTTTTTCTGGGCGGTTTAAGAAAAGAAATGCCTATTATAAATTCTGCGTACCAGCATTCGCATCAGTTTATTGTTATGGATCCCACGACACGACCAATGTGTCAACAACAGACTTTACGACCATTCTGTGAGAAAGTCCGCCAAGGATTATGGTCAGTGAGTACTTTCAGACATTGTTGACAATGAAATGTTCAACACAACTAACTTCTTGTTGTTCTTGAATCAAAACAGCAAGAAAGTAGTTCCTCATTTGAAGTTTTTTAAATGTCATTTTTACAGATTTTTTTTAAAAAAGATCATGTGTGGGAAACCACAATTATATGTAATGAGTTTGCAAACAAATGAAAAAAAGGAAACATTTAATAAGTCTGCTGTATGATGTAATTTTGACGTCATGTTGACGTTCATTCATGGAAAAAGTCCGTAGTAAACTAAGCTCCACCCATCTAGCCAATCAGAAATACGGAATGCAAGCGCACGCTGTCTACTTCACACTGTAGTTCATCGAGAAATGAACGTATTTTATATACAGCTCATTGCAGCGGTTAACATTGAACATGTCAATATCCCTAAAATGCAAACCTATAAAATTTAAGGACTCAATCCAAAGGTTGTGTTGCACGCTGTGGTTTTCCGATGGCGTATTTCATCCTGTCGGCAATGTGGCTCTGCCCGTGATTTAAGCTACACTGCACATTAGGCAACTGCACCCTTTGTTGTTTTTTACTTAATGTCGAAAGTAGCATTGTGAAAAATTTGACAAATAGTATCCTGAAATATACACGGAATGACGTTTAATAATAATAATAATAATAATAATAATAATAATAATAATAATTATAATAATAATAATAATAATAATAATAATAATAATAATAATAATAATAATATGATAATAATAATAATAATAATAATAATAATAATAATAAAAACTTGCTTAAACTAACATCATTGTTAGATGTACACGTAACTTTTAGCCACCATTAAAAATAACCTCACTGCAAAAAAAATCGTATCTTTTGCTTATTTTGTTATATGATTTAAGTGAAATCGTCTCATGCAGTGTAACGTTATAAATGTTAGTGGACATTTTATTGTTTCTCTACTTCTATAAACATTTTTTTTCTTACCAAACATTTTTTCTGTTATTTCTTACCAGAACCGAACTATGAGAAATCAAGGTTATCAAAGAAATGGCGAGACCTTTCTTCAAGTGAGAACATGGCCGACAAAGAAACGTACGACGATGATGACGACTACAACGACGACGACGACGGCTATAGCGGAGATCGAGCAAAGAACAAGAAACGGAAAGATAACAAATCTACCGGAGTATCGACTAACTGCGTGAGATATATGGTCATCGTTTTTTCGTTTCTTGTTATAACGATGTTTCATTAAATTGGGCGGAATATTCACTAAGCATATATTTTCAACATTCTCCATTCATGCTCCTACTATTTTGTTTTCAATTCTGGGAGCTTTTGTTGGATGGTGCATGACATTTAACATAGTTCTCAAACAAGCTGTATAAATTTCTCACAATAAATGTGCAATACTTGAATGAAACAATATGACCATGCATGGGGTATGTTTGTAAAGGACAAATACACTTCGTGGTATTAATTAGAAATGATACTTTGCCGACATTTTTACAATCCGCATTTTTATTTCGAGTCATTTTTATAGAATTTTTTATACTAAAATATGAAAATAAAAATAAGGCCCTACGCGTTTTGCAACATATATAAAATTCTGCTGACACAATTTGGTTTTAAGCTTGTCTTCAGAATGCGTAAATGTCGAGAGATGAGATGAGATGTGCGATGTCTGTTGAAGGTTTGAACAAGTTAAATACGGGTTAGTTTACCCACTTTATAGTCATTATACATATGCATGTTTGTAAAAAATGTTAAAGCTAAAATATAAATGTGTGAAAGATGGAATTATTTTAGTGCTTATGACAATCATAAATCTGCGTCGTAAAAATGCAACTGCTTTTGTTTCGGTTTGACGGGGACATAACTTTAATACGTAAGTTCGCAGTGAATTGCCTCCCTTGTGTGTATATATTTCTCATTGTATGCATCCTGTTATGATTGATTTGAATTATTATATCTTTAACTCGCGATAATACAGACGATAATGCCATTACACGATGTTATAGATATATAAAAAATAACAATGATATTTGATATTTATTCTATATTAAATATACAAGAATACTTACTGATAAGGGAGATACATTATTCGATTCTTTCAAAATGAATTGTCAGGTATTCGAGATTTGCAAAACCGTACAAATAGTGTAGCGAAATGTAAGATACCTACCCTGTTTCCTATACGGTAAACTTGATGTTTGTACATGTATATAAGAGCTTACTTAGTTATATTTACCAGTTGTTATTTTTTATAATCTGTACTGTTTTTACTTAACCTTTTATTTGTCTGTCTTATCATTACTTAAACAGCATAGCCGAGAGGCAAATTGTTTATAATATATTAAACGCTGAAACACGTTGACAATACGAAAACCGATGCCATCTAATTACATCTTATTGGTTAGTAACCAGGAAATATTTTATATAGAACATTAAAACTGTAAAGTATTATGCATTTTTTTTTAAAAAAAGGACAAGTCTGGAATATTTTTAAACAGTTGTTTTGTTGTTCAAACTTTCAGACAAAATGTTTAATGACAATCAAATAATGAATGTGTGTCTGAATGAACATATTTGTTGATAGTTTATTAAATAAACACGTGAGTATGTGTTTCTTGTATTTGAAGTTTTTAAGATAGTATCCTAGTAGATATATGGTATTCACTATACGTAAAGTTGTATAAAATAAACCTCTTGTTATAAAATTTATTTTGTTGTGTTTTTGTCCCATACAATTTCTTGTCTCCAAATGTTTTCATTTCCAATGTCCAATTAGTCATATCATCATATTCTTTTATTTTAAATCGTTTTTATACTAAGACTGGTATTTGGTAATCCCCTTTCTTTCTTAAGTCAAGAACTTGACTTGTCACTGTGACGCCATTAACTTAAACTATGTCTTGATGGTCACGTCTTTACATGACAGTAAAATGTATTAGATATGTGTTTACTAAATAAAAAAAACTTTGTCGTGAAACACTAGGACTAAAACTATACATTTCTTCCTGAATAACAGTTGGTTAATACAACCTTTAACAATTGTTCATTGTGTCAGACTGGGCACAGAAGTCGGGTACAAACACGGATCGAGTCCTGCCTCAGAACATAGGCAATGCCTAACCGATGTCAGGTGTGGTGTAATATTCTGTACTGACGTGCTATCACGATGTCAGGTGTGGTGTAATATTCTGTACTGACGTGCTATCACGATGTCAGGTGTGGTGTAATATTCTGTACTGACGTGCTATCACGATGTCAGGTGTGGTGTAATATTCTGTACTGACGTGCTATCACAGTAAAGGAAAGAGTACACTGATTGTTCAGTTGGTGTAATATAACTAATCTTTTAAAAACTCAACGCAGCAGAAGATGAACAAGGGAAACAACTCATACTAACTGCACTAAAGAGTTAATTTTCAAAATTATAGACATATCAGTGAGTTTTTTATTAGAACTTGGAATTTTCGTTTGGGTTTAGGCGGACAAGTTTCCAACACTTATTATATAAATTATATATTGTTAAAATACAGAGATACCCACGTAAACATTTAACAGTGTGCTTGCAAACTCACTTAAGATAATTGACCCCAGTTCCATATTTGGCCAAAGTCACGACCAAAGGCAGAGACCAAAGGGGAGCAGGTAATATAAAACTGGACATTATTACATCTAATATAAAACCCTACATGAAACTCATGGATAAGGAGGATACTGTTGTAGTATTAAATGTGCTCTCATTTTGCCTACTGTCTGCTATCATTATGTTTTACCATCCGAAAAGCACGCTGTCCGAAAGAGCGTTCATCTTGGGCATCCGTCCATTTATAGGCAGAATTTAAACGGTTCAATTACACGTTTCAAAGTGATTTGAGACAGACCTGCTCTAAATACTCATTATTTCTGCAAAATTCCTGCTGGATAAACCTCTCTCTGATAGCATTTATAACCGTTTGCACCTCTGCTGTCATTACTTCGTCGCGCCATTGTAACTTTTATCAGAAATAAACACAAGGGATATAACTGTTGTAAAATACTTTAAAATTCAAAACGCAGGTTTTGTCCCTTATATTAAAGTTGTGTTAAGCAAAATAATAAGTCTGTTTAAAACGAGAGCTATTCAATGTGGTAGGTCGTCAACAACAATGACTTTAGCCAAAGTGGGGACTCATTCATGTTCCTTGACAATATTATTTATATTATGGTACCATCTAAAGATTGATCAGACAGAAAAATGTAAATGCAACAATAATTCAAACTAAGACAATGTATGCTTTAATGAGCACCTTATTTTTTTTATTTATTCATCTCTTTTATTTAATTACAGTAATTATTTATTATTTATCTTTTCAATTTTTCATTTATTTGTGTTCTTATCAAATTCTTTTTACTTAATATATATTTATTTAAATTAGATATATTATTATTATTATTATTATTATTATTAAATACCTTTTTATCAAATGTACAGGTTTTCAGTGACACAATTAACTTTTAACAATCAGACAAATCAAGAGTGAGAAACTTCACCCAAAATTATTGGGTGAATGCCTGGCATGCCTTTGGCATGTTGGCAGCCCAGGATCTAACTCGGGGGCCTTCCAGACCAGCTCTTTCAGTTTAGATTCCAAAACATTTATACATTTTGTTAACTGCTATGTTTAGTAGACTAATGCAGCCAGAATTATAAATGACAGCGATAAACCAGTCACATCTGGCTATTTGACCCTAATAGTTTCCATGTGATGTCATTGACACTGATAAGAGAGTTTAAGGCAGCCATCTTTGTGGGCAGAAGCTAATGCAGTTCGAAATCGGGAAATATGTGCTGTATTAAACTCACCATTGTGTTTTTATTTTTCAGTCTATTTTAATGAATTTTATATTAAATTTACCAGCTTTTATAAAGAATTTTAAATATCAAAACTATATTTTGATAGTTTAAAAGGTTAAAGAAATACAACCAAAAATAATACACTATTCATTTTGTTTTAAGCATGAGCCAATAGTTGTATTTATTTCTGTGTATTAATTCTGTGTGCATTTATCAATTGTAAAAGTATTGTATTCTAAAAATATGAATTTCAAGACCTTTCCAATGGTGTATAGCTTTTAATTTTTGGACTACAAATGAAGAAATTACAAGAAAATAAAAATACTCTTCTATACAATTCATATGAAAATCCCTGGAAGTTACCATCAAAGCTGGCTGCCAAGATAAGGGGTTTTTTACTGATGTGAAAACTATCTATTAACCACATTTCAAAAAAGTATCGACAAACAATGCGACTTGGGTCAGCAATGCCTCTTCCCCTTTAATTATAAAAGTGAGGTATGCAAACCAGAAGCCAGCAGTCCTTATTTTCTACATCAACCAATCAAACATTGTGGGTTTAACAAAGTACAACATTATATCACAAATGCAATCAAAATGTCTTTATTTTCAACAGCAATATTTGATTCATTCATTCGTTACAACAAGAAAAAAAGTGACGTATGACTGTACAATGAATATGAATTTTCTATGGAAATTTGCATTCATAATCCTTCAGGCGATGTGAAATCGTTAAATTACTATAAATTAACTAATGAATATACATGTATGCAAATAACATGAATATACAAATATGCAAATGAGACATTTGTTTTCATCACAATATATAAGAAAAGGACTATAGAAAGCACATCAGGAGAGGAGACATGCCTAATTTTTAAAACACACATCTGCATGTACTTGGTCGATTTATAACATAAAATGGTCAACATATAAGTCAACATAAATGAGTTTGACTTATGCTATGAGACATGTCAACATACATGTTCGTAATGAAACAGATCAACATATATTATGTAGTAACTAACACATGGCATGACCTATGCCAACAAAAAACATTAAATAACATATGGCATGAAAAATGTCAACATATGACATGAAATTGGTTGAATTGTGACAGGAAATGATGATAAATGATATCAACATATGTCATGACATGTTTACAAGTGACATCAAATAAGCTAACATGACATGAAATATGTGAACAGGGAGCATGAAATAGGAGACAATGACATTACAAATGTCAAACTATGTTATAAACTATGTCAACATATAACATGAACTCTGTCAACATGTAATATTACATGCAATAGGTCCAGATATGACAAAATATGTTAACATTGGTTAGTAAATGTGTCAAAATATGACACAAACTATGTCAACCCCAAAACCGGTAGGTCAAGATATTACAGGGATTATGTTAACATTTGACATTAAAGTAGTCAACATATGATATGACATAAATCTGTAAACAAATGGCATATACTGGGACTTGACATCTAAAGTAATTTTGCCAAAGTATTTTGCATAAAAGTGCATAATAAGATATTCTTTAACAAACAACATAAATCTGTCTTTTTTACAATAAATATTCAGAAGTGTGTCTTTTTTTTTGTCTGCAAAAACTCCTGTTTAATTAAATTAAACATATTTATGACAACAAAATAAAATTTCATATTTATACACAAAATATTCCATGCATAGGTATCTTAAAAATTATATTCACATTTTGACAAGAAATTGGTTAATTTGAATCAATATACATTTTACAGAAAAAAATTATGTAGTTCTATTAAAATTACATTTTTTACATTGATTGCATACAATATTTATTTTTTATAATTTAATTCAAAAGCATACATAATTATTTTTGGTTTTTATTTAAATCTCCAACAGCCAACTCAACTTAATATTGAACCAGCCACTTTAGGTTGATCTTTTGTTCTGGATTGTAAAGTTTGTTAAGAAATTTCCATTAACACAGAACATTTTCCCTGACTTGTTATAATTAACTGGTTTTGATATACAAAAAACAGATGACAAGCAGTGGCCAAGTTTGCATCACAAATTGCAGCCATCACACTCAAAATACATTTCATAAAAGTACAAAATGTAACGCAGATTAATGCTCTCCAACGGTCACCCATCTGTACACCAGCTACCGTAACCGTTGCTTAACCGCACAACTTTGGAAGCCGCTTAAATCATGTCACCAAAGAGTTAACCCAGAAGTGAGGCTGGGTTGAAGCCCTTATGTTTCTCACTCTGCAGTTAATTACATTACTTTTCCCTCCACGAAGTCGCATCTCGAGACTTGGCCTGGGAAGTTCCATTGGCAAGCAACTGCAGTCAGGCAGGTGACTATCTCACTGGTGCCACCAATGTAATGCAAATTGGCACTCTCCAGTGGTCATCCATACACCAGCCACAATAACCATTGCTTAACTGCACAACTTTGGAAGCCTCTTAAATCATGTCGCCAAAGAGTTAACCCAGCAACATTAAGGTTGTTACAATAATAAACATGAAGTCAATGACAGGAAAAGCTACAAATATCATGACTTCTATGTCATTTTAAAAGCATCTTGAATACAATTTTAATATGACTACAAATGACTTTAAGCAGCAATTAAATTTGCTCACATTCTAAACTCAATATGAGTAAAGGCTTCAAAGTAATGTACTATTTTAACTAATTAACAGTTTTCCGACTGAAAAATAATACACTACAAGTAAATGACTGGTTTTACACCCAATGACTGAAGAATTTCACATATGTCACCCAGTTGTGACAACAATTGATTTTTTTACAGATTTTTAACATTCTGACTGTGAAAATGGTTTAGTCTTTTATTGAAATGACACTTTTATGCTGATTTCATACATTGTAATTATATTTTGGCATTTGTAAGAAATTTAAATTCAATTTAAGATGTTGTGCTATAAATTTACATTTAAATTTTATTATATAAATGAAAATTAATATTCAAAGTCTGGCTTTGTTCTTACAAGTTAACACTTAATACAACTTAATTGGACACATTGAGCTAAACATTATTCTTCCAGAAAATGCTTTATTCTCTTGCATTTCCATACAAAATGTTACTGACATTAAATCTGACCATGACTGCACTTGTAAATGTTATGTATGATACACCTTCAAGTGTTTGTAAGGTGATGAAGGTTGAATGAACCGCTGTAAGCAATAATTATGAGAGTTATGATTGACATACTGAAATGGAACCTACATATAGACAGGCAGCAAACAGACAAACAATGCCATTGTCATATGCAATCCTTCAGAAAGGCATAAAAACTTTTTTTTTAAATATCTCAATTCAGACTTCTAAAAAGAGGAGATTAACTCAAATCGTGCATTTTGTCATTGTCCACCAAGCCCTGTAGCTTGGGGTTTCATTAGATGATAAACTGGTATGTTATAAATTTCTCAGATAAATGACATGGTTATTTAACATCAAGGTCTATGTTTATAACTGAAGCACATTAAGATGTCACATTAAGGAGTGCTTAAAAATACTCTAATACGTTGGAGAGGAGTTATTCCTTTGGTCAGAAAACCGGAACTCAAGATATCCTTGTTAACAAGAGATCTTCTGTAACATTTTTTGGATAGAAAAACTATCACTAATATTTGATAATGATAAATGTAAAGTTTAAAATCCATTTGCCAAAAAAAAAAATCATACATGATATTTGTGCTTATCAACAAAATGGAATGATTCTAACTGATTATATTTTGGTACAATATGATTACTTGAGGTATCCTCTGAAAACACTATAAAGCAAGACAATTACATTCTCATTAACAAAAGTCCTTTCTGTCAATTAAAATATCATTTATAAAATGTTATCACTTACAACTGTATATTTCTATTTACTAAGATACTAACTATCTAAAACAAACAACAATTCAATCAATGAATAAGTTTGCAAGTCTTCTACATGTGTATTTAAACAGTGCAATTCAACATATTCCTACTAGCAACGCATACTAAAAACATATCCCTGAATATATACATATAGGAATGTATTGTCTTAAAAAAAAGCATAACTACCTTTTCCAAGTCCTATCAATTAGCAAATGCTTTACCACTTAATAATAATATTATTAAGCAGATTACATTAGTGATTTTGTATATAACATTGTATATAAATTTTAAGTCATTTAGTACTGCAGCAAATAAAATTGTGAAGTTTCTTGTCAAATGAGAAAAAGATTTGTTTTACTTTAATACCCATTTAAATTAATACCCAATCCTAAGATCTAACTTCTTGTTGTTGGCTTGTGGTTTGAACCTAAGAACCTTTTACACCAAGCTAAGGATCACAGACAATATAGCCACATTAGGCAATGTTCACCATTATGCATGAAAATACCCTTTCCTAGATCCCAAATATCTGTTAACATTCTATTCAATAAAACACCAACATTGATTTACATCTGTTTTACATGAAATTGTTATATTACCATCAAAGTGGTCAGGTTACAACAGAAAATTCAACTGTTACATATTTGACATCTACAACATCAAAAGCACTTGACATGCTGTTGGCACCAGCAAAGAAAAACCTGTTTCATACTACTATTGGTAAACGAGCCAATACATAATCTGCTTTACAGTTGGTAAATAAACCAATAAGTTTTGTTTTTTGTTACATCACAGACACAAATACAGCATATTGGTGACATCCAGTGAATTATTGGTGGAGGAAGATCCCAGACAGATGTCTAGATAGAACCACTGGCAAACAACAGGTAAGCTGGATAATCTCTGCAACAAGGATGTTCTCATCCTAACCAGGACTTGAACTTGTGGTGAAGGCTGAAGAGTTACAAGTCGGCAACTCTAACTGCTCGGTCAAGGGGTCCCCATAAGCTTAATTAGTATAAAGGTTTGAACCAGAATTTTAAAAAGCTTTTTCTATTTAGAAAAATACTCCCTTAATGATGAGGCTTTCTTTGTACTTCTGTTACAAAGCACAGATACAATTATGATCATATTGGCAGCATTCACCTATTACTGGTGGCTGAATATCTGGAAAGAACCACCAGTGCACTACACGTAATCAAGAGGATGTTAACACTTAGCTCTAAGTTAATAATCGACATGAGCACTGTTTGTTTTATATTTTTAGTCAAAACAACAATGGTCATTGTGGTTATGTTAAACTATAATTTGTGGAGGATATATACTTTTAACACTTCTACCTTAAAACAATTAAAGCCACCCTGTCATTTAAATCTTGTTCTTAATCTGACAATGGAGAAAACATTTTACTTGTAGTCTTAAAAAGCAACTCTCATTGAATTTTGTTGTTTTTTTTGTGTGTTTTCTTAAAGTAAAAGCCAGAATTGTGAAAAAAATATAAACGCTCTTTTGGTTACTTGGAGTTCATCAACAGTTTTAAAGTATTTTATCTGATATCATTGCATATTTTTAGAACAAAACCAGTTTTCTTTTCTCAAAAATTTGCCTTTGGTGAAATCTGATATGACTGTTTTCAAAATACACAACTTTACAATATAATACAAACTGTTATAAGCAAAAATGACATTACTTAAATATAAAATTTATTTTTTGTATTTAAACATTTATCTTTTAAATTACAATCCTAATACTTAGAAAGGCAACTAGTATTTTTCTTACATAAATTCTAAACCACTCAATATTTCATTTAATACATACACCTGCAGTAATGTTCGTAACAAGTTATGATCTTCCTAGCAACATATAACCTCCATAGCAACATGTGACCTATATATATATATAATAATACTTCTTTGCCATAGAAGCAAGTTTTTTTCCTGATCTCCAAAGGAACTGGTTAACTTCATAGCAAGTTCTGATCTCCATGCCGAAAGAAGATCTCCATGGCAACATATGACATCCATAGCAACAGATAAGACCTATATGTGGAGCAAGATGTTATCTCCATAGCAACAGAATATATCTATGTTAATATGTGATCACCATACCAACCATATCAACAGCCAACAACCAGAGAACATGTGATTATCACCTCAATAGCAACATGCTGTATTCATAGCAAATGATAATTTAAATTGTGGCACAAATGTTTGATTTATCTCTTGATTCACCAGTCTCGTGTTTCAATGGATCGTTTCCTATGGATGGTTGTGTTGACAGTGGTGTCTGAGCAATCATCAGAATCTCCACTGCTGTAGCCATTGTAAGCCTGTAAACAGCAGAAAAAACTTGTATATCAGATGTAAAAAGCTTACTTTACAACGTATCAAAGTTAAAAGTATAACATCTAGAAAAAACAAGGTAATTAATATGGTTGCTGAAAAATAGCGTAAAGAATTGGTTACTCAGTGGATGCATACATACTTAAAACAGATTTTTCTTTCAAATGTATCTTTTTTCCATTTCTTAAAGAAAAAAAATCAGTAAATCAAATTAACAGTTTCCCTTAATGACTGTTTTGCTTTTTTTTAATATTATAATTTAAACCAGAATTTTCACTGCAAGTGACATATACTCCCATCCCCTGAAAATGTGATGAGCTTAAATATGACCTTGACTTTTGGGATTGCACTTGCAAATGGTATGCATGATATACCTCCAAGTGTAAGTTAGTATTATAGTGAAGTCTAATTTACAAACGCAAACTTATACTCGAAACACTATTACATGGCATTTGTAGCCAGTTATTGCCAGAAGAAAATTACATATAACATCAGAAGTAATTTATAAGGAATGATCTTAAATGCTTATATGAAATTTAAAATGACCTTTGGATTTCATGCTTCTACCTGCTTATGTAATGCTTAACACACTGTTATGTGTAAGTCTATAAGATGCTGAAGTATGATTGAAGTTTGTAAATCATCACTGGTACAGAAATCAACACTGGTGTTGAATAATAAGTTTTTTTTATTAGTTTGTTTTGTTTTTTGCTACACCACACTGACACCATTGTGGTCATACTGGCAACATCCAGCTTGTTATTGGTGGAGGGAGACATGAAAATTACGTCACCATAGAACCACCTGTTACCACATGTTAGCTGGAAAACCTCCCCACATAAAAGTTCTTGTCCAGAGTCAGCAACTCTAATCGCTCAGCCACAGGCACCCACTTTTTTCTTATTGTTTTTTTAATTCTTTTTGTTTTAAACAGCAGTTATAAAGGAAAAACCCAGATAAATATCAAGTGAATTCACGGACACAGGGAAGTTTGTATTCCTGTATGGAATGGAACATATTGATGCATAATCAAGCTGATGAGTGTTAGTCCTTGAAGATTTGGAAAACTTCTATCCGATTATACTTATCACAACTGTGCACTTCCAGTGAACCAGTGCTCAAGTGGTAACTACCTGGAGCAAAGTGAACCAGTGCTCAAGTGGTAACTATCTGGAGCAAAGTGAACCAGTGCTCAAGTGGTAACTATCTGGAGCAAAATGAACCAGTGCTCAAGTGGTAACTACCTGGAGCAAAGTGAACCAGTGCTCAAGTAATAACTACCTGGAGCAAAGTGAACCAGTGCTCAAGTGGTAACTATCTGGAGCAAAATGAACCAGTGCTCAAGTGGTTACTACCTGGAGCAACGTGAACCAGTGCTCAAGTAATAACTACCTTGAGCAAAGTGAACCAGTGCTCAAGTGGTAACTACCTGGGGCAAACTGAACCAGTGCTTAAGTGGTAACTACCTGGGGCAAACTGAACCAGTGCTCAAGTAATAACTACCTGGGGCAAACTGAACCAGTGCTTAAGTGGTAACTACCTGGAGCAATGTGACCCAGTGCTCAAGTGGTAACTACCTGGAGCAAAGTGAACCAGTGCTCAAGTGGTAACTACCTGGAGCAAAGTGAACCAGTGCTCAAGTGGTAACTACCTGTAAGCAAAGTAAACCAGTGCTCAAGTGGTAACTACCTGGGGCAAACTGAACCAGTGCTCAAGTGGTAACTACCTGGGGCAAACTGAACCAGTGCTCAAGTGGTAACTACCTGGAGCAAACTGAACCAGTGCTCAAGTGGTAACTACCTGGAGCAACGTGAACCAGTGCTCAAGTGGTAACTACCTGGAGCAACGTGAACCAGTGCTCAAGTGGTAACTACCTGGAGCAAAGTGCAGAAAAAAGTTTTACCCATCATCTTCTACAGATCTAACTCCTAATATCATTTTGTGATTTGTATAAAAATTGTAACACTAAAGGAAATTTTATACCTCTAGAGACCGCTGGGGTGATGCCCGCTGTTTCAGCTGCTGGAATCTCATCTCTCCTTCACTGAGCATCCCATCTTGATGCATGCACTTGGCTAGCTCCATCTGTAGATTCTCGGAGCTGTTGGTTGACATCAAACCATCCGTCTGTTCTCTCATTGACACCTCGCTTGTGTTTTCTTCCTCTGACAGGTTGCCCTCACTACTGACAGTGGAGCAGAATGATCGCCGGCTGTAGTTCTGACAGTCATCGGAGCTTACCTCCCCTTCTTCCGACCAAGAGTCTTCTGAGTGCTGGAAAAACATGAATGGATCCGGGTTACTGTGTAGCTGGGAATGATGCAAGTTCTTACAAAATAAGCATGACCTTGTTCAACCATATAAGAACTTGTTGATTTGTAGTGATAAAAAAATGACTAAAACAATTTTCTTGTGTGATAAAATTGAACACATCTGCAAAGAATACAAAAAACAAGCTCCAAGGGATGACTTTTAATATGTGCTGATAATGAAACCTTTACCAGTTCTAGTCACTAGAGACTCAACCTTTTAGTACCTGTATTGTACTGAAGAAAGCTAAATCATTTCCACAAAAGTCATCATTCCTAAAGGTTTTTCACATGGCATGACCTAATCAACACTTACTTTTGGTTGTCGGAATTTAACCTCCTGGGTCTGCCCTACAAAGTTATCCTCTTCCATTGACTCCAGTCTGTGTGTGGGAGATGGCGGGGAACACAATTCTGTGTCTGATATACTTCGCTTCACACTAAAGTCTAAAGTATTATAATTATCTCCCTTGGTTATCTCTATGATTGGTGCATCACTATTTGTACACATTGAGTTCTTTAGATTCTCATTTGAATCTTTCTCATTGAGTGTTTTTGATTTGGAATCGTTCTTATTATTCTGTAAATCCACACAGTTTTCCAGTGGTGTAGTAGGACTAGACACACTACAACTTGAGTCTCCGTTTAAACTTTCCACGTCCACAACACTTGCACTTTCCCGCGATGGCGTGGAATCTTTACTAGAGCACAATGTGTCTGAGCACTGACCCTCACATCCAAAACACACATCATTCAAGTTTTTATCACATTTGCTATCACTTGTCCCTAACAGACTGAGGTCTGCTACATTCTCACCTTCCGTGGGGCTGCCAAGTTCACGCAGGGCAGTCGCAGGTCCGAGAAAATTAAATGTTGCTGCGGAAACTGTACTACGGTCCACATGTCTTAAATTCACAGTGTTTGATTGCAGCTCATCATGCAAAGCATCTTTTGTGGGACTCTTGGTGGGACTATTAATGGAGGTAGAAATAGTTCCTTTGCTGTTGTTACGGCGATGACGGCTCTTCCTCATTCTCATTTTGGTAGGCGAGGGCATCACCTGGGTGGGACTTACAGCAGAGGGAACAGCTTTCAAGGAAACAGTGTCAATATGCTTCTCAGGGCTGTAATAAAGTATAAGAATAAAAATAAAGTGTGGATGTAGGAAGAGAAATTGCTACATAAGAATTTTTTAGGAGTAATAACAGACAGATATCAAAATACAGCTGGATTACTATAATGGTAATTTTAAAAATGTACAGGCTATAAATGAAGCAGTGTCAGGTCCCATCATTTTTTCTATATACTCTAATGAGAAAATGTTTTCATCAATCAGATCATAAGGTATTTAGATTATCATGTTCAATTGCATGAAAATAACAGTCCTTTGAAGCAATTACTCCTAAATTAGGTTGTGGTTTAATGAATGAGGATATGCATAGGATATGCATTAACATGTTTTTACATCTCTACAAGTGGCAACTGCTACTCCCAACCATCTTTTGTGCTGATTGATACAATCAAAGTTAGGAGAAACAACAAGAGTGGTCACTGTTAGGGGTTGTTTTGATGTGAAGTGAATTAGATGAAGATTTAAGTCTAGTAGAATTATGTGCAGAGTTAAGCTTTGAAGAAAAATTTATCACCACAAAATTAACTATCATACAAAAAGATTAAAAATTGAATATTAACCACCAAATTTCATTCTAACTTAATAATTATAGCATGGTTACCACATAAGTCAAGGAAATATTAATTTGTAACAAAGCAATGGCAGATACATGTATTAATCAACACCCATCTTGTTAGTAACGATTTTATTAATTCTACTATTTTTGTCATCCCCGATTTTCCAAATGATTTGGCCCATTTGGTAAAGAATTGGAGAATTGTGACTCTAGTACACAATTAAGCAGAGAATGGGTTATTTTAAACATGAAGCATAGAGTGGTTCTTCCCAACCATTAATCAGCATCTTGCTCCACCAATAAAAACTTAAAGTTGTTTAAATAAGGCTTATTGTTTTCATGCATGCTTTGTTTTTTTAAAAGCATACAGTTTAGGGGATTCAATATGGTGATGATTACATGAAATTAGTAAAGTTATTTCCCTTTGCTTTGCAGACCATTTAAGGAGTGCATAGAGTTATGTCTTTTTTTATTCTCCCAAACAGAGAGAGCACATATATAGTATTCCCTTTGCCTTGCAGACCACTTATGGTGTACTTGGAGAAATCTCTTTTTTTATACTCCAGACAACAAAGAGCACAAATTGTTTTTGTCGTTGTTGTTGTTTTAGCAAAAAAAAGCCTGAATTGTGAAAAAATATTTATATGCTTTACTTTTTAATTACTTCCAGTTCATCACCAGTTTTTGAGTATCTGGTATCATTGCATATTTTCAGTTCAAAACCAGTTTTCTTTTCTCAAAAAGTTGTCTTTGGTGGAATAAACTAAATAAATTAAATACACTAGTTATGATGACAGAGCACATACCTGGTAGGCTCAGAGCCTGACTTGTACACTCGTTTCTTGCTCATCCTGTCAAGGCGGACTTCCTGACGGATCACCGGACGCAGGATGCTCTTCCTCTTCTTAGCATACATGGCCAACTGTTGCTCTCTTCTGCAGAAAATCATTAAATTATTTATTTAATATCATATGAAAGATAACAACATAAGATTTTTAATGGAAGAGTTGGAAGTAGCCAGTGAGGGAGACATCAAAAACCAGATGGGATTGGGTTGAATTAATAACCCTTTACAACAAATCATTGAAATGAATGTTATATAAATACAAGCCCAAAAACAAACTGGATTTCATTACCTATGCATTAAACTTATTAACATTGGCAGAATTTGTCACTTACTTGATCAGTTCTCTTTCTCGTTTTTCCAACTGCAGCATACAAGCAGTGAGTTCCATATACAAATTGTTTGCCCGTTCCAACTTTCTCTCATAATGTTCTCGAACATCCTGAGCATGTCTGAAATGATAATCACAGAAAGTTCTATGAAATTTCATAAGAATGGTTGTAGTAACACATTTAACTAGAATTTAAACTAGAGCTCAACATATGAAAGGGATATAAATCACTACTAACTTTCACTTACCTGGCATGCTGTAGCATGTGTTTGAACCTGGATCTTGCAAACATGAAGCCAAACTTACCAGAATTAGTAGACTGGCTGTCATGATGCAACATATATATTCAAACGAAACAAAACTATGTTTGGTTGCTATGGTAACCTACCTCAATTCTTGCAACCGCCGTTTCACAAGCTCTTCCTCATTCTGGGCAAGATGGCTGCCCTCACTGTGCATCTTTTGTAATGCCTCACTAATCTCCAGCTTCCAGCGAATCTGGGACTTGATAAACTCATCCTGTTCGTAGTTTAATAACTCTGGTGATGCAATCTCAAGATGCATCAGAATCTGCCGAAATGATGGCCGATTTCTAGATTTAGGACTCCTGGAAATCACAAAAATAAAATGTAAGCTGTGGTTAGATGTGAAAATTACAAAAATACTTTAGCAGAAGCCACTAACAGGAATATAAAGGTTGCGTGAGATATGTTGCTGTTGTTTTTAATCTCAAACCTGACTGCTTGGTATACTCCTTTGCACTAAACAAAAAAAAAGTAAGATTTATCCACACTCGAGATACACAAATAACAAGATCTGTAACAAGAAAAAAAATATATTTTTGATACTTATTATGAAATTGACAAAATGATGAGGCATTAACCTTTAATATGACCTTGACCTTGAGTGTTGCATTTGTAATTGTTTTTGTTTTCAACGCACACTTTTAAGTATATGTCTGTAAAATGTTGAAGGACAGTAAATAGTATGAAAATTATAAGACAAGGAAGTGGGTCAAACTGGATCCTGGGTTATAAATTTTTCTGACTTCAACTTAAAAATTATCCATAAATCTTAAAAATGGTCTTTAGACATAACAAAATTTCTTAATATTCATTTATAACACTGTATATAAATAGGAAGTTTCTTAGTATTCTTAAAAAGATTTAAAGAAATTTCTTACTTAAAGTAAGAAAAGGGACAAAGACTCTTTATAATAATGTTATCTCTTCTGTTTATTTTAACCCTATAAATTGTTCTAATGTCATTGCTCACAATTATATGTATAAGTTACAAATGGTGCTGAGGTAGAAAAAGTGTAGATCCTGATCAAGCAGATCTATCCCTGCTACCAGCAGGAATTACACCAGTTGCCTAAAGCTACCAGCAGGAATTACACCATTTGATTACAGATTCCAGCAGAAATTACACCAATGGCATAAAGCTACCAGCAGGAATTACACCATTTGATTACAGATTCCAGCAGAAATTACACCAATGGCATAAAGCTACCAGCAGGAATTACACCATTTCATTCCAGATTCCAGCAGGAATTAACCAAGTTGATAACAGCTACCAGCAGGAATTACAGCATTTGCCTACAGCTACCAGCAGGAATTACATCATTTGCCTACAGCTACCAGCAGGAATAACAGCATTTACCTACAGCTACCAGCAGGAATTACAGCATTTGCCTACAGCTACCAGCAGGAATTACAGCATTTGCCTACAGCTACCAGCGGGAATTACAGCATTTGCCTACAGTGGGAATTACAGCATTTGCCTACAGCTACCAGCGGGAATTACAGCATTTGCCTGCAGCTACCAGCGGGAATTACAGCATTTGCCTACAGCTACCAGCAGGAATTACAGCATTTGCCTACAGCTACCAGCAGGAATTACAGCATTTGCCTACAGTTACCAGCAGGAATTACAGCATTTGCCTACAGTTACCAGCAGGAATTACAGCATTTGCCTACAGCTACCAGCAGGAATTACAGCATTTGCCTATAGCTACCAGCAGGCACTACACCATTTGCCTACAGTTACCAGCAGGAATTACACAAGTTGATTACAGCTACCAGCAGGAATTACAGCATTTGCCTTCAGCTACCAGCGGGAATTACAGCATTTGCCTACAGCTTCAAGCAGGAATTACAGCATTTGCCTACAGCTACCAACGAGGATTACACCATTTTCCTACAGCTACCAGCAGGAATTACACCATTAGCCTAGAGCTACCAACAGGAAATACACAAGTTGATTACAGCTACCAGCAGGAATTACACAAGTTGATTACAACTACAAGCAGGAATTACACCATTTGCCTACAGCTACCAGCAGGAATTACATCATTTGCCTAAAGCTATTAGCAGGAATTACAGTGTGACTAGAGCTACCAGCAGGAAATACACCATATGCCTAAAACTATCAGCAGAAATACACCATTTGCCTGGTGCTTTCAGCAGAAATACACCATTTGCCTAAAGTTATCAGCAGGAATAACAACACTTGCCTACAGCTACCAACACAAATTACACCATTTGACAACAGCTACCAAAAGGAATAACACTAGTCGAATCAACATAGCTACCAGCATGAATTAGACCATTTGATTACAGCTACCTTCGAGAACTACACTATTTGCCTATAGCTACCAGCGGGAATTACACCATTAGCCAACAGCTACCAGCGGGAATTACACAATCGGCCTAAAGCTATTAGCAGGAATTATGGTTTGACTAGAGCTACCAGCAGGAACTACACCATTTGCCTAAAGCTATCAGCAGGAATTACACCATTAGCCTAGAGCTACTAGCAGGAATTACAACACTTGCCTACAGCTACCAACAGGAATTACACCATTTGATAACAGCTACCAACAGGAATAACACTAGCAGAATCAACACATTTGCCTAAGCCTAATCAATTTACGCCAGCTAAGAGGAAAGATACTTATCATAAATATCTTGTCAGAAAAAGTGTTGAGACTAGAACATTAAAATATGACAAGGGGCAAAAAAAAAAATGCTTTTAGGAAACTATATTTTTGAAACTGGCATTCTCAAGACAAAGGAAATGGTAATAAAACTTGTATTGAGACTTATATTTTTGACACTTTAAACACAAAAAAGTTTTATAGGAAAAAGCATTTAGATGTCATTTTACAAAAAGATGATAAAGTGCCGTACTGAGGCCTGCAATAACAAGGAACTGTTATGAACACTTAATTTGTAAATAGCAAGTGCATCAAGAAAAAGTTTGATGGAAAAAAATAGTTACACAGACAATAATGTCTTGTTTTAATGTCAGACTGAAAGATTTATTTTACATTTTGCAATTGTGTTTGAATTTGTATATAAAGTTTAACTTTTTTAGTGTAGTCTGTTTCATTCAATGTCCAATTAGAAAGAAGTGTATTTGCCTTTTAAACATTGTATTCATAGAAGTGATGGTAGCCTTTTGTTAACTTTGTTTATATTTCTGATTTATATCATATTAACAAAACTTTAGTAAATATTTTTCTTTTATTAGTGTGATTAGAGCTACATGTAAGTCACATATAGAGCTTCTAAAACCATTTGGATACATTCCACTCAGATCAAGTGAAGACATATAGGAAGAAACCTTGCACAGCAAGAAGCACAACAGCACCACACAACAAGGGCTTTCACTTCAAGAAATGAATAACCCCCTCTATCACACTATAACCCAGTTGTTAACTGCATTTCAAGAGAAATGAATGAACAAATCATTTCTATCTACCTTATGTGTCTTAAACATAATACATAGAGAAACAAAGTGTTATATAGAGGCCTTGTTTGTCCTAAACCAAAAACAGAGAGAAACAAAGTGTTATATAGAGGCCTTGTTTGTCCTAAACCTAAAACAGAGAGAAACAAAGGGTTATATAGAGGCCATGTGTGTTTTAAACATAAAACATAGTGAAACAAAGAGTTATATAGAGGCCTTGTTTGTCCTAAACATAAAACAGAGAGAAACAAAGGGTTATATAGAGGCCATGTGTGTTTTAAACATAAAACAGAGTGAAAAAAGGGTAATAGATACAGACATGAGATCTTTCCTTGGTCCCAAAATAGGGAGACTTAGGCTCTGAGAGAGGGAGATTGGGGTGCCAGGGAGGGAGATTTCTGTGAAGCGCCTTGTGTATCTTAAACTTAATACAGAGTGAAGAAAAGGGAGGATATAGAGGTCATGTGTGTCTTAAACTTAATACAGCGAGTAACAAAGGGTTATATAGAGGCCGTGTGTGTCTTAAACATAAAGCAGAGAGAAACAAAGAGTTATTTAGAGGTCATGTGTGTTTTAAAGATAAAACAGAGAGAAACAAAGAGTTATATAGAGGCTATGTGTGTTTTAAACATAAAGCAGAGAGAAACAAAGGGTTATATAGAGGCCATGTGTGTTTTATACTTAATTCAGAGAGAAGAAAAGGAAGGACACATGGGCTTAAAGTAAATGATGCTAACTTTACAAATAAGGCTATCCCTTGTAGGGGCTTTTTACATGTATGCGTTTAAACTTTTTATAAAACCAAAATTGGGGTTGATGCTCTAAACTTAATTGGAGAAATGACTAAGTTCTACAATTTTATAAATTCAAACATTAAAAAGTGATGGGAAATAACTTTCGATTTTTTTTATTAAAATCACTTGGCTGCTTTAATAAAAAGAAGATATTTAAATGTGAACAAACACCGTAAATTGATCTACAGTTAGAAAAAGAACTAACCACCTCAGCAAAAAATACAACAAAAACACATGGGGTTCTTGACTGTGAAGGAGAATATTAATAACATCAAGTACAGAACTCCTTACATATAAGAGTATGATTGATCTGGATGGAGGAGAAGAAACTGCCACCTCAGCAGCTTTTATCAGAATACAAGTTAGGCAGCCTGCCTTTATTGGGAATCAATCCAGAGAACATTGATTTATGATAGAAACTGTTTTATTCTGGCATTTCTACCCACACATTTTCTCAGACAGTGGTATCTTCCCTTGCCAAGAAAATATCAAGGGAAATCTTCTGTTAATTTCATTGAGGCAACAAAAACAAGATGTTTTCCTGGATATTTGAAAGACTGATTTATTAAGAACTGTGACCAGAATAGTCAAGTTATTATCACTGATGTTGTTTTCAAAACATTAATCTATATCTAGTATTTCTTAACAAGTGAAATTGAATGTATATTGATTTTCTAAAATTTAATCCTCCCCAATATTATGACCATTTTCTATCTATAAGGCACCAAGGGAATGCTTACCATAAGAAGGAAGCATTATTGCTCTGTTGTAAAGACTGACCTACTATTCAGCAATATTTCTAACAATTTAGAGAAGTTTGAATTTATCATGTGTAGGTTAGTGCAGTCTTCTATCATGGGGTGTATTTAGTCTATACATAATAGTTAAAGTTGTTAAAGTTGGTATGTGACAGTTCGGCTGTATCAAAAACAATAAACAAAACCATACCTTGTTTGGGGAATTTGTTGCATGATTTTGGTAAAAACTCATTCTTTAGTCTACAAAATTTAAAATACTACCCCGGAATGTTAGACAGTACCAATCATGAAAATTTCACTCCTAATGTTCAATCTGTCCAAATCCATAAATAAACACAATGAGGATATCTGCTAAAAATAGATATCGACATCTGAGCAAATTACCCAGATGATGATATAACGTGATCTCAAAAGTAGGTGGTAATGTCGTTTTTGAAGGTTAAAAATAGCTAACTATGCAGCAAAGCTCAGATAGGAAATATACATTTGTAAAAACCAGAGATATAGGACATCAATAAACAGCATTTAATGGAATCTTTTCAGGTAACAATAATCTATATGGTCATTTGTATGGAAATAATCTTTGTCTAAACTGTCGAATACCAACAATCAAGACACAGCCTATGTTACTCACCAGCATTGTCTCATCAGCAGTTTAAACCCTTCAGGAATGGTGGAAGGTATAGGTAGGTGAAGGCTGTTACGTCCAACACCCCAGATAATGGCAGAAGAATCCACGTCCTTATATGGCACTTCCCCTGTCAGTAACTCCCATAACACCACACCATAGGACCTGCAATAGATATAAATATTGAAAAAATGATATATCAGAGGTCTAGAAAACGGATTATAAGGATTCTGTTTAGAAGAGGTATTTCTTTCTGATTATGTCATTATGTTAGCCATATTGAGTTAAATGCCAGAAGAATTTCGTATATTCTTATAAGAACCAGCAATATACATAAAGGGTTTAGTGTTAGAAATATTTCAATTATTCTTAAAAGTACTAACAATATACATGTAGGGTTTATTGTAAAAAAATACTTCAAATGTACCAACAATACAGGATGTAGTGCAATAAATACGTTTTATTATTTTTAAAAGTACCAACCATATAGGTTTAAGTGCAGGAAATCCTTCTTTTATAAGTACAAGTCATACATTGTTAAGCACAGGAAATATTTCTTTTAATCTTATAAGTTACCAGTTCATAGATTAGTGCAGAAACATACTTGTTTTATTTTTATAATTAGAAGTCATAGAGGGTTAAGTGCAAGAATACCTCTGTAATTCTTATAACAACCAGCTACAGTCAACTCTCGTTATGTCAAAATCGGTTATCTCAAATTTCCGGTTATGTCAAACTGTTTTCTACGGTCCCGTTTTTTTCCCTATAGTTTCTATATAGTTCGACTCCGCTTAACTCAAATTCGGATGTGTCAAATTATCAGATATATCAAACTAAATTCTTTGTCCCCACACGTACAAAACTGTTGAAATCAGTTTGTCTATCTCAAACTTCAAATTGCTATAAGATGCAAAACGGCAACAATAGTGATTTTCACACCTACCATGAAACTCGCGAAGATTTGGGCGCGAGTTTTATCGCCAATTATCGGCAATCAGGATGTCACGTTATTTAGAGAAGAGGTTAATCGATTATTATTTAATTAATCTTTTATTATAATATTTTGTTTACCTTTTATTGATACCATAAGTGCAACAATATACCTAAAGACACAGCACAGATCTTACAATTTTTGCATTTTTCTTTATACCATTTCGACAATTTTACAAGAAATGTGGATAAGTTACAGATTGCTAAGGACCACAACTGTGTGACTGTGAGTTGTACCTATATATAAACAAGACAATAAACCTCCTATATAAGTCAATAAATCCATATGTGTACACAGTACAACACAGGTTTCAAGAAGTATAATGGTGGTGCTCAAGAAGTTACGGCTTTGGTCGTCAAAGTGAAGGGAGATAAGGATGTGCATACGACAACCACATGGTTAGACGTATCATTGTGCAATCGGTGTTTTAGTAAAAAGTTGACCTTACAATATACCCTTTCTATTACACAGTGCTATAGAATTGGGTCACACGATTAACTGAAAGTGCCTTAATAACCGAAATCTTCCGAAAGCGAGGATGAATAACCGAAAGTGACTTTAAAAATGCATTGGTGACTTTTTTTTTATGAATTGTATATTCCAGCCCTGACACAAGATTTAAGTTGGAACGAAAGTATTTAATATGAAATAAATTATGTAAATACTTATAGAGTACTGCTTTAACCAGAAAATTGTCTTTCAAAAACTTTTTTAAATTGAAAGAACTTGATTACCTTTAGACTCAAATAAGTTTAAAAAATAATGATGAAAGAAATATTTATATTGGTCTTACCATATGTCAACCTTCTCAGAGCACAGCTCGTTCCGTATGACCTCTGGTGCCATCCAAGCCACAGTACCGGCAAATGACATCTTGGTTGATTTCTCATTCCAGGTTCGACTGGTTCCAAAATCTGATATCTTTGCAATATCATTCTTGCCTATCAACACGCTGAAAATAAATATATTCATATATTCACTTTTTTAAAAGGGTTCCTAAACTTCATCTGACTTTTTAAAATATCACTTTTGCCTATTTACATGCTGGAATATAATCATTGGTTTATATTTTATACGTTCATGTACTTGATTTGTTATCTTGACAATATTACTTTTGCCTATCAATATACTGGAAAATATAAATGGTTAAATTTATAACAAGAGGGCAGTGATGGCCTTATAATGCTCTCCTGAGCACAGTTGACAAAATGTTAAAGGTTTTATTACAATACTGAAAAATAACTATCAAGTTCTTAAATAATCAATAACCATTACCTTGTACCGAGATCAGTTTAGTCTATGTATATGCTATAAAGATGTTGTTTGCTGTCATTATAAAATTCAGCAGCATCTACAGCATAAACTTGTTATAAAATTTAAAAGTTTTGTAAATTGACTCAAACTAAATAACTTCTCAAAAGACTTACTTGGGTGACTTTAGATCACGATGGATGATTTTGTTGTTGTGAAGATAGTTCATACCACTAGCAATCTCTTTAGACCAGGTGAGAATCAGAGAGGTGGGTAGTTCCTTGCCATCTTGGAGGATTTCATACAACTGGCCATACGGACAATATTCCATGATGATACAGTAACAAGGGGCCTGTGTACATACACCCCTGGAACAAATATAGAGATGTAAATACAATGGAACATCTTATGTGGGGCCTGTGTACATACACCCCTGGAACAAATAAAGATGTAAATACAATGAAGCATCTTATGTGGGGCCTGTGTACATACACCCCTAGAACAAAAATAGAGATGTAAATACAATGGAGCATCTTATGTGGTCAGATATAACCTTAACTCCATTATACAGCTGTAGTACCTCAGCTCCAAAAATGTACACTTCATAATCTATTCTTCATATGCATAAACTTAACTATACAATTAAACACAGTAGTAAAACCTTGCACAATCACAATGGCAAACCATAAAATCTGTAATTTAAGTGGAATTGCACTAATTGTAATGCCTCTCCACACCCCAAGCGACTTTGGACTGAGACCCAGTGCCATTTCCTTTGTCTGTAAGACTATGAGCAGGGCCCTTATGCTAGCAGCTCTATGCAGCTCATGTCTTGACCATGCCTTAATTTTGTCATATGTACATCAATAAGGGATATTTTGATTATGGCATACTAATACTTAGTAAAATATACAACTAGACTTATGGAAAGTATTTTACTAAGATTTCTTTATGATTGTATTATATAGGCTATACTGTCAAGAAGAACATGTAATTGTTTTCAATTAAGTTTATGTGTCTATAAACTAGTATAAAAATGACTGTAAGTTAAATGCTCACATTATTAACTTTCTGCGCTACAAAACAAGAGAAATGACAGGTAATATCTGTTTCTAGAACACATCAAGTGTACAAAATGTGCATGGTTGAAATAATAAAACTGCACCATGTCTTGTCATTAAACTGTCTGTATGTGTAACATAAGACCGCATTTAAATCATATTTTATTAAGCTTACACAAGCATTTTTAAAATAAGAGCTTGTTAAAAAAGCATTTCTGCCCATAAAAAGACTAATTTCCTACATTTTATGTATGTCTTATGAATGACAATTTTGGCATCTTGAAAGTAATAAAAATAAAAACATTTTAAAACTTGATCTTTTATTTTACAAGAAGTTGCATGTGCTTTGCTGTAAAATATAGACAAGACATCCAAGAAAAGGAGCAACTTGAATACGTAATTAATTTTTTTTTTTAAAAGTTACATTTTTTTAAAAAACATTCCAGCATCATTATTATGGATTTTACATAGCAATGAGCAGATTTTTAGGAGAAAGACCCCAGGACAATTATTTGTGTAGAACCACTGGCACATCACATGTTATATGGAATACATTCCCAAATAAAAGTTTTCATCCCCAATAGAATGTCAATCCAAACCAAAGCTAAGACACTGTTACACGTCTGCAACTCTTACAGCTCAGCCGCCCAAGCCCCTTAAGGACAAAACAGATAGCCGAACAGTTAGTCACCCCTATAATGTGTTAGTTCGGGTTCCAGTCATGGAGGGAACTTTCATTTGGGAAGTCCTTGCAGCTGAGCTTCCATACCCTGATGGTTCTAACTAGACATTTTTCGAGGATCCATCTCCAACTGTAATAGATGAACATCCCTAAGATGACTGCAATTTATATAAAAACTTAACAAAACAAAGACTGGCTAAAATGGAATGATGATTGGATGATAAATATTTCTAAGTTTTGAAGATCTACCTCAAAACATCACTTAGTTTTATAACCTCTACCTATCTATCTAACTGATTTGTCACTTACTTGAATGGAATGATGTTTGGATGATTAAGCTTCCTGAGGTTTTTGATATCTGTCTCCTTGACATCTCGTACTTTCTTCACTGCTACTTCTTCGCCGTTCAGCTTCCCTAAAAACACAGCACCCTGGGCACCACTACCCAACCATTGCAGGTCAGAGATGTTCTCAAATGGAATTTCCCAGTCATCTGTAGATATAATGTTTATATGATTATTTTCTAACTCTTTGAGATTTTCTCAACACCAGATAATTCAAGTGATATACATAAAGAAACATTCTTTTTTAATGATGACTTTTTGAGGGGAATATCCAACAATTTTAATTTAGAACAATGATTATTATCATAAATATTCTTTGGTAATTTCCATAAAAAACATAGTACATGACTGTATAATTTTTTCATTATTTTTTTTTAATTACTGAAGCGATTCCTTTACAGTAAAAGAAAAGACAAATTCATGTTATCATCTTGCAATCAAATTAACCATTATATTAAGTAGGTTTTTAATTGTTACATCTGTCAATGGTACCTGTACTCTGTTGTTTCATCTCAGCTACAGCTGCCTTGCCGATCATCGTCCACACTGGTCGCAGACATCCCAGTAGCCCCTCAAAGAACCCGCCTTGTGTGCTTGAATAGTCTACACTGTTCATAGGGTTGTGACATGGGGTGACGGGTGCCGAGTGGGCTGTAGGGGACACATCGGAACTCCCTGAGGAGTTGGACTGCTCTGTAAGACTGAGTTGTTCAATCTCATGATCCAGTTGTAGCATACTGCAAGACAATTGGGAATATAAGTGATATGGAAATTGTCTCCTTTGTCAGATAACACTGAACACTTATGGGCGCCGTGGTCTAGTGGTTAAGATGTTGGACTCCAGATCAGAAGGTCCAGGGTTTGAACCCCTAAACTGACCCCAGGATGTTAGTCCTTGAACAAGACTATTTATCGCACATTGCTCCAGGTAAGAAATTGATCAAAATACAAGAGATATGTAGTACACAAATATTTAAACATACAAAATGATGAGTTTATTTTAAGTATCACACCTGAGCACACACACATACAGACCAAAGAGTACAACCATAAACACTGAGTAATCCAAATAAAAGGACGTACTAGTAATTGTACTGAGAGAGGACTTATTTCATATTATACTTATTACTTATTTTTATTTATTTATTAGTTAGTACCATAATAGAGACAGCTTTTCAATGGGCCACATCAACCAACCAAAGCCGATAAACAATGATAATTCAAGCTGGAGAACTCCAAATTAGCAATGAAATATGTAAAAAAAAGTACCAGTATATTGAGATGGAAAGAAATCTAGCATATTTTGTTTGGGGGATATGTAAGTTAATCATTTGCAAGTATATGTGTAACTTGCTAATTTATGGATTGCAACTTTATCTATCTATATTATGAACAAACTTCAGTAATGTTACTGACCTTTGTTAACTTTGTTAAATGTTAAAAAACTGGATTTAGAACCTTTACTCCAACTTCATATAAAACATTAAGTTTTTCAATGTTTGTGGCCCTGACACATTTGGTTAAGTTTTCATCAGTTTGTTGGGTTTTTTTGCAAAAAAGCTAAAGTTTGATAATCAACAATAAATTACATCTTAAAATATACCTAAAGATGAAAATAACAATTGATTAAATGGCTGATATGAATGTGCAATTAAGCTTGATTCCTTAGTTGACTTAGGCTATTTCTTATTTTAACTAATATAGATCTATGACAATAAAGCAATTGGGCACAGACAAAATCTCCAAATTTGCATTGAGAATGCATTCACTTAAAAGCAAGTGATGTAAAAGCCATAAAATAAGCCTGCTTTTCCTTTTCATAACTTCCAATTACAGACCACTCTACAAAGAAGCAACATGTTAACTTGTCAATGGGAAAAGCAATAATACAACATGAAACACACTCAGCCTCAAAAAGCCATAGAGACGCCTGGTACACACGAGTATAATATTCTGCTGATGATGGTAACTTTTATGTGATTATGTCTGCCAAGTTTTGGCCAAAGAATGGGGAATGAACTCTCATATCCATGAAAGCTGGGCATGAAATGGACGCAATAAACCTGCAGGGTATAATCTAGACAAGCGACATATTTAATGAGCCTCCCATGGCTTGGAGACTAAACAAACATAATAAACAGAGGCGGTATAAAGGCAGTATTGAACAATGGCCTGAGAATGCACAATCAGCAGAATTTCTAGACAGCATCCATGGCTTGGGCCAACTCTTGCCTGCTCAGCACAAGTTAATAAAGCTTAAGCAAACTATACAGATCCAGATCAGCCATCAACTGCTGAAAGCTGTCTGATCAGAATCTACACTGTTCACCAATATGCCTCCGGAAATGTGCCTAACTACCTGTGTAGACAGCTGTTAACAAAAAATGAAAAAAATCAGAATCGATTATCAACAACAGTAGCATGCTAAGGGATAATGCATTCTCTGCAGGCAAGGTAGCGACTAAGGATAGAATATAAACAAGATAAAGGCGGAGTCATCCATATTATGCTACAATCAATATCAACCAGCACATAGCACATAGTTCATGGTTATACTAACAGAGCGAAAAAGTTTGACACATTTTACAAGAGGCCACCCATGGAATATCAAGGCTTAAGCTCTTGAAGTTTTTAAAGATTTCAAGTTTTATTGTATAGCCCTATTTGAAAATGGTCACCCCAGTGGCAGCAATGTTTTTTAACAGATCAAAATTCTTTGAAAATTTTTGTTCGCACTTTTTGATGAAGCTTCTTATGACATATGGTTAAAGTGTATGACACCCTGAGCACATGCTCAGCTGAGCCAAAATGAATGCAAATGAGACAGAAAGCCTTGAATTGGTCACTTTGTCACCCCTTAGAGACATTTCATCAAAAGTTATCGAACCGCTTTATGGCCAAAAGTCTAAAGTTGGGCAAGAACTCACCTGTTCGAGAACTCGAAGTCTGAGCTGCTGGTCATGAGCACCTGAACGTTGCTCGGACTGTTCCGACTATTGATTGGCTCATCCTTTTTCTGTGGAATCTCGATCGCTGAGGTAAGTTGGGATGCCATTCTTTTCTTCACAATCTCAGTGGGGAGTTGTAAATTTCGTTCCAGCGTCATTTTGATTGTTTATAGCTATTACACCACCTGACAATAAAAAATAGACAAAATGTTGAATTTTTATCATAAAAGAGTGTTTAAAGGATTGTTTGTGAGCACGTCATGTGAGTTTCAGCAGCTGATAACAGTTGGGAGAAAAATGTGTTTTAGTTATTAATTATTGCTACCTTGTTATAAAAAAGCATATTATAGTCACTATGTCTATGTATGTGTAGCTCTGTGAGTGTATAAAGTGGAAGAAGGTCCCTGACAAATAACAAATTAACAAAAGATTCCAGTTCAGCTGGACAGCCAGTCCTTACAAGATGGTTTGTGCCTTAGCTATCCCACAAAGTATTTCAGGAGACAGTGTCTACTCTACCAATTGTGCTGCTAGGTCCATTTAACCAAGGAGGTTTTAGTCTGCCTGTCTTATTGCTTGACCACAGAAGCCTACACATTTTCAATTTCAAGATCAATTTTAGTTCACAGCTTTGTCTAAGAACATTGTGTCTGTGTCTTTGCTGCATTCTATTATACAATAAAATCTAGGAAAAATAAACTCCAACCAACACATGCTTTTCTATTATGATTCCATCTAAGTGCGACACTAAATTGCCTCAGTAAGTGTGTCATTAATTGTCTTTTTGTAACATAACATTACATTTTATTACTAAATCATCTTTCAGCAAATGATAATTGTAACAAAAATCTCACAACAGAGTGTGTCAATGAATCAAGCCACTTGGCATCCTGCCTAATTGCATACTTATTATACCAGGAACCATGAGAAGGTTTTGCTAACTTCACTTTATACTATATATATTTGTATAAGCTTGGTTATAAGTCACTTTAAGTCACAATGCAATTATCTGAATTGGTTTTGTTAGTCATTTTTAAAATTAAATCGCTGAGACACAAATAAGGTGATTATAGCAACATTCTGCTATATTGATTAAGGAAGAACCCATACAATTTGTCTGGGCAGAACCACCAGGATATCGCAAGTCAGCTGGCAGAAGTTCCCACATTAAGTCCTTTGCCCCATCCTGGACATGAACTATGTGGTGTGTGGGGAGCAGTCGGAGGAGTAACAAGTCCACAAACCCCTTAGCCACAGGTACACCTGTCTAAATAGAATCACCAACAAATCCCTAGTTACAAGTACCTGGATATCTTTCAGCATGGACACAAAAACATTTCAGTAAACTGTATTTCCTTGTATACAGACTCATGTCTATTCTTATATGTTAGTTTGTTTTTAACTAGATCTCACTGACAACTATGGTCATACTCAGGGCATCCAGCTAATTATCAGTAGAGGAGGATGCCACTCCTGTGTCTGGATAGAACCAGTGGCATACCTGCTTTGGTTCTCTGGTAGACCTCCCACAATGGAAGTTCTTACCTCAACCAGGGCTCAAACCCAAGCGGTAAGGGGTGAGTTACAAGTCAGTGACTAACAGCTCAGCCACATATGTCCCATTATGCCCTTAGTCAGGCTTTGTTGAATGTGTACTATAAAAATAAGCTCACTGTGGTTGTAAACTTAAGAAGAAATGACCCAAAACAGATTGCATTTTCCAATGAACCAATATGTATATGTATAGCTGCTTTTGTACAGCATTAAACAATATACAAAACCTGTGTGTCAACAATTGTTGGTGACCTAAGTTAAGGAGTGCTTCAACAGAACCATTGATGACCAATGATAAGTTGGCTTATGGCATATAATCAAAAGAATAAAACCTATATTAACAAACAACTTATAGTGACATAAGAGCCATGCAATAATACCTCAACCCCATTTGTTTCCTAATGTTACCCTGTTATCAGCCACCTAAGATCACATGACAGGTACAAAACTGCCAACTGGAAATCCCCCTAGTTTCTGTTAGATTTTTTGTTCATGTTTTAATATAACCTTGGCATTCACTGTCATCGATAGGACAAAGCAAAATAAGCAAATCCTTAATTCATATTAAGGCCATGGCCCCTGACAGTCAGGGAACAAGTACAATATAAAACCACAAAACAACATTTTATTGCTTTAGTTTAAACACTATAATGGATAAAAGTCTACTGGGAAACAAGTTCTTTTAACTAATACTATTCCCTCTCAATAACCAGTACTTAGGTACTTAAACAGGAACTAACTTCATAAATGTGCAATGAATAGTCTTGCCCAATACCTAACATCCTTTAGTTGGTCTGTGGTTTGATCATGGGCTGATCCTATGTGAAATCCAATATCTGACGAATGTAATAAGCTTTGTATAGTTTTGTTTTGTTTTGAAAATACATTGCAGCGACCAGTTATGATCATTAAGTGACATCCAACTATTTTGTTGGAGGAAGACCCCAGACAAATGTCTGGGTAGAACCACGGGCGCACCTTTCCTCATTAAGTCCTCTGCCCCTAATGGGACTCAAGCCCACTCAGCTTAGCAGTCAGATAGAGTTACAAGACTCTACCACTATGCCAAGGGCACCCTGATGCAATAGGAACTGCTGATGATATTAGCAGAAAAAATAATGCCACACCCACTTATCTATGTCAAATGTTACTTGTATTCTAAAATAGCCTGTTATCAGTCACCCTAGATCCCATGGCAGGTCTGACACTGCCAACAGAAAACAAAAACACCTAGCCTAGTAAGCATGGTTGAAGATTGTGTTATCAATGTCGTCATAACACCTTGGCATGCATTGTCAAAACTATGACAAAGCAGAATTAACTTAAATCTAATAAATATTCTTTATTACAACGTAATACATGTACTTAAGTTTGACCTTATTTATAGATATATTAAAATGACATCATTATGGTTATGTAGGGTGAGGGGCTGAGAAGAAGGCAACTCTTATGGAAGAACCAAGAGAACCCCAAAATAATTTAGCTGGGTTAGCATTTACATACATAGGGAAGATTCCAGGGTTTGAGTTTCAGTCTGGTTACATATTTTCTGCCTTTTACTATTTCTCAGATAAAAGTACCTTTCAGAAGCTGACTGTGACTGATTTAGGGATAAGAAACAAGGTTTCAAGAATGTGAGTGTGATTATTTAGAACATTATTACTTACCTACTGCTTCTAATGAATATTAAATTCAATTAAAATTTCCATCTGCATCTAGAGGGAATTAAACTTAATTTAAAACATAACAAACATAAAAACTTAAATTATAAGGTGACATAATATTTCGCTCAGATTTAGGTAGATTTACACTGATTTTAGCAAAAAATAAATTTGGTTGCTAAAAACAAACAGTTTGTCATATTTGAAATCAATATTTAGCAGAAATCTTCACTGAGTAGAAAATAGACTAGAAAACAGATGCAATATCAGATATTATTTCATGACTTCTACAGTTTTACTATTGAAGTGGTTATGAAATATAACAAGATTTCATTGTCTGTTATCATTCATTCCCAAATAGCCAAAGATAATGGTTTACTATCATACAATATGCATGGTGTGTTTCATGAAATTAATTGTTGAATAAGCATTCCATCCTCATCTGATTAACACACTTTCAACCAATCAGAGAAGGTGTTTAATAGATACAGATACTGCATTGCTTTCACTGTGACAGCATTATGTGTTCATCTGACACAACACATCATCCCTACACGGGGTCAATGTTGATGTTACACCAGGGTATACCTATCAATTGAGCAATAAAAGAGACTATTGACATGAAGGATGGCCTTGGGCTACTGGTCATGTCCTTGTTGGATATCAGACTCAGGCTGCTAATAGGTTAACCTGTAACGTGCTATGTGTTTTGGTAACTTTGGAGCTTTAGACACATGGCGCTGACACAAACTTGGTCATAGTTTCGACGCCCAGCTATTATTGAAGGATGCAGTACTAAGACAAATATCAGGGTAGAACCACCTGCCTACTGCTGGTAAGCTGAACAACCGCCCTACATATACCGGGGGTTAAAGCCATACAATAAGAGGCTGAGGAGTTATAAAGTTATAAGTAGGAGACTAATCTTATTCTTAGAAGCCCTGGGCTCCTCCATATTTGATAATATTGTTTGATAATAAATAAGCAGCACTAAGTGAAAATCTCAATCAGACTGCTACTGTTTGTTTGTTGGGTTTATCGTCCCACCAACAGTATTTCAGTTATCTGGAGACAGTGTCCACTTGAAGCAGATATAGTGCTGCCTTCACTGTGTATTGCATGCCGTGAAACATGGCATGACACCACACCCAGTCACATTATCCTGACACCGGGTGAACCAGTCGTGGAACTACCACTTTATTTGCTTCAGCATTAAGACGGGAGCTATACCACTACCATTTTTTACAATTTTGGTATGTTGCAGACCGGGTTCGTACCTGGAGCCAACACTACCGATTGTGCTACCAGGTCTGGTCGCTATTTCATAAACAGGTGCATTCATCGTTAATGTAATTGCTTACATTTTGCATTACCTTGTTTTTTTTATTTGTTTGTTTTATTTTTGATATATACATTGCACTGACACAATTAAAGCAACATGCGATTAGTCCCGGAGGTTATTGGTCGAGAATGATACTGGACAAATGTTATTGGGTCTCACTGTTCAATAATTTATAATTGTATACAATTGTGAAAAATTATATTAAATTGATTTACAAATGGTAAAATGTTTACAATAAATTTGTTTTTTGATTGGTCTGTTGACACAAAGTAGACAGTAAGATAGAGTGTGGACTTTCTGTAGATGAAGAAAATCCTCAATATAATAATTTTTAATTATATATTACCATGAACAAGTATCTGAAATTAATTTATAAATTGTGTAATGTTTACAATAAATATGTTTGTTCGATGGGCTATAGGCATACTGTAGTGGGCTTTGTAAAGATGAAGAATATCCTCAATTGGTGCTGTATCATTGAAGTACAGGACATTACTAAAGGTTGATTTGTGAGCCAAAGTTTATCTCTTACTAAAAGAAAAGTGTACTCATAGGATCCAGTTCCACAGGAACTCTTCAATGTCATATCCGACAGGTGGGGTCAGTTTTTTTCCCTCAAGCAACCAAATAAATTATTGGTACCTGAAAAGATCCTATGAAATGCTGTTTATTGGTGCCCTACATCCATGTGAAAAGGAAAACATAACACCCTACCTTGTCTTTACAAAACTGTATTTCCCGTTCAAGCCACACAACACAGATATCTATTTTTATTGAAGAAAACCATGTGACCACTTTTAAAATCATGTTACATGATTGTCGGGGTAATCAGGTCTTACATCGATATCTATTTATATCTGAAATCCTGAGTGTGCTTGTTTATAGGTTTTGAATAGTAGACATTTAAAGCAATATATTTCTCAATTTCTACAGTCTAACATGTGAGTTTGATGTTATAAAAAACCTAAGCATGTGAGGTTGATGTTACAAACAACCTTAACATGTGAGGTTGATGTTATAAACAACCTTAGCATGTGAGGCTGATGTTACAAACAACCTTAGCATGTGAGGTTGAGGTTATAAACAACCTTACCATGTGAGGTTGATGTTATAAACAACCTTACCATGTGAGGTTGATGTTATAAACAACCTTAACAAGTGAGGTTGATGTTATAAACAACCTTAACATGTGAGGTTGAGGTTATAAACAACCTGAACAAGTGAGGTTGATGTTATAAACAAACTTAACATGTGAGATTGATGTTATAAACAAGCTTAACATGTGAGGTTGATGTTATAAACAAACTTAACATGTGAGATTGATGTTATAAACAACCTTAACAAGTGAGGTTGATGTTATAAACAACCTTAACATGTGAGGTTGAGGTTATAAACAACCTGAACAAGTGAGGTTGATGTTATAAACAAACTTAACATGTGAGATTGATGTTATTAACAACCTTAACATGTGAGGTTGATGTTATAAACAACATTAACAAGTGAGGTTGATGTTATAAACAACCTTACCATGTGAGGTTGATGTTATAAACAACCTTAACATGTGAGGTGGATGTTATAAACAACCATAACATGTGAGGTTGATGTTATAAACAACCATAACATGTGAGGTTGATGTTACAAACAACCTTAACATGTGAGGTTGATGTTATAAACAACCTTAACAAGTGAGGTTGATGTTATAAACAACCTTAACATGTGAGGTTGAGGTTATAAACAACCTGAACAAGTGAGGTTGATGTTATAAACAAACTTAACATGTGAGATTGATGTTATAAACAACCTTAACATGTGAGGTTGATGTTATAAACAACATTAACAAGTGAGGTTGATGTTATAAACAACCTTACCATGTGAGGTTGATGTTATAAACAACCTTAACATGTGAGGTTGATGTTATAAACAACATTAACAAGTGAGGTTGATGTTATAAACAACCTTACCATGTGAGGTTGATGTTATAAACAACCTTAACATGTGAGGTGGATGTTATAAACAACCATAACATGTGAGGTTGATGTTATAAACAACCTTAACATGTGAGGTTGAGGTTATAAAAAACCTTAACATGTGAGGTTGATGTCATAAAAAAACCTTAACATGTGAGGTTGATGTTATAAAAAACCTTAACATGTGAGGTTGATGTTATAAAAAACCTTAACATGTGAGGTTGATGTTATAAACAACCTTAACATGTGAGGTTGAGGTTATAAAAAACCTTAACATGTGAGGTTGATGTTATAAACAACCTTAACATGTGAGGTTGAGGTTATAAACAACCTGAACAAGTGAGGTTGATGTTATAAACAACCTTAACATGAGGTTGATGTTAAAAACAACCTGAACAAGTGAGGTTGAGGTTATAAACAACCTTAACAAGTGAGGTTGATGTTATAAACAACCTGAACAAGTGAGGTTGATGTTATAAACAACCTTAACATGTGAGGTTGATGTTATAAACAACCTTAACAAGTGAGGTTGATGTTATAAACAACCTTAACATGTGAGGTTGATGTTATAAAAAAACCTTAACATGTGAGGTTGATGTTATAAAAAAACCTTAACATGTGAGGTTGAGGTTGATGTTATAAACAACCTTAGCATGTGAGGTTGATGTCATAAACAACCTTACTAAAGTATAAGTTTATACGACAATTATGCTCAGAATCCCCAGAATTGATTTAAGATGTTGTTGCATCTTTTAGGCAAACTCTCAGTTACCACCTTTAATGAAAATCATTAGATAAGAGAAAAGGTCAGTCAAATCTTTTGAACAACACCAGCAACAATAATAATATCAAAAGTTTAGCATATATGTCTTATGTGTTTGACAGCTGTCGCCCCACACAGCTGAGGTTAGATATCTTAACAAATACTTAAACACACCACACCTGGTAGCGCAATTGGTAGAGCGTTGGATACAGGTACGGGAGGCCCCGAGTTCGATACCGGGTCGCGACATGCCGAAGTCATTAAAAATGGTTGTGGCATAGCTTCCTTGGTATAAGGGTAGATCCGTGACTGGTTGGCCTGTCGTCAGGATAACGTGACTGGGTATGGTATTATGCCAGGTGTTCATGGCATGCTATACACAGCCAAGGCAACACTATATCTGCTTCAAGTCAAAACCTTCTCCAGATAAATGAAATACTATTGGTGGAACGATAAACCCAATAAATAAATATTAAAACAATTACAAGAATATGTAACAAACTCTAACTTCCCACATAGCATTAATCAACAAGACATAAAAATAGCATAGATTCAGATCCACCAGCTTCCTCTGAAAGCTGTCTCATCACTATCTTAACTATTTGTTGCTTTATTTTGAAGCAAATTGTCACGAAAACCACTACATGTTGTTGTTAGAACATAACTTAGAATTAGGATGGTATATAAACATCATATAACCAGTTACATGCAATTTTATGGAAGCTATTAAGGAAATATACTTCTAAAGGATACATTAAACCTAATAATCAAGATCATACATATTCTACAAGCATTGCCTGCCTATTATATCTCATGTACATTTACTATCCAAACCCAAAACAACCTAGATATATATCACTTACCTTTATGGTTTTGTACAATCACCTTCAATATTTCTCACAGATATTCAATTTACATCCACTAGCTCTCACGTGTCTCATTCACTTGTAAGTAATTATATCCATTATTTGTCTTAATTTGGTGTAAAATCCGTAAAAACAGAGGAAATTGAGTCCATTTCGCCCACTGAGAACTTGATTCACAAAGGAATGCCTACCACCACACAAACACTAGGTCCACAGGATCATGTGATCAATAAATGTATGGCCACAAACTATGGGCAGGTAAATATGGGCAAGTCACTATAAATAGATTGTCAATAAACTGGCTGTTTAAATATGCTCACACACACACATACAAATCCAGTCAAAATGACCCTAGATGATAGGGCACCAAGCAACACATAAATGTATCTGGGCTTCATTCACAAGTACCAGACACAGGTCATTAGTGAATCCAATTATAGTACTTTACAAAAATGCTTAATGTTGATGGGAATATGCTCTCCCAAGAGCTGTGCAAAGGGGCAGAAGGTCAGGGGTTCAAACTCTATTCTGAGTGAAATGTTATTGTTACGTTATGTAAATACATTGCAGCGACCATTTATGATCATTATAGCAACGTCCAGCTTTTTGGTGGAGGACGACTCCAGACACATGTCTGGGTAGACACTGGCGCATCGAAGGTCAGCTGGAAGACCTTCTCACAATAAGTCCTTCGTCCCAAACAGGACTCGAACCTACCTGAGTGAAATAGTTGTTGCACAATTGCACATTTTCACAAAAATGAAGTTATTTCTACTTACAACTCTATAGAGAACATCTATGTAATCTCTGCTTTTGTTAAGTCAATTGAATTAAACAAAATTGTTTAACTAAAATCAAAACATCAAAAAGATAAAAACTGCAGCTAGAGGAATTTGAACAAGGATCCTGAAATAAGCCAGGCAGATGCTATTTAACTCTACTTGTTAAAAACACCATTCCCTCCATTAACATGAAACATACCCCAATCCTTATGGTGTTTCCAGCAATTAAAGGCTTAATAGCCATTGATAAATATTGTTAACTTGATGTTTTGTTTTTTCTTTTTCAAATACATCGCATCAACCAATTATGATCACAACAAATTATGATCATTATAGCGATGTCCAGACTTTCTGGTGGAGGAAGACCCTAAATGTCTTGGTAGAACCACCGGCACATAGCAAGTCAGCTGGAAGATCTTCCCACATTAAGTCTTGAACCCAAAATGGGACTTTTACCTCGAGGTGAGAAATTAAGCAGTGTTAACTCGACTCAAAATTAAGATGAGATGTGTAAAATAACAAAAGATGGATATATGTAAGAGTCTACAACAAAAACAAGCATTTTTAGTTTTGCTTTTAGTACAGTTTTTATCCTTGTCTTCTTTTTTTGTTTCAAAAGCTACAGAATTTTATTGACATATTACTATCAATCTTATATCAAATTTAAACACAATATTTTAAACTGTTATGGATAGGGTAAAACAATGTGACTGCCAGAGGTATAATGGCTGCTAAATACTAAACTATATCAAATATAATCACAGTTGTTTCTTTATATAGATTTTTCAATAAACTACTACTACTACCACTTACTAATTATTATTATTATATCACACTACTTCTACTATTACTACTACAGCTGCTGCTACTACTACTACTACTACTACAACTACTACTATTACTACTACTACTACTACTATATTTTGTACTACTACTACTACTTCTACTACTACTACTACTACTACTACTACTACTACTACTACTACTAAACTATCACTACAACTAATAGTTATTATTATTTTTATTATTATTATTATTATTAAAGTACTTCTACAAAACTACCACAACTTCTACTGCTGCTGCTGTCATTACTCCTGCTGCTAATACTACTACTTCTGCTGCTGCTGCTGCTACTACTACTACTACTACTATTTCTACAACTAATAATACTTATTATACTTCTGCTGCTACTACGACTACTACTATTACTACAACAACAACAACTACTACTACTACTAATAATAATAATAATAATAATAATAATAATAATAATAATAATACCCCAACTACTACCCCAACTACTAATAATGTTATACTACTACAGCTGGTGCTCATACTGCTGCTGTCGTGCTGATGCTACTCAAACTAGTATAACTATTTCTAGTTGCAATACAAATAATAGCAATAATACAAATTATAATCTATCGTAACTGGATACAGCTATAAAGTACAATTACTATAAATATTCTGTTCAAAAGAAACCACAATGTAAACAAAGCGTCTGAACGCGAGAAATAAACACGTTTTCATGACACGACCAGCCATTTTGTAATGATCATAAAACAATGTTATCAATCTTTAAAATCATGTTTAGTCATTTACAAGACAACTAATTAATCCAATTAACAAAGGTAATTGATATACCTGACCGATGTGAAGTACTCCCACACTATCCAGTCACCCCACCCACTTCTGTTCCACTCGCTACTCATTTTGACGGATGAAGTCATATCTATTTTTAGATCATTAGGCGACTGCTAGGTTTATTTCTACAAACATTTGTGCCCCAAATAAATATATCCCCCAACCCCCAACCCCACACCCCGGACTCAATAATTTGTATATTTCAAGGTCAGACCAAAGAAAATATAGCAAATTCTATAAAAGTTTCTCCGCGACCGAACATTCTTTGATACAATAAAAGACTTAATGAACTGATTAAATTAAAAATTACTAGTTCATAATTTACAAATAGTGTATACGTGTCAAAATATTGTTTTAATATCATTTCGGTCTATTTGCCTTAAAATCAGTTCATCTAAAGCTGGCTCCAAAGACAAATAATAGTTAATGGACAAGTCCAGATTGGTAATATAAGTACTGTAACAATAACAGCTAACTACTAGTACTACTAACGCTACTACTGTTGCTGCTGCACCACTGCTGCTACTCGTGCTGCTGCTACTGATAATACTACGTACTTATAATGCTGCCATGCGCGTTTCTGCCATTACGCACTTTACGCACGTGCGTAACTTCCGTTCGAAAAATCGAAAATCTGAAAGTACCAAAAACACTATGAAAGACGATGCCTACCGGGTTAGGAATAATATATCTTATTTCCGTAGTTTCTATGATGTAAAATCGTATTACCACACCATAAAAGTTGAAAAGGTTTTAAAATGATTAAACTTACACACGTCAGGATTTTAGTCTTTCATATTTTTCTCGCATGTCCGCATTTTACCTGTTATTCATTAGAAAAGAACTGAATATAATCAAAAGTATTACTACAAAGTTATTTCCCTTGTAATTGTGCGTAACTTCAAAAACGGCACAGATACGCGCCTGAATGCTGCTACAGCAACTACTACTGCTACCACTTCTTAATCTTATGCTATTGTTTGCATAATAAATAAGCAGTCTTTATATATTACAAATATTCGTCTCTCTTTTTTCTTTCTCTCTTTTATCTCAATTTCCCCGTCTCGGTCTCTCTCCAGTCCCTCTCCCCAGTAACTGTCTCATCCACTCTTTCTAATTCCTACCCTCCCCACCTTCCATGAAACATCTTTATATTCTCACTCACTCACTCACTCACTCACTCTGTCTGTCTGTCTGTCTGTCTCTCTCTCTCTCTCTCTTTCTCTGTCTGTCTCTTCTCTCTCTTTGCCTGTCTCTCTTTGTGTGTGTGTGTGTGTCTCTCTCTCTTTGTGTGTGTGTGTGTGTGTCTCTCTCTCTCTCTCTCTCTCTCTCTCTCTCTCTCTCTCTCTCATCTGTTTCTGTTATCTTTCTCTTTCGTCCTCACTTTCCCTTGACCCCCATCATCGACCTCCTTGGTCTTCATTTCTATACAAACATAAAACAACTAACTGTTATTACACGTGTACGTAAAACAACAATTTCAGTCTAAAGGACACGTTCTGGTACTATCAACTTTCATCTTTGTCAGACAAACTGTCATTCAGTGCAGAACCTGTGGCACCACACCACCATTACTTGATGAAAGACAAGCCTAGAAATTAAAAATTTAACGGCTTTTTTTATTGGTTGATCAATAACCGCCTCATCTATCTGCATCCAATGGGAGCGATCGATACAAAAACATATCTTCAAAGTGTTCACTTCTGCTAGTAAATGTGGGAATACGGAATCAATGGAATGACGACAGCAGGCTACGAGAGTTCAGTATGACCGGGTAATTGTGTTATTTTTATACTTCTAACAAAAAACACGAGCTCATTCACCTGCTTCTTGAAGGTGGTACCCCCTAGTTTGGACTTACTTTTTTTCTCAAACGACCAACGTACTGTTTCCTGAAAATGGTGTTTATTATTGTAATAGATATGTGTGAAAAGTGTAGCAAACACTACCACAAGCAGGGAATTCCTGTTTCAGCATGTGCAGCACAGCTAGCTGGTTTTGAACCCATGGCGTCTTACTAAACCACTCGTCCACTGATTTACTGGTTTGGTCGCGTGATATCATCATCCAGATTATCTACGTCCAAAAATCTTTGTAATTGTTAAGTAATTGTAAATCAAACACTTTTCTACCGAAATGCATACATATTCTTTTTTACTGTTCAACCATATAAAAATGAACATGTTATGATGTATTAATCTGGTGTAATTTTATGTTCCTTTCACTTGCAAAACATATAAATATATGCTTCTTGTATAATTGTTACACTAAAGTAGCATTAACAAGTTTGGAAAATCATTTAAGAGTCATCAAATAACTGTTCGAGCAGATTTCGCACAACATTGTGACAACGTACAAAAATGGACTCAGTGACTTTTAACAAATGGAGCCCATTTTAATGCCTATTAAACAACCATTAAGGATCGACACAATTAAACGACATTAACAAGCTGGCAAAATCACGCTCCTTGCGTAGGGACGTTCTCATATAACATGGCATCACGATGATGAAGGGATTAGAACAAAACAATGCCTTCATACACGGAGCTTACAACGCGCTACCAAAATAAAATCGTTGGCAATCAGTTCGGTGTTAATGATAGAGTAGATGTAATAAATGCGCCATAAAGGGAATTGTGATATTGCACATGTTCATTGGTTGCTTGCAAAAATCACGAAACGAAGTAGCGTCGATCCCAGTAAGCCCGTAAATATTTCCCACAAGGTGCTCGAGCATGTTGTTGCATCTATAAAGCATGTTAAAAACAAGTGCTTGTTTTAATTGATTATAAATTTGCCTTTGAATGCATGATCTCAACCTAATTATTAATTAAAGGCACTAATAACTCGGACTGCCACAATGTTTTAACTTCTCCATTATTTTGAAATGGTCAATGTTTTTTTAGAAATACTAAAAATATGTTGATAAATCTAAAAGCTGTAGATTTGATTACCGGTAAAAAAATGTAATTGAATAAAAAATACTTTTGTATGATTCGAACTCAGATCCTCATACAAGAAACCCCAGATTTCTGGTCTACGCCACCGAGTCTTGATATATGCATATCATCTGTAGCTTTATTATACAACGCGGCCGTTACAGTGGTTACACTTAGTTTCAACATAACATAATTATGTTTCGATTCCTTCGGGGTTTAACCGGCTCTTAATGTTTGTTTGTTGTTGTATTTTAAATAAGAAGAATATATGGCAGTCCTATCAGCATTGCAACATACACCAAAATTTGAAAAGGTACAAGACAAAGGTATTCCCATGCAAGCCAAATGTAAAACTAACAACAAATCTGTGATCAAGCCGGGCAAGAAGGAGGCATCAATCGCTATTGTTTTGGCCAGTCTCTGGAGAACGGCGCCTCTTAAAGAACGCATTAAATATGGGGACGATAGTGTAGCAGACAATAAGAGGAAATCGCAGCAGTTCTGTGAAACCTTTTCAGGGAAAAGAACCGAGTATTCCGCGTGTATCAGTGTTGTTTGCAACAATAAAGTGTAGCATGCAATGATAAAAAGGTAGCAGGCATTAATTCGCAGGAATTCGAAACTGTTTACTGTCTAGCATATTTACAAGTGTACTTTTTGAAACCACAAATCCAAAGCATCAAATTTGATTGTGTTATCATTCTCTTGTTAACATCCAGCTAGCTAATAAGGATAGTTCAACGACTGGTCGTTCAAATGTCGTGATTATGTGACTGGGTGTGGTATATATACAGGTGTTCACGACATGCCAAGATAATGAAGGCAGCACTATATTTACATGTGAACACGGTCTCCGAAAACTGTAAGAGTGTTGCTATGTCGTTGATTCATAGAAAACAGAACAATTATAAGAAAATGTTGGAAGTCTTTTCCAGGGTACTTCTCTATGTATAATCTCACCTCTGATGCACCTTTGTCTAAGGACGAATTATTTGGGCCAAACCGGTGCGTGATCCCAGTGTTTATGTTCAGTAACTTGTGCCTAAGTGATGCTGACACGCTGTACAGCACTAACGTCATAATCAATTTATGTTTTCTAACAAAAACACATGCACTGAAGGTGTTCTACCTGTTTTTCTATCAATGTTAATTAAGGTTGATGTCATCCAATCATCTAAGGTGAGTAGGTACCACTGAATATATAAAGTACGTACACATAAGCTGTATACTAGTATAAAATCAAGATAAGTGTTGTTTGAATAGAATTATGTTGCTAGATTAGATTGTGCACAGCAATGTGCACATGTCACTGTAAAGTGTGCGCGTACACAAATATGTACTCATGCCACTTAACAGTATGCACGTACACAAGTACACATGTCACTGTACAGTAAGAAGTGACATAAAGAGGACCCTTTGCCACATACGGAATGCACATACATAAACAGGTACATATGGCACTGTACAGAAAGTGAGCACATACACAAAAAGGTACACATGTCACTGTACAGTATGAACATGTACAAAAAAGAAAAAAATTGTCTCATACGGTATGCACGTACACAAATAGATACATGTGTCACTGTATGGTATGAACCTACACAAATAGGTACACATGGTACAGTGTGAATCTGTACAAACAGGAACATTTGTCACTGTACAATATGCACGTACACAAATAGATGCACATGGCACTGTACAGCATGCACGTACACAAATAGGAAAACATGTCACTGTACGGTATGCATGTACACAAATATGTACACATGTCACTGTACAGTATGCATGTACACAAATATGTACACATGTCATTGTACAGTTTGCACGTACATAAATAGGTACGCATGTCACTGTGCGGTATGCGTATACACAAATATGTACACATGTCACTGTACAGTTTGCACGTACATAAATAGGTACGCATGTCACTGTACGGTATGCATGTACACAAATATGTACACATGTCACTGTACAGTATGCATGTACACAAATATGTACACATGTCACTGTACAGTTTGCACGTACATAAATAGGTACGCATGTCACTGTGCGGTATGCGTATACACAAATAGGTAGACTTGTCAGTGTACAATACGAACCTACACAATAAGGAACATTTGTCACTGAGAGAATGCACGTACACAAATAGGTACGCATGCCACTGTACAGTATTCACGAAAACAGTATGTACGTACACTGAACTTTATGAACGTACACAAATAAGTGCACAACGTGTCACTGTACATTATGAACGTACACAAATAAGTGCACAACGTGTCACTGTACAGTTTGCACGTACACTAATATGTACACATGTCACTGTTCAGTATGCACGTACACAAATAAGTACACATGTCACTGTACAGTATGTACGTACACAAATTAGTACACGTGACACTGTACAGTATGCACGTACCACAAATGAATAAGCACTGATGTCAATTCATGTACATGCCTAGTCTTATTATCATTTTGCGTGTACATTTTGCGTGTACTTCATGTGTGTACAGTTTGTGTTTAAGTATAAAGTCAGACTGATATGAGTTCAGTTGTTAGGGCTTTACACAAATCAATACAACAGCTTGATTAAGTATGTCACGCAACAATTACATATGCCACCAAACATGTAAGTGTTTATGTGTATATAATCTGTGATATGGAATAAACAAAAGCATACGTGTATCATACACTGGCATAGGCTACATATCTTTAATTCACAAGACATTACAGCTAACTGTTTATTATAAACAAACTGTGCATATACACTTCTATTTAACTGAGGCAAGCTGTAATTAAGACATGCTTACGTGTATTTCCTATGAGGATTGTTTGTTTTTATGGGCATAAATCTATTTGTTGGTATTTTCAGGACAAATAATATTGAAAGAAATCGTTGTACCGCCGTAGTTACTAAGTGCTGCGGTAATTTCGTTAAACTTTATGACAGGTGCATTTTTTTACTTCCTTAATTTTGGTATTGTGTACAATTTTTATATTTGTACATCTTACGATGAGAATCTGTTGCGTTAGTTAGGGCCTACTTGGATAAGTTGAAAACTTAACTTCTTTGACATGCCTTTCAAAGTTTACAACAAAAATGTCAGACGTTTACCGATCCAGTCGGTGTTTATGAACGTCATCTGAACAACATCTGCCCGAATACAAATTACTCGCTTACCCCGACTGCTGCTTCTTTTGATCTTACTTGCATATTTGTAACTTTTAGTAAATATAATGATTTCTTTAATAAGATCTTAATCCTTTCAATTTCGTGGAGTATTTGGTCAATTTGTAAATATTAGGAAACTGTCACACTATTGCGACGCCCATTTAGCACTGGTCGTGGAAGACCCCCTAGACAAATGTCTCAAATGTCTACATTGAACCACCAGCGCACAGCAGGTCAGCTAGGAGATATCCCCACAGGAAAGTATTCTCACCGGCCGGGACTTGAACCCACTAGTTGGAGTGGGTGGAGACGAAGAGTCAGAGGTGTCCCACGTCGGCAACTGTACCTCTACTTGTGTTAGCCTCTTTGTCACGGGCGTCCAAAAGCATCAATTATGATTACATGTTTATATATACATGTAGTAACATGTAAATATATACATGTAGTAAAATAAGTTACATGTATGTAGAAGAACGTGGTAAATACATGAGCACCAACATAGTACAAGTTAATATCACTGTGGTGCTATAGTGAGTGTATTGTATAATAATCCCACACCACGTTTAGGTTTAGAGTTGACTGTGTACTTACTTACCTCTGCCTCTGGGTTATGTTGGAAGTTAGTTTATAGGTCAGCTTAAATTTGCACTCACAAATCAAAACATGGACTCATTAATTCCGCTAGTTATTCGTGTTAACTGTATCTGTTCTAAAGAAGACACTACTGAAAAATATTAACACCATCTTTATTTATTAAAATCCAAAAAAAACTCCTGAAAACTAAACATCCTCAACATCGCGTCTGATTTATTGTTCATAGTTTATCTCCAGATGTCTTGGTGTTGTTTTTCTCTGACAAGTACATTCTGAAATGGTCCCCACACCTAACTCTCGACTCTCTTGCTCTATCTAACTTCCAGCATCAATAATAAACACCCACATAACCAGCAGAACAGCGGAGCATGGTGTATTATTGATCGTACATATAGCAAGCAACAAGCAGCGGAAATACTGTGGACATCAACCAGAAGAATCCTTTACATCAACCAAAAGCGCTAACTAACAAACGACGTCATTCCTAGACCACTAGACCACTGCGATTTCATCATAGCGATGTATTCGGCTAGCGGTTTAGTATCGATCAGAGCGTGGCGGTAAAGCGCGCGCGCAACTCTCGTATCTCAACGCGAGTACTCAAAACGGGTCATGTGACAGTCATGTTTTGAATTTTCTCAATAATATTATCGGGAAAACTATGTAGAGCTAGGGGTTGTAAATAAAGAGAAAACGAGCGCGTTAGAGATGCTATGATGAATATTTCACTGCGTATGTGATGTTAAGGCCGGTGATTGCATCATTTCTGGGCAAAATATTTTCGTTCGATAGTAACCCGTGGGAGATTTATTTTAACGGAATCAGCGAAAAATTCATTTAAATCACATGAAATGGCATTTGCGCGGTAATAAAGCTATGCATTAAGGACAATACAAAGACGTATTTAAATATTCTAAGAGAAAGTTCTGAATAAACATAAATCCATTTTAGGGGTGTGTCGCTTCAGTGGGAAAGCTTTATTTCGGAAGCACCAAGGATTGGGCCTGCATGACCTTGACTACCCGCGGCCATGCTTCATGCCTGGGAAAAAGCAGTGCGTGTACAGGAACAAATATGACGGGTCAAGTCCAGGCATGCTTCAGGTGTTAACATTAATGTTGTGATCTTTTTAAACTAAATGATATAATGATATTTAAACAGTGAATATGCATTATATACTAAGCCGAGATATTTGCGATATCCCGCTTGGGTCCTCGCTGCCTTCTGCGGCTCTGTATCAGTTTTGTCATCGAGATCTGGTTCATAGCTATTATTGGTTATATTGGTTTGTATTTTCCCTGTAACGTCTCGTGATATTTTTAGAAATAAGATTGTTTTAATCTTAATAGACGAATTCCTGTTTCAATTTTGACTTATCACTGTGCCGATTTGCAACCTTACGAATAATTCGTCGTTTTTGGTCGAATGACTGATATGACGTCATTGTAGGGACGCTATCGCCAAATTTATAGCGTTTTATACTTTTGGTCTCCACCTTACAGTTGTTCATTCAAAACCATAAACCCCGATGTTTTACTTCGAATTAAGCATATATTTGGATGGACCAGAGTAGTAGTGTGCACTTTACATTCGAATAAACGACATATTTCGAGAAAGCGAAAAAATGAACTGTATTATATAAAGGACAAAATATAATAGGTATGCTTTGTTAAGTTCCACTAAGTGTTTGTTGGTGGGGATAACATTTAAACTATTATTGATTGGCATTATATAACAGTAAGCGACAATCAGCTTTCGCATTCAATCACACCGGAAGTGGTAGCGAAATCGGTTGAGGTACGGGAGGCCCCTGATTTGACCCAGGCCTCAACATCTTAAAAGTTGTTAAAACGGTAGTGGTATAGCTCCTCTACTAATGCTCAAGCAAATATAAGGGTTGTTCCACGACTGGTTGGCCAGGTGTCAGGATAATGTGATGTCTGTGGCATCATGCCAGGTGGTCACGATATGCTTTACACGGTGAAGGCAGCACTATATCTGCTTCAAGTGAACACCGTCTCCATATACCTGACGTACTCTTGATGGAAGGATAAACCCAACAACCAAACAAAAGTATCAATATACAACACCAAGAGTTCCGTTTAACATTAGAGCAATGTAAATGTCTTAGTGAATCTTGTAAAGTTTCAGAAGACGTTTTAAAAATACGAATATCAAAGTTAGCTTTTTCAGAACAATAAAGTCAAACAATCTACTTACCGAGTTACAGGTATTCTAATGAATACGTTCTTTTAAAACAGTCCCTGCGTATAGACCACGCTGGCCTTAGTATAAACATCAATAACAATAACGTGCTGATTCCACTAATCCATTTTTCATATTAAAACATTCACAAAACTGACACAACAGACCATATGGACAAATTTACCTTTAAAGGTTCGGAGTAGTTTTTCAATTTTCAGCCTGCTTAGTCATAAATAGGCTTCAACACATGCACTATTATGACGTTCCTTTGGATGATTGTTAGACACGGGACACGCCCTATTGTTTGGGCGAATAAGGGGCTGTCGGGGATCAGGGACTATGGGAGCTTACAAGGGCGGATGTACGGATATGAACGGTTGTTGAGGGGAAGGGGAGCTACACTACGAAAGATAACATTGACATGTATAATGCATAAGGATTGACTGCTCTTTATTTGTGCTGTACATGTTGTTGTTGTTTTTAAGAAAGAGGTTGCCCCTTAAAACACTTGGAGGTGATATCCCACAGTTTGTCTATATCTAGTACATATAACAAGATGTTACACCTGTTCTATGAAATGTGTGCGTAATTGCTACATAAACGTACACTTTAATTTGATTAAAAGATTTATAAAATTATCTCAATTGTTAGACAATATAAATCGTGACATATATCGCTTTAAATTTTCATAATTTCCTAATCTATCCATTTGCACGATGGGGATTGCAGCTAAAAAATATCGACGTTAGAGTTGCTTAACCGGGTGATTATATAAGGATATCTTAAAAGTACGTGGTCACGTGTTTTTTTTAGGTTTAAATATAGATAAATGTGCAGCGTGTCTCGGATAGGAAATGCATTTTTGTAATGACAAGTGGGATGTGTTGCTTTACTTTATCACATGGATGTAGGGCAACAATAAACAGCTCTTTGCGGTATCTTTTCATGTAACAATAATTTATTTGGTTGCAAGAGAGAAAAATAAATAATACTAACTGTCGGAAACCACCTTTAAGTTAAAAGTAATATGATCAAGGGCTGTTTATTTCATTTTTTTTTTCAGTCAGCAAAAAATGTCAAATACTAGCAAAATACTACCTTCAGAGTGTCAGCACATTTATGTTCACACTGCATACAGTATTCTCATATTTCATAAATTTGGGGTTTCGTGGATTACTCATGTGAGTATTGATAAATTGCCGTAGTCAATACAACATACGACTTCACCTTTAGCTTAATTCCAGTACTGTGAAGCAATTATTGGTGACATTAATTGTGCCGGTTATTTTTTACTGTCCGGAAACCAAATAAACAAATCACCATCCCTGTTCCACTACAACTGTGTTGTTGATCTACTCTGATGGATGTTGTCTTATATGTTCTACTACAGGGAGCATCAAAGGGAAGTAATCGTGTCAATGATATTCATAGTGACGTGTAAGACATAATTAAAACTAACAATGCCCCGCCAAGACATGCAAGGGATAATCAAAACGAACAGCATCCTACCATACACTAGACCTGTCACGATCCGCCCATGTATCTGTGGTTTGTAGCAAACGCGACCTTGACAGAGGTTGTACGGTGGAGCGTTCCGGTCATTTAAGCCATGCTGTTGTGTCATATTTTGGGATATTATAACTTGTGTTACGCTTTGTCCGAGTCAAATTAGTGCGGTAACCAATTTGTTACCCATTCCTTTTGTTATTTTTATGTTAAGTTTAGTGTTGTTTCTTTACACTTTGTTAATTTGCATATACCCATACCGCCGTTAAATGCACCGTTTCCGGATCCTTGACAACTTTTCGTATCTGCTTACAAACTTTCTTTTAATGTTTTTTTTTGTGTTTTTTTGTTTGTTTTTTTAAATTTAAATAACACACACACACACAAACACATATAAAATGTGCTTGCTTCTGCTCTTGATCTGTGTAGATGTTGATGTTGCCTTGTAGCGAATTTTAGAACAAGCCTTCAGTATTAGCCACAAACACAGGGTTAAGGTTATCGGTAAACGTATATGATACACGTGTTTAATCACAATAAGTCAGTCGCAAAGTCTGTCATTGTACGCCTCACGGTTTATACGCTACAAATTGATAAGCATTTTGACCCCAACTGGCCGCTATACTTGAAGATTATCTTGTCCTGTCTGTACACGTGAGTCACTTCCGGATAATAAGACACCGACCGGGTTCTCGGGGCAGCGGTGAGTCATTCTGACCCATTTAACAGTGCCGAAATGCAGGTGCTGAACAAGGAGATTGACTGAGGGCAAAACGCGCGTGAATCTGAATCAATCAAATAATACGAGCATTACAGGTGTAGTTAATTATTATAAATAGTAAAGTCCATTTTAATCATTTAACACTTTAAATTGTACTTATAGTTTAATAAAAGTATGTCGCCAAATGGCAGTGCAGTTGTCCGTTTCGGCAATATAATTAAACTTAATTTATAAATATTTGATTAGTACTGTTATGGATTAGCAGCTTAACAAGTTATTTTAGGTAAAATGAGCACATACAATAAAATGTTTTCATTTTGTGCACCTTAAGCAGAAAGCACGACTTCCGCCATGCATATTGTCTACAATTTCTGTTATCCCCATTTTTTAATCGTTCTAACATAAAAGTAAAATGTCCTTATTGCTTTTACAATTAGATATTATTTTGCAAAAATAATAATTTTTATTATTTAGGTATAAAAATTAAACTTAAAATTTATATTTAATATACAATAAAATGTTAGACTTGTTTCAGCAACCTTTGGTATAAACTATCTTAACAGTTCACTTGTAGTGACTCGTAAAAATGTAGTCCAAAGGTTAGACATAGTAACATTTGCATTTGAAGCTATTTTGAACAGGTCAAATCTAAACTTAGGGTGTTTTTTTCCATCAAAACACGAAGCAAGTTTCAAGCTGAGAATTTAAAGCAAAATGAAATTTTATATTTGTTTTTTAAAAAAAACTTATCACGTACTTTGTTTTATCAATATTTTGTTTTTGTTTGATCGTAAATGTTGACTTGCAGTTAACCTGTATACAGTTTCCATATTCTCCGAAATAATGTACTTGCAGGAGCCCACTTTCGGCACATTGACTAAAAACATCTTTATACGTCATAAATGGGCAACATGGCGTGGTCACGATAAAATCCGAGTGGACGTGCTGACTTTTAAGTGAACCAGTTCATCCATTAAAATCAACGTGCTTGTTTTCTGCAACTTAGATATAGATATAACAAGCTTTCCAGTGCCATAAGTGTACCAAGAGTAAACTTAGTAAGGTTCGGTCATTGACCCAAGTATTGGGCCAATTAATTTTATCCATGAGATAAAAGTGCCTTTACATGAATTTGGGCTTAGCAGATTCAAACTGATGCACGCATCCAGCGAACAAAAATAAATATATAGTTTCTATTAGAGATTGTGTTTGTTGCTTCACGTCTTGAATAAAGCCCGTAATGGGATGTGATTGCAATTGTTCACTGTATGCGGCTTTGTCCTTACATTAGAAAATTAATGAAAAAGAAAAACGCGTGTTATTGCATTTGTAACGTTTTCCATACGACTCTTATACAAAAAAAAAATACATCGTAAAATTGCAACGTTGTTCAGCAAACACTGCCCTTCCGATTGTTTTCATCACGAAATTAAAGTTAAAACTTTGCAACTCTTTCACAAAATCTGTCCAATGAGAGCAACTCTTAACTCTAAAGACCCGATTACAGTGAATTTGTTAGAAAAAGAAGCAACCACAAGATTAAGTCACTAGTTCATGGTGCTGCCACAGTGGTAAAGGAATGTGCAGGTGAGATGTGTAGGAATCCGCCTAGCCAAGATACTCTCGCTTAAAGACTATGATAAATAAACTAGTCTTCAAGTCAGTTTCTGTGCAAAATTAGGTAATTAACACATTTACTACATCTGTTCTCTTTATGCTAAAAATAAAAAAAGTAGAAAAACTGCGCTGTTTTGGTCTTTTTTCTTATTATAACATATGTATATCGCAACATTGCAGCTGTTGTTTACTTACGCTATAAAAATTAAAATGGTCGTTTAATTTGTATAGTATTGAAACCCCTGTCTCAACATAAAAAGAGAGATTGGCATTTAGTTAAAATTAATTTCGTCAAAATACATCAATATTGTCCAGCCTTAAGCAAGAAAAAGAGGAGGAAAATCATCAAAAAACGGTATTATGTTTACATTTATTGTACTCAATAAAACAGCAGCATTGAGTCACCATGGCCTATATTATGATGCTGAACCCCAGGTGCTTAAGCTAAAGGTGTGTTCTTGTTTACTGTGGAAAAATCTGATTAACCTAGATGTAACCTGCATCGATGCCTGGTGATTCGACAGATGTTCTAGTCAGGCGGCTGAACTGAACTGATTATGAAGATAATAGCGCAGCGTTTTAACATGTAACAGATTATATAGCAGATTGTTGTCTGCCGTTCTTGCTTTTGAACACAGGAATTAAAATGATATTGGTGAATTTTAAATTACATTAAAAAGATAAGAGATAGAGTACTGTTTTGTTTGTTGTTTTCATTTTGTAAGTTCTTTCGGAAACATAAACATTTTAACTACTTAAACATGATAATAAAGTGGCATTCGGCGCGGACTTTTAAATAGTACGTTTGGTGTGTATTGCCTTGAATGAGGACTAGTCAGCGACATTGAAAACGGTTTCATAACAGAATTGTATTAGGCAGTAATTTGTATTAGCTACATTAGTAGTTGTTGTAGAAGAAGTAGTAGCAGTAGTTGTAGCTGCAGCAGTAGTAGTAGTAGAAGTGGTTAAAGAAGAATAAGTAGTAGTTGTAGTAGAAGTAGTAGTAGCAGTAGTGGTAGTTGCAGCAGAAGCAGCAGCAGCAGCAGCAGTAGTAGTAGTAGTAGTAGTAGTAGTAGAAGTAATAGTAGCAGTATAAGTTAATGTAGTAGTAGTAGTAGTAGAAGTAGCAGTAGTCGCACTAGTGGTAGTAGCAGCAGTAGTATTATTAATGTTAGCTGTAGAAGTAGCGGTAGTATTTTTAGTAGTATAAGTAGTAGTAGGTAGTTAGGTAGTAGTAGGTAGTTAGGTAGTAGTAGGTAGTTAGGTAGTAGTAGGTAGTTAGGTAGTAGTAGGAGGAGGAGGAGGAGAAGGAGTTGTTATAGCTTATTACGAGAACAAATCTGGTCAGTTGCGACACAGTTTATAACATAGATTTTAGATATCTGGCAGACCTTCAAAGAAACTATATTTGTACGCAAATTGTTCAATGTCAAAGCTTTTTTATCAATACAATTTAGGCGAAATACGTGCTTACTCGTCTTTTCTGTAGCACTGACACATATGTGACGATAATATTACTAGTAATATAAATATAACTCAGACGCCAACATAGATGCACCAACACAGATGCCAACGCCAGCACCGACTCCAACTCAGACGCCAAGACAGATGTCAACTTAGACTCCAGCACAGATGCCAACTAAGACGTAACCTTAGGCACCAACACTGATGCTAACTAAGACGCCATTTCAGGCACCATCAGCGATGCCGACACCGACGCAAACACAGACGCCAATTCAGACGCCAACATAGATGTAGCAACACAGATGCCAACTAAGACGCCAACATAGATACCGACACAGATGCCAAACACAGACGCCAAATCAGACACCAGATCTTAAGCCAACTCAGATGCCAACAGAGACGCCAAATGAGACACCAGCTCCGATGCCAACTCCGATGTCCACGCATATTCCAAATCAGACACCAAATCAGACACCAACTCAGATGCCAATTCAGACGCTACTTCAGACGCCAACGCAACTGACAACGCAGACGCCAAACCTCAGGAGAGTGGAATAGCTCTCCATATTCATAGAACAGTCGAGCTAAAAAAGCAGCTTGTTATAATAAACTATTGATGATCTCGTTCAATGGATGTTGTTACTAGCGTTTGATCCGCTTTATAATATCCATGCAGAAGGGAAGAAACCTAGAATCTAGGTATAGTCATCATGGAAATAGAATCAATTAATTACTAATCAAATTGTTAACACCTACCGTGCGGTGAATCATAAATTTTGACTCATATACACAGAGATGTTTTCGAACTCCTGCTTATGTTTTTACAATCTCAGAAGAACATGGGAACGAAAGTCTCCAGGGACGAATGGGATAGCGGTTGTTCGAAATATAAACGTGATGCTTATCGCCTATATTATGTAAATACAGATTACATTTCCCACTTATACATACAAAAACACGAATTTCCTCACAGACGGAGGCTCTTTTGTGATTAATATGCCTATAAACCATTCACCTCAGGCTGACGTTCATGTCTGCAAAGAGTACAGCCAGCATTGTTATACATATTTTCTAAATTATTTCAAATCTTACATTCACATAAATACATTTTGTGTATGAGCCTGAAACAGGCTTCGAAAATGCTAGTTAAAGAAATCCTAAAGGACTCGATTGATAATTTCAGGCACATTCTGATTTTGATTTTTAAGTATTTCTTTTAAGCATTTTTTTCACAACAATGCCCGTCTGAACTTACGTTTGACGTTAAAAATAATCGTTCTCATTGGTTGTAAAGATATTTTTGTTTTTGTCAGACACGTAATTTATTGTCTTTGGTTTTGTTTTCTATATACTTTTTTTTTGTTTTCAATAGGCGAACGTTTATGTCCGAAAAAAATGTAAATTTAACAGTGCTTTCTGAACCACAACGTTTCTTGAGTCAAATTATCTTAGTTTATTGTCTAGGCAAAAGTGTTAACTTTTTGTTTTCAGGCATGAACTTTCTTGTTGTCAATCTCACCAGTTAATGCCTTTTTATACAGTCCAGTAATATTTTTTTTAATTTACATCTTTTGTGGTTTAAAATGCTCTTTCTATTGTCATAATTCCATGTCTAAGAAAAAAGGTATTATGTCGAACAATTCTCTCTTCAATTTACTTAATTTTATTTCTGAGTAAAATGCACACGTATTCCCCCATAAACTATAACATTATTACTTTTATACAATTACCTCTCTCTGGCTAAATCTTTAATCTCTCCGGAAAACTTCCAAGCGATGAGATCATATTAAACTATCTATTATCGAAAGCATCACCTACGGCTGACCTAGTTTGAGCTGTCGATGTCTCAGCAATATTACTAACCGCAAACTGCAGCAGCATTTCAAAATACGACCTGTATACTGGCATCAATACACCTATCAGCGAATGGTGCCAATACCCGTACTTGTATGTTATTACTACGTAGAGCTTCGCGCGTATGTATACAACACCAACCAATCTTTTCGAACTGACAGATATGTTCGATTATTGGAAATATTTGTAGATCTGGTAAATGAAATACGCTTCTGGCAAGAATTGTTGGACTAAATGATAACAGGAGTATTACTGTTCGTACTGTATATGTTGTAGTGACAGTGGCAAAGGCTAGCTTATGAATCACTGGAAAAAGGTCAGTCTAAAATTGGCGCCGTGATTCAGACGTGTGACTCAAAACTCCGGGACCTAGTTTCCAATATCCAGGTACCTAAATTACGGTGCTTGTAATTCCTATACATTACCGATGTTGACAAATCATTCGATTGGCAGTGAGGATCTGCTGATTGTATTAGTGTTTTCGGTGAGAAATCGTCTCAATGGGGATGAACTTAAATCCCAGGCTTCAAATACAAAATGGCCATCCTAAGATTGTAAACCTAATTTTCTTGAGGAAGTTCTAATCTCGAAACCTTCTAAAACACAGGACTTTATCATACGTTCCGTTACCGATGTTATGATTGAAGAACAGAATTGAAAACAAAAAATATGCCTTTCTAGGAAAGAAATATATTAAGTACAAGTTTATCTTTTTAAACTCTTGTTTACCGGCGTTTAAATTGCGTCGTTTATTCATCTTTTTTTTTTTGATTATGGAACAATTCTGAAAATAATTTGTGTTTTGTTAACATTTGTCAAATCTGTATAATAGACCCCCCCCCCCCCCTTCCGCGCACACGCAGTTGTAACAAAATAATAGTAATGCGTACTATAGAAATTAAATGTACACGAAGTGATGGTTTCATGCTAAGCCGTGACAACTTTTTTCGACTTGTTGACGGTGAAATGTAGTATTTTAAAATAACGAGATGAACTGGCCATCTTAAAAGAAAGCAGTACAATTAAACAATTAAGTTATCGTTGTAGTGTACGTCGCAAAAAACACTTGCGATCATAAAAGCCGCGCCCAGCCATTGTTGCGGAGAAAGAGTAAAAACTAAATAAATCAAGTCTGAGTAGAATCAATGGCGCACCACAAGTCAGCTGGAAGACCTTCCGTAGGAGAGTTCACGGTCAGACACGTACTCAACCCAAACAGTAGAATTAACTTTATGGATATTCTAATTTTTCAGAAACACATAGAGTAGGCGTTCTTGGAATTGTTGTTTAGAAATTGTACTCCGGATTGCTAGGTCCCGGGTTCGAACCCCAGGCCTACCATGAGTCTAGGGGAACATCTGTCCATTGTATATTGTAGTAGGGAAATACTTAATGAGTAATGGTTCTACCCAGGAAGTGAGCATTGAGTATTAAGTAATAAACATTGAAATGAACTATAAACGAATAGGTTTAAACTAATATAAACTGAACTTAGCCTGACATTACTTTACTTAACTAAAATAATCCTAACTAAAATATTCTACACTAATGTGGCCTTATATAAACTTAACTAAACTAACATATACTCTAAACTGAAGTACACACGTAATATCTATAAACGAATGAATGGTAAATTCGACTTAAACCAGCATTCGAAAAAGATCAAAGACAGGCATTATTTTCGCCGTGCATGAAATCGTTCCTGGAAAAGAACTATGGCTGGCGCCATGTTATTCTATAAACATGTGAAGTGCGGCGCTTCATAGATTGAATTTCGGTTATTTATAAACTTTGGTTAATATCAGAGTTACACTGGATTGTAGTTTAAAATGGTGCTGCTTTATTGTCTGTTACGTAAAATTGTCTATGTTCCACATGCGTATGTGTGATTTGTTTAATTTAGAATGCATTTGTAACGGCGATACTATGTACAAGTCAAATGTTATGCTCTATTCTGCTGTTTGTTTTCGGGCATTTTCGCATGCGCCTAAAGTCAGTTCGTTACTGCATATCATTTTAAGACATGAACATTTGGCGGCATATAAATATTTTAATAACAATAAGGTTTTGCTGTTTCTTGGTCGGATATTAGGCAAACATTTTCCATTGGTGAGCAGGACCTCGACGGCAGCCTTTGATGTTTTGCTCTCTCTCTCTCTCTCTCTCTCTCTCTCTCTCTCTCTCTCTCTCTCTCTCTGTCTCTCTCTCTCTGTGTCTCTCTCTCTGTCTCTCTCTCTGTCTCTCTCTCTCTCTATCTCTCTCTCTGTATATGTATTGGGAAGCTTCGTTAGATCAGGAGATGTGATTTTGCATGTCTGTTAATGTTAACCGATACGATATCTGTCGTATAAACACATTTCATGTTAGTGTCACAGGCGTCGTTCATCTCCATGGCAACGGAATTGAAATCATATATTGACGAGTCCGAGTATAAACGGCTTTACGTAGAAGAGACCTTCGACATGACGGCTGTAATAGGACAAAATGGTACAAGACACAGTACCTAACTTTGACGTTAACCTTACGAGAAGGTATGCAATAGAAAGTTTGTATTGCCAACACAAATAGTTGCTATATCCCTGCCTATTGCACTTCTAAAAATGGACAAAAATATGGCGTCGAGTACTGAAATCGATGTCATATCCGTAAGTTTAGAACAATGTTAAGGTCATATTGTATATACTTATAATAACTAATTGTTTTATGATAGTTAACCAATGCCAGACTATCTTAGATATAAAAAGCTTTTCTTTCACATTGCGTTATTTCGTTAACTGCATAAAAATGCTATATAGAGGATACCTATTTTGGTGTACGACGGAGTTTACTTCAACGAGTTGTCAGCATTTAAGTTATTTTGGGGATTTTTTGCTGACCAAGAGTTGAAATAAAATCCATCTGTCATAAGACAAAAATCTTTATTTCATGTCTATAATTTTATTTTGAAAAAGAAATTATTTTCCGTTTTTAAATCCTTCTTTCTCCGCAAGTGGCACTCAACCTTAAATACAATCTATTCACTCAGGAAAAATAGTTCCTAATCAATCAGTTTATGTATTTATTCCATTTTTTTAAAAGTAAGAACACAAAATATTAGTAAGCAATATGTAAATGTCATATCAGTAAAACTATTGGCTATTTGGAGCCAATTTAGCATCGAAATATCAAATGAAATACTATGCATAGTTATATAGTTCAACAATTTTCAGTGAAACGCGGATGACCTTTCAAAAATAATATTGGCCATATAAAAACGGGAAATTCATAAGCTTCCATGCATAAATTTGGAATATGTGTTTAGCTTTAAAGTCTTGTTAAGTTCGTGGTGATGATATGACGATTGCACATTGTAACTGGCGAAAGCGATGTGAGTTCGAAACCCACGAAAGACATACAGTACTTTTTATTTGAATTTATGTTCAAAGTGTAGGTTCATGACATGTTTCTGTATTGCTTTTTTGTATCGACATATGTACCTATAATAGAAAGGTAATATTTATGTATTTGTTTTACTTTTACTAATTTGAGAGTATTTTGTCTTAAATGTAAAGCGATTGGTTAAGGATACTAGAGATTACAGCCGACAAACCTTAATGTTTATATGATAGACGGTTTATAGCAAGGTATGTCCACCAATGTTATGGGAGAAAAGACGGTTTATAGCAAGGTATATCCACCAATGCTATGGGAGAAAAGACGGTTTATAGCAAGGTATATCCACCAATGCTATGGGAGAAAAGACGGTTTATAGCAAGGTATATCCACCAATGCTATGGGAGAAAACGCAGGGCCCGCTTATCGCGTAAATAAAATAACGCCGGTTATGTACCTTTAAAGACAAAACTAGTCATTAAAGAAATCATTGTTGTATAATGCATATACTTTTATGAGGCAAGTGCCTCTACAAAAAGAAATACACAGCAAAATATGTGAATAAAATAACTAAAACTAAAGTAAATAACAAAAGAACACCAACAATAAAATACAATTGCGACAATCAAACTTGGGCGGTGGGGGTGTATATCTTCTACCTATGAAAATTCAGGGGGGAGGGGGTGGGGGAGAGAGAGAGATTTCGTCCACCTATGTAAAAATGTCATGGGGTGTGATTTTGTCCTACACTCTTTTCGGCTAAGATCAGTCCAGCAAACAAATTATTCAACATGATTTTTTTCCAAATCTACATAATCTTAACTCTGTGAGTCTCACAGGTCACAGTTGAACCAACAAGATAATGTCTGTTTTCAAGTGAAATGGTCGCCACTTTTTGCCCTCGATTAAAAAAAGTAAGTAAACTGCATGTCGTTGTATCATATATACTTGTAAAATTATTGCAAATATAACGGTATGGTTTGATATGGAGACATATACAAGACAGCATCGACGCAAAGCATCTAAGGTCGCCTTCGAGGTCCTGGTCTACAATGGAACATATACTATAAAAACCGACAATCAGCAATGCCTTGTTTCCGTGTTTCCTAATATGGCAGCGCCCATGAAATGCAAATTATGTAAAGACAGCAGTTGTTTCAAATAAAATGAAAATGTAACTTTTGTTGAAAATTTTCTTTTCTTGTCATTAAAGTAATAAGAACAACAGTGTGCGAACTCTTACTTTTGTAACCCAATATTTTGCGATGATTTTGGATGTTTAAAGTGAGCGGATATACAGGTAACACGACACTAAATGAATTTGTTCTTTGCTTTACAGTAAATGTCACAACTTTGGAAGTAATTTAACAGCAAACCGTTTCATTGGCAACCCAAGAACTATATATTGTGAGAAAGACCAATGCAAATAACAGGGCCTCTGCAAAGAAAAGTTAAATGTCACAAAGACGGTTATCTTCCCCTGAAAACATACACCGTATTTTTTACGTTTTACACATTTCAATGGAATGATCAGTTCCGGTCTACATGGATCAGTCCATTACTGAGCATAGGTGTGCAGTTATTTTGCATTTTCATAATTTTACAATGTTTCAGCTTTGTTTTGCACCAAATTGCATGACATTATCTTCATCATAGCAAATGCAGTCACAAAATAAAAGATTCTACCTTAAAATATAAAAAGGTTTATACCAGGGGTACTACTTCCGGTGAACATTTACTCTTACCACCCCTATACAGGTCCGCGTAAATTCGTACACGTTTATTTCTGTTCGATGACGTAAATTTTGACCCTTCGGTCCACGTGATTTGTGGTCCATGTAACTTGCTTGGGATACCTTACAGCTTTTCTCAAACAAACAAAAAACCATTAAACAAATACCATGAGTATTATACAAAAGTCAACATTTATAGTACATGTATTAACTATGCTAATTGGATAATCCGTTAGGGTATGTGTAAATAGCAATAAGCTAGATGGGTCACTTCTCTTCTTACCTCCCCTTCCTATCCCCTTCCACTGCCCAGGAATGTTTATTGCACATGGACGAGTCATTACGGGTTATTAAGAGAATATGTTTCGTTAACAAATAAAATATTGACTTGATACTTCTCCGCATGTAATGGACAATGAATCACGACTTTAGAATGGATGTTCAGACACCTGCTTAGGTTATTCTCGAGCAATAGTAATTATCACCATTTTCCACATTCTTAGACTAACACACAAAATTAAAATAAATATGAAGAGAGAAAGAGTCATTATTACAAATAAAAGAATGGGTAGTTAATATTACATTATAAGGCCATATGAAACACATAACAAATCATTGGTGAAGCTAAATGAACATTTGGCAAACATTTCGAGAAAGTGGGCAAATTGTTTGGACTTTATGCCGTTATTATTAAAAAAATTACTTTTTCTTAGGATGAGTTGGCGATCGATAAAAAGCACTTTTCAAAATATAATGACGACTGGCTCAAAGACCACGTACCGATTTTTCACGTACTAAAGCCTTTCATTTTCAATAAGAAACCACACATCCGTGAAGATTTTTTTCTGCGAAAAAAAATCTAATCCTTCCACACGACCGAAGTGAAAGTTGTTGATAGTATCGTTTTAAACGGGCAATTATTGACTAACAGCATAAACAATACGATTTAAATTTAAACTGTCAAACGATAAGGTGCTGTCCATTATTGATGATTTACTTTATGACAGGTGTAAGCAGCGTGAATCATGTGACACTAAATCAAGGGCAGATAATCAAGTCAGCTTTAAAAATAGACTGCGATTTTTGCAGCACATTATGTTTTATTTTATGATAATAATTAGATTAGAAAGGAGTCAAAACTAGTTTTTTTACCCGTTTTAACCAAAAAGGGACAAAAATACACTTACATCGTTTTATTTGACCTTTAGCTCTTGAAAAAGGCATACAGCCGAAAATTTGAGTATAAGCGTTTTTAGAAAAAAACAACAACACATTTACCTCAGTTCTTGCTAAAAACATATTATGCTTCCTAAGAAATCCCAAGTTTCATACAATACTTCAAGCTATTAAATCTGCCAAATTTGAGAAACACGTTTGTAGGAGTTAGCTTGTTTCTATTCTATGAGGCGTTAATTTGATCTGAACACATTGCCACAAAACCCATCTAAAACGTTTAAACCAGCTCCTTAAGAAAGAAAGAGGAACTATACAAAAATGATAAATTATTCATCAACGTTTCTGACAAGTAATCTTATAATGCTGAAACTTGCCTGGCACTGATTTCATGAATAATTCGCATATGTCATAACAATTATTACTTAACTCTCGATATTCAATGCCGGAAATGCGGGGTTGTGCTGTTGTTGTTTTTTTTTTAAGTGAAACGTCTCTATTAAATGCAGTATCAAAGTATTGATAAAACAGAAAAATAATATTCTCTGATTTTTACTTTACATGAAGGTCTTCTTCAAAGCAACGCGTATTTTAAAAATGTGAAAAGTGGAAGATACGGCTGGTACGTGCATGACAGAGGCCAAACTGTGAAAGATAACAGGTATAGTATAACGACTTCATTAAAGCAAAGTAACAATATATTTACGCTTTGAACTTTGAATCCGTCTGAAAACATTTGTTTACAAATATTTTGGTTAGTAATTAGTTTAACATAAAAAATGAGACATTTTACCGCATGAACGATGCCGTGAGATTAAAAACGTTTTCACAACAACTTAAGCACGTTTTAAATGACTTTCCGCATTTAATGTTGTCCTTGTCGGGAATTTGTTGTTTTTTGTTGTTGTTTTTATTTGTTGTTTATTGTGTTTGTTTTTTAAATTTTATAATGTGTTCTTAAAGATGTAATTTGCAAATGTCATTTACAAAACGTCGCGTATTATTGATATATCGTTTTTGTTAATTCATTTTCAAAAACTGATTTCTATGAAGTTTAATATGACGGGTCAATTATTACTCGTAGGAAACAGGGAACTTTGTATTAACGCCATCGATATTTAATTGACGCCATCGATATTTAATTAACGTCATCGATATTCTTTTCAATTGACAAAGCACAACAAAAAACCGAGTTAAGTTGTAACTCTTGCTGTCTCGTACTAACTTGTGTTAAGAAAGCATAAAGTAGACTATTATTGTTCTATATAAATTTTGCGATATCCGGGAATGGAATGTCAATATGAGGGAGGGGATAAATCTAAAAACGGTTTTGGTAGAAATAATATAGTTATCCTACTTCCGGTACATTTTGACGTTTTTCGCGTTTCCATGGAAATACCGTGAATGCTAGCGGCTTAAGCTTGTGCTCCGGGTTCGAACGAAAAAAAAAAGTAAAAAGATGTTACTGGAAGTTGTACTGTCACTTGTTGACGCTCGTGTTTATGCAAGGGTAGTTCCACGACTGGTCACCGCACGGGGTCCGTGGTATGATTTCCCAGTGAATGCAGCAAATTGAACGCAGGAAGTATTAACCGCCTCCTTATAACTCTACGATATGGACGATTAATCCAGTAGACAAATAAGAAATGTAATTACCTTGTTCCTAGACAGTAATATTAAAAAAAATACTAAAAATACTTTATATTATAAGTGGGTAATTAATTATCTTCTCTTTAGAGAGAGAGGGATGAGGGTGTATATTGATACACTTGATGTTTAAATTCAGGATATTTTGTTTTCATCAGAAAACTGATATTATTTTATGTACTTTTATGAATAATTTAGCACTAACTTTGACATTATTTTCTGTACTTTTTATGAACAATTTAGCATTACCTATGACATTATTTTCTGTACTTTTTATTAATAATTTTGCGCTTTGACATTAATTTTGTACTTTAATGAATAATCTAGCACTAACTATGACATTATTTTCTGTAATTTTTATTAATAATTTAGCATTAACTATGATATTATTTTCTGTAATTTTTATTAATAATTTTGCGCTTTGACATTAATTTTGTACTTTTATGAATAATCTAGCACTAACTATGACATTATTTTCTGTATTTTTATTAATAATTTAGCACTTTGACATTTTTTTGTACTTTTATAAATAATCTTGCACTATGACAATATGTTCTGTACTTTTATGAATAATGTAGCTCTGTGACAATATTTTTTGAACTTTTCTATTATTTAGCATTAATTATGACATTATTTTCTGTACTTTTATCTCATGATTCACGTAGATAAACACTCGTGTGTAACAAACATACATGCAGACTCAAAAACTCAATGATTGACAAACTAACATTATTTAATTTACGAAAATATTTAAGTCCTTATGTCCCATTTGAATTTAGCAATCTTATTGTTTATATTATTGTCAAATTTATTACCGACGTTTACTCTGACAACATGTTGAGTCACGTGACCAAACGTACGCTGACCTGTGACAGACGTGAATGTCATGAACCGATAGTGTAAGAGAGGGAGTTGGCTCTTTTTCAGATAAATAACGACCAGCACCTTTTTTTATTGGTTTCAAATCTGGTTGAATAAACCCATTGATTTGGTTGTATTTATTATATATTCAATAAGAATGTAAATTATAATAAAAAATGTATTTTATATTACCATGAGTTCTTTGACTATTTTTTTTATTTCTTTGGTCAAAAATGTAAAACTTTAAAGTTTTGACATTTTTGCCCCCCAAAAAAGTATTAATGACCAAGTCATGACAAACAATACAAATTAATATACTTTTTTAATAATATATTTGCAGTTAATATGAAATAAAAAAAACCCTTAATAAAACAATTTAGGCAAACAAATTTGAAACTAACCACAACAATGTAATGGCTGTTATTTTAAGTTATCTGAAAATGGGTCAGTTATGCTCTGGTGAACTATTTCTGGAACTACCTTGTGTTAGCCTGAGAGTCACCAATGAAGCTTGAAGGTCATTCAACAGCAGGCTCAAATCCCAAACCCTCTTTATAGCGTGCTAGTTTTTAAATATTTTTTTTGTATTTCAAATATATTGCAGCCAAATATGGATCACAAATTTACCCGTGCCTCCTACACACAAGTGTAATATGTCTCGAAATAGCTCCGGTTTTGTTTTATCTGGCTGATAAATGGTCAGAAGGATGTATAATTGAACACTGGCGCCAGAGAACCAATCTACAGCCACAACACGACAGAGTTCAAGGTTTGGTGTTATTATTCTTAAGCTTGAATACAAATGTAAGACGTTTCTAAGAATCTCATTATAAATCCTCCTACGCAGAGCAACCACAATGAACCTAAAGGATAAGAAAGAGCTGATGAACGGTATAGATATTTACTCGGAATACCTCGGCCATTTCAACGAAATATAACCGAAGCTTTACGGAAAACGGCGGAATGTACCAATGTGTTCGGATTCAGATACCAATATTTTGCCCAATATTTCGTATGTACGCAATTATCTCCGGAATCTATTTCGCAAAAGTGGTCAGGTCATTTCGAGTGAGATATGATAATTTCAAAATCTGACCAATCATAATGTTAAGAAACCGAACACTTACCCCGGCCCGTTGGTGATGGCAGGCAACATTGCTTAGTTCATTGTAGATCTTTATTAAATTATTATTAGATTATTTAGAAGTATTGTCAGCTTCGTTGAATACATAGCTACATACCGTCAAAAGTTTAATATTTATTATATTTCAATAAAACATGTTTGAGCTGAAATTTTATGTAAAGCTCATTATTTTTCAAGGCCACGCCTACTTAAATGCCAGGGAAACATAATTACGGTGACAGTTTACGTCTGTTAGTTGCTAAAATTCGTTTTAAAACATTTTTAATGCGACTTATGAAGCATTAAAGTATTATACTCTTAGTATGTTGATTGACCCTTTCGTGAGTTCGATTTAAAGCCAAACGAGAATTATCTTTTAAAAGATATACGGCGTCGGCAAGGTACAACACAGGGCATTGGACTTTGTTACAAATGAACATGCTTCTAAGAACCGAGACACCGAACGATTAAATATTTTGCTATCAGTCTCTCGCTCTGCCTGCGCCTCTTAATTCTGAGTTTTTTTACACAGGTTGCGACGCGCTGGAGCGCGACGCCTATATATGGAATGCTCATTGAAATTTGCAAAAGGGGAAAGCCTTTTTCACAACCCAGATTAATAAATAAAACTGGGGAACATAATCGGTAAACGACGTTTTTTTTTTATTGTTTATTTTAATATATTTCTATATTTATGTTTTGTGCTGTAATTTTCACACAAACATGACATAAAACGAGAGATTTTGGTTTATTTCTTTCGTCATTAAAAGGTCTAAACCTTTAACGTAATTATATATGCATTCTCAGTCCTTACATATTCATCCTTATGTACTTAGAATAACTAGGAATAGACATCGGTACGTCCTTCGATGTTCAGATTACATGTTAAACAAAGTGGGATTATCTATTACCAACGAAGCAGTCCATAGCCAAAAATAGTTTGTAACATGCTTGAAGGGTTCTTGGAAAAGAGGTTAAGGTTACGGACTTGGGATAGGAGGGTTCAACATTCAAACCCTAGACCCGTAAAATTTTCAAACAGATCTTTTTCGATTTGGATGATCATTAATAAAAGTCCAACAAACGAAAAAAACATTTATAACATGCTTGAAATATTCTTGGACACATGGTTTAAGTTATGGACTCAGGGTCGGAGGGTTCTGGATTCAAACCAAAGACCCGACATGAGATTTTAGTCCTTTCCCAATTCTTTATTTTCACGAACATTTTGTGAAAACAGAATATGTTTACACTTCTTGTTACTTTAGTGACCACTTCCTTACCCCCAGATATACTAAATAGCAGTATCCATCTTGAATAATATTGAAAACTTGCTTTTCAAAATAAGTCATTTGATATTTTGTTGTATTTCGGTCTCATATTGAACGACATATTTCCTCACATATGACGGCAACTTTTGTTGAGTAATATTTTTACGTCAGCTCAATGTGTAACTACAAGTCTAACTAGCAATAATTACGTAATAACTTTGCTGTGTAACAACTTTATTGCCATCGGGATCAATAATATGTCAGGTCGGTCTGTTTACTGTTTCTCTCAGTTTTTGTCATCTATTCCACTTTAAAATGCGTAAAGTGGGTTAATTTTAGGAAGCACAAAACTTTGTTATTTATGTACATAACCCATATACAAAAATGCTTCCATGCAAAACATCTTTGATAAAAAACAATAAGATACTGAGAAAGAAAAACAGGCTATATGCATGTGTCTAAAAATAACTTCCTGAACAATAATGTTTTTCGTAATGTACGGCTGCTGCTCACGTGAATTGTCTGCTTGTACGCTTAGTTTAGAGTTAATTGTAATAATTTTGCATTTTTTTCTTCTACACACGTAAAATCTTAAAAAAATAATCGGTGTCGGGTTTGTTTTTTTTTTTTTTGTTTTGAACCATTCTATGGAAGACAGGATTATATACTTTACATACTTTTTTTTCTGGTGATTTATAGTTATTGAAAACTATCTAATACAAACCATAACTTTTCAATTATGTCTTCTTACTTGCTCAAATATTGCTTTAACCTCTTTTCAAGTTTTTTGCGTGGCCTTTGATGCTTCGCATCAATGACTTTTCTTGTAGAAGCTGGACGGATCAAGTGATGCTGTACGCTTTGTACGCTCTTAATAGTGTGAGGTATTAATTTTTGATTGTTTATGACATAAATACTCTCACCCCGATCCCGATCACCAGCCACTTTAACGAAAAAATGTAATGATTCGGTGACGTTAGTTTACGAAAATATTTAAGTTCGTTAAAAACGATACAGCATATCATGCTTGAATTTGCACCCTTGCCATGACATGCATTCGGGCTGACCTTGCGTCAGAATTTGTAAGTAGGCCATAAGTAAGCAGGGGCGTAGCTATGCATGATATTATTTGTACACATTTGTACACATGGCCGCTAGCGGGGCGGGGGTCAGGAGGCATAACACATGTATGTATGTTCAAAGACAATAGGTAGAAAATTAGACTGCCATTCAAGAGATTACTGGTTCGAATCTTACAAAAATCAAACATTTATCTTATTTTCTTATACACCCACTTCAGCAACTTAATGAAATACAGAAATCTAAATGAAAGTGCAGCACTGCTTACAAAGATAAATGTTGTTGAGAAAGGCCCATTGACCTAGTGGAAATCGTTCTACGGCTATCAATATGGCGACCGTGAATGGGTCGTAAATTCTGTCACTATCCAATACCAGCCCGGAGACCCAAGATAATGTTACGCCTGTCGACTTCTCTTAGTTCTTTACCCTGCTGAAAACATAATAATCTGGTTTAGGCCAATATTGTATAGGTAGATCTACCAGCTGCTTGCTAGAAACTGTCTGATCAGAATCTGGACTGTTTGCGTGCAAATTTTGTGTTAATATCTCTAGTCCGGTTTGTTACAATTAATAAAAAGACATATGTAATTTAGTGTAGGTTGTTAACGGGTGTGGCGGAGTATGGGTTAGAATCTGTTATATCGTGGTAGCAGCAAAATACAAACCCTGACAGAGTGGCGGAGGACATGAAATGATGAAAATCAATACGGCTGTGGGCAGTGATAACTTCTGGTCGCATTTGCCAAGAAGTAGATGGCCGTTTAATATGATACATGGGTGTCTTGGTCATCTTCTGATACTTATATAAAGTTATATTGGTTGGATATTTTTCAAAATGCATACACATGCAATGGGAATTTTATCAACTTTTACAGAGCCTGTTAATAATACTCCACATGTGGTCAACTTTGTTGTTGATGCTCTTGTATATCGTTGTCAAAGATACACAAGTTGTAAAAAACATTTATTACCTGGAAGAATTTAGTGCCGATGACGTTTTCATGACATCCGTTTAGACAGTCATTACACGATTGTCATTGTTTCAGTAAATATAGCGCTGTTAGATTGTCCTTATTTTTATACTTTAACTAAAAGTTCCGTAAACGGGCAATTTGTGGGATTAAATCGCGCTGTTCTTGATGAAAATATAAACGCATATAAACATGCAACCACAATCATCTTCATTTTATTGAATTATCCTGTTAAAATGTGTTGTATAGTAATGCCTGGCAGAATGTACGAAATAACTGAATTTGCTTATGCATATGCAATTGTTCTTGAATCTGGTATTATTTTTATTTTATAAAAAGGACAGACTTTAGAATTATTTCTTACATGTAGGCGAAATCTTTATATTCAGTCTTTAAGAAAGGCAGGAGAATGAGATTGGCAGGGAGTGAGGGAGTGGGGGAGTGAGGGAGTGGGGCTCAATGGATGGCTGGGAAGATGTATTGATCCGGCCGCTTGGTAGAGCTGCCACTTTCACAGGATTCTCTGATTGAACCTTTGATTACATATTGATTGGCGCCGCCAAATAGGCATAGCTCGAGGTCAACCTGGGACTTCTTTTGTACATAGGAACGTGGTGGTATTTATTGTAAGAAACAATGCTATTTGTACGAGAATGTTTTGACATGATTCTGTTTAACGTCACTGTAGTAAGTTTTGTGTTTTGGGACTATAGCTTTCTTAAATGGCTTCTCAGGGTAATGGTTTCTATTCCATATTGTGTTATACTTGGGGACATATTATTAGCATTGATGCAAGTTCTTAAATTCAAAACAAGATGATGTCCACTGTAAACACACTAAACTGTAACACTTTTGTACAAGTGCTTACTTTAAAAAACATGCCGTGAATACCTAAAATGGCATTATACCCAGGCACGTACTCTGCAAACAACCGACATGGTATCACATTACCTACAGTTGTGTAACAAAGGACAAAACAACCACAATGGAACAATTTTAAAGGTGATGCCTGTGTTTTTGGTCAGTGAAATTGCTTGACGTCTTAGTCCCAGTCAGCCCGGGTTGGAGGCTTGTTCAGGCCATTCGAGTTTGGTGGTCTGCCAGCAGACCTGTGGTGCTGTGTTACACTGTTTAAACCAAACACTAAACGTTCAATATATTATATGTAAATACATAAACTATCATCTCTATGACAATAAAAGTACGAAACATTAATAATTTCACTTACATAGATGGGCACGTTACACAGTCACGATTGAAAACATTCTTGTAACAAATCACTAAATGTGAAATATTTTTGCATCAAAGAACATGTTATGACTATCTAAATGTCACGTGTTTATTCCACTGCGTCGCTAGTGTAGAGTTTAATTGGAAATGACGCCATTTTAAGCAAGGGTTTATTTCAAGTGCATCGAACTCGTGTTATGGCATGCTTAATGTCGCGTATTAATTCCACTGTGTCATTAGTGTATATATTAATAGGCAATTACGTCTCTTAAAGCAAGTGTTTATTTCCGGTAAATATCTTTCGCTGTATATTTCAAAGTATTATTTGTAACATTGTTTCAAAAAATGCGTTGTGCACGTTACCTTTAAATGTTAGTTGAAAAACCAATAATGAGTTTGACTTCTGTGACAATGTTGCTTACAACAGACAAGTAATGCCAGATTTTCGAAAAACCACAGCGTGGATTAGAAGCCTTTTTATTCGATCGTTACATGCGAGCTGTATTCGTCACAAAATGATCGTAAGTATATACTAAATGATACAGCTTCGATTATACTATAAGTTAATTATAAACACTGCTGTCTAACGACAGTTAGGAATTATGCAGAACATGTATCTTGTAAAAAGGATTTATTTATTTAACAAACGTTGCTTTTTGCACATTCTGCATTTGCGGTATTATTGCTTCACAAACATCTCTCTTAATTCATTATTAACTGCTGAATGCTTAGCGGTTTCCAGAATTTCCATTAACAAAGTGAACACTAAGCGACATTGGCTCTCTTCATTGTAAGTTTGCCGACGTCCTGCTATTGTGGTGGAGGGAAGAACCACCGGCGCACAGTATGTCAGCTTAAAGTCCTTCCTAAATTCGCACCCAGACCAGGGCTCGAACTTGCACGTTTAGGAGATTTAGTCTTGATGTTTCTCTTTATAAATACAAGTATCCACTTCCTTACCAATAGTGTTCAATTAGCATGATTTTTGTAAGCGGTACCTATAAAGGCAATACATCCTTTTACACCATCTGAAAACAGTTATGATATAATCTAAAACCGTACATAACAGACAGGTTACATTTATTAATTGATTTATGATGTAAATGCTTTAAAGGTATATATTTTCTTATTTAAAAGTGTAGGCTATCTAATAGTATTAATCTACATTCACTTCCACAAATTACTTAATCGTCAGGATTTATTTATTCAATTTTCCTTCGTATATCGGCTACATCCATTTTCAATAAGGAAAGGCTGTACGCGTGAGTGGATTCTAAAGAAACATATTTGCATGTATTTCGCCATTATTGGAGTTATTATAGTTCCCGCTTTCATGCATAATTCATCCTTCATTTTATTTCCCCCGGAGTCCCGTCCATTACTCTTTTATTTATTGATTCCCTAATGGCATTATAAATAGGAAAGACGGCATAATAGTGTAGCGATTTGGAGCGCATGTATAACTATGAACCTTTATGGAGGGTTGGTCGACCCCTTCCTGATATAGCAATCAATTATTGTCCGCCACAACATTTCCGTTCTAGGGACTCTTGCTAATTACGAGTGGATTTGGTCCCAAATGCACTTATTGACCTCTGCTAGTTGGCAGCCGTGACGTATTGCCGCAAACGAAACTATCAATAACTATAACCCGCTATTGACATAATCGGCATCTGTTGGATTTAAAACTTGTTTTCCGTAACATTTAGCATATTAAGCTACATGCATATTGTATAAAATCACTGTTTTCACATTTCAGTCGTAAAACAGTTCTCATAGTCGTGTCATCAATGGCAAGATTTTTTTTCTATTAAAGGTGCTTTCCAACAGTTTGTCAACATCAAATACATGTTACAATATATTATCCGTGTTTTGGCGAATTTGCTCATACTGTCTTTAAAAACTCGCAATTTAATCTAAGTTAAGACGATTTTGAACACTTCCACAATTGTTAGACAGCACATATCTCAAAATAGATAGCGCAATGTGTATTCTTTTCAAATCTTTAAAAAAGCACAATGGGGATTTCTTAAAAAAATTGAGCGTATTACACGGATGATGATGTAATGCCATCTTAAAAGATAGCAGTCACGTGGTTTTTCTTAGTTTAAACATTGCTAATTGACGAGCATGGTCAAGATAGGAAATACAAACTTGTAATGACAAGTGGGGTGTTATGATTCACTTTCACATAGATGTAGGGCATCAGTTAACATCATTGTGTGGGATCTTTTCGTGTATCAATCCTTCTTTGGTTGTCTAAGTATCAAAACCTTGGTCTAAACTGTCGGACATTAGCTTTAATCTAACTCTGCTGAAACTTTGTGATCCAGGATAAAATAATCGTAAATGAGAACACACACCTGCTGCTCATTACATCGGCTTTTCTCATACAAGTAGTGACTAAAAGATTTCCAGTGATTCGAACATTTTTTTATATGATGCATGGCAGTTGCAGATACAGCAGTATTACAGCATAAAACGTTTCATTTCGATTTACGTTTGATTGATGCTATTTAACGATGTTTGCTGCTGTTAGCTTTTTGCGGTTTCATTTTTTCATTGCTTTTGTATCCTCACCACACGAGCTACCAAGCGTACAGATTTAGGTTATATACGTTCAGTGACAGGTGTCGTCTGACGATCGATACTAGTTAGCTAAATGACAACCCAAACCTGATTGGCTGGCTAAACAAAGAAAAAAACAACATATTTACCAATTTCTCAATGGTTGGCACAAATTTTGTAAAATACCATCCCACACAGTTAATGCTCGTATAAATATCCCAAGATATATTTATATTTATCTAATTACATTAACCCTGATTTAACAGTTGTTTTGTAATCAGTAGATTAGCTCATTGTCCCCTCACCGCGTGGGTTCGTGTCACGTTCGGAGAGAAAAAAAAGTTATGACGGGAGGTCTTCCAGCTGACCTTATGGTGTGCTGGTGGCTCTACCTAGATATTAGTTTGGGGTCTTCCTTACCAACCAACAGCTGGAAGTCGTTCTAATGACGATAATGTCGGTACGATGAACTACAGAGCAAAACAAAACGCTGTAGATTGTGACCTTCTTTAGTATTAGAGAAACCAAACAATGAGTCAATACCAATCGCAACATCATGATTATAACTGCGTAAGCCTCAGATGGCCGGATATTACCGAGCAGTATGCCGAGGATTTTATCTACTGTACATACTGTACATATGTTTATAGTTTATTTTGTTGCTAGTTGTAATGTGTGTATATAAGTTCATTGTATTTGTTTTAACTCCCGATGCAGGTGCTTACTGTTAGTTGTTTCACTTTGACGGGGTGTTGTTATTTATAGCGTTTGTTTGCTAGAAAAACCTTCAGGAAGTGCGATGTTGGAGCGCTCCACAAACCAGGTTTAAGCACCCCAGTTGGCCCTTTTGCCGACTGACCGTTCCAAGGCGGTAACGAATGGTTTTTCTTTATGTGTGTTATGTCTCGTCTCTGTGTGGGTTTTTTTCACATTTGCATTTACCTTGTTTGCCTTTGTCTACTGATGGATAAAATTTAAATATCTGTTGGAGTTTTGATAGGACCTTTTCTTATTTACCTATATGAAAAACAAAGAAGCCTAACCATTCCTTACATGCATTTAAGTTGTTTACCAAGACATTTATGCTAGAATATTTTTTCCTGAAATTAAACCCTGGGAAAAACACTATGAAATAAGTGACATTTTATACAAAGAAACGTCTATGCATTAAGCGCAATGTTTTCCAGGAAGGCTAACCATTATGTGTTGTGTGGTCGCCTGTCAATTTTCGCCGTTTTTTGCTTAACATTTTCTTTCTCATTAACAGTTAGAACAGTGTATGCAAATACAAGCCTGGACGTAGTTCGATAAATGCACAACACCTCTGTCTGACACCGTCAGTTCATTACATTTACCTATCACAGGTTCGGAGTATTTTAAGCAAATAGGTTCAGTATGACGTCAAGTAGAACGTCGGTTATGCATTTGTAAATAGCTATTTCAAATCGGCTACACACTTAGTTGTGAAATACCATTGGGATAAAGATAAATGAATATTGATAATCAAAGATGTCAATAAGAAATGCATTTAGCTTCTTTTTTTCTTTACATGTATATTTCAGATATATATATTATAGTTTACATTCGAGTAGTTATCTGCCTTGCGTGAAAAGTACTGAAAATAATTCCATAGTTATTGTTCAGTTACTCAAGTAATCTTAAGTATTTAGACCAAAACAAAATACTTATAATTAAAACACGAACTGTACAATATTCATGAACCTCAAAAGCACAACAAACCTCTTGATCTTATTTGCGCCACGAGTCTTGACATTTATGGCCGCGAGCCTGTTGCATTGGTATACGTAAATGTGCGGGTAACGAAAGATAACTCTTCATAGAAAGACATCCCCTGTGTGAAACCATAAAGATGTACAACCATATAAGCTTCCTCAGGTTATATTTTATGATGTGTAAAAAGACACGTTTTTAAAATAAACACGGCCACACTCGAAGAAAAAATCGTTAAGCAGTAAACGCTTGCTTATAGTTGTAAATGACTATGATAACAATGAATAAGAATATATGACAAAGTCCTATGAGCATTGCAACATATACCAAACTCCGAAAAGGCATAGAACAATGGTATTTCACATGCAAGCCAAGCGAAAAGTAAGAACAAATTTGTGATGAGTCATCTTACGAAAAGAGCAAAGCCGACAGATACCGCCTTGGAACGGTCAGTCGGCAATATGGACCGACTGGGGTGCTTAAACCGGTTTTACAGAGCTCTAACCTCGCACTTCCTGACGGGTTTCTCAAATGCAAGCAATGAACAGTAAAACGATCTATTTGAATATAAAATGTCCAAGCGCTGATATTTTCTATAAGTTATGGCGAAAGTAGTGACGTCATTGAAAAATGTGTGTGTGTGTGTGTGTGCGTGCGCGCGCGTGTGTGTGTGAAGCTTGGTAAAGACTATTATAATTCATGTTTAATCGTTGAATTTATTAATAAAGTTTACCTGAGTCATAATTCAAACATTCATCAGGAAACATAAAAGAAGAACACAAAACCATATAGTCTCAACAGTATTTTTACACGTTATTAAAATTAGCTGGATATCGCTATACTGGCCATTGTCGTGCTTGGGGTTTTCCTTCACAAATAATTAGCTGGACGTTACCAATATAACCATACTTGGGTCAGTGCGATGCAACAGCAAACAAGCAAACATTGCATTTAGTTTAAACTGCACGAGCATTTGTAGTCCAATTTGTCAGGGAATAATAACAAGTATAGAAGGTGTTCAAGTCCCGGTCAGGGTGCGAACTTTTATGAACACGTTGTCTATTTGCTGCTCTGCTGTACGCCCGTGGTTTTTAACAGAAGCTTATCTGAGGCCTTCCTAACAAAGCTGGATGTCACCAACGTGATAGTCGTTGTATCTAATTCTAAAACACAGACAACACAAACCAAGCTGGCATTCTATGATTGGTACTGGTTTGACTTCCGATACCAGCAGGCCCAACTGTATAAACAATGGTGATTGTATTTTCCAATAACCGCTGTACTGTCTTACTATTTCAATTGTAATATTCCAGTTTGGGTTTTTGTTGCTAATTGTTTTTCATGAATAACGCCAAAACAGAGGTAAATGTACTAAACTGACGGTGTAAGACAGTACACTCAGTAGTCCGCCATCTTAAATATCTGTAAAATGGATGCTGTGTTTATGGAATTCATCATTACAGAGTTTCGACAGGCATTATTCCTTCCCTCGCTATTAACAGAGATTTTCCATGAACAGGGAAAATCAATCGAATTTTAATTAAATAAACGACCCGCCGATCTACATTTAGTTGTATAGGCACCCATCAATCAAAACATCACGTGACTTCCTGTCGACGCACAACCCGAACTTATTTCGCCTGGCCGCGCTTAAATACCATTAGAACAGAGTAACTGAGTTGCAACTTGTTATTCAACCGTTAATATGTTTTCTTTTGTTTTCTAAAATTGCCTTGATGACATTTTTTTGTAATCAGAACGTGTCAGTTTGTTACTATGGTTACGGAAAAGAAACGCTACCAGGCGGAATCAAGTTGGTTCAATGTTTACAGCGTTTCATTATATTGAGAAAAAATGTCATTCACACCGGGTTACTGCTTTTTTTTCTTATTAAAGCTGAAAACCTTAACGACCGATTGGTTGGTTTCCTACTATGACAAACGTTTTTATGTACAAATACGAAGCGGTAGGGTTTATGTGTCTTCACAAATGTCTGTAACTTAGTAAGTATTGGTGTTAACACAACATATATGCTGCAGTTACAGGACCTGTGGAGATCAAGTTTAATTTCGTTGTTTGTAAGTTCCCAAATTAAAACTGAATGATTTTCAAAAAAAGAAAACAACACGAATTTTACGAAGTGTTAAAATGTTTTTCAAGCAGGAGTCTTGTTATAGGTACGCTTAAATTTGCATTTTCATCAACTATTATCTAAAATGCGGCACGTCATTTAAGAGAAAGCAAATATAAGTGTTGCAAAACAAGCCATTCACTACTTCGGAAAAGTAGTCACATTGTAGAGACAATGAAAGTCGGTGTAGTTAAACTGTCGTCAATAGCTTTAGTGTTAGATAAACTGTCCATTCTCTAACTATACAATTCCGCGTTCAATGTGGACATATGATAAGCAGAAGGTCAAGGGTCAAGGACCAAGACCAGGAGGGGTTATCTGTATCGTCCTGTGCTGGTTGCCTAGTTTTACAGGATGCTGTATTTCTAAACGCTCCATGTGGTAGTATATGTATAATGAAGTTTATTTTGTTGCATTTAGCCTCCCTGTTGTTGTGTTTACATAAATTTAGGCAGCAAAGTATGTGTCTGCATCTACCGAATAAGCTAAATACATAATTATTACGGAGACAAACTGCCATTGTTGTTTGTTTGATTTTCTATTAAACATTTGTCCTTCCCTATTTCCAATTTGTATATAAAGGAAGTTAGTGCATCACATTTTTGTAACATAAGTATTAAACATTGAAGTATATGTGTCAAAAAAATGAACTCCTGGGATTGAATAAAACTTGATTTAAAGTTTAAAATAACTAAATGAAGTATTTTTCAAATACAATACAAACCTAACAAATTGTTGCTCAAGGTAAACATATCGATATATATAACAATAAATTCAAAATTTGTAAGTAATAATCTATTTTTAAGACAGATGAAACACTCAGAAGAAATGCAGCTTTGTTTTGAGAGTACGATTTATCATATGACCAGTATATACTTAATATCACCATTCTCCACAATCTGGATGAACCTTATCCTAAAGACATATCAAGTTTAATCCATCAGCTTCCTCGATTTATGTTATTTCAATGCTCATTACCTTCACTGTGCCATATCTTTATAAAATCGACCGCATTTTATTCAATTCTTAAATGACAAAACTCATCTAATTAAAGATCCACCATACTTTGTCTGTTGCGTTCAATTATTTCTAATGCCCTCGTAGCATCAAAATATCTCCCAATAGTTTTAGCATTCTTTATGGGTTGATTTTACATTCATTCCAATTTTGCATGCATAATTAATGCCCATGTATCGCCTTGTTTTCCATTACCCAGTCAGTCCATAGCATCACTAATAGGACACTAGTTGTACGAGAGATTGCTCGTAGCTTTCCCGACATTTTGGATCAATTTTCAACTTTCCGCAAAGATGCATGTTAATTTCTTCATGTTGAGAACAAAGACCTATCGGTCTCAGTTTATAACTTTGATCTTGTTAGGGGTTTTTTCGTTAGTGCATAAATTTTCACACTTATTAATGGATTCAAACTGCCCCAGATTACACAGATCACAACTTACTTAAATACGAATATTTGAACATGCTTCTCTCCACAAGATTGAAACGCCTTTACGTTGGGAGAGTCAAAAGCTACACGGGGTTTTATTGCTGTACTCTGATATCAATGTAGAGTTTTTAAATAAAGTAATAAAAAAATGATAATGATAATTATTTCAAATGGATCCGCGTTTTGGGAATTAACGATAAGGCAGAAGCTCCTAAGGTATAAATCCACATTTTAAACTGGATTCTAAGAACCGGAATTTACTATATCAAAACTTTTAAACTTTCCAAACATCAACAAGCAAGGAATCAGCAACACATTTAAAAATGGATACGGATCGAGATCAGTCTGGTACTGTTATTCTGAGGTCGTCCCCCGGGACCCATTATCATGAACATCATATCGCGTGTCAGTTAACAACGCATGGCTTAGAGAGGGGCGCGCTCGATTTATCGATCTAGTAAATATTTCAAATGAAGCATTTTACTGTAACTGAATGCATAATCGAGTCAACAGTAATGGGTTATTTGTCTAAAACTGAATCCGAAGCGAAAGCGGATGAAATATATTGGTTAAATTTGACCTCAAAAATGAATACCGGTATAGTTTAAGAGTATTTCAACTGTTTTTTAAATGTAAACATATTTCACAGGATGCTCTTTGTTGTAAATTATAACTAAACATAGCGATTTTAGGATATTTGTTAGGCATAAAAATTATTAATATCGCGACGGCCAATTAACTTACGAAGATAATAAGTTTATGTATTTTTATAAATTCTTTATTATTAATGCGCTAAAATGCATATTAGTATGGGACCATATAGGTTTATAGAATTCAGGTATAGACTATCCTTATGATAAACTTTTTTATGCACAATAGGATCTCATTCGTTGGCTTATATTCATACGCTAAATTCTGACCAGCTTCGTATAAAAAAAGTAGTCCCAAAAAGCTATAACCATGATACATCTCATGGCCATATAAAATGAAACAAAAAAAGGGTGGAACGCAAAAGTTGGCACTTTGCACCTTGTCATCTAGCGTTCCGAAAACTGCTTTGCAATATCATCGCATCTGCTTTTAAATTCCTTTCTGTTTGCATTGCCAACCTGTTATTCATCCATTTTTAATCGGTCCTACGTACATTGTTATGTTCAGCCTGTAACGCAGTCCCGATGTAACGGCGATTAACCCTTGTCACGCTACACTGTTACGAAGCAATACAAAATCCTAGATTGTTGCTAAAAAACCACAAGCACTGGTAACAAGATAATTGCTAACGACTCACTAGCAAATATAGCAGTTCCTGATCAGACAGCTCCGATCGGGAGCGGGTCTATGTAGATCTTTGCTACCTGCCCAATCTTAGTCTTTCTAAGCGGGTTAAGATTGTCCTGGGAAGACCCTTGAGCTTGTTGTTGGTCGATACACATGTAGCTTTCCGCGATGAAAAAAGTCCATCCACTGTCAATACCTTGATCTTTTATCAGGTTTCCGGAACCAGGGGCCATGATATTAAGACTCTGAAGAAGGATTATGATATCTCCAGAAGAAAATATTGACATCTCTCCATCCGTAATAAAGCCAAGGTCAACTGACACGTCGCATACGTCACGTGCTTAAAAAAGGCAATTCGGTTTCCCTTTGCAAACCGAAGCTTTCATTTTTGCAATTCTGTGCAACTACTGTAACAAGTTTTGGTAAATTCCAACCAATTTTCTCTCAAAATTCACTATTTACCGCTAAATTTTCCATATCTCCCCCGTTTTTCATTTGCTAACCCATATGTGCATGTTTGCAAATTCTGATTGGATAATGATACAGTGAATTGCAATTTTCTTGTCAGATAAGAGAAGATATTAGAATCCGTACTTCAGCCACCAACCTTAAAGTAAGAATATCTTATATCATGAAATTTAAAAATTGATATTTTTTTGAAAACGCAGGAAAATGTGCACTGATACTGAACTTCTTAAAGGTGTCGCTATTCCTGCTCTCTAGACAAGTATTCATTGCCGATGAAGAATTGTTGTATTTCGACTTGTGGCGATTACTTAACGTCTTGCTCATTTCCTGATCCGTTTTACCTTATTTGATTTCTTTCTCTGTCTGTACCATCCTTTTTTCGATAGCGTGTTCCATTGATTTCATTGCATGTCCGTTACACATACAATATCAACAATTAAATGCACACATCTAAACAAACAACACAATATCCCATTTCATCTGTTATAGAAATGTATCATATACTGTTAAAAATCATTTATTAAGAAATCTTTTGATGCCGTATACTGTTATTTTCTATTTTAAGTAGACTTAGTTTGTACTTGTAACATTTTCTATAGTGTTTTCAACTGATTAACTTATTTGTTCCTTTCCAAAAGCATTCGATTCTTGTCAGAATTGTGCTTAAAAGAAAATATTTGCATCGTTTGGAGTACCAGAAAATTTAATCAATAACTTGCCCCTGAAACTCAGCAAACCTTGAACATAAACATCAATAATTGCCATCATATTATAACTGAAAAGACATAATTGTAGCTATTATTTATAAAATCGACACTTGAAACTCAACAGAAATTTCCACGGTGGCTTGTCATGTAAAGTTCATATACTAGCATTTATTATATGGTAAAATCAAATTAATTCTGTCAAATACTGTTTTAAACAATGTTTATATTGAAAGTTATTGATAGTTTATATTGTCTTTTTTGTTGTTTGTTTTGATTTCTTTTCTTTGTTTTGTAGCATTTGTTACTTGGGTTTATTTTAGTATTGTATATTAACCTGAAACATTAATATATACATATATTCATGTTAAGTTTGGTTAGTGACATTGACCTCACACACCATTGCTCGATGTTAATAACGTTTCAAACATTATATTGCATTAATGTTTTATCTATATTGTTCCAAACCATACCATTTAACGAATTATGTTCAAAAGTTCTTTAAAATTGTTCTTTTATATACAATTTTGAAAATTGCTAACAATTTCCAGTGGTTTTCTTCAGAGTGACTGGCCGTTACGATATACGGTCAGTCACTAAAAAGATCTTTGTAGTATTTGACGAACATTTCTTTAAGAATTATTAATTACAACACAATGAAGGATATATGTGTTGTATGTATATGTGTTGTATATATGTGTTTAAAGGTTGTTTATGGCAGGGTAAACCTTTACAGCCTTATATAGTCTCAGTTCTCTGTGCCTTGACTTCAAATTTAAACTTCATCTCACAATTACCAATCTTTTTATCAATAAGAAACATATCCCACTATTGTACTTTGAGATGCATACCTTTGCAAATTTTAATTGATTAATTAAGTTAACAAGCTAGCTGAAATACATGTAGGAACATTTACTGTGTGCGGTTAAGATGCGACGCCTAAATACAGAAACAGAAATAAATTATTTGGAAAACTCATGTTGTTGATTTCTACTCACCTATTAACCCCATTGTGACCGTTTTACGTGTTCACGTTTCTGCAATACTTGTCTATAGGAGGCAGGTGCAAGAAAAATAAATCCAGACTATTTTTTCTGCACGCAAAGTGTATACCAGATGCTGGATAAAATCCACACAAAAATAAAGCACAGAATTTCACGAACTGAAAATTATGTACGTTCACAACGTACACTTTTCCTATGCTTTTGCTTTCCTAAGGAGAAAATAGAGAGGGATTATGATTTTCCCCAAAACTCCGCAACACATATTAATCTGACGTCATCAGGTTTTGTATATGACGTCATTAATGTCATGCGCGAACCAATGGAACCTTTTGCAATGCAATCCACCGATTTTACCTCGTATAAAATATATAAAACACAATCCAATTGATATCTCTTTGGTTTCACAAAATCACAATAAGACAAATATCACCACAACACGATCACGATGGCACTAATGTCAGTTTTTACGGTGGAAAGCTCTAGGGCATTTACTACAACCGAACCCTCGTAAGGTCACCGAAGCTAGAAGCGATTAATGCCTCTCAGCAAATTTACCTTCCTCGGATGAGGAGCTAAAATCGATGACACAAGTGTCCTTTTACACTCTCGAACAAACACACGTGCTTCGGGAGACTCGTATCTGAGAGACTTCAATGTCAGTGCCACCGGAAACAGATTCAGTAACTGATATCGAAAGCATAGTAAACATCCACACTGAAATCATACGATTTTCAGAGAAAGTATTGGTAAGAAAAAAATGTTGTTATAGGTCAATCAATGTGCGAGCAATCGAAATATATATTTTTTTAATTATTGTTTATAAACTTCACACACAAGTTAAACCAATCACTAACTGATATCAAACGTACTTAACTATTAAAGACATTAGCAAAATTTAAAATTTGTAGAAAGTGTTATAGGGTAAACATACTGGTTTTCATATATGCTTAGTGCTGCTCCTGAGTTTTAAGTACAACAAAAGTTCCTTACACTATTGTATTGTAAAGAACAAATTATTATCTTTTTTCACAATCGCACTACGGCCACTGAATGTGACAAAATTATTGACATAAATAGTTTAAAATCCTTGAATCTTCTGACTATAAGGCCAACGGCTCTATATTACATGGAGAAAAAAGAATCACACACAATCCATTCACTTTTCTCATTCCGGCAGTACGTTTTCACCATATTGACGCAAGAAGTACTGAGAACCACGTGGTTGCACAGAAGTTTCCGCTGGGTCAACACTTTCAGCCAAATATCAATCGCATCCCTCGAACCAACCACGATTCTCCTTCAAATTTCACTGCATATCACTTGTTCTACTTGTGCAATTTAGGTACTGTCAATCGCCTCATACCGTTTTAAAAATCTCATGAAGTTGCGCACACTTTGCGTTATCGATATTTTGTAAATAGGATCGTAATGAGTGGGTAATTCAACTAAAGCACCCCAGGAGTCCACTGACCAAGTCTGTTTTCTCTCTGATGTTCAGATAGCCGGTCCAATCGCCAATATAACACTGTAGCAGGTCCTAATTTGGTAAGAATCGAAGACGCTGGTTATTCTAACAGACACTTACTGTGGAACAGAAGATCGATATGGTAATTTCTTTTTCCCTATGCCTCGATGCCTGTCGCTACATCATTCCGATATTGTAGTCTGTAGTGGAATTCTGATAGTTCAGAGTACCAAACAGGGCCATCATCTTTCATTCCAACATGGTCACAGTAGGGTCCCCTACGCGGAAAATAGCTTGTACTTATTTTGTGTCGATCACCTAAACTTTCGATGTTTGTCAAAATTATCCGAGTTACGTCGCCAATCAAGGGGAAATGTCGTGTACCGGATTGCGCCACTCTTAATTTTTGTTTTAATGAATTGCATTATGGACCAGTTGAACAAACATGCTGTTCTGTATGTTGATTGTCCTTACTTTGCGGTGTGTTTTTGTCTATATACTTGTTCATTTTATCAGTTTTAACTCCCGATGCAGGTGCTTACTGTTAGTTGTCTCACTTTGACTGGATAGTTATATTTACACTGTTTGTATGATAGAAAAACCTTCAGGATGTGCGAGGGTGGAGCGCTCCACAAACCTGGTTTAAGCACCCCAGTCGGTCCTTTTGCCGACTGGCCGTTCCAAAGCGGTAAATCTGTGCTTTTCTTTTTGTGTGTTATGTCTCGTCTCTATGCTTTTGCCACATTTACATTTATCCTTTTCGCTTTGTCTAGAGGTAGTTTGGATTGAAAATCTGTAGTATTTCTGTTTGGACCTTTTCTTATTTACCAATTTATTCAAATGACGCGGTATATCTACATACGTGAGTTATGTTTATGTGTGTGTTTTAATGAAAGAAAGGTTCAGTTAACAATATTTAAAATTGTATTGATAAAGAGAGGTTCTCCATTGAATCAACGACACTGCTGTTATAACTTTTTGCATGAAATATTAACCATTGGCCTTCCCACAGTCTTATAAAAACAACTTTAACATCAATTTAACGACTATACAAACATGGCAGTTTGTAAAACCTAATGGCATACTAAAATAATGGTTGCGTTTCCAACTTTCTGTTTTAAAAGTCTGTTAAACAGGAGGCTAGCTACTTAAGGATATGTTCGTATGTAAGAATGTAATATATGTATCAAGTAATTACTAGTCGTCTAATATCCACAAAAGGTCAGGTGTCTTATCAGAGAAACTATCGATAATATGTGAGAAATAATAAATGGTGAAAATGGGACATTTTAAATTCATTGTTACTTGGCGTTGTATTCTCGTCAGACTTGTACCATACCCTCAATGTTGCATTATTTCAGTTACTGTAAAATAAACAGCTGAAATATTTGCTACCATTATTTCTAAAAGAAAGAGTTCTAGAAGAAGGGAAACGCCTGTAAAGACTGACAGCCTAAGTCAAGGATCCAACGGTATGTGAAACATTACAGAGCAACAAAACGGTGTCTTTCAAAAATACTATTTTAACAAACATATTTTTTGAGAACTATCTATCCTTACATTCGCAGTTTTGACAAGATCTATGCGGAAATACGATGAATACCATGATCCCCCGGATCTGTTATGTACTGCAACATTTCTCCCCCTCCCTCTCCTTCAACCCATTGCCAATACTTTAGTATTGATCCGCTCCGAGAACCGAAGAGATGAGATGAGAGGCGGTTGAAATATTGAGATGGGAACCCAAACCACTTGTTCCTTAATGCAGAGAAACTGTCCAACGTATAATTTATTGCCTGAATTCCGCTTTGGACAACTGTTGGCACGCGAATTTGAACAAACCTAATTTAGCGCCAATTAAGGCCATAAGGAGACGGAACAACAGAACCCTCATCATCGGGTAAACAGAATGTAGTCAAATATTTTCGCATCTTTTAAGTCTTCGCGCATGCAGACATAATATATCGACTTGATTCAAGGCAAGGGACCTCAAGTACTTGCTGCTATTTGATGGTGGATAAATGACAAAGATAAATGTCTCGATGATGTGAACTTCAGTCATGTAGACGTCTGAAGCCTCCGGACGAATGAAAGCTATTCTTACATTGGTGTTGTATACACACGTAGGTTTGCTTATAGCAAATCGATGCAATTTTCAAATGCATATACTTTTCAGACAAACATGTAAACGCTTAAACAAATCGAAGTTGATCATTTAATGACAAGTAAAACAATACAACAAAACAGTGTCCCTTGAAATAAAATGTCTTTGTAACAAATTAAAACAAAAGTTTTCAGATTTTCCCCAGTCCACCGGATGGGATCTGTAGTGTACTTCTCTATCTTCTTTTCCCATTCACCATCGCAAATTCTAAAGTATTGATCCGCTAAGAGAAAGAGAAGAGGACAACAGCTGAGATGATGTTGGAAATGATATAGGAACCCCATCCACTTGCTCCTAAAGATAAAAACTGTCCGCCGTATACCAGGTAAAGATAATATATTGCCTTTCATTGGTCAACTGGTGGCACATGAGCACACATATTTTATTGCTAACTATGGCCACAGAAGATGGCAACACAGAACCCTTACCGGCTTGCGGATCGGGAGGTCGTGGGTTCGAACCCCGGCCGGGTCAAACCAAAGACTTTAAAGTTGGTAGTAGTGGCTTCCCTCCTAACGCTCGGGGCTAAGGGGACAGCATTACGCCTGACTCGTCGGTGTCAGTATAATGGACCGGCCGGGTTCAGTCCCTGGGCACCTCATAAGTGCCCCTGTGCTATAATGATAAAAATGTCGCTGCGCAGTATCGGCAAAAATGCCGTCTAATCCAGAACCCTTACTATTAAGCACACATAATGCTAGATAAATACTGGATAAATGGGAACGATAAATATCTCGATGATGAGAACTGACCTTTGTGTCATATACAATAAGTTACCCTAACTTCGACCAAAGCAGTCAACAGAGAACATTTAGGCCATGCCAAATTGGAATTTTGTTAAGCGTCAACTCAAGTTTAACAAACCTAGGTACCTATTCACAAAAACACACAAACCGAAAACGAAAACACAATTGTTTTTCGACAAAAACAATGCATTATATATACATGTATATATTTATTAGAAAAAACATCATCATAATATGAAACAATGGTTTTAATTACTTACGAAATGCATACTTTTAGCATGACTTAGTACATATGGTGTAATAAAACAATTTTTTTTTTTTCACGAAAATTATATATTGTATTAATGACACAGCTATGGAAACATTGTCACATCATATTTTTTGTAAGTAAGAAGTAATTGTGGAGTAAATGAATTATAATGAGAATACTTATACTTCCATACAATATGTACTATTACTGTCCATATACAGTGACATGTACCATGAACCAAGACATGAAATTTATTATACTGGTAATACTGTCATAGTATAATTAAAAAGTATATAAGTGGCACACTTGAGACGTTGGAGATCTATGTTGCAAAATATCAATAAACGTAAGTATATGTAATGTCAACATGTCCATCCTAGCTAGTTTTCACATAAATAAGTACTTGGTAGTACATGAATGTTTATAGTTTTTAATTATAGTATACATGTAGTTATGTTTTTCTGAATCCCGGAACATCGGAATTATTTAAGAAAATTTCTCCAACACATTTGTTTTTTTATTGGATTGAGGTCTCTAAAATCTACGCGCACGCGGACGCTTAACAGAATTCCGATTTGGCATGGCCTTACTTAAAAGCTTAGTTTTTATTAATGTTTGTGTTTTGTGTGTGGGTGTGTGTGGGGGTGGGGGGTGGCTTTGGTGTCGGCGGGGATGCATCCCCTTCTGGATCCATCCCTGGTTTGCGTAAATTTTGGGCGAAACCTATGACAGTTTTAAATGGTGTGTTATGTGCCGGTATTTTCATGTCTTTATCTGCAATGACGACTGATGAAGTTTAAATATAATTTATATAAATAATGAAATAATTTTCTGGTATCTTTTTATCCGGGACCAATTATTTATCTTAATATGTTGTAATGCTGCAATGCTTGTTTGTAGGACCTTTTGTTTGTGTACTTAGACAAAATGATATTCATATTACGTCATTAGAGGTGGTTACTCAGGTAGATATGATGATGTTAACTTGGAAAAATGACTAAAATCTTGTGTTTTGAACCAAAAAGTTTTCGTTGTTGGGACGATTTTTAAAATGCTGTAAACTGAAAAGAAAATCAGTTTTTACAGTTTTTGAACTTAATTGTGTCTGTCCCGCCAGTGAATGTTTACTTTTATTGACATCTCTTAATTAAAGCCAATACTTGCAAAAGGTTTTAAAAAAGCCATCTTGTATTAGCATTATATCAATACGTGTGTTGAGACTTTCCAATAATACATCCTTGGTGTTGTTCTCATGCCATCATGCTGTTTTAAGATACACTGCAATAACATCACTTATTTGGCATCTTTTATAAAAGGTTTGGATGTAATCAACATGACATTAACCAAATTCAAACGATTGCAGCGAATTTCGAATTTTGTTACGGTTTGGGAAAAAATGAAAATTACCGAACGACTTTATACAATTTAAGAATTGACAGCTAAAACCTTAGACACGAACAACCACGATAATAAAATGGACGGATTTTAATCTCATGTCACCTTTTGAAATGTCCCGCTTTTCTAATTCTTGTATTTCCCGTGGGATTCGAGGCAGCAGAGATGTTCTTAGTAGAAATGAACATCTACCCCCCGCGATGGGTTCAGATACTGTACATGGGAAGCCAAACTAATATGGGTAAAAGATATAGATGTGTATTGAGAAATCTCGATGTCAGCTGATAATTGTAAGAAAAGTTTGGTATGAAGTAGTCGGTGGTGCTTTTTAGTAAATTAAAACTGGCGACGCCACAAAAGCATTGTCAGGAAAGAGTGGTTTATAAAAAAAGTCAGTCACTATGGAAGTGTTCTCGGCTACAAACGTCAGTCACAATGGAAGTGTTCTCGGCTACAAAAGTCAGTCACTATGGAAGTGTTCTCGGCTACAAAAGTCAGTCACAATGGAAGTGTTCTCGGCTACAAAAGTCAGTCACTATGGAAGTGTTCTCGGCTACAAAAGTCAGTCACAATGGAAGTGTTCTCGGCTACAAAAGACAGTCACAATGGAAGTGTTCTCGGCTACAAAAGTCAGTCACAATGGAAGTGTTCTCGGCTACAAAAGTCAGTCACAATGGAAGTGTTCTCGGCTACAAAAGTCAGTCACTATGGAAGTGTTCTCGGCTACAAAAGTCAGTCACAATGGAAGTGTTCTCGGCTACAAAAGTCAGTCACTATGGAAGTGTTCTCGGCTACAAAAGTCAGTCACAATGGAAGTGTTCTCGGCTACAAACGTCAGTCACTATGGAAGTGTTCTCGGCTACAAAAGTCAGTCACTATGGAAGTGTTCTCGACTACAAAAGTCAGTCACTATGGAAGTGTTCTCGGCTACAAAAGTCAGTCACAATGGAAGTGTTCTCGGCTACAAAAGTCAGTCACAATGGAAGTGTTCTCGGCTACAAAAGTCAGTCACAATGGAAGTGTTCTCGGCTACAAAAGTCAGTCACAATGGAAGTGTTCTCGGCTACAAAAGTCAGTCACAATGGAAGTTTTCTCGGCTACAAAAGTCAGTCACAATGGAAGTGTTCTCGGCTACAAAAGTCAGTCACTATGGAAGTGTTCTCGGCTACAAAAGTCAGTCACAATGGAAGTGTTCTCGGCTACAAAAGTCAGTCACTATGGAAGTGTTCTCGGCTACAAAAGTCAGTCACTATGGAAGTGTTCTCGGCTACAAAAGTCAGTCACAATGGAAGTGTTCTCGGCTACAAAAGTCAGTCACAATGGAAGTATTCTCGGCTACAAAAGTCAGTCACAATGGAAGTGTTCTCGGCTACAAAAGTCAGTCACTATGGAAGTGTTCTCGGCTACAAAAGTCAGTCACTATGGAAGTGTTCTCGGCTACAAAAGTCAGTCACTATGGAAGTGTTCTCGACTACAAAAGTCAGTCACTATGGAAGTGTTCTCGGCTACAAAAGTCAGTCTAAATGGAAGTGTTCTCGGCTACAAAAGTCAGTCACTATGGAAGTGTTCTCGGCTACAAAAGTCAGTCACTATGGAAGTGTTCTCGGCTACAAAAGTCAGTGACTATGGAAGTGTTCTCGGCTACAAAAGTCAGTCACAATGGAAGTGTTCTCGGCTACAAAAGTCAGTCACTATGGAAGTGTTCTCGGCTACAAAAGTCAGTCACAATGGAAGTGTTCTCGGCTACAAAAGTCAGTCACTATGGAAGTGTTCTCGGCTACAAAAGTCAGTCACAATGGAAGTGTTCTCGGCTACAAAAGTCAGTCACTATGGAAGTGTTCTCGGCTACAAAAGTCAGTCACTATGGAAGTGTTCTCGGCTACAAAAGTCAGTCACAATGGAAGTGTTCTCGGCTACAAAAGTCAGTCACTATGGAAGTGTTCTCGGCTACAAAAGTCAGTCACAATGGAAGTGTTCTCGGCTACAAAAGTCAGTCACTATGGAAGTGTTCTCGGCTACAAAAGTCAGTCACAATGGAAGTGTTCTCGGCTACAAAAGTCAGTCACAATGGAAGTGTTCTCGACTACAAAAGTCAGTCACTATGGAAGTGTTCTCGGCTACAAAAGTCAGTCACCATGGAAGTGTTCTCGGCTACAAAAGTCAGTCATTATGGAAGTGTTCTCGGCTACAAAAGTCAGTCACCATGGAAGTGTTCTCGGCTACAAAAGTCAGTCATTATGGAAGTGTTCTCGGCTACAAAAGTCAGTCACCATGGAAGTGTTCTCGGCTACAAAAGTCAGTCATTATGGAAGTGTTCTCGGCTACAAAAGTCAGTCACCATGGAAGCGTTCTCGGCTACAAAAGTCAGTCACTATGGAAGTGTTCTCGGCTACAAAAGTCAGTCACTATGGAAGTGTTCTCAGCTACAAAAGTCAGTCATTATGGAAGTGTTCTCGGCTACTAAAGTCAGTCACTATGGAAGTGTTCTCGGCTACAAAAGTCAGTCACTATGGAAGTGTTCTCGGCTACAAACGTCAGTCACTATGGAAGTGTTCTCGGCTACAAAAGTCAGTCGCTATGGAAGTGTTCTCGGCTACAAAAGTCAGTCACTATGGAAGTGTTCAAAAGTCAGTCACCATGGAAGTGTTCTCGGCTACAAAAAGTCAGTCACTATGGAAGTGTTCTCGGCTACAAAAGTCAGTCACTATGGAAGTGTTCAGATGGGACCAGATGTAAGTGAACGACAATACTCAGCCATCAGATGGGTCCAGATTTAAGTGCACGACAATACTCAGCCATCAGATGGGTCCTGAACAACAATGCTGAGCCATCAGATAGGTCCAGATGTAAGTGAACGACAATGCTGAGCCATCAGATGGGTCCAGATGTAAGTGAACGACAATACTAAGCCATCAGATGGGTCCAGATGTAAGTGAACAAGTGAACGACAATACTCAGCCATCAGATGGGTCCAGATGTAAGTGAACGACAATACTCAGCCATCAGATGGGTCCAGATGTAAGTGAACGACAATACTCAGCCATCAGATGGGTCCAGATGTAAGTGAACAAGTGAACGACAATACTCAGCCATCAGATGGGTCCAGATGTAAGTGAACGACAATACTCAGCCATCATATGGGTCCAGATGTAAGTGAACAAGTGAACGACAATACTAAGCCATCAGATAGGTCCAGATGTAAGTGAACGACAATACTCAGCCATCAGATGGGTCCTGAACAACAATGCTGAGCCATCAGATAGGTCCAGATGTAAGTGAACGACAATGCTGAGCCATCAGATGGGTCCAGATGTAAGTGAACGACAATACTAAGCCATCAGATGGGTCCAGATGTAAGTGAACAAGTGAACGACAATACTCAGCCATCAGATGGGTCCAGATGTAAGTGAACGACAATACTCAGCCATCAGATGGGTCCAGATGTAAGTGAACGACAATACTCAGCCATCAGATGGGTCCAGATGTAAGTGAACAAGTGAACGACAATACTCAGCCATCAGATGGGTCCAGATGTAAGTGAACGACAATACTCAGCCATCATATGGGTCCAGATGTAAGTGAACAAGTGAACGACAATACTCAGCCATCAGATAGGTCCAGATGTAAGTGAACGACAATACTCAGCCATCAGATGGGTCCAGATGTAAGTGAACGACAATACCCAGCCATCAGATGGGTCCAGATGTAAGTGAACGACAATACTCAGCCATCAGATGGGTCCAGATGTAAGTGAACGACAATGCTAAGCCATCAGATGGGTCCAGATGTAAGTGAACGACAATGCTCAGCCATCAGATGGGTCCAGATGTAAGTGAACGACAATACTAAGCCATCAGATGGGTCCAGATGTAAGTGAACGGCAATACTAAGCCATCAGATGGGTCCAGATGTAAGTGAACGACAATGCTCAGCCATCAGATGGGTCCAGATGTAAGTGAACGCCAATACTAAGCCATCAGATGGGTCCAGATGTAAGTGAACGACAATACTCAGCCATCAGATGGGTCCAGATGTAAGTGAACGACAATACTAAGCCATCAGATGGGTCCAGATGTAAGTGAACGACAATGCTCAGCCATCAGATGGGTCCAGATGTAAGTGAACGACAATACTAAGCCATCAGATGGGTCCAGATGGTAGTGAACGACAATGCTCAGCCATCAGATGGGTCCAGATGTAAGTGAACGACAATACTAAGCCATCAGATGGGTCCAGATGTAAGTGAACGACAATGCTCAGCCATCAGATGGGTCCAGATGTAAGTGAACGGCAATACTAAGCCATCAGATGGGTCCAGATGTAAGTGAACGACAATGCTAAGCCATCAGATGGGTCCAGATGTAAGTGAACGACAATGCTCAGCCATCAGATGGGTCCAGATGTAAGTGAACGACAATACTAAGCCATCAGATGGGTCCAGATGTAAGTGAACGACAATACTAAGCCATCAGATGGGTCCAGATGTAAGTGAACGGCAATACTAAGCCATCAGATGGGTCCAGATGTAAGTGAACGACAATACTCAGCCATCAGATGGGTCCAGATGTAAGTGAACAAGTGAACGACAATACTCAGCCATCAGATGGGTCCAGATGTAAGTGAACGACAATACTCAGCCATCAAATGGGTCCAGATGTAAGTGAACGACAATACTCAGTCATCAGATGGGTCCAGATGTAAGTGAACGACAATACTCAGCCATCAGATGGGTCCAGATGTAAGTGAACGACAATACTCAGCCATCAGATGGGTCCAGATGTAAGTGAACGACAATACTCAGCCATCAGATGAGTCCAGATGTAAGTGAACGACAATACCCAGCCATCAGATGGGTCCAGATGATGTAAACAAGAGCCTAGAAAGATTCTGGGAGGGGAGGAATACAAATTACAGGGATTCGGAGACACGGTCATGGTATTTTGTCTGCAGGTCCTCCAGGTCGGAGGGCGGAGGCCATTGTTCGGTGACTTTTGCTTAAAAAAGAACAGTATTCATTCTGCCACTTGTAAACAGGTGCAGCGTGCTTCTGTTTACTGTTTATTGACTTTAGTTTTTGTCTCATACGATTAAAGAGCCTTCTGTCTGAGAAAGTTGGTAAAACAGTTTCTTTCAATTACAAAAGATGTCAATTTCAGAGCTGACAAAGGACTGAACATCGATTAACCGGCATAGCGTTGAAAACAAAATTTAAGATACCATAGGGTCGCAAAAATGTTGGTGTTATTGTTTAGTTATTGTTGAATCTTGTCTGTTGTTTAATTTACGACATTTTTTAAATTCAAAGACCCTCATCAAAACGTCACGTTTCTTTTCGATAAGAGACTGAAAACTTATAGATGTAATATTTTTTAAGTCATATATGTTAGGGACACATCAGCCTCAAAGTCCACCAATGTTGCATATTAACCTATAGGTACACATTGTGCAAATGTTGAAAAGATAGGATGGGTTACATATTATCAGCAATCTCCACCATTATTTGGAAAAAAGAAAAGAAGTAACATATTCGGGAATTAATGTTAAGTACCGCAAGTCTAAATTTGTGGCGGCGTTAGTGAAGAATAATAAACATGTGCTGACGTATGTAACTGGATTGGGCGTTTCATGTTGGTCTTGATATGGAAGTGATCTGTACATAGAGCATCATTATTGAGAGAACTTTTCAGACATGTCACGGGAAATGGATGAAATCTTTCATGACAGTGCTAAAAGGTATTTTTAAAAATTGTATGATTTTTGTTGTTGTTTACTCCTTAGATATTATATAAACAACTGTGGAAACACAGCCATTAAACGCGACATATAACATACGTTAAACGTTATGTGTAGTAATGAAAATCGAATACATATATAACTTCAAACAAGTTTAAATAACTCAGGAATAACCCAGGAAATCTTGTTTATTTGTCTTTATAAATTTAACAAATACAAGCTTGTATATAAGATTGCACATCGCCGCACTCTGAATCAGGAGTCAAAGTCATAACAGATAAACGTCACGAGTAATGTTAATTGGGTTCAGTCAATTGATCTCTTGTTTGTCACTGATGTTGAAAATATTTGCACACAAAGCGCTCAAACAAATTACAGGATGAGACTTTCGAAAAACCTAAAAATAGTTCTGAATTGAAAGCAAATCTTGTCTTCACTAAAGTCATTCACCTGGGAGGTTGGCATTCCCTTCTTTAAAATGTCGTTTTATTTAGGAGACATGTTTTCGGTCAATTTGCGTGGGTTTTACACCAACTGTGAGACCGGCAAGCACTTAAAGGCAATGAAAACTAAAATGTGGTCTTATCTGGCTTTACACTGTGGTCACAGTGGGGTGTGGTGGGGTTAATAAGTTGGGGAAGAGGATCTAGCTGGCTGGACACAGCCTCAGGCTGTAGAGGTATCAGGCAATGGGTGGGGATTCGAGCGTTACTGACCAATGGCTATGCAACAAGCCCATGTGCGTTATGTGCGAATTTAATGCCATTTTCAGGGACTGCAGATTTTTAACATTTTCATAAAAAACGCTGATATTTAACTATTATGTAGACATGTGAACGAAATATTCTGTGTAGTTTTAAACAGTGTTCAGAAGTGTCATTTTTAAAATATCACATCGTATCCATAATGTCTTGCAACTTATATCTGTAAATAAAGTTCGCGTATTTTTGGATAATACCTCGTAAGTAACAAACTCTGTAAAAACTAAAATTGAAAGCCAAAGTACCGACTGCCGACCCTCTCCGCTGTGTTGTTGTCTTTGCAAGCAGGAGACGAAGAGCTTTGTTATTCGACATTTATGCCGCCGATCACGCCGCTAGTGAGAACATTCAATATGATTAGCAGCGCCAAGCGTCTGTCTGCCCCTGATAAACCTGGGCAATCCTCAGGTTGTTCAATGTTGCATTGTTGCAGAGACGCACTGAAAATCAATTGACTGATGATTGTAATTACGATTAAAGCTTGATAATTTTCCAAGAGTGTGTGTTTTAATTAATTAAGTGACAATCTGCAACGAACTGAAAGTTTCATCCACTTTGGTTTTGTTTGGTTCTCGAACTTTTTCTTTTCTTTGACTGCATTAAACCTCAAAAAGAATGTAAACTGTTTGTCTGGTACTTAACGAGTTGTGTTTAATATCAATAAACCTACTTGTTATTTTGTAACGTCTTCTACAGCTTTTGTTTGCATTTTTGAAAGGCGTGTCATTTTAAACATAACGATAAAGATGCCCTTATGTTTTCAATATTTAATGTTGTTATACATGTTTAATTTTTTTAAATAGAAGAATTTTTTTTATTTTTAACGTTTGCATCGACTATCGCGTAGATTAATCGAAACAAACATAATATTTAGATCGCATTTGTTACTTTTCAAATTGGTTTAAGGTAATTCTTTTGATGGGAATAACGCATACAATATTGTCGTCGTGAATTTTAACAGCTCAAACTTACAACAGTGAGAACTAAAAGTACATTGTTTGCTGCTGTTTTTATATGCATGCTGTGATTTAGTTTCGACATTATTTTCCGGAAGGTGTACTTGATGGAACAGCCTAAGAATGCAATTCGGCCACTACACACAACTATGTTGTCATACGCAGTGTAAATAGTTCAGAAATAATTTTGTTGGTCGCTGAAAATCATTTTAGATGTCCAAAGGTTATATTATTACATGAATACATATTTAAGATATTAAGAAACTCACCAGGCTATCCATCAAATGTGGGCAAAGTCTATGTTATATGGTAGTGACCAGCTTGGGTGGTGGCAAGGACAGGAATGATTTATGGTAGTGACCAGCTTGGGTGGTGGCAAGGACAGGAATGATTTATGGTAGTGACCAGCTTGGGTGGTGGCAAGGACAGGAATGATTTGGGACAGAGAAGGCTAGAGAAAGTGATGAAATAGCATTTGCAAAGTGTAAAAAGCGTTCAAGAGCGGAAACATGAGGGATGTTATGAATATTAATTAGAGACAACTGGATCATCCAATCCAAACAACTTGCACACATACTAATGAAATTCGTATTTGTAAACTATTTATAGATATACAGGCATGGATAACTAGATATTGACTGTGTGTTGTTTAAGAGAGTAAAATATATGTATAATATAGGGATGTGATGATAAAATCTATGTACTGGGCTAAATTATATTATCTAAACTTCCAACCATGATACATCTGCGTCCTACTTACGGACGACGAAATGTGAATAAAGATGTAGTCATCAATACACAACTGTTTGGTCTTGTATCATTAATTATTATTTACCTTGGCCAGAATATAGAATTAATTTAAAATCTTAAGTCCGATCACGTATCCAGTTCTATATTGTACAGCGAAAATCCCAAATTGTGTTGAGCTTTAGTTAACTTAACTGGAAAAGATCAAATCCAGACACAATCGCAACATATTTACAAACTGACCAGGGTTGAATCCCTAGTCGGGCTCCTTAATTTCTAAACAGAACTAAATGATCACTTCTATTGATTTTTCTTTATCTCGCATTTCCCGTGGGATGTGGGACGTTCGAGATATCCCGATTGTATGTGAACGACAATCCTCAGCTATCAGATGGGTCCGGATAGCGAAGATAAGATGCCAGTCTGGTTTACGTCAGGACTTAAGGAAAAGTAGTTATAAATAAAATTATAAATAAAATACAGGGATGGCCATTGTTATGTGACTTTTTATAAAGTTGTTACGAACTGAGGAAATTTTGTTGGAATGATTTCCTGTTGCCATTTTCTCTTCCATCGTTTTATGATCTTATTCGTGCAAACTTTGTATCAATTTACATCATGGCTTTTTATCAATGGTGGTTTTTACCATGTTATAAGTCACTTGGCTTGGACTGTTTTATTTCACACTTATCTCTCCTTAAAGTTTTGTTGCCGTGGCTATTATTTCGTTTACATATTGTACATTTATTACATTCTTAAAAGGATTTATTAAACTGTTGTTTATACATTGTATTTTTTCTCATTTATTTACTCCCGGTGTCCGCTGTAAGTTGACTCTCTTTTATAGGTATTTTTTATTTACACGGTCGTAAAAATGATTTTTGAAGGTTCGAGAAAAACGCGTCCGTAATACATGTTTAAGCATCCACGTCGGTCGGCTGGTCGTTACAAGGCGATGACTTTTTTCTCTATGTATGTCTAGTCAAGTCTCATTGTGTGTGTGTGTGTGTGTGTGTGTGTGTGTGTGTGTGTGTATGTGTGTGTGTGTGTTCGCGCGTGTGTATGTGTTCGTGTGTGTGTGTGTGTTGCGAGAGCCATTCATTACTTTGTTTCATAATAAATTAGTAAACCACCGTCTGTGTCCTTTTCAGTGACAATCCGTAACCACCCGAGCTCCCATAAGCAAATTAAAAACTCTAGAGAGCGAAACACTAGTCATCGATGCCCTAGCTAAACTTTCTCCTCTATTTACGACATTCTTCAACAATATTTTACTGAATCTGTCACATTTAACGACGCTACCTTGTGGTCCTTCCGGTCAATTATTGCCCCCTGATTCTACCTTTGACTCTCTTCTCCAAACTAAAACTTGCTAGCCATTGAAACTATACAGCTTACCTCTGCTTTGTCAATTAACATTTGGTGCTTATAACTTTCTTCGGATTACATTCAAATATTGGATTTCTACAACAGAGTATAAACCTTAGATGAACGAGTTACATAGATGAATTGCTTGGTACAGTATGTTAACAAATAAACGGACACATTTTAAACGCCGCTTGCAAGATATGATGTTAATTGCGTTGTCCCGGAGCGACCTAAAAACCGTAAAAGCAAATTTTAAGATTAATTATTCTGAAATGAATATAAATTGATTTGCAAATGCCCATTGTGGCATGTAGAGACACTAGAACAACGCGAATTGAGTTTATCAATCAGGGAAATGGCAATTAAAATCAGATCGTCGATGTTCGTTTTAAAAAGTGAAGATCTTATTTCACTTGTCCTATTAAACATTATTAATTATTGTTAATATATTTATTGTTGTGGTGTGATGTGAAGTAAGGTTACAACTTTGTTTAAACTGAAGTAGATTGAGACATAATTGGCGGATCCAAGATTTCTGGTTAGGGGTTGGGGCGGGGCGTGAAGTTTTAATCATGTTTTGTCAAGCAGAGCTACCAACATTGATAAATGCTTGGTAAAATCACTCATTTTCATACTTTCCTAAGTTGTTTTGCTATATTTGGGAGACGTTTTGAATGTTCAGTATTTCGATACTATATATTAACGGTAACTTGATGGTGGGCAAACATAAGCAATTATGGTTTCAGAACAAAGACAAGTTATATTTTTATTCTGACAACGGGTCCATGAGAAGCATTAGCCGAGGATATTTCCTTGCATTACTGTCATCGATTTGACCAATGTCCAGTTTAATGTCACGGTGACAGAACAGTAGCATCAGAGCGTTAAAACGCTGCTGTCCCATCGTGCTTCTGTGAGAATTTTAATAAACCTCAGAGACGAATTCGAGCGTTCGCAGCTGGCTGCTGTCACGGATGTTAGTAACAAGAGTAAATATCTTTGTAATCTTTGGATACATTCGTTTACACGTTTGACTTAATGTTTCTCTGATAGTTAAGTGTTTTTGTTTACTGTTTTGACATCCATTTAAACGGCGCACTGTCCTAACTATGGGCTTTTATTAACGTCCCTATAGTCAATTACCTTAATCGGTATTGAAAGGTCGGCATGTAAGTATACATGTACTTTTAACGAGTTTCAGTTTCATCCAAACTGAATACTACCTTCTATAATTTACTTAATAATTATCAAATTGTGTCAAATCTGCAAATTAATTATAGAAATTAATAATACAGGATTGTTACAGTAAATCATTACCTATCGGGTATAATAATGATAGATCTGGTGTACATGTACGTAGGCCTACTCAGCTAAGTTCTCAGAACTTCTATGTAAATTGCATACACAAAATTTTCAATGCTTCCAAAGAAAAAAATAAGAAATGAACATCTCAACTTCTTTCTTCATATTTCTGCAAAAAAGAACGCAATGTCTTTTGGAGTTTCGCACGTTTCGCAGGCGCTGCCGTTATTGTTGAGTGATCAGGAAAAGTTAAAAATAGCGGCAAGTTTAAATTGTGGAATTAAGAAAAGACGCAGTGGAAACTTCGAAACTTCGAAACTTCTTTATTTAATTAAACGCCTATTTTTATGTACACATATTCAATGGCGTTGTACATAACATTAATATAAGAACATGAAAAAAATTGCACATTTAAATAAAAGCACACATAATCACTTAAGAATCATTAAAACTATTATAATAAAACAGTATTAGAATAAATGGAGATAAGAAAATATTAAGAATTACCATCACCGATCTAAAAAGAATGGGTAACAAAACTTAAAATATAGACCAGTTACACGACAATGGCGATTTTTCTCAGAATACTCATAGACAATGTCATTAATAAATTTTAAAATAACTTAAAGAAGTCTCTAAAATAATAGGTCTTCAACTTTTTCTTAAAAGTATCCAATGTCTCAGATTCCCTAATTGCAATTGGCAATGTGTTCCACAATTTCGGCCCCACAGTACGAAATCCCCTATCCCCGAAACTTCTGCGTTTATTAAAAGGAACAGAGTAGCTCAGCGAGGAGTGGTCAGATGATCTCAGATTTCGTGTCGGTATATGGTGTGACAGCAGCTCCATCAGGTAAACTGGTGCGTTGCCTCGAGAACAGTTGTACATGAATGTCATCATTTTAAATTCTATCCTCGCCTTTACGGGCAACCAATGAAGGTCTAAGAGCGCTTGTCTCGAACTGTCATACTTTTTACGCTTGAGAATCAGTTTTGCACACATGTTTTGAATCCGTTGCATTTTGTTGAGATCGTACTGAGACACACCATATAGCACAACATTACAGTGGAATGTTAAAATACGGAAATAATTAGTGACAGAGTGAACACCTACCTGAACTGACCCCAGAATGTGGTGTCGAGATATGTTTAAAACTAGATCTATTTGTGTTTATTATCAAATCTTGTATTTCATTGGTTATAATGTTTATAAATAAGAAATATAAGTATTCACACGTTTTAACGTGCTATTTAATATTAATTTAGCGTTAATGAATGTATAGTCTGGGAATTTTAGAGGGTGGAGGTTACTTTACTTAACGGGGCCAGCATTACTTCAATTGGATTGCTTAACAAAAATGAGAATAAATGATATTTAGAACAGAGTCAGACGCGGGTTGTCCATTGTCTTTGTTTTCGATTTTTTTTTTATCTGTTTGTCGGACAGAATAATAAAGACAGAAACCAATTTATAACACTTAAAATCAATTATGTGTGCACTTTTATTGACAGAATAAGGTAACCTATATACAATTATTATGTTTATACTTGCTAATACTGATAGTGCAGAATATACATTGTATAGGAACAATGCTGACAATATACAGCATATAGGAAAAACGCTGCCACGGATTTTCTTTGTCTAAGCAAAAAAAACAAACAAACAGAATAAGTTATTTATCTAACACTCACTGATGTGTGCCCGTAGTTTTAATAATTGAAGCTCAGCAAACAGAGCTATATAACACAGCAAAAATTGGAATCGTGGGTATAACTTTCGAAAAATTTGCGACGATATCATACTGAATATACAGGGAATACTATGACAATGTAACATAAAGGATCTTTCTTGGTTTTTCGCTAAAGACCTATTTTCTGTCCCATCAATTGTAAGAACTATTGAACAATATATCATTTAAAAATTCTTGATATCTGCACTTTATTTACTCAAGCTTAAATTTAAGATATTGCAATAATAATTGCCCTGATCGCTGCCTAGCGAGTGCTTAAAGCGATGACGATAAAGAATATATAGGGGAAACGCTGACAATAAACAACATAAAAGGAAATGCAGACGAAGTTTTTCTTGTCACTATTTTCCATTAAGATCGTATGTTCTGTTCCATCAGGTGCATAATAATTGCCCTGATCGCTGCCTAGCGGGTGCTTAAAGCGATGACAATAAAGAATATATAGGGGAAACGCTGACAATAAACAACATAAAAGGAAAATGCAGACGATTTTTTTTTTTGTCGCTATTTTCCATTAAGATCGTATGTTCTGCTCCATCAGGTGCAAAAATTGTTAAACGATACATAATTTAAGAATTCTTGATCTCCACACTATGTTTTATTGCTTAGGCTAAGCTAATATAATAATTAGCATTTCCCTGCCCGCTGCCTTGAAAGCGAGTGCTTGAAAGCGCTGAAAATATACAGCACACAAAGTAAACGTCATCGCGGGTTTTGGTTGTCGCTAGTTTCGGTTTCAGATAGAAAAAAGATGCATTTTCACATTTGTATGGTTATGGCGGGGTCGAAAATTTTGAGGTCTAGGTGCAATTTGTTTACAAAGTTTAGCGATTTACTAAATAATATAGAACAGCCTTATTTGTGCTGTCTGCTTTCAAATGGATACGACCTATTATTGGATATGTATCAACCTTTTTTTTCTAGTGATATTTAGGTCGTATGGAACATTTTACATGAATGATGATATCGACGCGCACAAACCTCCACTATGGTCACGCGTTTTTAAGACCAGTTATCACAGCGAAACCTACCCGGTGTGACGAGGGTACGATTCATATTGCTGGATATGGATCCGGGCTACGGTCATGAACGTAAACATCACTATTTATACTATTTTATATTATTTTTATTTTTATGTGTTTACACAATTTGATAAAGTTTTTTGTATTTTGAAATATTTTTAATTTTAATTAATTAAAACCCTCTTATAGTTGTGTTCCTATTTTCACACAATTGTCGTAGTAAATATGTATTAATGCATTGATTCGGTGTTAAACAATTTAAATTAGGTAGTCTACGGGAAACAACTCACCTTTACTAATTTACCTAAACTCTGTGAGAGTTATTTTCCTTGGACTACTAAATGGTTAAAGTAATACAGTTGATATTGATTAATCGGAAGTTCTTAAGTTTTGTAGATTTGTAACTAGCCTTTATATTGTCTAATTCGCTATTTGTAGTCTTATTTTATGTTGCAATAGTGATCATATTACAGAATTTTGTTAAGCTTATAAGGTCAGTTGTCGTCTGCATTTATTTTAATTTACTTCCAACATTTATTAAAATCTTACCTTGATTGCAACAAATAATAGACAGGTCAGCCAGATTTTAACGTCTTTAACAGGCTATGCATATAATTAAGAGGTTTTTTTAAGCTTGCAATAAAATGACTTTACAAACCTATAAAGATATTTTACATATATTTTGTAAAGCATAAAATGTATACCATTATAAGTTAATATATAGATGCAAATAATGAATTTTGGCCTTTCTCTATTGCAAATTACGGTAAATGGGGTTAAATTTATCCAACAATCACCGCAACTTACCTGACATATTTATGCGCTTATCACAGGCATAACATTGGGATCGTAATGTTAATTTGGCCGGTATGGTTCTGGGCCGTTTGCAGAATCGGAAAACGGAAATCGTAAATTCGGAAATCGTAACCCGTCAAAAACAAAATGGTGGCCGTATGATGTGGGCATCTGTCATCTGCGGAAATATTTGGTAAGAATGTGTACTTGTTTTAATATCTTTTGACAGATTTTTGTTTTTTAATGTTTTAAAGTTAAAAGTCTAAAAGTTACATTCATTTTAATCCCACATTTACTGACATATCGGAAAAAAGTGAATATCTTATCTGTTTTAGCAGAGTTGTTTATATTTTAAAGGGGCAATACAACTTACAATGTGGGTGGAGTAAAGTTAAAAATGACACATTGAATTTGCAGTTGTTTGTTCTCCCTTTAAATTAAGTGAAACTGAGTTGTGTCTAGCATTTAAGTAAGGTATTTTATGTATTCATAAGATTGTATAACTTCATGAAACTAAAAATAATGCAAAATATTGACACACATATTGGCCAGTATGTTGAGCTTACAGGCACATTCTTACTGCCTTGTGGCAGGTGTCAGTCTAGTAAATATAATAAAGTAAAAGAGTACACAGATGTCTTTGAAGATATGTTAAAAAAGAATGAATAGTAACAATTTAAAAAGTTAACTTAAATTGGCTAAATGTAAACAAACAGCCAGACAGCCAGAAGTGAACTTCAAATAATATATTTTGCTAGTTTTGCAAGCAATATATATGCTTAATCTGCTCAATAAAGAAAGATATTTTATTTCATTTAAGTTGTATTATTTTTAGTTAACAATGACATTTTTGTTAACTTTATGGAAAATGGTTTGTGTTTCTAAAGCATAGGCAGTGATTTATTATTTAAAGTTTGTCAGTATATGGTGGATGAACATTGAATTACAGTCCTTTTTCAGTAGTATTTATCATCACAAATTTCATTAGCTTAGGCTTTTCATTACTGGAGGAAATAAAAGTATCAATCAAAAAAGATTGTTCCTCAATTTAAATCATTGTCAATGTTTTTTAGGGAGATGACTTGCGAGTCCTGTCTAGCTCTGACCTTAATGCAAATTAAGAATCTTTTATATAAGGAAGAGCAGAATATTTTTTTATTTAAATGTTAAGTGTACAGCTCCAATATTTTTATGTTGTAATTCTCTACTTGTAGTGATCTTAGGATCCTGTTACTACACGGAGATATTGACAAATAGCATCAATAATGTCATCGGCTGACCATACATCAGGCACAGATAAAAGCAAGAAAAACTACCAATTTAGACACAGTGACTCTGAATCAGATGAGGTAAGTTAATGATAGCTTATTATTTTCATATCCTTATGGGCAGCTTATTGCAGTCTCACTCTTCATGGATCTGTCCAATTTCAGTGTTTCAGTCATAACTTTCACGTTATTTGGAGAACTTCAATAAAATTATACCAGCTTACAGATATACATTCCAAGGTGTGTTATGCTTAATATTTACCATTAAAGGTGGTATCTAACATTTTGCTTATGTCAGATATATGTGACAATGTTTTTTTTCACCATTTAAGGAAATTTAGGAAAATTTTCTGCTAAAAATCATACTTCAGTCTAAGTAAAGACAATTTTTAACACTACCTATACTGTTAGACAATATAAAGTACAGGGAAAAAAACCTCTAAATCTCTAAAGGTTTATTTTTTCCAAATCTATAAATAAACACAATATTGGTCTTTGCTCAAATTAGTCGTCAGAGCGGAGTTATCGGATAATGATTTAATGTACTATAAAAGTAAGTTGTCACATGATTTTCTTAGTTTAAAAATAGGTATCTCTGCTAATGATGAGTGAGTATTTGTGCTTCACTGTTCACACTGGTCAAGAGTATCAGTGAACTGCATTTTGCTGGACCTTTTCAGGTAACAATGACTGTTTTGGATATTTGAGAAAAAAATCTTTTGTCTAAACTATCGGCTACCACCTTTACTTTCATTTTAAAGTTGTTTTGTCTTCAAAGGCATATGTCAATATCACTGATATTTCTTGTTTCTTATCTTTTCTTGCTTGAATTTCCATACATCCCATTAAAATTAAACAAATCCCAACCTAAAAATGGTGTTTTCTAGCAGTCAAAAAGTAAAAAATTCCAGGTTTGTGTTTGGCCAAAATTGGTAAAAGTTCCAAAGCGAGATCTTGACAGAAGTGTGGTTAGAATTGTTATCACCCTGTATCCTATCACCATATGTATTGAATCCCACTCATAGTTTGCGTTAAAAAACTACATTTTAGGGTTTCCTTTAATGTATTTTTTTAATACAAATAATGATATAAGATCTCTTGAAATATGTTTTTAGTATATAAATACTAAAACATAGACTAATAAGTATAATACCCTTATTGTAATAAAAAATTCCACTCCAATGAAAAATGTTAAAAGCTGACAGCAAAAGTTCTTATCCAGTTACTTTCTGATTTGACTCTATCTGTCAAGAAAATAATGCACTTACATTTCTGTTCAAATTTAATTCTGTGTAAAATGACCAACTATAACCAAATGATGCAACTGAGTTGCTGAGACACTGATAACATTGATAATAAATTATGGATGTGCTTTTCAACTACCAGTAATCAAACAGGTTGTGACCGTACCTGTTAGCGCAATCCATAGAGCATCAGCGCCAGGTACGAGAGGTCCTGGGTTCGACCCTAGGTCGCGGCATACCAAAGTCGTTAATAAAAATGGTAGTAGTATAGCTCCCTTGCTAGTGTTCAAGGAAATATAAGGGAAGTTTCATGACTGGTTGGCCCGGTGACAGGATAATTTGACTGGGTGTGGTATCATGCCAGGTGTTCACAGCATGCTATACACAGTGCAGGCAGCACTATATCTGTTTTAAGTGGACACTGTAGTCAGATAACTGAAATACTGTTGGTGGGATGATAATCCCAATAAACAAACAGGTTGTTACACATCCTTTATGTATTATTCTTGATTGGCTGAAAGGGGAAAGTCAAGAGAATCCATCTTCTGAAACAAACAAGAGCAAACTCTAAAAATTAAATATCAGAGATTAGAAGATTATGTATTCATTCAAATATCCTCACCAGCACATGATCGGTAGGAAAGTAAAAACTTTCAAAAGTTTACACATTTAAAAATCAAGCAGTTGACTGTACATAAATGTAAGTGCACTTGTTTCATAAATTGTATTAATATTATTCTTAACTCTATTACTTAGAATTTTTTTGTACATTTAGCTCTACACCCATACAGAAAGCTTGTGAACTCATCATTGCTTGAAAAACAAAGATTGATTTTTCTGCTGGAGTCAAGTTAATAAATAGAATATTGTATAAGAAAGAGAGCAAGGAAGAGTTATAGCTTTGACAACTGATAAGCAGGTCTTTTCTTAGGTAAAGTGTTACTAGCTTGGTAAAATATATTGAAAAACTGTTGAAAGTTTTGTCATAAAATTACAACAGCTACAGTACATCTGGGCCATCAGCAAAAGCAAAACAAAGGCCAAAACTACTGGCTATTTACTTATCATAGCATGGGCTCAAAAACCAGTTAGGGCAAAGTGGAAAGGTCTTCTAGCTGACCTGTGGTGGAGTAAGGGCAAAGGTTTTAAAGTGGGAAGGTCTTCTAGCTGACCTGTGGTGGAGTAAGGGCAAAGGTTTTAAAGTGGGAAGGTCTTCCAGCTGACCTGTGGTGGAGTAAGGAGCAAAGGTTTTAAAGTGGGAAGTCTTCCAGCTGACCTGTGGTGGAATAAGGACAGAGGTTTTAAAGTGGGAAGGTCTAGCTGACCTGTGGTGGAGTTAAGGCAAAGGTTTTAAAGTGGGAAGGTCTTCCAGCTGACCTGTGGTGGAGTAAGGGGCAAAAGTTTTAAAGTGGGAAGTCTTCCAGCTGACCTGTGGTGGAGTAAGGGGCAAAGGTTTTAAAGTGGGAAGTCTTCCAGCTGACCTGTGGTGGAGTAAGGGCAAAGGTTTTAAAGTGGGAAGGTATTCTAGCTGACCTGTGGTGGAGTAAGGGCAAAGGTTTTGAAGTGGGAAGGTCTTCTAGCTGACCAGTGTTGGAGTAAGGGCAAAGGTTTTAAAGTGGGAAGTCTTCCAGCTGACCTGTGGTGGAGTAAGGACAGAGGTTTTAAAGTGGGAAGGTCTAGCTGACCTGTGGTGGAGTAAAGGCAAAGGTTTTAAAGCGGGAAGGTCTTCCAGCTGACCTGTGGTAGAGTAAGGGCAAAGGTTTTAAATTGGGAAGGTATTCTAGCTGACCTGTGGTGGAGTAAGGGCAAAGGTTTTGAAGTGGGAAGGTCTTCTAGCTGACCTGTGGTAAGCGGACAGTTCTGTCCAGGCCTTCCTTTACAAATAATAGTTGAACCTTACTATAATGACCATTATTAATTTGCTTCTATGTATTTACAAAGAGAAAAATCAACAACAGGGTTTAATGTTTTACGGACATTGACCATAGGTTGTGATGTTAATAAGATATAAAGTAAAGTTCCAATATTACAACCACCTTCCGTTCTGACTCAAAGTGGTCTTAATTGTGAGTTGGTCTTAATGAAGAGTTTTGATGAGTGCTTGAAACTGACATTTTTTATGTCTCAAATGTCTCAACGTGTCTGCCTCATATGTCTCTGACTATTGAAAAAGGGCATTAAAGAAACAAAAACTAACAACTATTACACTTCTTTTCAGGATGTTTTTAAGAAAGTAATGCTATGTCATTTTGTCATTTATGTTATGAAAATATTTTAACTAATATAAATCATTGATTCAATGAAAATTGCATATCATACTCATGAATGTAATGAATAAACTGTGTAAATGTACAATTTATAGATACAATAAAATATATATCATTTTAGAAACAATTAAAATATACGATCACACTTTTGATATGTTAATTGCATGTAAAACTGTCCAATCTCACGACAAGTTAAATGGTTTTCACACATTTTTTTATTCATCTGAATCGTAAAGCACTTCAGTGTTTCTCTAAACCTGTCAGTAAGTGCCTAAACATGCTGGAAGGCATTTTTTCGATGATTAGTGATTGAAATCACACATTGGGTGACTTGTTGTTCCACTCAAGGTGGTCGCAATTGAGATCTGTGTTTACCTAAGAAATACATGATGTGTTCTTGTAAAACTGGCTGTTATGTCAGATTAGCAGTGTGCCCATTATTGTGGTCAGATTTTCATTGAGTAAAAGCGCTAGTTTGTACTTATGAAAATTTGCCTTAAAAGAAATGAGGTCACTTTAGTAGTACGGTTGCTAGGTGGCATTTAACTGTATTCATTTATATAAATTGATATTATCTCCTGTTGTTTATCGTGTTTATACTTTCTCCAACAAATTCACCGAAAATTCACCCCACAGGGGATACTGACACAACTTTTCCCCTGTCTGAAGGTAAAGGTTCTTTTCCTTAAGTAAGTTTTACTGTTTAAAAAAATATAAACACAAGTTCTGTTGTTTTTATCAAAATAAACAATGAACAATAAGTAACATGGAACCACAGAAGAAAACAAGGAAATGCAAGTTTCTTGTTTAAAGCATATTCAAATTGTCATAAAAAAAACCCTAAAACTAAACTGGTCTAAAGGAAATCTATCAATAAATATAAGAATTTATATTAAGAGGTACTGATACGTCTTATAACTCATTAGTAAAAATAGTATATTTATTAATGAAAATGGTTGACTTTCTGGCTTATAAATGAATTTCTCTCCTCTCGGAGTTCCAACTCACTCGAACTCGAAGGTCCTCCCCGCGTGTGTTCAAGCGACCGTGTATGACTGTAAGTAATTCTCTAATTACCAGCACTTACCATACATAAATATGTATTCTGTATAAATCTCTGAGCCAGTCTCAGCCAGTAAAAGTTCCCAATTAGACTGTTTAGAAAAATGTTCTTTAACCATTTAGCTCATGCATACATGCCATTTTACACCTTTGTAAAGCATTCACAATTATTCCTTTTACCTTCAGCTGTACCAACACAACTAAGGGTTCATTTGTAGACTAGTTTAATCTAGGTTATGTTATTATATGCCAAAAATGCATGTGTTTAAGAATATTTAAAACTGTTTCAAAGAAAATCAACAAAATCAAGTGAATTTTTAAAACCCTGTTCATTTACTAAAAGGGATAAAATAAGTTTATTTTCAGTCCTCAGGTTAATGTATTATTTTCACTCAACACTGTCCCAGCAATAACATCTCCTGCATTCTAGATTCAACTAGTTTGATATAATTCTATATGATGTTGTAAGAATATAAATAGAGACAAGCCACTGGGTAACAATACTCCAGGTAAATTTTTATTCAGAGATTTTTGCACATTTTGTCAGATTGTTGACCATCAACAATTGAGCAATGTTTTATATTCTAACTGGGGCAAAATTTTATATTCAGACTTAACATCCGACTGAAGTTGGGCTTCTGATTACTAAATGAAATTAAGTCAAGATGATGATCAGATGATCTCTACAGATGATCAGAATGATGATCTCCACAGATTTACTAATTCTAAGAAGTTGAAGTGGGGAGTCCCCGACTTGTAACTTCTCTGACTGCTTTACCTCCCACCATGTGGGTTCAAGTCCCATTTGAAGCGATGGACCATAGTGTCTTAAGGTCTTCCAGCCGACATGCTGTGTGCCTGTGGCTGTTCAAGTCCCATTTGAAGCGATGGACCATAGTGTCTTAAGGTCTTCCAGCCGACATGCTGTGTGCCTGTGGCTGTTCAAGTCCCATTTGAAGCGATGGACCATAGTGTCTAAAGGTCTTCCAGCCGACATGCTGTGTGCCTGTGGCTGTTCAAGTCCCATTTGAAGCGATGGACCATAGTGTCTAAAGGTCTTCCAGCCGACATGCTGTGTGCCTGTGGCTGTTCAAGTCCCATTTGAAGCGATGGACCATAGTGTCTTAAGGTCTTCCAGCCGACATGCTGTGTGCCTGTGGCAGGTCAAGTCCCATTTGAAGCGATGGACCATAGTGTCTTAAGGTCTTCCAGCCGACATGCTGTGTGTGCCTGTGGCAGGTCAAGTCCCATTTGAAGCGATGGACCATAGTGTCTTAAGGTCTTCCAGCCGACATGCTGTGTGTGCCTGTGGCTGTTCAAGTCCCATTTGAAGCGATGGACCATAGTGTCTAAAGGTCTTCCAGCCGACATGCTGTGTGCCTGTGGCTGTTCAAGTCCCATTTGAAGCGATGGACCATAGTGTCTTAAGGTCTTCCAGCCGACATGCTGTGTGCCTGTGGCAGGTCAAGTCCCATTTGAAGCGATGGACCATAGTGTCTTTAGGTCTTCCAACCGACATGCTGTGTGTGCCTGTGGCTGTTCAAGTCCCATTTGAAGCGATGGACCATAGTGTCTAAAGGTCTTCCAGCCGACATGCTGTGTGCCTGTGGCTGTTCAAGTCCCATTTGAAGCGATGGACCATAGTGTCTTAAGGTCTTCCAGCCGACATGCTGTGTGTGCCTGTGGCAGGTCAAGTCCCATTTGAAGCGATGGACCATAGTGTCTTAAGGTCTTCCAGCCGACATGCTGTGTGTGCCTGTGGCAGGTCAAGTCCCATTTGAAGCGATGGACCATAGTGTCTTAAGGTCTTCCAGCCGACATGCTGTGTGTGCCTGTGGCTGTTCAAGTCCCATTTGAAGCGATGGACCATAGTGTCTAAAGGTCTTCCAGCCGACATGCTGTGTGTGCCTGTGGCAGTTCAAGTCCCATTTGAAGCGATGGACCATAGTGTCTTAAGGTCTTCCAGCCAACATGCTGTGTGCCTGTGGCTGTTTCCAGACATTGGTGTAGCTGGATATCTCCATCATTATCATAAATGGTCTCTGGGACCACCCCCCAAAACCTGGACTTGAACCTGCTGAGTGGCTAAGAAGTTATTCAAACTGCTTGGCCATAATCATCCCTGGTTTGATTGTTTTTTCAAAAAGAAAAAATGAATTTGACTGAATCTTGTTAATATTTACTTCATTGATATTAATAAGGTCTGGTCAGTTTTTTGGGGTATAATGCCTGCTTAAAGACAGAACTATGCCTACTGGTACATTCTTGTATGGGCTGTTTTCCCAAGTGTGTTGAGATCATGACTATTTTATCATGTCAGACAGGTAAGGTCAGGTGTTAATGAACTCACTGTGTTTAAATTGATGACTCCCTATCCAATACTTGTGTTGAGACCCCACTCCCCCACCCCCCCACCCCCCCACTCCCCCACTCCCCACCCCACCCCCACTCCTTCTGTGTGTTGTTATGGTCCAGCCTAATGATTTATTTGTTACAACACTAATTGGAAGTTACATTGGAGCAATGGTAACTTCACATTCTGATTTGTAATTGGAAGGTGAAGAACTAGTGTAGTTTGTGTAGTTTTAAGATACTGGATGTTGTTACCGACTTTAGTGAAGTAGTGGTTTTAAAGTCCTAATTGATTAATTGTGACATAAGTTTCTGCATTTTTTGTACATTTTGTTGTTGGTTGATGTTGACAGTGATTCAAAATGGCTGTTTCAAAATATGGATTGATGACTTTGAAATTATTTTTATAGACAAAATAGAAAGCATGTGGCATGGTTTTTTTTTCCATCTGAAGTATGTTTCAGAAACTGATTGACCTAACTACTTCAAACCTGTGGGTTGGTTAGATACTAGTAAGTAGGAGTACAGGGTGCAATAACCCTACATTTCCTGAATGATTTTATACAAATTTACTTATGAATTAAGGAAGGATTTATTTGCATCTCAGCAATGAACTTTAATAAAAATCACACCATATACATTATTAGGATTTAACGGAAAATTGTTTTTTTAATGTGATAAGTGTATCCTGTTCAGTTTGTTTTGATGTACAAAGTGGATAAAATGATGCCACTTTAAAATAAACAAAAAGGAAATGCAAAAAGTTGAGATTTAAGGATAGTTTGCTATTAAATAGTTTTCTAGGAAGTGAGTGATATGTGATACTTATATTTTAAATCAGTGACTATATTAGCTATGCTTACTTTTTTACATATGTTGTAGTTATCAGCTTGTAGACAGCTTATAGGTACAAGGATATTTATAGAAAAAAATATCTGTGTTTGTAGATCAACAAAGTTTGGAGCATAATAGCTGCTGTAAACATTCTGAACAGAAGTTGATGCCAAAACATTCCCACATGCAATGGTACCTAGCTTTCATTAACTCACTAATGAATTATACAGAAATTCCACATAACTTTCCATACTGTAAGGTATGTGTTCACCTGATCTCTGTTTTCTCATAGTCCTATCACTCTTCACTTTTAGCTGACCTTCTTTTTCTCATCCTACACCATGACTTCTTTATCTTTACATCTTCATTATCCTTCTCTTTAACATCCTAGTATATTTTTACACACTTCAGTTTCATCCATTTTCCAGTTTTGTCTTTTCTTCTGTATTTTTTATGTTTTCACTTCTTTTTTCTGCTTTCCTCTTATGCTATCTTTATACTTCCATATGATTTGCATTCTCTTTCTCTTTTTTTATCATTTTACTTAGGCTAATCCTTGTTTTTTTTTCCTTCCTTTTTCTGTCATTCTGTTATTTCTGCTTTTTTGTGTGCAGCACATCCATTTGTGTCTCTCTGAGTCTCTTGTCCTTCCATTATCCTTTTATTATCTGACTGCTTAGCCTCTCACCTTTAGGATTTCAGTCACATTCAGAGTGAATGATTTCATGTGGTTAATTTGAGCTGACCTGCAGTGTGTGGGAGCTTCTACCAAGACAAACAAACTAGATGTCGCTATAATGGCCATAATTGGTCAGTATATTTACAAAAACAAAGAAAAACATTTACTTTCATTCTATTTTTGTGTTGCTCCTTCAACTTATCTCCCTATTCCCATCCATACTTTTCCACTCCATTCTTTGATTTTCTTAGTATTTAATTTGTGAATTTCTTTTTTTTACCTCTACCTACCCCCCCAACCCCCCAACCCCCTCCTTACTCTATCAACCCCTCATTCTATTATCGCCCCATTCTAATTTGTGCTCGCTTTTTTTTATACATTGAAGACGTCACTAAATTAACCATAAGTATGGATGCCGGAGGGCTGGGAGTCTCTTCTTAACATGCTTAACCACCAATCACACAAACCTAGTTACCCAGGTGATCATGGTTAGGTATTAACAGACAGTTTACCTTAACCTTTTGATGTTGTTGACCTTTACCATGTTATATTATTTCTCCTTTCCTGCTAAATTCTTACTGGCTTAAGCCATCATGACAGGGTGGAAAGCCCTATTGTTCGAGACTCAGCAGCAAATAGCGTAGATCCAGAATAGGCAGCTCTTAGTATTGGTCAACACAAGTTACCTTAGCTTTATTAATATGTGATCCACATGCTAAAGGTTAATAACTATTCTTATTCAGTTAGAGCACAATATCCATTGCTAAAAACTTAGCAATTAGGGTATATCCTGATCAGACAGCTCCCAGCTGGCACTGGCTCATTTTGATCGTCACTATTTGAGCAATTCATGCTTAGCAGGCCATGAGTTAATTTCCGCTTCTTTTGTATCGGCTAATGACAACTTGGGTAATTTGATGTATGGTAGTTAGAGTCTCTGCAGCTAGTAGAGCAGATACTGATGCAGACAGCTTCAGTAGTGTTAAGTTTTAGCCCAAGGCTAATAATTTTGTGCTCAACAAGGTTAAGGGTTGTTACTTGGCCTCTAAGCAAGCAGAGGCAAATTTTGAAGATCCATATTAGCCAGCTTACTCTTTGAACAGTCTTATCTGCGTCTGAACTATTTGCTGTCAAGTCTCGTGCATCATGACTGGTAACAATTGTGTATCAGTGTAAGCAAAACAAACTTACTAATATATTATGGAGTATTACAAAATGAAGCAGGCTGTGGGTTAACTGGCACACCTAGGTGTTTTGATTTGGAGACATGGTGAGTATCTTATACAAGATGAAAGTATACTTGCCATCCAGTATGGGTAAGATTTATCACAGTGTTTGCACTGGAGATAATGCAAATGATATCATGCTTAAAAATAACATGGTTAGAATAAAAATAAACATGGTAAGAAAAAAGTTATAAAATCAACGGAAATTATCTTTCTAAAATACTATGTTTATCGGATTTGAACATTTACTTCTTAACCTGTTTTATTTTCGTAATAATTTGTGTTACATTAAAAAAACGTTTTTTTTGTATAACTCATGGGTGAGAAATTTGCATCAGTGACTTTGTAAGTCCATAGGCCGTTGTGGCCCAGGTTCCAGTACCACATTGTGCATGAATCATTAATTTAGAAGCCTAGGATATCATCCAGCTGACCTTCAGTGTACCGCTGGTTCTACCCAGAAAATAATCTGGGTATTGGGTCGGTGGTGGGGTTTCTTCCAATGGTAATAGCAAGTGTGATGTTGGATGGTACTGTGTGTTTGAGATTAGAGTTTATGTTAGCTTTGATGGAAGTATTCCCTTGGGATGGGATGGGGTTAGCAGGCATTTTTGCCAATACTGCTCAGTGATATTTCTATCATTATAGCACAGGGACACTTATGAGGTGCCCAGGGACTGAACCTGGCCAGTCCATTATACTGACACGACAAGTCAGGCATAATGCTGTCCCCTTAGCCCCGAGCGTTAGAACGGGAAGCCACTACTACCAACTTTAAAGTCTTTGGTTTGACTCAGCCAGGGTTCGAACCCACGACCTCCCTATTCGCAAGCCAACGCTTTACCACCTGAGCTATTGCGGCCGGTAGTATTCCCTTGAGATAACCCATAAAAGGCCATCCTACACATACATCTGTTTATTATATCTTGACTTTCATTACAACTCTTTTCTTTGTGGGCTCTAGTATCCATGATCAAGTTAGAGTTTTGGGTGTGGTTTTGGGATTGTGTAACCATTTATAAACATTTTCACTCGACCGTCGCTCTACCTTCTACCTTTGAATAGAAACTATGATTGATAACATGGCCTTGTATGTTGCTGTATTGATTATGTTCTCAACATTTTGTATTCTCCAATCATTTACAGCATGTTTATTTGTTTGTTTTTAAATTGTACATAATTCTTTTGATTTATTTTTTTGAACAGTTTGAAGTATTTATAGGATGCATGTAGTTTCAGCATATGAATCTAGATAATAGCTAAACCAGTCTACAAATAAACACTTACTTCTGCAGTTTCTAAGATAAGTGGTAATTGTGTGTGCTTGCCAAGTGTAAAATGGTTCATGTATGAGTAAAGGGGATACTGGATATCCTTTGGCAATAGCTTCAGGGGAAACACAAAGGTTAATACTAGCAGTACTGGTTTGCCCTTAACCTGCTAAGAACAAATAATCAGGTAAAGGTCTGGTCTGGGACATAAATATAACTAGTTGGGGTCAATTGACACATTTTAGTTTTCACTCCATTGATTGCTGGCAAAATTTCTGTCCTTACTAGGGCTGGTTTTGGCACTTTGTAATTCCCTATTGATTGGTTAATTAGCTTACAGACATTCAAGCCAGTTTCCCCTGAACACTGTCCAAATATAAACACTCCAGGGACAGACTAGAGAAAGCTATCCCATGTTATACTGAAGAGAACAGGACTATGATATTAAATTAGGATGTATGCAAAGTCATTTGTAATTTAAGTTAATAAATTCTTGTTAATAATGAAACTATCCTGTGAAAAGCTGTTTACTGGTGCCTCCCCTTCCCCCACCCACTCCAAATGAAAAGTAAAGGAAACTACTCCACTTATCATTAAAAAAAATATATTTCCTATTCGAGCAACAATTACTTATTTTTAAAACAGAAAACCATGGACCACTTACTTTTGAGATCACATTTACATGACTTACAAACAGCCATTACTTAAAGTAAAGTATAATTTATGCAGCAATTATGAACACATTCTACAGAACAGGGATGAGATGTTGGTACATGTATAAGTTATAGACAAACTGTTAGATACCATCTACAACTTACTCAGAACAGGTCCTTCAAGTTAAAGGTGGTATCCGACAGCTTGGACCAAAATTATTTTCTTTAAACAACAAGAACTATTGCTACCTGAACAGATGTTGCAAAGTGCTGTTTATTGTTGTCCTACACCTGTGTGGAAAGTGAAACATAACAACACAATCATCATTACAGAAATGTATTTCCTATCTGAGCCACACTGCACAGTTAGCTATTTTTTAACTTAGTGACCACATGACCATTCATGTTTTAGCTCATTCACATCATCCGCTCTGATGTTTATTTTTTTTTTAACCGGAACTCTGACGTTATGGTCTTTTTTTAGCCAGAGTCCCAAGTGTTCTTATTTATAGCTTTAAAAAGAATGAACATTTTTAGAACTGATCAACAAGATTTAGCGCCTATAAATTGAGATACTGTTGAAAGTAGGCAAACTGTTAGATACCACCTTTAAAGAGTTTATCATTTATTATTAATATTGTCACATGGACAGTTATGGTTAGAGTTTATCATTTATTATTTATAAAATAAAATGGACACAGTTATGGTTAGAGTTTATCATTTATTATTTATAAAGTCACATAGACACAGTAATGGTTAGAGTTTATCATTTATTATTAATAAAGTCACATGGACACAGTTATGGTTAGAGTTTATCATTTATTGTTTATAAAGTCACATGGACACAGTTATGGTTAGAGTTTATCATTTATAATTTATAAAGTCACATAGACACAGTTATGGTTAGAGTTTATCATTTATTATTTATAAAGTCACATGGACACAGTTATGGTTAGAGTTTATCATTTATTATTTATAAAGTCACATGGACACAGTTATGGTTAGAGTTTATCATTTATTATTTATAAAGTCACATAGACACAGTTATGGTTAGAGTTTATCATTTATAATTTATAAAGTCACATAGACACAGTTATGGTTAGAGTTTATCATTTATTATTTATAGTCACATTGACACAGCTATGGTTATTTTTTTAGGGCCAACCATGGCTCAGTGGTTAAGATTTTCGGACTTATAATACCGTCTTAGAAATTGGCTATCTAGGATTTAGTATCCACTGCAGTTTTTATGTGAGCAGGTATTTTCTTTGACCTGAGTTTTGCCATTGGTTCTACCTAGGCATTTGTCTGGGGTCTTTCTCTGCTGATAATAGCTGAATGTCAGCAATATGACCATAATTGAGTCAGTATGATGTAGCTTAAATATAAATCTAATTCAACATCCATGATCTTTGTAAGAAAACCCAGTCAACCTTCTTTAAAGGACAATATGTAGAAAATAAAGCCCCAGTGCCAACAAAAACGTGTGGGTTGTAATGTATTAGAGAGTGCAATAGAAGTTTTCATTCCCTTTATTCCCTTCTTTTTGTTTGTTTTTTCAGGATGGGGAAAGTGATGGCAGCTCATCAGTGGGTGTGACTAACACCCAAGTTGCGGAGACTAATTCTAACAAATTAGCTCCTGACTCCCTAAGCCAGAGCTCCAAGGTCACACCCTCTGGCAAAGGTAGGAGGAGCCGTAAGTCGAGATCACGGTCAGAGTGGGAGATAGTAGAGGGTCTGAAGGATGGACAGAAGTGTGAACTGATGCCAGAGAAATATCAGGGCTATTTGTCCAAGAGAAAAAGATGGCCAATGAAAGGCTGGCATAAGGTGAGTTGAAAGGTTAAGTCTTGATTGAGGAAGCCTGAGACAGACTAGCAAGGAGCCACAATAACACAAATTAGGATGTAGATTTCAGACCCCATTCGCTGACTTGAAAGAGTAGATTAATTATTTAACTCAGCTGTGCGCCTTCCATGTTCAAATCTTAAACTGGGGCAAAAAGCAGAGGTTTTCTGGCTGACCTGTGATGTATGGCAGGTTTTACTGAGACATTTATCAGAGATGTTCTTTCAAGAAATATATAACCTTGACATTGTTTTAATGACCATAATTATGCTGCTGCCATGTTTTTAAAAAAACTAAGGTGATAGCCAGGGATTGTTCTTGAAAGGAGATACCGGACAAATGTCTAGATTCACTTAATCACTGTAAGACCTCCTTGAACTTTATTGTGTCTATGTCTTGTCTCTTACTTGAGTTCCTTCTCAACCAGTACTTAGTTTCTACCTGGAGCATTGTTAAGCTTATTGTCTTATTATAAACTAAAATCTGAGTCAACCCAATAAAGAATCCAATGTATTACAACAAAACCACTTGGCCATACAACCTTTAGTCTTGTCAAACAAACAAGAACACACACAAAACTATGGAATCATTTTCTAGTCTGCTGATGTTGAAACTAAAGACCTCATAGGTCTGCCTGGTTTCTAATGTTCTGTCTGTAACATTTCTAGTTAACTGCTGCAACTTTATTTATACACAGACATTTCTGGATATTTCTGGTTGCATTAAGTCATTAAGTATACACTCAAGTATGGGCATTGACTTTACATGGGGCTGGCAGTGCATGTCATTTGTGTGATAATGGCATCATATGAGAATAAATGGTTTAGTGGGGAAATCTCATATATCTCATAGTTCTCATCTGTTCCACCCAGACCCTCACTACATATACATGTATTTAGTGTTTCCATGTAAGGCTGACCAGAAGCTCAACATAGACAATATTCTGTGATCTTCCAGCACCAATAACAGAAAGACATCACAATAAGGACTATAGTTATAACTTATCGATATACACATACGTACAAACACAATATGATAATGTGTTCACTTTCAGCAGTTTCTTATAACTCAGAATAGAGAAGGCAGAATGGGGAATATGCTTTATTTATAGTTGACTGCAAATGTGAAAATCACAAAGAAAAATAGTGCATTGGTAGAACTCCTGCAGTAGATCACAAAGACTTACAGATAAATTATGGTTTGAGACTTTAAAGCAAGTTGTTTTTTGTCTTTTATTTTATGAATATTCTCATTAAAAGTGTTACATGAAAAAAGATCAAAAGATACTATTACAACATTAAGCACAAAGTCTTATTATAAAAACAAAATCATATTAACTGAATAATTTACATATTAACACAATAATGTACATGTAGGTGTGATATTTTACTTGATAGGACTTGATATTGAAGTCAAGGCTTTACTTTAAAAGATTAAAGTCCTTCAGCTAAGCTGTATGGTGCCAGTGGTTCTACCCAGACATTTATCTATACATGTAGCCTTTCTCTACCAACATCAGCAGGATATCAATTTATTGACTATCATTCACATTTTGCTGCTTATTTCAAATCCAAAAATAATGTCTTGCATTTTTTTACGACCAAAAATAATGCTAAATATTACTGCAGCAAGCCAGAACCTGTTTGTAGAGAAAGAATTTTTATGCCATATTTATTGGCATACACATTATGATCTCAAGTCAAATGACATGGATAAGTGTTATTGCTGGCATTTACATCCAGATATTTTTAGCAGTAGCCTTTGGTTTTAGTTAGGTTTCTAACCATCATGTGCACAGTCATTACAACCTATTTTCATGTATTATAGGTCTGTAGCTAGTTTAGAGACTAACTCTTTAGAAAAACAGGAAGATGGATTAAGACACATTCAATTTGAACATCATGTACAGATAAAGTCTTCAATTAGATCGAATTTAAGTTTTCACTCATAGTTTAACTTTTCTATTCTTTTCAGAGATACTTTGTTCTAGAGAAAGGAATCTTGTACTATGGAAAATCACCAAGTGATGTGAGTATTGATAATTTATGAACCTTCCTAAACCACTCGATGCAATTAGATGTTAATGTGGTTTAGGACTAATTTCTTTCTGCAAATAACCTATTAAATTTGTGTAACCTGGAGAGATTCTACATAATGCTGTGTATAGATGGCTTACATCTACATGAAAATTGAAGCATAACACCAAGTTTGTTAAGCAAAGAAAACCCTGCCATCACTATTGAAATCATGTTGCATCATCAGTCCGGCAACTTGACCTCAATAACTACTTTCAGCAGAAATCCCCATTGTGCATATTTATAGATTTAGAAAGAAACATGCGGTGTAGGTGCTGAATCACCAATTTTTAATTCCTCTGTCTGTTTAGCCTCACACTGCATGGGTTCGAGTCCCATTTGGGACAAAGGACTTTAAGTGGGAAGGTCTTACAGCAGACTTGTGATGTGCCGGTGGTTCTACCCAGACATGTGTCTGGGGGGGTCTTCTGCCACCAAAAAGCTGGACGTAATCATAAATGGTCACTGCAATGGTCAAGAACATACAAAACAAAAAAACATTTAATGCTATTATTTTATAATCTGTACCATCTAACAATTAAGGTAGTGTTCAAAATTTTACTTACTTGGACTTAAGAATAAGTTTATGCAAAAATTATGCCTGAATTCTGCCAAACAGGTTGTAAGAAATGATTACATGTATTTGATTCATGCAAACTGACAGATGTCATCTTTAGAGCACACTGAAGGCTGGGGTCCTCAGGTGAGCCATCCAGCCATCTGGGCTCTTTTGTTATGAAGACCATTAGATCTTTGTTCCACTCATCAATGATCATGACATGTATTGTAGATCCAGAAAGGAAAGTACCATGGTGTGATAGATACAGGACTGTCGGTGCTGGCATTTAAGAGACACCATCGTCGCATTGATATTGACTCAGAGGACCTGGTGTACCATATTAAGGTAAACTGCCTAGTTTATACTGTGTCCATATTCCAGAAATTTTATTAAGTGGATTTATTAATCCTCAAACTAAAACAACTAAAGCAATTTTATTCCCCTGTTTCTGAAATAATTGTTTAATTTTTTCTTTTTTGTTATATCATTCATCATTTAACACATTTATATTCTTTTTAGTGACATCCAGCTTATTATATTTGGAGGAAAACTCCAGATATGTTCCTGAGTAGTACCACTGATGCAGTATGTCAGCTAGAAGACCTTCTCACATGAAAGATCTTTACCTAGCAAGGACTTTAACCCTCGCATTAAAGGGCTGAAAAGTTAGTTATGTCATGACACTAATTAATCAGCCTTGGGTGCCCACCTTCTGCGAAAGACAAAACAGGAACAAGTATTGTCAAATGTGTTTATGGGCTAAACTTACATGCCATTATTTCTTGTGGCTTACATTCTTCTATAAGACTTCAATGTTGGTTCAGAGGTATAATGGGCTTCCATGTACCAGCCTGGGTATATTTCATCCCTTATCAAGCTATGGTTTAATATATGCAAGCTACAATACAATGATTTGGTTCTTACAACTACAAATGTAGATAACACTTTATATTGCTGAACACTCTGCAACATCAGCACTTTATGACATATTAAGTGTTGGTGTGCCATTAAATGCGATATATAAAATCTACTCTCCAACAAACTCTGCAGATCCTGACCAGACAGCTTCAAGCAGTTGACTGGCTAAAGTATGAACAATTGGTGCAAGGCTGTTTAGAATTATAATGCTACCAAGCTTTTAACCCTTAGCTTGCTGAGCAGATATTTATGTAGCCTAGGTAAATAGTGTAGATCCAGAAAAATCAGAATCCTGCTGTGGCTTGTCCGATCAGAATCTGTACAGTTTGCTGCTTAATCTGTAGCAATATGTTTAGGCACCTTGTTTGTAGATGTAAGAAGATGACGATGAATATTTCTTGATTATAAACAAACGTACCAAGGTATGGGTTAAATCAGAAACATGTCTTGTTAATTAAATTTCTGCCACATTTATTGCCAGTATTAAAATAAATGGCATGGTGTTTTTTATCAAAATGTGACACTAAAACTAAATGAAAGCTTATTTTCCATGGTAATGTTGTGATATTGCCACAATAATTTTAAATATTGATTTTGAGCAGTCTTGCAGTCACTGTCTTCTGCTATTTATAAAGCTCTGCAGTGTACCACTGTTTACAAACGAAATGATTGAAATATCTAAATAATAAGGGCGCCCTCGGCCAAATGGTTAGAGTCACCAACTTGTAACTCTTAAGGCTATAACGTCATGGGTTCAAGTCAATTTCAGGGTTAGAACATACATGAAGGAAAGTTGTTCCAGGAAACCTGCAGTGCGCAAGTAATTCTACCCAGTCTATAGTTTTCCTCATCCAGTCATTAGCTGGACGTCACTAATATGACAATAATTGTGTTGGTGTGATGTAACAAATAAAAACTAGATAATATATAAATACTAGCTTTGTATTTGTAGTTTAATTTCTATTACGGTAAAGCTGGTGGTGGAAAACAGGACCCAATAAATGAATAAAGTGTATGTCATCTTCCAAGTGATCATCCATCACAGGTGTTTCACTTCCTTTTACACTCTGAATACCTCCAGATGGTGGAACTGGTAGGTCAATCAGCCCCATCTTCAATAACTGCCAGTTAGGGTTTACTATCCTGCATTGCAGTGACATTAACTGGATGCCTTCTTGGTAGCATACACTAGAGGCTGGGCTCCCAACATTTCCATGGTAACTAAGATGGATTGCACCAACAAACAAACTTTTACTTGGGGATCCCTGTCATTCCCTCCCCACTCTCTGCTTGTTAAATAAGTTTGAAATTTTATTATTTCAATTCCAACATTTGACAATTTGTTAGCCAAGTTTTAAATTTTTATAATTTTAGATTAAGAATATGTTTGATGAATGGTTGGCCAAGTTACGACACCATCGTTTGTACAGACAACATGAGATAGCCTATGGTACGAAGGACTCACCCCGCTTCACAGAGCTACCCACTCTAGAAGAAAATCTCATGCCACCAGTTGTTGCAAGTAAGTTGACTCACAAATGTTCTAAATTTAGGGTTAAAAAGAATGTGTGGTTCAACCATTAATATATTAATTTGGGGGGTTTGGTTGACTGTTGTCATGAACTCTTGGTTTATTCGGATGTTAAGTTAAACCCTTATTTTACTCAACTCTGATTGTAGTATGTTGTGTAGTTAAACCATATTTGTACTTAATAAAATGTTAAATATGTTATCTAGTTAAAACAATATTATATTTAACTCTGGGTGTAGTATGTTGTGTAGTTAAACCATAATTGTACTGAACTTGTGGTTTGAAAGGTTGTGTAGTTGAACTAATATTATACTCAATATACTACTACCATCTCATACTGTAACCCTAATTGTACTCAGTATGTGGTTAAGTAGGTTGTCTGGTTTATATCAATATTGTATTTAAATCTGGATTTAGTATGTACACTTAACTGCAAAGAAAAGAACCATTTCTTTGCATATCATGTTTTAATTACTTAGCAAAAATCTGGCCTAAAACAGTTTTTACATTTATCCCATGCTTACAAGTCTGACGTTTCATAGTAACACAAATATTATCATTGCTTACAGATATGAATCTGCCAGAGAAGGCTAGGAGCAACTCATTGAAGCGAGAATTGAGTAGACATCCAAGTTTGAAGGGTCAAGAGAGAGTGGCAACCTGGTTGCTGGACTCTCATGGCTTTGAACATTGTAACAAAGGTAAGATAAAACCCTATGTAGGAGGCATTAATTCAGACTAAACTAAGAAATATACCCAATGATTAACAACAAAGTAAGGATTTATCAAAATTGACAGATTTAGGAGCGAATGGATATACCATGGAAAGATCCTGCTGGTACCAGCAATAATAGGTATATGTGGCAAATATTTAAAACAAACGATGAAATGTTTCACAGTGTCTTTCACACAAAAAAGTGTTTACATTTAAGTACTATGTAATAATTAGAAATATATTTAATCCTACTTTTAACATTTGTGAATGAGGCAATGTTCTGCCAGAAATATACTCAAAAATTGCCAGTATTATCTGTCAAGCTGAAGCACCTGTCAAACGAAACTGACAAAACTGAAATTATGAAGAAGCAATCACTGAAGATCTTTTGTTCCAACACTAGATTATAACAATGATATATATGTTCATAGAAGTTTAGTCAACAGTAAATTGATTTTATTGTTTTTTTTATGTTAACTTTTCTGATACCCAGCATGTGGCATCAACAGTTTACTTGTGAATGTGCTAGAGGCTACAGTTTTCATCCAATCTTCACCAAGCTCGGTGAGAATGTTGTCTACAAGAAATCATGGATGAGTTTGTAACTGGGTCACAAGGGATCAAAAACTAGTTCACTAGGTCAAATTTTAGTGAAAAATGCTACAGGCCATATTTATGACCCAGTCTTCACCAGATTTGGTCAGATTGTTTGCCTGCATGAAATCTTGGATGAGTTTGAATCTGGGTCAAGAGGGGTCAAAAAGTAGATCACTAGATCCAATCTGAGAAAAGAAAGTGTGAACACACTAGTGGCTTATTTATGGTTCAATCTTCACTAAACCTGGCCAGATTGTTTGTCTGCATGAAATCTTGGATGAGTTCTTAACTGGGTCACGTGGGGCCAAAAAGTAGGTCATAAGGTCAAATTGCAGAACAAACTTGTGGACACAATAGAGGCGACATTTATGACACATTTTTGATTATTTTGCATGAATGCCTATTGAAGATAATGGCAAGAAGTAACTTTGTATTGACATTATGTATAACAATTTTCACTAGAATTGCTATTAAATGAAAAATGTATTCTTAAATTTATTGCCAAAAATTTAAATGTTTTTTTTAAATCTATTTCAGCTTTAAGTGAAGCCCAGAATCTTCTATATGAACTGAACAAGGACTTAGAGGCTCTAAAAAATTTTCCAGTGACCAACGACAGCTCTATGGATGTAAGTTCAAGTCCCATACCTAATACAAGACATGTTTTGCTAGTTAGAGTTTAGATTTTGCTCAAGACCAGAATTTCTTCTTCAAGAAGATTACTTGCTACAAACACCATTTACCACGATAAACATACCCCACCCTGATGGTGTGGTAAAAGTAAAGGGTGATCATAATGACTGTGTGTAGTATCATGTCATAGTCATAGAGAATCTTAGGGTTTTTTATGATGTAAACAAAGAAGTTTCCATAAATTAAAAAAAATAATCTAAGATTTAAGAATATTTCTTACATTTTGTTCATAAAAACTTTTAATCTAAGAAATGAATAAGTGTTTTTAAAAATTGAAAAAAAGTTTATGTAAGAAATAATAGCTAAGATTCTTAAATATGACCCCAGGTGTTCATGGCGAGCTAAATATGACCCCAGGTGTGCATGGCGAGCTAAATATGGCCCCAGGTGTTCATGGCAAGCTAAATATGACCCCAGGTGTTCAAGGCGAGCTAAATATGACCCCAGGTATTCATGGCAAGCTAAATATGACCCCAGGTGTTCAAGGCGAGCTAAATATGGCCCCAGGTGTTTATGGCAAGCTAAATATGACCCCAGGTGTGCATGGCGAGCTAAATATGACCCCAGGTGTTCGTGGCGAGCTAAATAAGACCCCAGGTATTGATGGCAAGCTAAATATGACCCCAGGTGTTCATGGCAAGCTAAATAAGACCCCAGGTGTTCATGGCGAGCTTTATATGACCCCAGGTGTGCATGGCGAGCTAAATATGACCCCAGGTGTGCATGGCGAGCTAAATATGACCCCAGGTATGCATGGAGAGCTAAATATGACCCCAGGTGTTCATGGCGAGCTAAATATGACCCCAGGTGTTAATGGCGATCTAAATAAGACCCCAGGTGTTCATTGCAAGCTAAATATGACCCCAGGTGTTCATGGCGAGCTAAATATGACCCCAGGTGTTAATGGCGAGCTAAATAAGACCCCAGGTGTTCATGGCAAGCTAAATATGACCCCAGGTGTTCATGGCGAGCTAAATATGACCCCAGGTGTTCATGGCGAGCTAAATATGACCCCAGGTGTGCATGGCAAGCTAAATATGACCCCAGGTGTGCATGGCAAGCTAAATATGACCCCAGGTGTGCATGGCAAGCTAAATAAGACCCCAGGTGTTCATGGAAAGCTAAATATTACCCAAGGTGTTCATGGCGAGCCAAATAAGACTCCAGGTGTTCATGGCGAGCTAAATAAGACCCCAGGTGTTCATGGCAAGCTAAATTTGACCCTAGGTGTTCATGGTGAGCTAAATAAGCCCCATGTGTTCATGGCAAGCTAAATAAGAACCCAGGTGTTCATGGCAAGCTAAATATGACCCCAGGTGTTTATGGCGAGCTAAATTTGACCCCAGGTGTGGATGGTGAACTAAATATGACCTCAGGTGTTCATGGCGAGCTAAATATGACCCCAGGTGTTCAAGGCGAGCTAAATATGACCCCAGGTGTGCATGGTGAGCTTAATATGACCCTAGGTGTGCATGGCAAGCTAAATAAGACCCCAGGTGTGCATGGCGAGCTAAATATGACCCCAGGTGTGGATGGCGAGCTAAATATGACCCCAGGTGTTCATGGCAAGCTTAATATGACGTCAGGTGTTCATGGCAAGCTAAATATGACCCCAGGTGTTCATGGCGAGCTAAATATGACCCCAGGTGTGCATGGCGAGCTAAATATGACCCCAGGTGTTCATGGCGAGCTAAATAAGAACCCAGGTGTTCATGGCAAGCTAAATATGACCCCAGGTGTTCAAGGCAAGCTAATTATGGCCCCAGGTGTTCATGGCAAGCTAAATATGACCCCAGGTGTTCAAGGCGAGCTTAATATGGCCCCAGGTGTTTATAGCAAGCTAAATATGACCCCAGGTATTTATGGCGAGCTAAATATGACCCCAGGTGGTCGTGGCGAGCTAAATATGACCCCAGGTGTTTATAGCAAGCTAAATAAGACCCTAGGTGTTGATGGCAAGCTAAATATGGCCCCAGGTGTTCATGGCGAGCTAAATATGACCCCAGGTGTGCATGGCGAGCTAAATATGACCCCAGGTGTGCATGGCAAGCTAAATATGACTCCAGGTGTGCATATCAAGCTAAATAAGACCCCAGGTGCTCATGGCAAGCTAAATATTACCCCAGGTGTGGATGGCGAGCTAAATATGACCCCAGTGTTCATGGCAAGCTAAATATGACCCCAGGTGTTCATGGCAAGCTAAATATGACCCCAGGTGTTCATGGCGAGCTAAATATGATCCCAGGTGTTCATGGCAAGCTAAATTTAACCCCAGGTGTTCATGGTGAGCTAAATAAGACCCCATGTGTTCATGGCAAGCTAAATAAGACCCCAGGTGTTCATGGCAAGCTAAATATGACCCCAGGTGTTTATGGCAAGCTAAATTTGACCCCAGGTGTGCATGGTGAGCTAAATATGACCCCAGGTGTTCATGGCGAGCTAAATATGACCCCAGGTGTTCAAGGCAAGCTAAATATGACCTTAGGTGTAGATGGTGAGCTAAATATGACCCCAGGTGTTCAAGGCGAGCTCTATAAGACCCCAGGTGTGGATGGTGAGCTAAATAAGACCCCATGTGTTCATGGCAAGCTAAATAAGACCCCAGGTGTTCATGGCGAGCTAAATAAGACCCCATGTGTTCATGGCAAGCTAAATAAGACCCCAGGTGTTCATGGCGAGCTAAATATGACCCCAGGTGTTCATGGCGAGCTAAATATGACCCCAGGTGTGCATGGCGAGCTAAATAAGAACCCAGGTGTTCATGGCAAGCTAAATATGACCCCAGGTGTTCAAGGCAAGCTAATTATGGCCCCAGGTGTTCATGGCAAGCTAAATATGACCCCAGGTGTTCAAGGCGAGCTTAATATGGCCCCAGGTGTTTATAGCAAGCTAAATATGACCCCAGGTATTTATGGCGAGCTAAATATGACCCCAGGTGGTCGTGGCGAGCTAAATATGACCCCAGGTGTTTATAGCAAGCTAAATAAGACCCTAGGTGTTGATGGCAAGCTAAATATGGCCCCAGGTGTTCATGGCGAGCTAAATATGACCCCAGGTGTGCATGGCGAGCTAAATATGACCCCAGGTGTGCATGGCAAGCTAAATATGACTCCAGGTGTGCATATCAAGCTAAATAAGACCCCAGGTGCTCATGGCAAGCTAAATATTACCCCAGGTGTGGATGGCGAGCTAAATATGACCCCAGTGTTCATGGCAAGCTAAATATGACCCCAGGTGTTCATGGCAAGCTAAATATGACCCCAGGTGTTCATGGCGAGCTAAATATGATCCCAGGTGTTCATGGCAAGCTAAATTTAACCCCAGGTGTTCATGGTGAGCTAAATAAGACCCCATGTGTTCATGGCAAGCTAAATAAGACCCCAGGTGTTCATGGCAAGCTAAATATGACCCCAGGTGTTTATGGCAAGCTAAATTTGACCCCAGGTGTGCATGGTGAGCTAAATATGACCCCAGGTGTTCATGGCGAGCTAAATATGACCCCAGGTGTTCAAGGCAAGCTAAATATGACCTTAGGTGTAGATGGTGAGCTAAATATGACCCCAGGTGTTCAAGGCGAGCTCTATAAGACCCCAGGTGTGGATGGTGAGCTAAATATGACCCCAGGTGTTTATGGCGAGCTAAATATGGTCCCAGGTGTTCATGCCGAGCTAAATATGACCTATGGTGTGCATGGCAAGCTAAATATGACCCCAGGTGTTCATGGCAAGCTTAATATGACGTCAGGTGTTCATGGCGAGCTAAATATGACCCCAGGTATTCATGGCTAGCTAAATATGACCCCAGGTGTTCATGGCGAGCTAAATATGACCCCAGGTGTTCATGGTTAGCTAAATAAGACTACAGGTGTTCATGGCAAGCTAAATAAGACCCCAGGTGTTCATGGCAAGCTAAATTTGACCCCAGGTGTTCATGGTGAGCTAAATAGGACTCCATGTGTGCATGGCGAGCTAAATAAGACCCCAGGTGTGGATGGCAAGCTAAATATGACCCCAGGTGTTTATGGCGAGCTAAATATGACCCCATGTGTTCATGGCGAGCTAAATAAGACCCCAGGTGTTCATGGCGAGCTAAATATGACCCCAGTGTTCATGGCAAGCTAAATATGACCCCAGGTGTTCATGGCGAGCTAAATATGACCCCAGGTGTTAATGGCGATCTAAATAAGACCCCAGGTGTTCATTGCAAGCTAAATATGACCCCAGGTGTTCATGGCGAGCTAAATATGACCCCAGGTGTTAATGGCGAGCTAAATAAGACCCCAGGTGTTCATGGCAAGCTTAATATGACCCCAGGTGTTCATGGCGAGCTACATATGACCCCAGGTGTTCATGGCGAGCTAAATATGACCCCAGGTGTGCATGGCAAGCTAAATATGACCCCAGGTGTGCATGGCAAGCTAAATATGACCCCAGGTGTGCATGGCAAGCTAAATAAGACCCCAGGTGTTCATGGAAAGCTAAATATTACCCAAGGTGTTCATGGCGAGCCAAATAAGACTCCAGGTGTTCATGGCGAGCTAAATAAGACCCCAGGTGTTCATGGCAAGCTAAATTTGACCCTAGGTGTTCATGGTGAGCTAAATAAGCCCCATGTGTTCATGGCAAGCTAAATAAGAACCCAGGTGTTCATGGCAAGCTAAATATGACCCCAGGTGTTTATGGCGAGCTAAATTTGACCCCAGGTGTGGATGGCGAACTAAATATGACCTCAGGTGTTCATGGCGAGCTAAATATGACCCCAGGTGTTCAAGGCGAGCTAAATATGACCCCAGGTGTGCATGGTGAGCTTAATATGACCCTAGGTGTGCATGGCAAGCTAAATAAGACCCCAGGTGTGCATGGCGAGCTAAATATGACCCCAGGTGTGGATGGCGAGCTAAATATGACCCCAGGTGTTCATGGCAAGCTTAATATGACGTCAGGTGTTCGTGGCGAGCTAAATATGACCCCAGGTGTTCATGGCGAGCTAAATATGACCCCAGGTGTGCATGGCGAGCTAAATATGACCCCAGGTGTTCATGGCGAGCTAAATAAGAACCCAGGTGTTCATGGCAAGCTAAATATGACCCCAGGTGTTCAAGGCAAGCTAATTATGGCCCCAGGTGTTCATGGCAAGCTAAATATGACCCCAGGTATTCAAGGCGAGCTTAATATGGCCCCAGGTGTTTATAGCAAGCTAAATATGACCCCAGGTATTTATGGCGAGCTAAATATGACCCCAGGTGGTCGTGGCGAGCTAAATATGACCCCAGGTGTTTATAGCAAGCTAAATAAGACCCTAGGTGTTGATGGCAAGCTAAATATGGCCCCAGGTGTTCATGGCGAGCTAAATATGACCCCAGGTGTGCATGGCGAGCTAAATATGACCCCAGGTGTGCATGGCAAGCTAAATATGACTCCAGGTGTGCATATCAAGCTAAATAAGACCCCAGGTGCTCATGGCAAGCTAAATATTACCCCAGGTGTGGATGGCGAGCTAAATATGACCCCAGTGTTCATGGCAAGCTAAATATGACCCCAGGTGTTCATGGCAAGCTAAATATGACCCCAGGTGTTCATGGCGAGCTAAATATGATCCCAGGTGTTCATGGCAAGCTAAATTTAACCCCAGGTGTTCATGGTGAGCTAAATAAGACCCCATGTGTTCATGGCAAGCTAAATAAGACCCCAGGTGTTCATGGCAAGCTAAATATGACCCCAGGTGTTTATGGCAAGCTAAATTTGACCCCAGGTGTGCATGGTGAGCTAAATATGACCCCAGGTGTTCATGGCGAGCTAAATATGACCCCAGGTGTTCAAGGCAAGCTAAATATGACCTTAGGTGTAGATGGTGAGCTAAATATGACCCCAGGTGTTCAAGGCGAGCTCTATAAGACCCCAGGTGTGGATGGTGAGCTAAATATGACCCCAGGTGTTTATGGCGAGCTAAATATGGTCCCAGGTGTTCATGCCGAGCTAAATATGACCTATGGTGTGCATGGCAAGCTAAATATGACCCCAGGTGTTCATGGCAAGCTTAATATGACGTCAGGTGTTCATGGCGAGCTAAATATGACCCCAGGTATTCATGGCTAGCTAAATATGACCCCAGGTGTTCATGGCGAGCTAAATATGACCCCAGGTGTTCATGGTTAGCTAAATAAGACTACAGGTGTTCATGGCAAGCTAAATAAGACCCCAGGTGTTCATGGCAAGCTAAATTTGACCCCAGGTGTTCATGGTGAGCTAAATAGGACTCCATGTGTGCATGGCGAGCTAAAAAAGACCCCAGGTGTGGATGGCAAGCTAAATATGACCCCAGGTGTTTATGGCGAGCTAAATATGACCCCATGTGTTCATGGCGAGCTAAATAAGACCCCAGGTGTTCATGGCGAGCTAAATATGGCCCCAGGTGTTCATGGCAAGCTAAATATGACCCCAGGTGTTCATGGCAAGCTAAATATGACCCCAGGTGTGCATGGTGAGCTAAATATGGCCCCAGGTGTTCATGGCGAGCTAAATAAGACCCCAGGTGTTGATGGCAAGCTAAATATGGCCCCAGATGTTCATGGCGAGCTAAATATGGCCCCAGGTGTTCATGGCGAGCTAAATATGACCCCAGGTGTTAATGGCGAGCTAAATAAGACCCCAGGTGTTCATGGTGAGCTAAATATGACCCCAGGTGTGCATGGCAAGCTAAATATGACCCCAGGTGTTCATGGCAAGCTAAATATGACCCCAGGTGTGCATGGCGAGCTAAATAAGACCCCAGGTGTGCATGGTGAGCTAAATATGACCCCAGGTGTGCATGGCAAGCTAAATAAGACCCAAGGTGTTCATGGCGAGCTAAACACAGTGAAGGCAGCACTATATCTGCTTTGTATCTGCTTTTGGAAGGCTTTCCTAGCTTTGCTATGAAAAAGGGTATTGATGTACATGTCATTTAAAAAAAGAAAATGCTAAATCTATACGTAAGCTTAATATTTTATATATGAAATTGGCAAAGGTGCTGATTAAGACAAAAGAATCATTTCAAAGATACAATTACTACACATACATATTGGAAGTTATGGTGTTGACATATTATTTATATATTATTTATATATATGTAATCTTTTTTAAAAAATTGCAGGGTGAATAAAAAATCATTGATGTGTTTAAGTAACATGACTGTATAGCAATATATTTCAGTGGGATAAGATTAGCTGCAGTGTTATATGGATGTGATCATCATAACAATGTTGTAAACAAGTTAACCAGTCTTTTCTGATAATTATGCCGCAACTCCTTCCCTTAGAAGAGCGTGGTCTAGTGGTTAAGACGATGGACTCCGGATCGAAGGGTCCCGGGTTCGAACACCGAAACTGACCACGTGATATTAGTCCTTGAGCAAGACTATTTACTGCACATTGCTCCAAGTATTCAGCACCTGAGTACTGGTTCTACCCAGGAAGTGGACAGTCGAGAGGGATTAATATAAGTTAAAAGAACTTGTTTCCCAATCGACTATGAATAAATAGGTTTAAACTAAGAAAAGGGGGATATTGTTTTGCAGCACAACCTTACACTGTCAGTTGATTACATATACCTCTGTCACAGGCATGGGCTACCATACTGTAGGCCATGTGACTCAAGAGGATGTCAGGATTACCATTGATTAAGAATTTGAGAATAGATGTCTCAATTTCTATACATGCCTTGTGAAATTTAAATGGGATGAAGATGATTTTTTTTTAGTGTTGTTAAATTAAATGATTTCATTTCATAATTTATATAGTTTTTTTAAAACAATTTGTTTTAATATACGGTGTTTTCACTTGCATATTTATCTGCCTTGGTCAATCTGTTGGTCTGTTAGTAGTATGCTTTCTTTCCAATCAATATCCAGAGAACACAAAATCTTATGATCTCATGATAAGTTGATGAACCCCGTATTTGTTTTGGGATCAGTGGCACAAAGTTCAAGGTCACTGACCTTGAATGTGTTCTGGTTTTGGGATCAGTGACACAAAGGTCAAGGTCATGATGACCTTTTATTTGATACTTTTTTTTGGTTTTGGGTTAAGTGGGTAGCAACAGGCAGCGTGCATATATGTTCTGCAGATCTGTACAACATCTGTTGTGTATATAACAGTATTTTATATGCATCTTTAAATTTATCTATTGTAGTCATCAATTGAAAATAATGACTGTGGAATTACAATAAGTGTAAGTTGTGTTAAAACGTGCATGCTTATACGTATTCTTGTCATCCTGGTAAGAAAAAACCAGCCCGAAACAGTGACCTAAAACCACATGCAAGCAGCCCCCAACCATCCATCCCCACCCCTTACACAAACTCTACACACACAAATAATACATTAATTAATCCTCTGTCTGCTTAGCCTCTCACAGTATGGGTTCGAGTCTCGTTCTAGGTGAAGGACTTAACATGGGAAGGTCTTCCAGCTGACCTGAGGAGCGCTGGTGGTTCTACCCAGACTGGGGTTGTCCTCCACTAAAACAACTGGACATCACTGTAATGATCATAAAGGGTCGCTGTGATGTATCTCAAAAACAAAAAACAAAACAAGCATTAATTAAGATACTAAGCATACCATCTCCAATTAGCTGGAAGATTGTTTGTGGGACAATAAACCTCACAATTAAAGCAAGCTTTCAATCTTAATAGTTTAAAGTAAATTTGCAATTTAGCTAGCAATATGTATTATTAAACATTTGATATAAGCAATATATTGCAAAGGCAATTAATTTTTTTATGATTTTTAATTTTACTTGATTTGACAATTTTCGAACATTTATTACACGACATATTCAAATTCAGAAGAATACACTTATAACAGAAAGCATGCTGAGTTTCAGTAGTAGACCTTAATGTTTGTCTCATTTAACAATATTTGTCAGTCTTTAATTAGTTGTTACTAATACTTTTATATGGTTATTGCCTGAATGAGATTTCTTTGTTTTCAAGAAGAAGAAAAAAGGTTTAAATGCTACTGTGTCTAGGGTGTGGTTGTCACAGAGTGTGTCTTCTAACTTCTCAGAATCACACCATGTAGGTGCAAGATTCAGTCAGTCACACCATGTAGGTGCAAGATTCAGTCAGTCACACCATGTAGGTGCAAGATTCAGTCAGTCGCACCATGTAGGTGCAAGATTCAGTCAGTTCAGAGTTTCCAGCTGACTTGCAGTGTGTCGGTGGTTCCACCCAGACATTCGTCTGGTGACTTCCTTCACCAATAACAGCTGGATATTGCTATATTGTCCATAATTGTGTCACTACAATGTTGGTTTTTGTGCATTTTGAAAAGAAATTTTTATTTATTACACAGCACATACTCATAATTGACCACTCATTTTCATAAAAGAGGTGTAGAGTAATTAGTCTGTGTTTATAGCATTATAGCTACAATTAAATGTGTGTAATTGCATTTGTCTTAGACTGTAGAAATTGTGTATTTGCATGCACCTTATTCTTGTTATTATAACATTAATACTAAAAAGCTTTGTTTAACAAGTTAATAAGCTTAGTTTGTTGAAATAAATGGGATACCTGTTGAAAGTTAAATTTTACCTGCAATTAAACCCCTTCACTGCTGTATATTAGTGCTTCTTATATACCTGGGGATATAGGAAGTCAGTATTAGACTAGTAAGACTTATAACTGTTATAATTATTATTATTATTATAATTATTATCATTATTGTTATCCATGTTTATCAATTTCCAAAAAATGTATGATTGATTTTTTTTTCTTCAACACTTAATTACAAATTACTTAATTAAATATTTATAGATTTGGTTTTTTAACTTCTGTAAGTTTAACATCATTGACTTTTAAAATTCAAATGATAAAAAATATGACTTTTTATATTCTTTTATGTGCAATTTTTTTAGAAAATAAGAAAGTTTTTTGATAAAAATAATTGACTGTCTATTAAAGCTATATTCTCAGGGAAAAGTTCCCTTTTCCGTCTTTTCTTCCCAGTGTAAATAAAAAAAGAAATTAGAGAAATAGCCTAAGTTTTTTTTTTTTGTTTTTTTTAAATAAATAGCCAGTTATACTGTTTTGACTAATTTCATAGAGAAACTGTTGTAAAAACTAAACTAAAATGAATTTACAATCCAATTCATCCAGTGATTAGTCTGATCATAACTTTGGTTTGCAAGTAATAATACAAGCTATTAAACGAGCTCGAGCTACTGGCTCGGTTTTCTTGATATGTGCGAAAATTTGTCTTAACAACTCAACTTAAATCAATTAAACAATCTAAGACTCTTTGGACTGGAACTTATTTCAATCCCTGCTAATTATTGGCTTGAGTTCCATGATTGATACTGTGGTCCATGGTGTAGGCGGTGCTTATATTTATATATTTATGCTGCTTGGTTTCTTACTCCCAATGCTTCTAGCTCACAGACTCGGACACAAATGATAAAAAGAAGTTACGGTCCCTGATTGGCCGCTCGAATAAGAAAAAAGATCATAAAAGGAATGCCAGTCTGCAGGACCCAGAACCCTTTATCAATAAGCAGGTAACTTTGGCTGTACTCTTGGCACATTCAAATACTATCACGTCACTCTTATTTCCGTTTAATCCGATGACATCATCACTTGTTTCTTCTTTAGCCTTTCTTCAAATAATTCTGTTGACAGTGAAAATAGATTTGTTTTGTTGTTTTTTCCTTAAAATAACAGATGAATAGAATGCTTTTTTTATATGTTTGATATCCTTTATTTTCAATTTTTTATTTTACTTAGCTAATATTTAATATTTTTTAACAAAGGGTTGATTGACCATAGGTTTGGAGTCTTCTGTTGTTTATATCCAGTTTATATTGTTGTTTATATCCAGTTTATATTGTTGTTTATATCCAGTTTATATTGTTGTTTTGAAGGTCTGGGGTTGTATTCATAATGAATCTTAGTTTGTTTTTTTTCTTATTTAAACTAATAAATTTTCTCAAATGTGGAAAAAAACAAAGAATTTTTATTTTTAGTTGTTTTATGAATGAAATTTAAGTAAATTTCTTATATCTATGAAAATAGTTTAAAATTTCAGAAATTTCTTAGTGCAAGTAAGAAAAGATAACTAAGATTCTTTATGAATGCAACTCCAGGTCTGCTTCTTCCTGTGTTTTTTTTGTTGTTGTTGTGGTTTTTGTAGATTTTCTTTTTTAAACTAATATGTGCATGTATTCTTTAAAAAATATAATTTTCCTTCTTCTATGTTTTTTGTGCCCAATTTTAAAGAAGCTGGGCATATTGTTTTGTAGATGTCAGTTGAACACTTCATTTCTGATTGATCTTGAACATGTTTTCAGTTCCCATCAAAACCTGGAGATCACATGGACCCACAATTCTCCATCTTGGTAGTGGATATTGGTCATTATGAGTAAATTACCCCTGGTAGGGTATATTGGTCATTATGAGTAGATAACCCCCTGGTAGGGTATATTGGTCATTTTGAGTAGATGACCCCTGGTAGGGGATATTGGTCATTATGAGTAGATGACCCCTGGTAGGGGATATAGGTCATTATGAGTAGATGACCCCTGGTAGGGGATATTGGTCATTATAAGTAGATGACCCCTGGTAGGGGATATTGGTCATTATGAGTAGATGACCCCTGGTAGGGGATATTGGTCATTATGAGTAGATGACACCTGGTAGGGGATATTGGTCATTATGAGTAGATGACCCCTGGTAGGGGATATTGGTCATTATAAGTAGATGACCCCTGGTAGGGGATATTGGTCATTATGAGTAGATGACCCCTGGTAGGGGATAATGGTCATTATGAGTAGATGACCCCTGGTAGGGGATATTGGTCATTATGAGTAGATGACCCCTGGTAGGGGATATTGGTCATTATGAGTAGATGACCCCTGGTAGGGGAAATTGGTCATTATGAGTAGATGACCTTGGTAGGGGATATTGGTCATTATGAGTAGATGACCCCTGGTAGGGGATATTGGTCATTATGAGTAGATGCCCCCTGTAAGGGGATATTGGTCATTATGAGTAGATGCCCCCTGTAAGGGGATATTGGTCATTATAAGTAGATGACCCATGGTAGGGTATATTGGTCATTATGAGTAGATGACCCCTGGTAGGGGATATTGGTCATTATGAGTAGATGACCCCTGGTAGGGGATATTGGTCATTATGAGTAGATAACCCCTGGTAGGGGATATTGGTCATTATGAGTAGATGACCCCTGGTAGGGGATATTGGTCATTATGAGTAGATGACCCATGGTAGGGGATATTGGTCATTATGAGTAGATGACCCCTGGTAGGGGATATTGGTCATTATGAGTAGATGACCCCTGGTAGGGGATATTGGTCATTATAAGTAGATGACCTTGGTAGGGGATATTGGTCATTATGAGTAGATGACCTTGGTAGGGGATATTGGTCATTATAAGTAGATGACCTTGGTAGGGTATATTGGTCATTATGAGTAGATGATCCCTGTTAGGGGATATTGGTCATTATGAGTAAATGACCCCTGGTAGGGGATATTGGTCATTATGAGTAGATGACCCATGGTAGGGGATATTGGTCATGAGTAGATGATCCCTGTTAGGGGATATTGGTCATTGTGAGTAGATGACCTTGGTAGGGGATATTGGTCATTATGAGTAGATGACCTTGGTAGGGTATATTGGTCATTATGAGTAGATGACCCCTGGTAGGGTATATTGGTCATTATGAGTAGATGACCTTGGTAGGGTATATTGGTCATTATGAGTAGATGACCTTGGTAGGGTATATTGGTCATTATGAGTAGATGACCCCTGGTAGGGTATATTGGTCATTATGAGTAGATGACCCCTGGTAGGGTATATTGGTCATTATGAGTAGATGACCTTGGTAGGGTATATTGGTCATTATGAGTAGATGACCCCTAGTAGGGGATATTGGTCATTATGAGTAGATGATCCCTGTTAGGGGATATTGGTCATTATGAGTAGATGACCCCTGGTAGGGGATATTGGTTATTATGAGTAGATGACCCCTGGTAGGGTATATTGGTCATGAGTAAATGACCCCTGGTAGGGGATATTGGTCATTGTGAGTAGATGACCTTGGTAGGGGATATTGGTCATTATAAGTAGATGACCTTGGTAGGGTATATTGGTCATTATGAGTAGATGATCCCTGTTAGGGGATATTGGTCATTATGAGTAGATAACCCCCTGGTAGGGGATAATGGTCATTATGAGTAGATGATCCCTGTTAGGGGATATTGGTCATTATGAGTAGATGACCCCTGGTAGGGGATATTGGTTATTATGAGTAGATGACCCCTGGTAGGGTATATTGGTCATGAGTAGATGACCCCTGGTAGGGGATATTGGTCATTGTGAGTAGATGACCTTGGTAGGGGATATTGGTCATTTTGAGTAGATGACCTTGGTAGGGTATATTGGTCATTATGAGTAGATGATCCCTGTTAGGGGATATTGGTCATTATGAGTAGATAACCCCCTGGTAGGGGATAATGGTCATTGCGAGTAGATGACCCCCTGGTAGGGGATAATGGTCATTGTGAGTAGATGACCCCTTTTGGTTTTGGGGTCAGCGGCACTAATGTTTAAGTCACCTTGACCTTAAATATGTTTTAGTGTCATTGGTGCAAAGGTTAAAGTCATGACAAAGTTGCATTGACCTAAATATGTTTTGGTATTTGGGTCAGTGGCACAAAGGATAAATTCACATTGACCTTAAATATGTTTTGGTATTTGGGTCCATGGAGCAAAGGTTTAAATTTACATTGATTTTAATATGTTTTGGTATTTGGGTCAGTGGCTCAAAGGATAAATTAACATTGACCTTTAATATGTTTTGGTATTTGGGTCAGTGGCGCAAAGGATAAATTCACATTGACCTTTAATATGTTTTGGTATTTGGGTCAGTGGCGCAAAGGATAAATTCACATTGACCTTTAATATGTTTTGGTATTTGGGTCAGTGGCGCAAAGGATTAATTCACATTGACCTTTAATATGTTTTGGTATTTGGGTCAGTGGCTCAAAGGATAAATTCACATTGACCTTTAATATTTTTTGGTATTTGGGTCAGTGGCGCAAAGGATAAATTCACATTGACCTTTAATATGTTTTGGTATTTGGGTCAGTGGCTCAAAGGATAAATTCACATTGACCTTTAATATGTTTTGGTATTCGGGTCAGTTGCGCAAAGGATAAATTCACATTGACCTTTAATATGTTTTGGTATTCGGGTCAGTTGCGCAAAGGATAAATTCACATTGACCTTTAATATGTTTTGGTATTTGGGTCAGTGGCGCACAGGGTAAGGTTACAACAACCTCAAGTGTGTTTTGGATTGGGGTCTTTGGTGGCACCAGGTGGTGAGAGGGCCATATGTTTTACAAAATGCTCTATTTGTTTACCTTTTTACTCTTTTTTTTCTGTTTTTACACCTGGTTTGAATTTTCTTTTGCATTATTCATCTTTAACCATCCATTTTTTTATTTAACCAGATAGATAACCAGTGTTATGTGATTATTTTTTTCTTTACACTTACATATTTTAAACACTTTTGTGTTTATGCTTTTCATTGTGTTTTTTTTAACTTTGTGCTGTCTTGAAAATTAAATTGATTCTAATAGGATATTTTGAGAGATTTCTGAGAAACAACCATGAAACAATGTATTAGTGACAACACTGATGCTATTCCAGAAATGGTGTGCATATTATTCTTATATATGCTTGCTTTATAAAGGTTGCTGGTTTATACTTGCTGAAGAAAACTATGTATCTGATATATTCCACATATTTTAATCTATTTTCATAAGTTTTCTGTTAAAAAAATAGCAATTATGTTCAAGCTGTGTACAAGAGCTTGTTATTGCATGGAATTTTTGTTTTGCTGTGAGATTTCTTGCTGTTATTATAGTAGTTTGTATTATATATTTCTCATCAATTACAGCTTATAACTAGCAATACAAACTTGATTACACAGATATTCCTTCAACTTTCCAAATCATAAATATTATGTATACTCATGGCACCTTTCCAACATGATCCATATTACTTAATTATTTTTAAATTCAATTTACACACATGTTGACAATCAATGAAAAAAGACAAAAACTGGACTGGCTCATTGTTGACCATTCAACAACAAAACTCATAAACTATAGACTGGTATTATATTAAACAATCGTAAAGAAATTCAAATATTAAGACTGATTCCATGTAGAACAACAATAAGACAGTGCCAGAGAGTGCATCATGGTTTCTAGTTAAACATACTGCAATATACCTACATGGTAAACTTGTTTAGTGTTTAGTATCTAAATTGTAGACTGTATCCATGTAAAATAATGGATAAAAAAAAAACAAATATAAAAATGCACCGTCTATGAATCATTGATTCATTGAATGTGACCTATACCATGTTGCTAAAAGTTAAAAAGATTTAGTTGTATGTACAGTGAAAATACCTAAAAACTGTATCCTGGTTTTATGTAAAACATGTTCATGTAAAAACAGCTACATTTTAAACTTGTTGCCTGTTTCAGTACTCTTCCTCTCAGCCCCCAACACCACAAGTGGTAAACAACAATGTGATGCCCACGTTTGACAGAAAGGAGCTACTGCGATCAAGTGCCTCTAATCCTAACCTCAACTCTGAAGACCGCCAGCGGCCATCTAGTGCCCCAATGTCGTACAGTCCACAACACCAACTCAAGATCCAGGAGATGAAGCTTCGAGATGACTTCATGACTAAGGCAGAGAGTGGTAAAAAATATGTTGTCATAATATTTATTTTAGATGGAGAGTTAATCTGAATATTTCTCATTAGCCTCTTTAAATTAATAACAATATATAATCCTGGCTTTGTTATTTCCTAGCTTATCATACTGCTGTCAATGTCCGCAAAATATAACCAATGTCATCTTGGAAAGTTTCAAGGAATGTGGATGAAATTTTTTACTCTAATGACTTGCAATTTTTGTTGACACAATACATGGTTTATAACTGTAAATCGTTTATATTGATGTACCATCATATCATGTCACTAAGTTCATTTTGTGGACCAGTCGCAATAGCTCAAGTGGCCGGGTTCAGTCCCTGGGTACCTCATCAGTGTTTTTATGCTATAATGATAGAAATGTCGCTGCACAGTATCAGCAAAAATGCCAGGAGATCCATCCAGTTCCATTTGATAACTGGGTATTAATGTTAACATGTTATTGAAATAACTGTCATTATAACAGCGTTCCAATGTAGTCAGCATTATAAAGGATCACGTTGTAAAGGAGTTAAAGTGTAGCAACAGTATTGATGTGAAAGTTTTTGCACATTTTTTATAGTGCTCTTAGTCATGAGTCATTCTAAGTTATTTATTAGCTCACCTGAGCACAACGTGCTCAAGGGGAACTTTTGTGATACTGCTTCATCCGGCGTCCGGCGTCTGTCTGTCTTTCGTCATCAACATTTTAGCTTGTGAACATGCTAGAGGCCACAGTTTTTATCCAATCTTCATCAAACTTGCTCGGTTAGTTAGTCTGCATGAAATCTTGTATGAGTTCATTATTGGGTCTCCTGGGGTCAAAAAGTAGGTCACTAGGTCAAATATTTGGAAAAACTTGTGAACACACTAGAGACCACATTTATAGCCCAATCTTTACCAAACTTTGTCAGAATGTTTGTCTGCATCAAATCTTGGATGAGTTTGTAACTGGAGGTCACTAGGTCAAATCTTAGAAAAAGCTTGTGAACACACTAGAGGCCATATTTATAGGCCAACCTTCATCAAACTTGGTTAGAATGTTTGTCTACATGAAATCTTGGATGAGTTTGTTATTGGGTCACATGGGGTAAAAAAGTAGGTCACAAGGTCAAATTTTAGAAAAAGCTTGTGAACACACTAGAGACCACATTTATAGCCAAATCTTCACCACCCTTCATCAGAATGTTTGTCTACATGAAATCTTGGATGAGTTCGTTATTGGGTCACGTGGGGTCAATAAGTAGGTCAGTAGGTCAAATCTTAGAAAAAGCTTGTGAACACACTAGAGACCACATTTATAGCCCAATCTTCACCAAACTTGATCAGAATATTTGTCTGAATGAAATCATGGATGAGTTCATTATTGGGTCATGTGGGGTCAAAAAGTAGGTCACTATGTCAAATCTTAGCAAAAGCTTGTGAACATACTCGAGGCCCCATTTATGGCCAAATCTTTACCAAACTTGGCCAGCATGTTTGCCAGTATGAAATCTTACATATGGTTTGAAGTGAGTCATGTGGATTCAGTAGGTTACTTGGTAAAATTCTAGAAAATTTTATCAACCCAGTGGCTACACTTATGGTCCTGTTTTCTCCAAAGATTTCTAAAGTAAATAACTCTGAATTACTTGATGCCAGATTTGAGCCTACTAAAAGGTGTCATCAGGTGAGCGATTAAGGGCCATCATGGCCCTCTTGTTATATTTTCCATTTAAAATGTCTGTCTGTACAAGGCCTATTTTATACACTTATCTATCAAATACAATATATTTGGTGGAGACATCCCAGGCCAAATGGTAGTGTCAGGGATATGTCTTTAACTTCTTAAACTGCTTGCCTTTCATGGTGTGGGTTCAAGTCCTGTGTGGGCAAATGACTTACTGTGATAAGGTCTGCCAGCCATGGTTCTACTCAGACATTTGTCTGGCATCTTTCTCCACCAGCATAGCTGGAGGATAATATAATGACTATAATTGTTGCTGCTTTGTATTTCTAAAAAATTATAAAAAACACACACTTAAACTGTAACTCGAACTCATGTTGTTTCAGGATCATTTTTGTGCTGAAAATGCTTGCTTCTGCAGCAATATGTATATTTCATTATCAAAATTAAACCAATTTGAAAAAATCTGACAATTGGGAAATTTGGACAATAAACATGAAAATCACAGACCCTGGGATGTAATTTTGTTATTAACCTCTTTACTATGCACATTTTTTCAGAAACAGGATATAATTATTTTTTTTTATTATTTATATATCCAGCCATTCTTAAGTAGTCATATGTCTATATTGTTAATTCTTGGCATGTTAAGCACATATTGATCAGGCAAGGAAATGTAAGTCTGTTTGACTGTATTTGTGCCAGAGTGATGTGTAAATAAAACCAAACAAATGGGAATACTGTCTTTCATAAATTGGCAGTTCGAAAGACGCTCCAGAGTCTGCACCACTCAATGATGACAGAGAGAGATCGATTAAAGCAAACAATAGAATCCAAGGCCACATCTCCAACCACTGTACAGCCATCTCAGTCTGGTTCTGCCATCGCGTCACTCAAAAGTACACTTGCCGAGGTTGGTTTATTTTATTTTTTCTCATTACAGCGGTCCAAATGTGCTTTTTAACTTGGCAGATATGCAGACTAAAATTATTTTTTTATGTCATCAACCATGACATCATGTTTTTTTTCTGTTTATATTGAGGGGACTGCTATGGCGGAGTGGTAAGGATCTCCAACATGTTATTCGTCAGTCCCGCACTGCAGTGCACCAAAGGCATTTCCCAGCTGACCTGCAGTGCACCAATGATTCTACTCAGACATGTGTCTTGGTATAATAAGCTGGATTACGCCAATCTTATTATGAGTGTTTGTTTGTTTGTTTATTGGGTTTATCATCCCACCAAGAGTATTTCAGTTATCTTGAGACGGTGTCCACTTGAAGCAGATATTGTGCTGCCTTCACTGTGTATAGCATGCCGTAAACACCTGGCATGATACCACACCCAGTCACATTATCCTGACACAGGGCCAACCAGTCGTGGAACTACCCTTATATTTGCTTGAGCGTTAGCAAGGGAGCTAACCACTACCATTTTTAACGACTTTGGTATGTCGTGGCCCGGGATCGAACTCGGGGCCTCCCGTACCTGGAGCTGACGCTCTTCTGATTGCGCTACCAGGTCCCGTATCATGAGTGTATTAGTGTGCTGTAATAACAAACAAAAAAACAATATTGTATTCTCTATATTTGTACCTGTTATTGGACAATATTTTGTTAGTATATGTTTCTGTTACCTAACCTGTGCTCAAGGAGAGCTTTTCTGACCACGATTTGTGTATTGTGCGGCATCAACACTTTGCTTCTGCTTCTGAACACTACAAAGATTGTGTATATGAAGTTGTGTTCAGTGCCTTTGAAACTGATTCATAAGAAAAAATGTTAATATCTAAGAGATCAAATTTTTGGTCAGTTTTCTTGCAGCATAGTCAGAATGTTTGTCTGAATGTATTGTTTAACACTGGGCCATGTAGAATCACATGGTATACCATTGGACAGCCTAATGGATACTTTAAAATAGTTACTTTGGTTTTATCAAACTCTTTGTCTGCATGGAATCCTTGATGGATGAATTTGTGCAAGGATTTGATAAGCTCTTTACTTGTGATTACTACATGCCAAAGACATGCTTGTGAACATTAGGTCTTGTGATCAGAGTTTTAAAGTATACTGAAAGCCAGGGTCCTTAGGTTTGGTGATTCTGAGACATCCTGACCTTCTTGTTTAATTGTGTTTTATTAAATAATAATGACACAGCATAAGCTATGTGACGGACAGCTAGGCTGATTATGGCAATAAACTAGTATTCAGATGCACCATTAATTTTGATCGTCTAAATCTTCTAAACAATTATGAACTTATAATAGTCAGGATGCACAAATAAATAATATTTTAACTTTGATTAAAACGGCATTAATAATGAGTCGTTTTATCTTTTACAGGTTTGCCAACAAAAACAGAATGTTAAAGAATAAAACTGCATTAATAGTGAGTTGTCTTTTACAGGTTTGCCAACAAAACAGAATGTTAAAGAATAAAACTGCATTAATAGTGAGTTGTCTTTTACAGGTTTGCCAACAATAACAGAATGTTAAAGAATAAAACTGCATTAATAGTGAGTTGTCTTTTCCAGGTTTGCCAACAAAACAGAATGTTAAAGAATAAAACTGCATTAATAGTGAGTTCTCTTTTACAGGTTTGCCAACAAAAACAGAATGTTGAAGAATAAAACTGCATTAATAGTGAGTTGTCTTTTCCAGGTTTGCCAACAAAACAGAATGTTAAAGAATAAAACTGCATTAATAGTGAGTTGTCTTTTACAGGTTTGCCAACAAAAACAGAATGTTGAAGAATAAAACTGCATTAATAGTGAGTTGTCTTTTACAGGTTTGCCAACAAAACAAAATGTTAAAGAATAAAACTGCATTAATAGTGAGTTGTCTTTTACAGGTTTGCCAACAAAACAAAATGTTAAAGAATAAACTGGCTAAGATCCACAAAGAATCCAATCTCACAGACATTCTCGTTCCAATAAGTCCACCAGGCAGTCCTGTAGAGAGACGATCTGGGGTAAGTGATTGGTTTGTTATGTTTTACTTAACCCATTGAGTGACTGCTAAGACTCTCCCACTTGGGTTCAAGTACCTTTCGAGTCGCTGGACCTAATTTGGGAACGGTTTCCAGCTGACCTGCATTTCTATGGAGGTACTCACCAGATGTTTGTCAGGGGTATGCCTCCACCAAAATTGCTTGACAATGCTGTAATGATCATAATGGATCATTATAGATGTGCTAAAAAACAGAAACAAACCTCACCTATTATGTGTTCTTTCTGGTTTAAAACTATGCGCAATTATAGCAAGTTATGTTAAGTAGGCTAAAAGTTTTTTTATATAAGTTATGCAGACAGCTAAGATAACTTAGTAACTGACTCCGATAAGTCGTCCTACATCAATATGTGATGTAGAGAGATCAGATCATCTGAAGGTTTTAGTAGTTGGAATGCATTTGTGTAAATGGTTGTTTGCTGACTTCTTGGCATTGCACATAAGTTCATACTATGTTAAAAAGGATATAAAGTATTAATATTACATGAGTATTATAATGAAAACTAAAAAAATAGATGAAAATAAGAACATTTCTTACATAAGTAAATGCTAATCCTTTTAAAGAAGAGAAGTAAATAATTCCAGAATATGTCTTTTTTTTATTTTAAGAATGTGAAAATATCATCAAAGGAGGCATTTTACTAGTACTATTTTGAAACGAAAATAGAGAATAACCTAAAACTGGTACTTAGTGCATTGTTGTTTCTTGCAGCTTCCTCTGTTAACCCAGTCATTCTCTGCCGAGAGCTGTTCTATGTCAGAATACTATGATGCAGTGGAGGAAACCAATGCTGAGTCCATGAGTGATACTTCATCTGAGGTACGGTATAAACTCTCTTACAGCAAATGTATAGGGGTGCCTGTAGTCAAGTGGTAGAGTCACCAATTTGTAATACTTCTACTCACTTTGTCACCTGGTAGGTTTGAGTCCTGGTAGGGCAAAGAACTTAATGTTGGAAGGTCTTCCAACTGACCTGTGGTGTGGCAGTGATTCTACCCAGACATTTCTACCTCGAACAAAATGTCAGGGCATTGCTATATGAGCATTATGTCACAACAAAGACATGTTATAAAACAAATCAACAAAAAGTAAGTCTAGGCTAAAAATAATTTAAGATATGCTTAAAAAGCTATTTTCCTCTAGATCAGATGAAGTAATGAGGAATTTTATTTATTTTCCACCTATTGCCAGATATATTGAACTTTGTTTAAATTTTACATTTATATTTATTATGAAGATGATATAGTGCTTTTACAAAAATATCCTCACATTCTTCAAATATTATCCATTTTTTTTCTTATTGTTTATTTGTTCTTGTAATTAACTTTAGGATAAAATAGACATAGTACAGCTAGAAAAGATAAATGCAGCAGGCCTGCTAAAGAAATTCTCATATTTTTTTGCTTTATCTGGAATAATAATTTTAAAATCTTTTTTGACCTTGTGGCATTATTGGCTTTTATCGTTTCTCAGTTTATTTTTATTTTATGCCAATTAACTTCTGAAAGATACATCAGATTTAAGTCATATATACAGTTTTGTATATTAAAAAATATAAACAGTTATGTATTATTCATCTGATGTATAAGGAACAAAATATATAGAGGATATTTGTGGATTTCGGTGTATTGCCATATTTTATTTCACGAGTAACCATACGAAAAAAAAAAAAAAAAAAGTGTTGCAGCCATGAGTAATAATATTTTTCTTTGACCGCAAGTGTTATAAACTTACGCTGAAATTGACAATTTTTTATTTTATCTCATGCTTACTTCATCTTAAACTGCATTTTAATCAGCTGTTTTGCCATATCCCCAGTAATTAGTAATTACCTCCCTTGGGACCCTAGCTGAAAATGTTAACCCTATCATTTCACTGTGGGTCAGAGTGAAATGGTAAGGTTCTCTTTCACTTGTATTTCACACTCTTTCACCCAAAAGGTTGAAATAACTCTTACTTTCCACAGCGGTCCGATGAGGAGATCTCTAGTGATATAAGTGATGATAATGACACGGAGATGAGTACAGCTCACAGTGGTAGGTCAACCTTTAAAATTGAAAAATGTTCTTACAAGCAATGGCTGACAAAAAATATAATATACACTATGAATTTGAAGCATTTTGATTGGTGGAGAGCTTCGCACCCGCGAGTCTGAAAAAAGTGATAATTACTCCTGGAATTAATATTGACCTTTGCTATTCTCACGCCATGTTAATTTTTCATGCGCATTGTAAACAAACATGGCGTCAGGTAGAATGCAGGCGAGAATGATGATATGTTTAGTTGAGGTCAATATTATCAAACCATCAGAATGTTTCAAATTCAAAGTTTATATATACGTAACAAGTAAATACTAATTTTGAGGTAGATATGTAGTTTAGCGGCCCATCTGTCGATTAATACAATACATTTTTTAATAAACAAACAATAAATCATGTATCTCAAATTAAGTTAAAGCTGATCCAAGTCCGAAAATAAATTGCCACTTCATAAAAATCTAAATTTCTTTTAAAATCCAAAATTATGTCCAAAGATGATGATATTATCAATAAAATCCAAAAATACACTCATTGGAAATCATTTTTCTCAAAACTGTTAAAAGTATGATTTTTAAAGAGAACCAACACTTTTAATGATTACAGGCACGATGTTCACTGCAACAAATACTGTGGGATCAGTTTAAAATACTATCAACCGCAGTAGTGAATGTGATAAACACTGATTAAACTCACTAACCCTACTCCTGTCTTTTTTATGTTATGAGGTTGTTTGCTAAATTTACAGACTGCAACAGAGTTGAGGTTATTTGATAATATAGAATTGTTTATTTGTGTAAGTCATAATGATTTTCTGTCTCCTTCAAACTCATATTTTAGACTGTTACAGCCAAACTTCACGCTCATATTATAAATCTAACTGATGCTGTGTTCATGTTTCTTTGAATAAGCACCCATTCATTTCCACTCGAGCTTACTTTTACGTGTAACAGAAAAAAGAGCCAATAAATTTTATTGTATTTTCATTGAGAATCTGACTTGGGGCTATGGGATTAAATTGTCTTTAACAAATAGCAGGATTGTGTGGGTATTATTCACATTCAGTAGTTCGTCTGACTTTGATATGCATTTCAGTTTCAGAGGAGAATCTCTTAAACAACTTCCAGACGGGTCGAAGGTCAAAGCTTCCTGTGCCTAAACCAGAAGGAGGAGATGTGTCGTTATGGAACCTTCTGTTCAAAAACATCGGCAAGGATCTAACCAAGATATCGATGCCTGTGACCCTTAATGAACCACTGAGCATGCTGCAGGTATATTGTATATGAAAAACAGTCACTTTCATAAATATAAAGTAGAAAAATTGCATGATTTTAATGGTCATTTTATGGTATGTCACTACTCTTCTGTCTTTCTGTCTGTCTATCTGTGTTCATGTTCGTATGGATGATTGTTATATTAGGTTGTGCATAAGGGTCAGAGAACTCTTTATTCATTCTGCAATTATTGCCCTTTATTATTTTCCTAAGTAAAGTCTTGTGGAGAAAATTCTCAGTTGACTTTCTTGTGCAGATAAATCATAATATGGCTTGACTCTTGGGCATATCATTCTCCGCCTTGCAGCAGTCTAGTAAATATTTATTCAGCTACATTTGTTTAGACAAATATTGCCCATTATTTCTAACATTTATTTGACAATATAAGTAAATATGGAGCTGAACCTGGTAGCGCAGTCTGTGGAGCATTGGCTCCAGGTATCGTAGACCCGGGGTTTAATCTAGGGCTGTGACATTCCAAAATCATTAAAAAGTGGCGTAGCTACCAGTGTCAGGATTATGTGATTGTGTGTTATGTCCTGCCATGTGTTCACGGCACAGCTATACATGGTAAAGGCAGCACTAAATATGGATCAACTTGACACCATCTCCAGATAACTGAAAGATTGTGGGACAATAAACCCAACAAACATATATTTGCTTGGAGCTAGGTAGCAATGTTGTTTGTGGGACAGTAAACCCAATAAACAAATAATATTGTTTGGAGCTAGGTAGCAAAGTGTGCTGACCCTGATAAGGTACATGTAGCTAACAGTTGGATAGCTAATTTGGACTCTTGTTCACCTTTTGTATCATCACCATTTAAATTGTGCAGGCTCAAGATTGAATTCTTTTTGCATTCCACTCAATTGGGATCCAGAATTTTTATATGAGAGCATCTTCCCAAATGACCATGCGATGCACTGATGGTTCTTCTACTTCTTCCTTTACTAATATGTCTAAACATCATTATAATGTCCGGAAATGTGTCGCAATGTATTTCAAAAACAAAGAACCCATTTTTTGATATGCTTAGTGACTTCTGAACAGTATTTCAGTCTGTTGTCATACTATGATTTCAGAGACTGTGTGAGGAATTGGAGTATAGTGATCTGCTGGATAAAGCCTCAGAGTATGATGACCCCTATGAGAGAATGGTGAGTGTACTTTTTGTTAAACTTAATTGAATTTTAATTTGGTTTCTGTTTAATCTATTTGCTGTTAATTACTCTTTAAGTAAATGGAAGTTTCAGAACTATTAAATTTTAATTTAAGTTTTGTTTAATTTATTTGCAATTTATTTCTCTAAAGTCAATGGAATGTACAGCAACTGTGATGTGGCTTATCCAATCAAAGATGTACAGCAAGTCAAAAACAAATTCTAATATGTATCTATATGGAAGTAATTTTTATTAAAACAAACATTGTGTTGCAGATATATATTGCAGCATTTGCTGTCAGTAGCTATGCAAGTTCCTGTTATCGCGTAGGACACAAACCTTTCAACCCTATACTAGGAGAGACATATGAATGTATACGAGAAGATAGGGGATGGAGATTTGTGGCTGAACAGGTAAGTGCCTTCATGTCATACCATTGACGATTATCAATTTCCTGACTTACTCAGGATAAAGTAGTTTTTAGATAAATATATAATGCATAAAGGTGAGATAACTCAGATTGCCTTGTTCATTCTGGAGTTTTATGTTTTTGTAAAGAAAAGTTCTTGTGAAGATACTTTAATTTTTAACAAAATTTCTATGAACTTAACTGATTATTCATGTTGATATGTAGTTTTTGCATACAGGCAAGATTACTTGGGTTGCATTGTTTATCCTTGAGATATTGCCCCTTGATTTTTTGTAGGACCAATTCCCTCTCTACTTTTCAAATTCTTGTGTTTATAACTAACTTATCCAAATTTCTCAACCATATTTTTTAAACTTGCATTGATCATAGATATTTACATTGCAGTTAAGTTTTCTTATTTTCTAAGTGAAATATTTTCACAATGATTCTTATTTATGTGCACTATCAACTTTTCGGTGCATAATGGCTCACATTGCATTACTCTTGTTTTATATAGAACACATCACATTTGACTTTTATAGTGACTTAATTTTTAATGGCCATTTTATCTTGTCACTTTAAAAGGCTATTTTGTATGGATTTAGTGTTTATATTTAATTTTATTTCAAGGTGAGCCACAATCCCCATATATGATTTATATTCCAGTAATGTTTATATTTGTTTTTATTTTCAGGTGAGCCACCATCCCCCTATATCTGGTTGTTACTGTGATTCTAAAACTTTCAGGCTATGGCAAGGTAGGTACTTATACAAAACAAAGTTTATCAATAGACTGACATTTTCTGGCTTGAATATTTTGTTGTTGTTTTTTTATAAAAAAAAACAAACAAAATGCAAAATTGGAAAGCCTGACTCTACCCAAAACAAGAGTCTTTATGCCAATAACCTAGGATTGCTTTCAATTCTTGTTAATACTATTATATCTATTGAAATTCTTTGTATGTACTTAGGAAGAAAAGTAAATTGGAAGTTATTGGCTGATTAGTCTATGGAAAGCACCGGTGTAAAATGTCTTTTTGCTTTTCCATTATAGTCTGCAGTGCCAAAATGTTGAATTTTATGTTTTGCAATTGTACTCTCAAGCTTGTTTATCAATAATCGGTGCATAGATTAAAATGAAATTACACATATATGTCTCTAATGTAGTTACCTACTTTCTTTACAGATGTGCAAATAAAGACAAAGTTCTGGGGTAAATCCATGGAGATTCAGCCACTAGGACTTGTGAATGTGCAATTACCCAAGTAAGTATAATCTAAGTAAGAACAAGAAGCCAAACTGTTGGCTGACACAGCTGACTCATAACTCTTCTGTCCTTTGATGTTCGGGTTCAAGCCCAGGTCAGCTTGGAAACTTTCAATGTAAGAGAGTCTCTCACTCCAGTGATATTGTTTACTTTCTGAGACCAGGAATGATCTTTGGTGAAGCTGTGGCTCTATCTTGTATCTCTTCTGTCCTTATTGTTTTGATTTAAGCCCTAGTCACAGTGAAAACTTGTGTGGGGAGATCTTCACGCTGGCCTGCAGTGCACCATTAGTGCTACCCAAACATTTGTCTTGGTGTCTTCCTCCACCAACAGTTAGATAGAAGATGCTAGTAGGACAATAATGGTGACAGTGTGACATGACAAAAACACAAAACAAACAACTTTCTCAGAACAAAATTAACCTTTGGCCAAACTGTTATTGCTATCAACTCATGACTCCTATGCACCTCAAGTTGTGAGTTTGAGCCCCAAGCAGAGCATACATATGAGGAGGTCTTTGAGCTAATATGTGCTGTGTTGGTTCTACTCAAGTCAGTTTTCTGGGGGTACTCTTGTGCTTTGGAGCAAGAAGAAAATAATGTTGGCCCATTCTTTATGGCTTTGACAAAGGGTGACTTAGTCTTTAAATTATATTATATAATGATAATTTTGCATCACAAATAGGTATTTTTGGGTTAAAGTACAGGTAAAAATTTAAAAATTAAGACAAAGATTTTATAGGGATAACTTCCACCAATTTTAGAGGAAGATGAAGACTTGCTTTCGTTGAATGCTGTAAAAAAAGCTTGATAGAGAACTTTTTATGAAGTGTGTGTTTTCATCATCTTATCAGAAGAAGATATTTCCCTTACAAATAATGACTTCTCTGACTGCTTAGCCTCTCACCGTGTGGGTTTGATCCCTGCTCAGGGTAACGAACTTCATGTTGGAAGGTCTTCCAGATGACCTGTGGTGGTTCTACCCAGACATTTGTCTGTGGTCTTCCACTAATAATATAGCTGCATGTTTCTATAATGATCATAATTGGTTGCTGTATTTCAACAACATAGCAAATAATGACCATATATTTTGTGTACAATAACATACATCTATACATATTTCCTGTACAGATACAATGACCACTACAAGTGGAACAAAGTGACCACATGTGTCCACAACATTCTGGGAGGCCAGCGATGGGTGGACCAGTTTGGAGAGATGACCATTACAAATGGCAACATCGTCTGTAAACTCACCTTCACCAAGGTAAGCTTCCAGTCCAACAATTAGTCAGATGTTTTGTTAAGAGGTTATACCTAGATATACCTCCACCAAGAAAGTCATGGGAAGTATTATTCCTGACTTGAATGAACCTCACATATACATATTTAAACATAAGGGTGAAGATCAATTCAATGCTAACTTCTTCAAGGAAAAAATGACAACCAGCAAAGATTCTCGAAATCTCAGACCTATTGAAACCAAGAGGTGCATCATTTCACAGGAGTATCCTTCTCCTTAAAAAGAGTTATTTTCATATTGATTTTTTCCTTCAAGCTATATAATGTTGCACTCAGAAGAATTGTTAATGTAACCAATTAATTGATTTGATGAACATTTCTATCATTTTGACATCAGTCTTGGTTAACCTTTTTGATAAAATCCTTTTCTTAAATACTGTCAAATTCACTTGAAGCTTAAAATGCTTGTTCCACTATTGAAGGTAAATCTATTTTAAATGATGGCCCTAAAATCAGTTTTTGGAAGAGTTATCCCCCAGTTTTGATGGAAGTTTTTATTATGCTGCCCAGCAGTAAGAAAAGAGGAGCACACTGAGTATGGACAGAGATTGTTTTTCTGGCCGCTCCCTCACCTTTTACAGCTATATGCAGCACAATGACCATTTTTGCATCATGAACGAAATCACTCAATTTTTTTTTTTTACTCAATTTTTACTCAGTTTAGTCTTTCTGAAGAAAACATGCAACACAGAAACAAAATGTCTTATTGTGCATTTTGCTTTTTGACACTTGATTGATTAAGAAAGTAACTTGTCTGATTGTACATGTAACTTGCAGGCAAACCATTACAACCACTTTGACAAGAGACATGAAGTGTATGGTACTATCATGAATCCAGAAGGCAAGGTGGTCCATAACCTGTTTGGACGCTGGAATGAGGCTTTGTACTGTGGCCAGGCCCCCTCTGCAAGATGTGTCTGGCGCCCAGGTGAGTGGCTGTGGACATTTTAGGATCCTTAGCTGTAGTACTTTCAGCAGCACCATCATCATCATCACCAGACCTGGTAGCGCAATCGGTAGAGCGTCAGCTCCAGGTACAGGAGGCCCCGGGTTCGATCCCCAGACAGCGAAATACCAAAGTTGTTAAAAATGGTAGTGGTATAGCTCCCTTGCTAATGCTCAAGCAAATATAAAGGTAGTTCCACAACAGTTTTACTGGTTGGCCCTCTCATTGTCAGAACCACTAACATTGTCATTAACACCACCATCACACCAACCACCACAATCACTGCCATTTCCACTAAAGTCATTCAGCTGCATATTACCTGGATTTGATTGTTGATCAAGGATAAATTTGCAGCTGACCTGCGATGCACCAGTGATATTTCCCAGATATTTGTCTCAGGGTCTTTCATCACCACTTACAGCTTGATGTTACTATTATTACTTTAATTGTGTTGTTATGATTATCTTATAAACAAAGCAAAAGCAAACCTATTAAAGCTTATATTTTAATGACTGAAATTGTGTTATAGTAATGAATTTAAAAATTAAACCAAGCCATTATTCTGTACTATACCAACTGTATATGCAGGGGCGATGCCAGAGGACTATGAGCTATACTATGGATTCTCCCGGTTCACCATGGAACTCAATGAGATCTTGCCTGATGAGTCTGGCTACCTTCCGTCCACAGACTCAAGGTTTAGGCCTGATCAGAGGTGAGTCTTGCACAAGGGACACATTGTAAACACTCAATTTAATATCACCCTCACCCACCCTACAACTCCTTTCACCAGCAGTTTTTGGGCATCATTGATCAAGTAGTCAGTGCATTTGTCTCCGACTGAGAGGGTCTTGGGTTTTAACTGCAGACCCACCCAGAAATGTTAATCCTTTTTCAAGACTATTAACTATACATTGACACAGGATCTAACTACTATGTACTGGTTCTTCCCAGCAAGTGGACATTTCCAGTCCTATTTCTGCGTAAAACAAGATACTAGGAAAAATTTGTAAAAAGTCCTGATCATGGGCTAACATCTTAATTTAGATCTAATGTTTAAGGTGGAATTCCACAGTTTGAGCCAATTTTTTCTCCCAAAATACCCCAAAAATATTGTTACCTGAAAAGATCCACGAAATGTTGTTAATTGGTGTCATACGTGTACAGGAAAAGTCAAACATAAACTCTATGTGTCATTTCAAACATGTATTTCCTATCTGAGCCACGCTGCAATGTAAGTTACTTTTAAACTAAGAAAACCACATGACCATTTACTTGTGAATTCTGCTAGGCTGTGTTATCAACTTTTATAGGAAATCCCAAGTATACATGTTTATAGATTTGACAAGAATGAACAATGAGAGCAATTTGCAGAAATTGTCTTTGTTAGAAGACCTGTTAGAACATTTGACTCTATCCTGTTTATGCTGCTCAGGTAAACTGAGCCTTTAAAGTAGCATTTTTATTAATTTTTTTTTTCTCAAAAAAGATTCTTATTAAAGTAAGATATTATTAAGCATGTGCCTTGTTGTTTTTTAGGTTATTGGAAGAGGGACAAATACTAGAAGCAGAGAAGGAAAAATCACGCATCGAGCACTTACAGCGAGAGCTTAGGAAAAGACGAGAAGCGAATAAGGAGGAGTACAAGCCGATGTGGTTTAGGTTAGTTAGTTAATAATCAGTACTCATAGTTGGGAACTCCTCTTGACTCCTTGTTTCGTCATTGCACAGGTTTTGAGTCGGGACTTGATGTGGTTCAAGTAAGTTACTTAATAATCAGTGCTGGTAGATGTAACCAGTCAACGATTGTAACTCCTCTTGACTCGTTATCTCTTTATTTCACAGGTTTTGAATCAGAAATTGATTTGATTGAACTAAGTTACTTCATACATAATTTATGGTTATAGTTAGAAAGTCCTTGACTTGTAACTGTTCTGACCAGCCGCAATAGCTCAGGTGGTAGAGTGTCGGCTTGCGGATTGGGAGGTTGCTGGTTCAAACCCCTGGCCGGGTCAAATCAAAGACTTTAAAGTTGGTAGTAGTGGCTTCACTCCTAATGCTTGGTGCTTATATGTCTTCTTACTCTACCAGTTTTAATATTTGTAAATTGAAAGAGTTATTTTTGTCAGAAAATCTTGCAGGAAATGAAGAACGCTTCACAATGAATGATTAAACATCTAGGGTCAAAGTTGGTTAAAAATGTGAATTTTCTGATTTGCTACAGAGTTGTCACAAGAGGCAATCTTGTAAGATGCAAATTTTGTTGGCATCCTGTTAACTGGAAATGTTTCATCAATGATTTCCTGCCATAGCCAGAGGAAACTTTATGAAAACATCTTTTTTTTTCAGAAAATCCCGTGTGAATGGGAAGGACTCATTCACATATGACAATAACTACTGGGAGTGTAGAAAAGACCCTGGCTTTATGAAGATGACTCTCCCTAAGCTCTGGTGACCTAGATCCTTCAAAATATTTGAGGATTCTAAGACTAGTGACCTAGATTCGTGTGACCCTTAACCTTTATCTGAATCTTATGACATTGACATTTACAAACTCTGGGGATGATGACCTTTTCTCACTTATGATCGTGACTCATTACAATCTGCAGTTACCCTTGTCACTTTCACTTTGTCTCGTGACAATGACTTTTCACAAACTGGTGATCTTTCACTTTATTTGTCTTGACGATCTTAATCCTTTGACTGTTTTATCACCGAAAATACACGTAAATGGCGCCCGTTTCTATGTGTATTCCATACTGTAATATGTGATAACAAAAACATATATTGTGTTACTGTGTTAGTTGGTTATTTTTATTCAACCTTATTTCCTCTGATTTGTATGTGCTTATTTTTCTAAAATGATAAGGACCTGAGACTTGAAGCCACTACGGTAAAATTCATTTAACCCTACAAGATTAACTTAGTTTAGAATGAATTTATAGTGAGGTAGAAAAAATAAAAGAAGAAAGTGATAAAAATATAGATTTTCTTTTAGTTTCTTGGATTATTAACAATTTAGGGCCAGTACTTTAATGTTCTTATGTAATGAAGTCTGCCTTTGTGCAAATGATGAGCTAAGTAATAGTTTATAAGTATATTGTCACATAGCAGTATTTAAGGGCTTAAGATTAAAAATATTAATTGGTAATTAATAAATGGGTTGGAGTTAGGTGCACATTAAAATGAAATGATATACTTGTTATAATAGAAACTTTTCTAACAATGAAAATGTCTGGGTTTATATTAGATTGGTGACATTGAAACTAAAAATGTTGAGTTAGACCTTGCCGTAACTGAAAGACTGTTCAACTTGCGCTGTTGTCTTTATGATATGAATATAACTTATCCTTTTCATTGCAATATTGTTGCAAAATTCTATCATTTTTTATTTGCCCAATTAACACAAAAACAGGCCATATTCAATTATTTGCCATGTATGAATTACAGCCAAACATCTTAATTTTTGCTCATCTGGTTTTGTTTACTGGTAGTAAGTTTTTAGTATTAACATTTTTCAACTCTGTATGACCACCTTACTTGTGATGATGTATTAATGTATTCACATATAAACTAGATACATATAACTATCAATTTGGGGATGAATTTTAGTATGTGGTAGATGGTATATTCAAAGACAATATATACATTCAAACCATTTCTATTTATGTAATAAATGCCTGCACATTGTTAAATATGTTTTGCAAACTAAATGAGCTTTGAACTTATGTTAACAATTTAACTATGTACACTGTTTTGATATCTTTATATTTTTTATCAATATTATTGTTTTAAACAGATAATTATCAGGAAGAAAATGTATATTGCAGGCTAATACTTATTGCCTAACCCTTTGAATACAATTTTGGCTATCTTGAAAATGTTGATGTCTTTTAGCTTTGCTTAAAAGAAATTTAGAGTTGCCAGATAGAAGTACAATGTAATAAGGTAGGTGTATGTAGTGTACTTTGCCATTAAAAGTACTCAGCATGTTTTGGTACAAACTGCAGAGAATCACGGCGATCTACAGCACAGTAGAGTTTCAATATTGTAATGGACATTGGCAAAAGCATGCCTTCATTATTACAATGACGGCTCCGCATTTAAGATTGTTGGGGATTTTTGTCGCATTTCTTGGCAGAATTCCAGCCACTGTCCTCTGTGTCATAGCGTTTTATATACATTCCTCCTCACTTGTACTGTAGCTTGTTTTTTTTGAGTAGTTATTTGTATTGCCATTGCAAACAATGAGTCATATGCCATGTATAGTTTCAGTTGTTTTTGAAGCGTTTTTTTTTTTATTGTTGGCAGATTAGAAAGCTTTGATCCTGGGTGATTGATATTTGAATCATTACAGTAAGTTATGTTTTATTCCAGAGCTACAGACATGAGGTGTCACTTCTGTGTAGCTTAGAAATGTGTCCCATAATTCTCATAGTCATACTCTGTATTATGGATGCTTATTTAGAACTGTCACAGTGTGCCAACTCATACAATCACTACATAGTTTGGAAAAGTAAAGAACAGCAACTTCTTAAATTGTAAAGAGTTACTTCCCATATTGACATCTTTTGCCTTGGAGGTATAGAGAAAAAAAGCATCAAGACATGCCATGGGTACTCAACTGTACTTCATCAACACTGATAACAGTTATCTTTGTCTTTAAATTCTGGTTCTCTCATTATACACGTACACCAATGCAGTACAACGAGATTTGATTTCCAGCATTTTTTAATTATGTTGTATTGTGCTAAGCATTCCAATTTGTACCCACAGTCACTGAATATGGTTTGAAATCAATGAAATAAGCTTTGATGCTCAAGAGCTCCAAAATTGAATGTTTTGTAGTCATTGAAACTGGTGCAATATATAGTTACATGGGAGAAACAATCATGAAAATTACATCTTTTTGATGGAGCTCTAGGATTTGAAAATAATAAAAAGAAAGTATGACACGACCTTTAAGATAGTACATATTAACAAGGAACTGTGACCTTTTAAGGTGGTATCCAACAGTTGTCCTATATCACATTCATGTAACAATACCTTACCATTGCTTTGGGGAATTTGGGCATAATTTCTGCATAAATCCATTCTCTATTATAAGTAAAACAGTTTTGAACACTGCCTATATTGTTAGACAGTACAAATCAGGATAAAAATGTTCATTCATTTCAAGTCTATGAATAAGCATGATACTTATCTCTGCTAAAAATAGATACCGACATCGGAGCAGATTTCCCAGATGGTAACATAATGTAATCTCAAAAGTGAGTTGTCACATGGTCTTCTTAGTTAAAAATAGCTATCTGCAGCATGGCTCAGATAGGAAATACCTGTTTGCAATTAGGAGTTTGGTTTTATGTTTCATTGTTCACACTGATCTAGGGCACCAATAAGCTGTATTTTGCAGGACCTTTTCAGGTAACAATGACTTATTTAAGAAAAAATATTTTTTCCAAACTGTTGGATACTATCTTAATGGTAGTTCATGTTACATGTATAAAGGAAACTGTCACTACATATTATGTATGTTTGGGTCTGATATTTTTAAAATTTAAATTAAAAATTTAAATTATTTTCCATATTTTTTTTCTATTGATTATGTGTTGAATAATTGATTTATATTCATTTTTGTGTGAAACATCCTATCAACAATATTTCAGTTGAATATAACTATTTTTAAATTGATGTGCACACTATTTGATTGTCATCTACCTAAACTCTTTATCTTGTTTATTGAATGGCTTTTTTATTAGTTATTGACTGTCACTGTTTTTCTTTATCCTTTATTCTCAATGTTTTTGGCAAGCCTGTTTTATAAATTTGTTTTTAACATCTGTTTATAAGCAATTTGTTCATAAAAGCTGTTTATATCCAAGATCAACATTGTTTGGTCTAACAATGAGTGTGACTGTAGTGAAATTATCTCCCATTAATACTCTAGCTACAACTAGGTCCTTTTAATTGGGAGGACTCTAATTTTATGCTTGTATGTAATCTTTTCATTCTTTCATCAGATATCAGTCATCAACATAAACTTACAAATTCTTGTTGATATTATTTACCTTTATAAGGTCTTGGATTTAGATGGATTTAGAGGTCAAAGCTATAAAAGGATTATAAAAATGTTTGTGAAATGACACCACATATATCTCCTTGGTTATGTCTTGAAAAAAATCAGGGTATTTTGCCGAATTTTGTCAAAATTGCTCCTGGAAGAGAATTTTTACAAGCTCTACTCATTTACATTTTTAACGCTCGTTTTCACAATTACTTATTTTCCATATAATAGAACAAATGGTTAGAGGTCACTGACTTGTAACGCAGCCTCTTACCACGTGGGTTTTAGTCCTAGTCAGAGTGAGACATTTCATGCTGGGAGCCCATCAAGCTGACATGTCGTGTGGCAGTAATTCTACACCAACATTTGTCTTGGACTTCCTCCACCATTAATTAGCTAGATGTCACCATAATTGTATGATGTAATTAAACAAATAATTCATAAAAAACTATACCTAATCATGGGGGAAAACTTGTATGGAGGTCTTCCACTTACATATACTTAATATGTTATAAGATACTTACAATACAAATAGCATAATCACATGGCTTTCACTATGTCAAGTGACAAACATTGTTTATATTTTAATGTTAAGTTTATATTTGTTTATCTTACAATCTACTTTTGTTTTCTTACTTCAGATACTACAGTGGGATGATGGTTAATATTTTGAAATGTTCTGTATAACATGACTGATTTATTTGTGTACATATATGTTATTGGCTTACTTCAATGAAAGTCCTTTTTATCATTGTATTTTGTAAAATCTATACATTAAATGGTCAACAATTTCAAAGCCAATAGTTAACAAACCATAATTCAATTGCCATTGTGTAATTAAAAAAACACATTTATATAAAGAGAATACATTTTGTCTGGTTCAGTTTTGCTTTGTGTTGCAGTAATCATAAAACCATATATATATATGCTTTCTTCGAAGTCTTCTGTCTCCTGTGTAAATAGCCAACACTTGACATTTGGAATTATTTTGTCAATTCTTACAGTGATAAGTTTGATAACTTAAACTTCAGTCATATTAGAAAAATGATTTTTAACTCCAGTTCTGTGTCAAACATGCTTCTTACAAAAGTAGCTGATATTACCGAAATACAGGTACACTGTTTTAAACTTGATGGTTGTTTATAATATATATATAGTGTATATAAATATAGCAATTTATACAGATAGGTCTGTAATCAATCAATCTGTTGTGTTCAGTATGGCATACTCACTTCTCTTTACATTTCTACTTTGTTTTTGTTTCCTTTGCTTTGCCATTAATGGCTATTTTGTGGTCCAATATCTGTCTTTAATCTATTTTAACCACAAACTAAATGATTGCCAATTAGGCATGACCATTTTTTGCTATAAAGGGGGACATTTTTATTGTTCAAATCATCACTTGCTAATGAACAAATTTCAAAATCTTAAAATGTATGGAATTTTTTAGTTATTACCCTTGATATATTTTTATACCTTATTTAAGAAAATTTAAAGATTTTTTTTGTTGTTGCTTTTTCATAATTCTTGTGTATTATTACGGTTACTGTTTGATTTTCTCTGTCCATAGTTAAACAAACGAAGAACTGGATTAATATCTTATTTCCTTGTAAATATTAACTGTACTTTCACAAGGGAAGCAACAAAGTGTAATTTAAGTTATAAGAGTAATATCCCTTTGTACATTCTTGCTGAAATATGGCAGTCATCTTTTTTTAAAAAAAATACACGATAGTGAACATTTTTTTATCTTTGGAAAAAAAGTCTTTTTTGCAATCATAACAATTACACAATTTCAGATAATTGATTAACTTTCATTCAAGTTATCCACTTGAAAAAACAACAACTTCATTTTGACAATATTGCATGCTTAAATCAAATGTAAAATTAAAGGAAATTAGCCAAGTTCTCTGGTCAGGACAAAAAAACCTTTAAATTGGGACTCATCCATCTGACCAGTTCTTGCAGGTGGTTATACCCAGATATGACTCAGTATCTTCTACTATCAATCATTGCTGAACAGCTCCCTTTTAGGCCAAGTTGTGTGGCTTGGGTGATTCTCAAAGGATACACACACAAAAAAACTTGACTTAAAGTTCCAAATGACCACAAGTTATATTCATATCAAACTTACAACTGTGTTACTGTGAGCCAAGTATTCAAGTTGATTTTTCCAGTTGAATACTTTTTTATATGCTGTTATTTATGGTGTGTGTTTTATGTTGCTGTTTTCTGGTGCTGTTAAGTGCAGGGCGATTAACTGATAGCCCATGATAAATTAAATAACAATTTTATCTTGCAAGTGGTTTTGGTAAAGAAAAAGAATCTTTAAAAAAGTATTATTTCGTATTAAACTATTTAGATTGTAATACGGGAGCTGTGTTTCTTTTTGGTTTTTAATAAACACAAATATTGATGATCAATAGTTGAAATTTAATAATGATAAGCTATAATGGTGTTTTTGTTCTTAGTATAAAATGCCTTTACCTAATGTGATCGTACGTAAAACAAATTGTCATTAGTGTGATTTCGACTGTGTCACTTGTAATGTTTCAGCAAGTAATCGCTTGTTAATATCCACATGTACTGCCCCATACGAGTATGTAAAATATTTATTTATTAGGTTTGTTATACATTACATATGTACAACATTGTTAATAGAAACATGTAATAAAATATGCACGTTTTACAGTTAAAGCCACTCTGTTGTGTTTTTTTTATTTTGTTTTTTTTTGTTTGTTTTGTTTTGTAATTCTCTTTCTCGGCAAGATTTTCGAAACATAGTTCTTCCATATCTGTCCTGTGTAGCTTCAAATGCGTTAATACATGTATAATCTATTTTCTCACAGAGTGACTCCTTGTGATAAACCTAAACTCCAGGAAAACACGGAGAAAGTTCCTCCACATCTCAAGGACTATGTACTGACTGAGCTGTATGTAAGTGTCAAGGACTATGTACTGACTGAGCTGTATGTAAGTGTCAAGGACTATGTACTTACTGAGCTGTATGTAAGTGTCAAGGACTATGTACTGTCTGAGCTGTATGTAAGTGTCAAGGACTATGTACTGACTGAGCTGTATGTAAGTGTCAAGGACTATGTACTGACTGAGCTGTATGTAAGTGTCAAGGACTATGTACTGACTGAGCTGTATGTAAGTGTCAAGGACTATGTACTGTCTGAGCTGTATGTAAGTGTCAAGGACTATGTACTGTCTGAGCTCTATGTAAGTGTCAAGGACTATGTACTGTCTGAGCTCTATGTAAGTGTCAAGGACTATGTACTGACCGAGCTGTATGTAAGTGTCAAGGACTATGTACTGACTAAGCTATATGTACGTGTCAAGGACTATGTACTGACTGAGCTGTATGTAAGTGTCAAGGACTATGTACTGAATGAGCTGTATGTAAGTGTCAAGGACTATGTACTGACTGAGCTGTATGTAAGTGTCAAGGACTATGTACTGATTGAGCTGTATGTAAGTGTCAAGGACTATGTACTGACTGAGCTGTATGTAAGTGTCAAGGACTATGTACTGACTGAGCTGTATGTAAGTGTCAAGGACTATGTACTGACTGAGCTATATGTTAGTGTCAAGGTCTATGTACTGTTTGAGCTGTATGTAAGTGTCAAGGACTATGTACTGTCTGAGCTGTATGTAAGTGTCAAGGACTATCTACTGTCTGAGCTGTATGTAAGTGTCAAGGACTATGTACTGACTGAGCTGTATGTAAGTGTCAAGGACTATCTACTGTCTGAGCTGTATGTAAGTGTCAAGGACTATGTACTGACTGAGCTGTATGTAAGTGTCAAGGACTATGTACTGACTGAGCTGTATGTGAGTGTCAAGGACTATGTACTGACTGAGCTGTATGTAAGTGTCAAGGACTATGTACTGACTGAGCTGTATGTAAGTGTCAAGGACTATCTACTGTCTGAGCTGTATGTAAGTGTCAAGGACTATGTACTGACTGAGCTGTATGTAAGTGTCAAGGACTATGTACTGACTGAGCTGTATGTAAGTGTCAAGGACTATGTACTGTCTGAGCTGTATGTAAGTGTCAAGGACTATGTACTGACTGAGCTGTATGTAAGTGTCAAGGACTATGTACTGTCTGAGCTGTATGTAAGTGTCAAGGACTATGTACTGTCTGAGCTGTATGTAAGTGTCAAGGACTATCTACTGTCTGAGCTGTATGTAAGTGTCAAGGACTATGTACTGTCTGAGCTGTATGTAAGTGTCAAGGACTATGTACTGACTGAGCTGTATGTAAGTGTCAAGGACTATGTACTGACTGAGCTGTATGTAAGTGTCAAGGACTACTACTACAGTCTTCGCGGTTTTTGCACAACTGAATTAATTAGGAATGAAACATCAAAAACATAAAATTATGCAGGATTGTCAATTCCATTTTGCCAAAATTATATGGACTTTTTCTGTTCACAGAGAATTAGCGGTGGAGTGTTCTTTGGGACATAATTCATTCGCTTACATTGTATGATATTGTCAGTACTGGTAAATGGCTAGGTACTGGCCAAGGCGTTTCTTACAGTCACCTATCGAGACCAGCAGGTGCTATTACATCTGACATTATTTTTACCCCTTTTAGTTGTTCATGACCGCCTTCGATTTTATGACAAGTTTAACACAAATGAATCACATTAGAAAAGAATGTAAATATGTTTTACATTACATGTACCTTTATTACCGCTTTACTGAATATTATAAACTCAAACAAGACATAAACGTACAAAACATGAGAAAAACATGAGAGCAATAATTCTTATTTATGTATGCATGTGTACCTTTTAAAAAGCAAAAAGGAACACACTAGACCTAAACATTTTAAATGAATAACCTAAATTGGCTCAACTAACGACAATTATAATTTCTCTAAGTACACACATGTATATATTTCAGAGCTTATTGATTTTTTTATGATTGAGAAGAAAATTAATGTTTCAAAAACTTGCTTTTCAAACAATCCTTACGTTGAAATATTATTTTTTTTTATATAAGTTTTATTAAATTATAAAAAAATACTATGAACATGGGTTTCATATTTTGACAAATAACGTTAAATGTATTTTACAATATATATGGATACACGTTACGGCTCAATGTTCTATCAAAACCTCGATACATGGACCGGCGCTGGTTCATCCTGCTCCGATTTGCCCAACCGTTCATCATCTTTAATTGATCGTTGAACTGTTGAACAATAATATTAAATGCAAAATTTAATTATCTTTACATTGAAATTTTTTATCATCTATCATTCCAATCTAAATCTTTTATAAAACACGCAAATAATAAAAAACACGACTTCTTTTTAGGTGGTAAGTACGTGAGGGGGTGGGGGTGGCCAAGTGGTAGAGTCATCGAATTGTAACAACCCTGACTGATCAGCCTTCCACCGCGTGGGTTCGAGTCCAGGTCGGGGCGAAGGGTCTCATGGAATCGCATTCCAGCCGAACCGCGGTGCGCCGGTGGTTCTATCCAGACATTTGACGGGGTCTTCCTTCACGAAAGAGTTGGTCATTGCTAAAATGGCTAACTTGATATATATAGTCGTGTAACTTAATTAAAAATATCAAATCCACAGTGGTAATTCACTAGAATATTATTTGACGTTTTTCGTTAATGAACAATAGAAATTAAACCAACAGTGAACACACGGATTGAATGTCGACGTGCTTTTGTTCTCTTTCTCTAACCCATTAACGTGAATAACAATTCTAACCTGCTCGTACATAATGGTCCTTCATACATTTCGTTTTTATAAATATGGCCCTTTTCCAGATAATAATTGTGACCGAAATTCCACTTATCAGGTTCCAAAACGTGGCGTAAATAATAAAGGGTGTCATGTTCAATCTGTAATATAATATAAAACATTAAAATAAGGCATACGGTAATAATTATCATACACATACATAAAATACATAGTTTGTGTACATATAAAACTTTATGCTGTCTGTTCTTTGCCTGTTAAAGGCGTATATCGTATGTCACATTTTGATTTTATGAGGTCTATGTTTTCAGGTGTTGGTCAATGATTTCTAGCCTAACATATATTCTCCTTTTAGTTATACCGAAGAAATCATAATGGCAGTTTAACCCATCAAATACTCGATTTAAAAACAAAGAGAAAGAATTATTTCTGAATAAATAAACAATAAAAGCATCATGAAGGAACGTATTCAAATGCAGAAAAACGTAGGCAAAAGCAGAAAACATAGGGAAAATCAAGAAATTCGTGTCTTTAATATGAAAGTAAAGAAGTCAAAATAAAATTGGTAAACCATTCCCACACACAAAAATTTAAAAAGCTATATTCTGATATTAGGGGCAGTCATCTTCAGGTCACTTCCAGCCCTTCTTATAACAGATGAACCCATTAGGGCATCCCCCGTCATCTATTCAATGGCACACCTTCTTATAACACATAAACATCTGGGCGACTACCGGCCTCGGTTCACTTGCACCCCTTATTATAACGGATTAACCTATTAGGGCGATCCCCGTCCTTTGTTCACTTGCACCCCTTCCTATAACCGATTAACCCATTAGGGCGATCCCAGCCCTTTGTTCACTTGCCTCCCTTCTTATAACAGATAAATCAATTAGGGCTACCCCCATCCTCTGTTCTCTTGCCTCCCTTCTTATAACGGATTAACCCATTAGGGCGATCCCAGCCCTTTGTTCACTTGCCTCCCTTCTTATAACAGATAAATCAATTAGGGCTACCCCCATCCTCTGTTCTCTTGCCTCCCTTCTTATAACGGATTAACCCATTAGGGCGATCCCAGCCCTTTGTTCACTTGCCTCCCTTCTTATAACAGATAAATCAATTAGGGCTACCCCCATCCTCTGTTCACTTGCCTCCCTTCTTATAACGGATTAACCCATTAGGGCGATTCCCGTCCTCTGTTCTCTTGCCTACCTTCTTATAACAGATTAATCAATTAGGGCGATCCCCGTCCTCTGTTCACTTGCCTCCCTTCTTAAAACGGATTAACTCATTAGGGCGATCCCCGTCCTCTGTTCACTTGCCTCCCTTCTTATAACAGATTAATCAATTAGGGCGATCCCCTCCTCTGTTCACTTGCCTCCCTTCTTTTAACGGATTAACCCATAAGGGCGATCCCCGTCCTCTGTTCACTTGCCTCCCTTCTTATAATGGATTAATCTATTAGGGCGATCCCCGTCCTCTGTTCACTTGCCTCCCTTCTTATAACAGATTAATTAATTAGGGCGATCCCCGTCCTCTGTTCACTTGCCTCCCTTCTTATAACAGATTAATCAATTAGGGCGATCCCCGTCCTCTGTTCACTTGCCTCCCTTCTTATAACAGATTAATCAGTTAGGGCGATTCCCGTCCTCTGTTCACTTGCCTCCCTTCTTATAACAGATTAATCAATTAGGGCGATCCCCGTCCTCTGTTCACTTGCCTCCCTTCTTATAACAGATTAATCAATTAGGGCGATCCCCGTCCTCTGTTCACTTGCCTCCCTTCTTATAACGGATTAAACCATAAGGGCAATCCCCGTTCTCTGTTCACTTGCCTCCCTTCTTATAACAGATTAATCAATTAGGGCGATCCCCGTCCTCTGTTCACTTGCCTCAATTCTTATAACGGATTAACCCATTAGGGCGATCCCCACCCTCTATTCACTTGCCTCCCTTCTTATAACGAATTAACCCATTAGGGCTACCCCCATCCTCTGTTGTTTTGCACCCCTCCTTATAACGAATTAACCCATCAAACAGACCATCGTCTTCAGTTCACTTGCACTTCTACTCATAGTAAATTAACCGGTCAGCACGACCTTCGTCCTTACACATACCTCGACTTTTAACAGATTGATCAAGTAGAGGGGATATCGCCCTTGTCCTTAGTTCACATACATTCATACTTATGTTTACCCATATTACAGCGACATGTTACCTTTTTACATACAAACTTAAACTAAAAACAATAAAACGTTAAACGAAACTACTTTTTATCCGTTCCGGTTTGCTCAGTCAGACAAGTCGTTGCCTTGAATGACTGATTGTTGAACGTCAGGCATTTATACACAGTCCTGGCTTTATATAGTGCATCTCTCCGTTGTAAAAACATATTTTAGCCCCGTCGTCCGTCGTGCGGCGTCAACAGTTTGTGAACACTCTAGAGGCTACAGTTTTTAGCCAGTCTTTATCAACTTTGGTCAGAATGTTTGTCTGCATACAATCTTGGAAGAGTTCATTAATGGATCACGTGGGGTCAAAAATTGGTCACTAGGTCAAATTTAGAAAAAGCTTGCGAACACGATAGAGGCCACATTAATAACCCAATCTTCATCAAACTTTACCAGAATGTTTTCCTGCATGAAATCTTGGAATCCTGGGTCACATGGGGTCAAAAATAGTTCACTAGAACAAATGTTAGGAAACGCTTGTGAACAAACTAGAGGCCACATCGATTTCCAATTGTCACCAAACTTGGTCAGAATGTTTTCCAGTAAGAAAGTTTAGATATGTTATGAAGTGGGTCACGTGGATTCAGTAGGTCACCAGGTAAAATTCTAGAAAGTGTTATCAGCCCAGTGGCCACACTAATGGTCCAATCTTCACCAAATATTTCTAAAGTAAATTTAAATAAACTTTTAATTACTTGATGCTAGATATGAACCCACTAAAAGCCCGTGTGCTCAGGTGAGCGATTAAGGGCCACCACGAACCTCTTGTTTAATTTTTGTGACACATTGAGCCCAACGATTGGTTAAAAAAAACTGATTTATCAACATGAAAATAAAATAATAAGAATAAAATGTTTCCACGTCCTTTAAGTCTGCATGTGACAACTCAAATTCCCAAATCCTAGTCTCAAGTCTGTGACCATTGGGTCTAACAAAACAGTTCTCCTGACTGCGTTTATAAAAAGTACAAAACGGCTTTTGGGTTTTGTATGGAACTGGAACAGAAATATTTCGCACTTTTGTTTGACTTACACATGGCCGCGCTGTGAATACGATAAATATAATTACCCATCATAAGGTAGAACCTCTTCTACATGTAGTGTGAACGTTTTGCAGCACCTCTGATCGTAGAGTGAACCGCAGCAGCTATGTATACAACTGATGGCAGTACGCACCCAGACATTTTCATCGTTAGTGAACACGAATGGGCAATGGAAGAACCCGTCTGAGGCTTCTTCAGTAAAGTTTCTGCCAGCCACACCTGAAGCATAAAAGTGATTACCTAGGTAGATAATAAATTCAACGAAAGAGGATTTAAGCGCTGTGGTATCACATTTTGAGACAATGACTGACGAGCGGTGGAGATAATTACGTACATATTTTAGTGTTAGATGACCCGTCATTAAAAAACACTATACAACACCATTTTCAGTGTTGTGAACATAAGCAAAAGGCGACTGCCACTTCTAGTGATACTTATGTATCTTTCACTGCCGTTGCTGTTACCTCTATTGATACTGCTTCAGTCTTTACTGTTAGTATTGCGGATAACACAAATGCTTTTATTTGGCAATAAGTCAAAGAGTTACAGCTATAACAAGCTATTAAAGATGTGCGCGTACACGACAAATCTGACTATATATTCTAGATAAAATTCTCTGATAGGAGCTAAACTGTTTATCAAATTTCAGATGTTATCTTGTATACTAAACACAGAAAAACCCATTTTTGTTATTTAACATTGTTGGTCCTATGATAGACAATCCAATAAAAGTTCTGTAAAGATGAAACACGAACTGAAAAATCCAGGTGAATTATTACATTTTCTTTCTAAGTTTACAAATTGCATCGGTAAACCCAATAAACAATAAACAAACAAATTACATCGGACTACAATATTGAAAGAAATGAACAAAACTATTGAGATAATCAAAGTAACTTTGGGCATTTGTTTGCAAGTCTTGGTTTGCATGTCGACATTTCCTAATGTAGGGTCCGAGGTATAAGCATGATCAAATCAACACGTTAAATGACTTAAAAGATTTACCATATGTAAATTTCAACCAACTTTTCGAAACCTTTATTATATAGTATATTATCATCAGTTTATACGAAACTTGGCTCAGTTACAAAAACATGCAACATTAATTTGGTCGATCAGCACTCATTACTTTTTCTTAGTTTGAAACATGTTTTACTAAATAAATACTCATTACCTAGTTAAATGTTCAATTAACGACAATGAAAACGTACCTGTACATAAACATAAAATCAGGATCCAAGAACAATGTCTGACATCGAAAAAACATCTCCGCGCCATTCGACTTTTGTTTTGCCAACGTAAAGTTTATTCAAAATATTACGTTCCAACTATTCGCCTTAACTCTACCCGAGACTCAGGTATTTCGATTGCTAAATTGCTAACCCGACCCGGAAGAATCGTTTCGCTCTGGCGAGTCTACACAAAAAATACCCTGTCGGTAGATATCTGTTGTAAGGTTTACTGCATATCACAGTCATGAACATAAACGATACATAAAAGTGGGAATATGAGGCTGTGCAGAAAATGCAACAGATATAGCCAGTAGTAATTTATTTATTTATTTGGGTTTTACGGCACACCGACACTTAACAGGTCATACGGCGCCGAATACAAAGACGTTTAGTGCGAATAGGGATAATCAGGTTAAAACTAAACTATGTGAGTAAAATATAGAAAAATACAAAAATCTATCAGGTTAAAATAATGTGAATTATAATTGAAACTAGGTTCATATATATTAAACGGTTTAAAAATGTTCAACGGTTGCGCAATAAACAGTTTAAAAATTATTAACTTATTAAGAATACTAATCTAATTCAAGAAGCAAACAAGTTTAGAATCCGACACTGTCTTAAACTGTTCATACATGTTATTGACATTAAAATAATTGGACCGAATATGGTCTATGTCGATACAGTGTAAAAAAAATATGATTAACTGTCAGTGGTTCCTGGCAAGCAACACATACAGGTTAAACTGCTCTTTTTAAAAGATATGAATGAGTTAATCTAGTATGCCCAATGCGACAGCGGGTAAGAGCCACGTCCTCCCGCCTATTGTCTCTGCAAAAGGAGACATTGGCACCGACGTTAGGTTTAATTGCGTGTAATTTGTTATACACGGTATTGTCACAACTTGTTTGCCATTTGGTTAAAATATATCGGTTAATAAGTGATTTAAAATCAGTGTGTGGGATGCAAAGATCTGTCTCAGTAAGGGTTGATGCAGATCTTGCACTCTTGCCTGCATCCTCGTTTCCTCGGATGCCTACATGACTAGGAAGCCAACAGAAGGAGATTTCGTTAGCGTCATATAAACTTTGAAGTTTGACAAGAACAGTGCGAATGTGCGGATTTGAATAATTCAGTGAATTCATGCTCTGCAATACAGATAATAAGTCTGAAAATATAACATATTTTTCACCGGAATGTTCTGAAATGAAGTCAAGGCTAAGATTTATAGCCTGGATTTCGGCGGTGAAGATAGACGAGTTGTTAGGAAGTCTTTGTTTAATGCAGTGGCTATTACTTACTGAGGCACAGCCAACGTAAGTGTCCGTAATGGAACCATCAGTATATATATATGAAGGTGATCAGAATACTTGTCACGGAGTTCGAGAAATTCAGATCGTAAAATCAAAGGATCTTTGTTCTACTTTTTTTATTTTTACAGAGTTCTAAATTCACATTAAGGGAACGGAGTTGCCATTGGATGTTCAATTGTGGGATTTTCTGAAATGCTATCGAGTTTTATACCTGATGTGTTTTTGCTACCTTTAAGCCTTAAACCAAGAGGTCTGATGGCTTAAGGTGATCGATCATAAAGCTCTTCATGTTTAGGTTGAAACACAATTAAACGCTGGGTTATCAGGGGTACATATGAGTTCAATTATGTACTGCAAAGAAAGTTTCTTGGACGCAAGTATAATGATAGTTTGTTGGCTTCAACGTGAAGGCTCTGCATGGGTAAGGTCTTGAACGCTCCTAGAGCTAGACGAAGTTCCTGGTTGTGAACAACGTCCAGCATCTGGAGATAGAACCTCCTGGCAGAACCATAGACTATGCTTCTGTAATTTAATTTAGACCGAATTAGGGAAGGGTACAAAAATAATGTTTTCCTATCGGCACCTCAGTCTGTATGACATTTCTTCTTAATGTTGCTCCATTTTTGCAAGCTATTTAGACATTGTTGTAATTGTCTTTTTATTGTGCTCATATCTTTGAGCGGTAACAAATAACGAAATCGTCCACAAAAAGTGAACAGTCAAACCCTTCGTGAATAGTTTTTACAATATTATTTATTTTTATGTTAAAAAAGTAACAGATAGAATACTACCCTCGGGGACAACTTGTTCCTGTTTATGAACATGAACAGATGAGAGAGTGGACCAATCTTGACCTGAAAATTTCTGTCAGAAAGGAAACTGTCAATGAATATTCTTAAACGACCCCTGAGACTAAGGTCACGTAAATCTTTTGAAATCCCATGTTTCCAAGTCGTGTCATAAGCCTTTTCAAGATCTAAAAACACAGCTACAAGGTGTTCCTTCCTGATAAAGGCATCACGAATGAGTGTTTCTAAACAAACAAGATGATCGACTGTGCTACATTGGTGTCTGAACCCACTTCGATATTCTGAAATTAAGTTGTTGGACCAGACACGTCTATTATTGATCATTCGTTCTAAGGTTTTACAAAGACAGCTCGTCAGAGCAATAGTTCTATAGCTTAGAATATCTGCTGGGTCCTTACCGTGTTTATGAACTGAAATAATGAAGGCATTTTTCCAAGAATCGGGTACTTAACCGGATATCCAAATTTCAATAAAGATTGACAGAAGAAAGTTTAGAGATCGATTTGGTAAATGTTTCAAAAATTGGTACGGTAGCGGTTTCATGCGATTTATTCGGGGCATCTTTAAGCTCTTTCAATGAAAAGGATTGATTATAAGTTTCGTTATTATTAGATTTAAAACTAACCTTTTCCCTTTCAGCAGAGTGTTTAAAGGTTTGAAATTGAGGCGTGTAGTTTGTTGATGAGGTGTTTTTGGCAAAATTTTCAGCAAATGTGTTCAAAATGTTTTGTTTTTCTGTTACCACGGTGCGATTTGTTTTAAGGTGGTTAACAGCTGAATATGATGGTTTACCGCTAATCTTTTTATTAGCAGACCAAACGTTTTTGATGGAAGTATTGCCATTTATTTTTGAAACATACTTTTGCCAAGATGATCTTTTGGCATGTTTAATAGTCCGGCGAATTTTAGCCCGTTCTTTTTTAAGGTTATTAAGATTTGTATTGGTAGGTCGGACATCAAATTGCTTTAATGCCGCCCTACGTTTACGAATAGTTGTTTTACACTCTTCCTTAAATGTGGCGTAACGGGGATAGTAGGAACGCAACATCATATATGATTACAAATTTATTAACGAAAGTTACATTTTACAATCTAACAACAGTGAGGCCTGAATACCTCTCTCTAACGTTTCCACATCCACTCTCTGTCTCATCCAGATCTACCCTCCTTCTCCCTAGCCTATCTCTCTATTCCTTCTCTTTCGCCCCGTGACCCAAAAATATATACTCTACTCCGACTGCGCATGTCCTTTGTTAATTGCACTGCCTACGCCTATCATTTCTGTTATTAGTATTAATAAAAGCTAAAAATAGTACTTTTATTGCTATTCGTGTCTTCTGACCAGCGCTGTGTCCCATGATTTCTTCTTATGTTTTGACGTATGAATTAACCACTGTCCCGAATCGTGCCTCTTTATTACTATTTTACTACTTTCCCGTGCATCGTAGTTCCTTGTTTTGATTATTAGTCCTGTCATTCTTAGTCCTTCTTTAGGTTAACCTTTGCACTTAGCTTAATTAAACGGCACGATGTCTTTAACTAACCAATTATTATTTAACTGAAAACTAATTAATATGGTAATATTACAATACATAAACTAAGGCTTATTATGTTTTGATTTAGTCGGGGACTAAGGTATACACTTTTCTGCTATATTGTGCGAAGTGTCATCGTGTACATCGCAAGTGTAATTTAAATATACAGAGGGGTGACACAATGTTAGGTCTAACGATGAATAATGCCCAGTTGCGGGATGCAAGTATGTTGGCTTTTTACTATTGACCAGACATATATCATTATGAGCAATAAAGTTTTGTATCGTCTTGCCAATATATTATTTAAGTCAAAACATCCCCATAGCGGGTTATGACCATAAAAGTCTCCAACGAGTATATATGGAGTAGGCAGTGGTTAATAAGATTATCTTTAGATACATTTGAATTCGGTGGAAGATAGACAGAGCATATGTTAACAACTTTATGTAGGTTACACGAATAGCAACAGCTTGTATGTTTGTGCCAAGTTCGACTTGAGAGTGTGGCAGTTTGGAGTTGACAATTTATGTCGGTCCTCCAGATGCCCTCTCGCAAGCTGTATGTATATGATTATAACAAGTATAGCCCTTAAAAACAAATTTATCAGAGTCTTTAAGAAAGGTTTCCTGAAGACAAAGCGCAGCAGAATTTAGCGTAGATAATAGAATAAGTATTTCATTGTAATTAGCCTTAAGACCTTGACAGTTCCACTGAATTATTATATTATTCATGGGATTATTCAGTTTAATTTTTGCAGACTATATTTTATGGTGCTTTTACAGGTGACCTTGGTGGTTTTCTAGTGTCCGATGGAGACTCCATTAGACAATCGAATTTGTTTTGATGGGTGTTTATCTGTCCTCTCCTCTGCCCTGAAGGACCAGGAGTCTCCTAAGAGGAGACCTGGTCCTTTGCTGCAGGCTTGTTTTGTGCCTTTGCATTATTCTCCAAAGAATGACTTGAAGAGGCAGTGTTTTTGACAGAGGGAGAAGTCTGATTCTCAGAAGATTCCGGCACCTTGTATTTGGAAGGAATGATGACTTTGTCGGGACCTTATACTGGGTGAAATTGTCCTTGTGCTCAGAGATGCTTTTTTTTGGTTGCAGAGGCATATGTTGCGCCACTAGCAGGAGTTGCCTTGTCTTTTCTGGCTTCTGGAAAGGAGATGTTATTTGTGTACTTCATTTTTAGTACCCTCTTTTCTAGTTTCCTGGCAGGTCAATCTCTGGATTTGGTCTCATGTGATCTAGCACAATAAACACATTTAAGAGGGTTAGGACATACGTCTTCCCTGTGCTGGGCGGACTGTTCACTGCAACGTGGGCAACGGTCGTTCTCCTTGCACTGGGCCTCTTGGTGGCCAAACTTCTGACAATGAAAACACGTAAGTTAATTGGGAATGTACACCTGCACTTTCACGTTGAGGTAACCGACCTTAATAGAAGTAGGGAGTGATGGGTTGGCGAAAGTTAGAACAAACGTATTTGTCAGAACTCGCCGACCGACCCTCAGGAATGAAATCCTGCGGACACCACACACCTCCTGTGGCGTGAGTTCCCTGAGGATATCCTCCTCAGGTCAGGGCATCGAATTACTCCTTTCAACGAGTTCAGAGAAGAGTGGGGGTAGGATTTTACTTTAAAAAACAGAAGTCTGTAAGTTTAAGAAGTTTATCGGAGTAGTTTTTACGATTAGTTTCAATTAGTGAGCGAACATTTTTTTCGTTTTTTGACTGATACAACACTGCCAATAAGACCTTTGATGGATTTTTCTATGACAAAAGGGGAAACTTTGGTTATCGTTTTTTTTCTCTGTCGATTCAACAACAATGAAATGAGGAAAGCACGTGCTTGTCGGTGTTTCGGTATCGGAATCTTCTGAAGATAAAGTAGGGATCGGGTCTTTGCATTTACGTTTGCGTTCCATGAGAGATTATTATAATACTTCGGCATCCTGGCTCACCTACCACCGCGGAGCCCAACAGAGGACGTCTTATGGGAGTGGATCTCTGACCTCCCAACGCCAGTTTTACCATGATACGATACTCCGACATAAAATATACTATAAAGCATACAAAATGCCAGATCAATCCGTTAAGGGGGTGTCGACCGGCAGCTGGGTTATAGTTAATAGTGCAAAATATGAGAAAAGGAGTGTACGGAACACGGTGTATTTAAAGTCAGAAAAAGGAGAAAAGGAGTGGAAAGTCGGAGGCAAGAAAGTGGGACGACGAAAGGGAGTAAAAGCTAACCAAGCACCGGTCGAGGGGTTAACCGGTTGGAGATACAGGACCAGTACCCAGCCTGTCTACCCCACAACTTAGGGCCAAAGTAGTGTGTTGGTCACGGTCGACTTATTTGTCAATATCCTGACAAGCCATCAAAGACCTCAACCACCAGGATCCCCTCGTCGTAGAGATACTGGGTCGCCACCCACGGCAAACAGGTGGGCTACCTTTGGAGGTTTCTACCCTGTTACAGGTAGCGGCAGCCGGAGAATTCTAAGGCCCCTACCGGCAGGGCCGTATCCAGTAGTAATATTGAATGGTCATGCACAAATATATTGCTTTTTTATATTTATGTTGATCGCATCATTTACACGGTTGCATAATTTACACGGACACATTTTTACAACAGTTTGAGAGATGCATACTCATAGAGTAATAATACGTAAAACCGATATATGTGCATTTTATGTCGTATGAGGTCCTTTATTCGTTACTGTCTTTCGTTCATGCCATTTTTGTTTTGATCTCGCATTTCACGAGATTTGACCCTGCGCATGCGCACACCGTGGGAAAACATTTACCACATCAGGCTGCTCGGCCTTTTACTAGAAGACGGCAAAATGCGTTGTAAGCAGGCATGTAAACCAAAAAGAAAAAATCAATGAAAACATAATTTTACTAATACCAAATAATTGGCTCATTAAAACACCATTTTCGCGATCAAAATAACATATATCATCCGATTTATTTGCAGTCTGCCTTTGTTTACATTTCATCAATAAAAGTACGTGACTAAACAAAAAAAGAACTGTCGTAATAAACAGACATATGCCCCCGAATAATTAAATATGGCGGTCAGTGGACGTGTTTTTGCTTGGGCAGTCGAAAAGTGTTTTAAATTTTTGAATATAAGGGCATAAAAAAGGGATTAGTTTTACTCAGTTATTAGTAATGAAAGTGAGGATTTCAGTTCTGTGCTATAAAAGGGATTATATTTTGTGTGGTTTGGACGTATGTTGTTCGTACTGTGAATATCAGTTTTGGCGGGAGTTCTAAACAAAGGAACAAAGAACGACCAGAAAAATGGATGTGACAAGATTTTATTTACTCTTCAATAAAAAATAAAATTACTTGCATGTTCGATGAATTACGATGCATAAAACATGATCAATCCAACATCAATAATGATTTAGAATCATTTGAAAAGGCATTTACATGCATGGGTCAAGCTAGATCCTGTAGGAACAATTTAATATTCAGAGGAATATCAGAAAACAAATGGGAGAACTGTTTTCAAATTATACGAGATTTCCTCTAAAACCATTTAGACATTGATGAAAATCTAAATCTAGCAAGAGCGCATAGGTTTGGCCGAATTTCCGCACAAACACGCTCTCAAAACGCGCATATAATTGTCAATTTCAGAGACTTTTGTGACACAGAATACATCATGAGTAGAGTATACATGCTGAAAGGGTCAGGATTCTCAGTGGACTACGACCACCCAAAGGAAATTCAGGCTGCTTGGTCAAAACTGTGGCCTTTATACAAACAATTACGACAGGAAAATCCAGGCGCCAAGATTATTATCACTTATCCTGCAAGGTTATTACACAATGGTCGCTTAATCAAAGATGAACTTCCCGAATCGTCAAAATACATAAATTCCAGTAGACTTGTTGCATTAGAAAATGTGGATGTTGACCTTGACAGTTTGAGCAATAGTACAATGTCACATTTTCATAGGTCTCCAGCTAGACAAATGGAGTACACATCCAGTGCGCAAACAGTCGCTGATAGTAACCTCTTTAGTCAGTTTCCCACAAGTCCTATCATAAGGTCACAAGTTGGTACGCCACAATTCCAGTACCAGGGGACTGCATTTCCAGGTCTAGTTCATCCCATGTTTCATGGCTTCAGCTGTATCAGTGGATAATCAGTCTGATTTCAACAACACAATGCCACAGCAGATACCTCCTGGGACTACTTCTCCGCAACCAGTAAACCAGCAGCCACTATCTATGACAGACAGCATTGTAGTAGATCTTGATGTACATCATGTCTTGTCACAACAACAGCCTGCTGAAAACGGCTGCAATTCAGTCGGCACTTGTATACAGACTTTAGAGGTGTCAGCAGTGTCTGTGCTTGATTCATGTCTTGTCTACATATATTGTTTCTACAGTATGTGGACGTCCGAAGGTTGCACGTGCTGCAGCGCGCTCTGAGAAACGCTCCGAATCTGCACGACCGTATAGACAAAACGCTTCAAGTATACCAAGAGCCAAGCAGCGACAACAACCTGAAAATAAAAAATCCACTCAGGTATCAAATGACAACTCGGATTTACCAAAACCTATAAATAGCAAGCAAACGATGTTACAAGACGTACAGCGAACAATGCCGCACTAGCCCCACGAGCCGACCGATAAGGGGCCCAGAGAATCACTTGGTCAAGATGCAGGACACTAGACACCAACACAGAAGGTCACGCTTAACTGCGCACCATTGAACATTCAAGGTCTATGTTCCAAGCGGACAAACAAATTGCTATCTCTATCTTTTTTTAAAATAAAAATGATTTTGTGCTTTTGACAGAAACTTGGACAACCGATTTTTCAGATGAAAACTTTGATCACTTCGTTTGCATAGAACTGAAAATCTTAGCAAATGTAAACGCGCATCGGGTGGCATAATAGTTTACATAAGAAAAAGATTTGTCACAAATGAAACCCTAGTATTTCAAAGTAAGGATGATAAAATTTGTATTAAAATCAATGGCAGTCTTGTAGGTACACATAATGGTATTTTTATTTGCTTAAGTTATATTATACCTAAAGGTAGCTCGCGAAAAGCCTCGATTGACACTCATATTTATGACATATTATAAGATTTAATTATAAGTGTAGAATCAAAGTATGAGAAGGACTTGAATTTCATATCGTGTGGTGACCTTAACTCACATACATCTGATCTGCCCGACTTTGTTGAGGATGACAATGATTTTATAAATGATGCACTTCCAGATGATTAGTAAGTAGACATTCAAATTGATCGTGTGTCACAAGACAAGGGTAGAACTAACAGTAGATGTATGTTATTATCAGATTTGTGTAACCAAACAGGAATCCGCATCATTAATGGTAGATTTGATGAAAATAGAAATATTGGTAAATACACTTATGTTGGTAAGCAAGGGTCTGGTGTTGTAGACTTTGTAATTACAAGCCCAAATTTATTCAATTATATAGATCACTTAAAGGTACATAATCCTAATATTTTATCTGATCATTGTTTGATTACTTTAAAACTTGTCTTTTTAGAACCAGAAGTTACAGCTAACCTAGAAGAAATACAACATAAAGAGATAATTACACATAAATATATTTGGGATGGTGACAAACTAAGGGAAAATAAGGAACGATTTTCTGCAGATATAACCGTGAATAATCTCGATGCCTTCATGGGTAGTGTGGATAGTTCTTTATCCAAGTCAGATATTGGCAAATGCATTCAGGATTTCCCTTACTTGATTGATGACGTAGTCTCTCCATTGTTTAAAAATAGACTCGGTAAGCCAAGTCCTCACCATAGTTGCACTAGCTCTAGTAGTAGTTCACATCAACCTGAAAACAAGTGGTATACAGATGAATGTGACAGGAAACGTAGGGAATTTTATGCAGCATTAAACCTGTACAGAAACAATAAAAATGAAAATAACAGGATATTAATGATAAGTAAGATATCAGAATATAAAAATTGTATCTGCAAAGCAAGGTTAGAAATTAGAGAAATAAGAAACTCAAAAACTATTCAAAATGCTAGGCAATATTGGACACTTCTTAAAGGGACATATGGAATAAAAACCTCAAATATACCAATTGATGATTTTGAAGCCTATTTCAAGGCTGTTAATAACCCAGAGAGCCAGTCCTTCACACCAGATGAAGATGTCTTGACATTTATTGAGAGATGTGAAAAGAATGAATTTCAGATCATGTTTGAAGAGCTAAACTTCCCGATTACTCATAATGAATTGCTAAAGGCTATTAACCAGCTGAACACCAACAGATCTAGAGGTTCTGATGATTACTTAAACTAATTCTTCATACATGGAAAAATTATACTCTCACCTTACATGCAGGCATTATTTAATAAAATCTTTGAATTAGGCTACTTTCCAGAAGCCTGGTCGGAAGGTTTTATTATTCCACTACACAAGAAAGGAAGTATTAATGAAACAAATAATTACAGGGGAATCATATTACTTAGCACACTTGGCAAAATGTTCACAATAATTTAAAACACACAGGTTATGTAATTGGGCTGAAAATTATGGAGTATACATAGAAGCACAAGCTGGTTTTAATCTAAAATGGTTACCTCTGATAATATATTTGTATTGCATGGGATAATTAATCACATGCTTAATAATAATAAGAAATTGTATTGTGCCTTTATTGATTTTAGTAAAGCTTTTGACTATGTATCCAGGGAAAATCTGTGGATGGAGCTAATAAAAATTGGCATTAGAGGTACTATATTAAATATAATAAGATCAATGTATGATGGTGTTAAATCAAAAGTAAAATATATGAATGAACTAAGCAATAGCTTCGAATGTCATTTAGAGTAAGACAAAGCGAGTGGCTATCGCCATTTTTATTCTCTATGTAAATGATATTGAAAACATTTTTATTGAATGTGGTGCAAATGATGTTTATATGTTCAAGTTGTTTCTTATATTATATGCTGATGATATTGTTATATTTGCTAACACCAGTGAGGAATTACAGGCTAGTTTAAATAAATTATCTGAATATTGTAAGAAATGGAAGCTAAAGTTGAATACTGAGAAAACAAAGGTAATTATATTAAGAAAAGGTGGCAGAATACCAAATAATCTTGCTTTTTTGGTATGATTGTGCACAGTTGGAGAAAGTTAGGAAATTAGTATAAATGGGACTTGTATTTACATCAGGGGGAACCTTTTCTGAAGTTCAAAAACTTAGCGGGACAGTCTTTAAAAGCCATATTTAAACTTAATAAATATCTGTATAAATTTACCAACATATCTCTCAAGCATAGACTTGATTTATTTTATAAGCTTGTTCTGCCTATTCTTAATTATAGTAGTGAGATTTGGGGCTTTCATCAAGGAAATGCTATAGAAAAAGTGCTTGTACAGTTCTACAAGAAATTACTTGGTGTCAAGAAATCAACACAAAATGATTTTATTTATGGTGAAGTAGGTAGAACTCCTTTGCAGAACACCAGGTTTTACAATATTATTAAATTCTGGATGAAGGTATTAAGATCAGATTAAAAAAAATACATCAATCTTATATACAATGCTTTGTACCAAGATATATTGAATAAACCTGACTGAAAAAATTGGTGCTCTCTGCTAAGAAATTAACTTTTCTCATTGGGCTTTGCTGAAACAGGGTATTCACAATCTGTTTGTGATGAAAAGCTGTTCGTTTCACTTGTACAACGAAGAATTCATGATCAATTTACAAAATTGGTATAGTCGTTTACATGACTCAAGTCGAGCATTGTTTTATAGAAATATTGCTGATTTTGATTTCCAGACATATCTTGATGTAATAAGCATAACCTAATATAGAGTCAATTTATCCCGTATTCGTGTTTCATCTCACAGATTACATATTGAAACGGGTAGATGGAACAGGCCTACTGCAACTCCTATTGTCGATCGTTTATGTACTTTCTGTGACACACTAGAAGATGAGTTTCATTTTGTGCTTGAATGTAAAATATTTATTAATATAAGAAAACAATTCATCCCCTCATATTATTACATTAGACCAAATATGTTCAAAATGGTGGAGCTATTTATGACAAAGAACACAAAGATAATAAGAAACCTGTGTAGCTTTTTAAATAAGGCAATTGAACTCAGAAATAATCTCCTTTATCAGAGATAACTCCCATTGTCTATAAGTATAATTACATTGAATTAATATAGTGGTGATTAACTTCATAACAGTATTTCGTGTAACATTGCAAGCAAATGTAAATTTTATGTATTTGTAATATGTCATGAATTATGTACTTATTTATATGCATGCATGAAGGGTATGGAAATTTATATGCAAGATATAAATATGTATATTTAAATATAAATATTTTAAATGTGTATGTAAAATTACCTTCAAGCAGTTCCAGTTCTTGTTGCTTTCTTTTGTCTGTCCATTTTATTCTATTTTTGTAACTGTAAGCTGTATCAAACAAACTCCAAATATACTCTTCATAGGAAATCTCAAAACTGGTACTGAACTGAACATAAAAACTTGTTAAGTATTATATTTCAAATCTCTTGTCGCAGCAGACAAATTATTCTTTGTGCCACTTTTTGTTTCCAATTTCACACAGCATATATCCATGTTTTCAATAAATACACATGTGTATGTAACCATTAGAGTGTACATCCCTTTACATTAGTCATACGGTTACACTATACTAACTCTATGAAAGAATTGATTAGACAAATGTATTAAATCACTCGTTTTTATTAGATTAAATAGTGTTTTACTATGATAAAAAAATAACTGAAGATTTTTATGGCAGCGGATTCTCTTTATTTATGTAATAATCACTGATTTAGTGCCCCCTCTTACATCTTTGTAGTCCAGTCACTTCCACTGAAAGCGCGTCTGGCCTTTCAGTTTATGGTCGCACTACACTAAAATGTAAAGCGACCCTAAATCTAAAGTATCATTTTGTTACTTCTAGCTTGCTTGTGTATTTTGCCGTTAATAGCATATTATTTTTACTTATTTATTTATTTATTTATTAAGTTATTTATCAATTTATTTATTTATTTATTCCATGTCTTCACCTTGTATTTCGTTTCGATAAGAGGAAGACTGATGGATAGGTAAAATACATGTAAGGCGTATTTCTGATGTCTTTTTCTTCCTTATGTTAATATAAGTTTGAATAAGTTTTGGACATACACAACGAAAAGCAAGTCAAATTATTATTGCTTTGATTGGTATTATTATTATTATTATTATTATTATTATTATTATTATTATAAGAGATCCTTTATTAATTAATTCATTTATATTATATCGATCTATTAATATTTAGCGTATAGTACTATAAATGAAGTCATATGAACCATTTCTAACGTTTTTGTTAATCACTTATTAATATATTTGAAATTGTAAAATGGTCCGCTCATAGACATAAGAAAGATAGACCAGCTATCCTATTGCCTGAGTGCTGACGCGTCATCGTACCATTGGCCGCCATATTGGAGAGCATATCCAGTTGCTGAAAATGGCGTCTGCCGTTGCGAGCAATCGGACAAAAAAACTTTAAAAAAGGTTTATAATGGCCATCAGTGTTTTGCAATCAACTGCAATAATCGTAGAGGCCTTGAAACAATATCTAAGGGAATTACCTTTCACCAGTAAGTAGCTTTTTATTTGTTTATACCAGAGAGAAGTCACGCAACATTTAACTTACATTTGCTGACTGTCACTAAGTACTCTCAGTACAGACAGAGCTCTATTTCATCGAGTGAGAGAGAGAGAGAGAGAGAGAGAGAGAGAGAGAGAGAGAGAGAGAGAGATGGTACATGCTACTTATTTCTAATCAGTTCCTTTATGGTCCTTCGTCTGTATTTTGTAAACAAGTAATGCTGATTTCTTGTTGAAATGAGACTGTTGCGCCCCATGACTTGGCTAAGTACCGGCATTGAGTACATGTAGTCCAATGTCACAGGACGTTAGCACAAGTACTGTAATATATAGTCGGCTAAGAGTTGATTTTTTTTGTTTAAATGGGATGGCCCTGTGGATCATATACAGTAGCCTAGCTACTGGTATTTATATTTCTGATTTAGCGCATACTCAGTGCACATACCTTGGACATCTTCTAGTGCCATGAAGTGTTCTTAGTATTTAGGTGAGGTTTAGTAAGCTTTTAATAAACTATACTGGGTAATACCATTATTTCTTGTTTATTTATTTTTTCAGTTTCCCACACAAGACAAGTCGCCTAAACGGCAGAGCAAGTGGATTGTAGGTTGTAGAAGGGCTGATGCTACACCTTCCAAGCATGAGCTTGTTTGCAGCTTGTTTGCAGCCGCAAGCACTTCACTGAAGGCGCAATTGACCGCACTGTCCAGATCACGAGCCGTCCCAACAATTGTTGACCTTCCAGTACATCTTCAGGTATTTTATACTATATAAATTTATTTAATTACTGAATTATTGTGACGGTAAGCAAAGTTTGTTGATTGTCTTATACATTTTGAAAATACCATTTGTTATTATTGAAGAAGAAAAATTCCTTGAAATTAATACTGTATAGAAAATACTTTTAAATAATCAGCTCAGAAATGAGGTAAATATCCATGGCAGCTGAAAACAAACATAATAAAACACCCAGACACAGTTACTTTATAACATGTTTATGTTTATTATTGACCTGATTATCTTTGTAATTATTTGTAAGTATTATTTATTTTGCAGAAGAAAATGGTTCCTCGCAAAACTCTGACGTCACTGCAAGAGTGCACCACATGATCAAGACTTTAAAATTTGAGACAGAAGGGGAAAACAATGCGACAGAACTCAAACAAAACAGATCTTTGTAAAGGACAATAAGTACATGTTTGTAAGAGTTAAAATATTTTAGTTGAAGTCAACTGAGATAAAGAGAAAGCCCTAAGGAAGCATAGCCTGACAGTGTTTAGATTTGTACATCTTCACATTGTATACATGTGTAGTTGAAAGTCTTCGATTCTGTGGTTTTGATCCCCATTTGTAGAATATTTGTCCAATATTTTTGCTTTAATAGACCTGTTGTTGTAAACCAGCAAAATTCTTTGCATTGTTTAGTAAATTTATACTTATTACAATGATTTTTAAAGTCTCCAGGACTCATTCTGTGCATAGACATGGTAAAATATTTTTATAAAACTCTAATGACTGCTTCATTAAGCATAAATGAACTTGATATTTCAAATGCTTGTTTGGAAGAATTATGCACACACAAACTATACATATTTTGAGAAAATCAGTTCTTGTTCATGTGATAGAAAAACACTTTTTCCATATTATGCATTTTTATCTACTTCACTGTCATAATACTTTTTGGTGTTGCCCTTTCAAAAAATCAACAAAGGTATCGCTTTGCCCCTTTATGTTAACTTTTTTATTCTGACCAAGGTGTTCAAATGAACACTCATCTACATTTAGTTAAATTGTAGATTCAACATTATGACTCCTTGAAATCACACATTCTGTGCTCTGGTTCCTTCTAACAAAAGTATTATGCTAGCTAATTAAATATGCATTAAGATTTATAGTATCATGAAGCTATGTTTTTGAAAACATTTTTGAAAATGTTTTATTTTTTCAAACATCTTTTATAAACTATATATTGTATAGTGAGTTGAAATTTAACAAACAATTATTTGTTAATAACATTAATTTTAGGGCATGCCATGCATTTTATCTTAGTATTCTACACAAATTAAAAGTCTTCTCAACCAAAACCTTTTGCAAATCTTGAGCATTTAACTTTGCTGTGTGAACATTTATTTTTTTAAATGCTTACAGTTTGTGTAAGTGACATAATAAATATTTATGTTATGATGTCACATGTAGATTAGTGATTTTCATTGTTTGGTAATAATATTATAGTGCATAACTGTGGTCAGAATACAAAATTGTATTGATAATGAGTATAAATAAAAGCTACGAACTGATTGACTTATTAATTCTTATTGTTGTGTCTTGTGATGTTGAAGAATTTGGTGCTGGTGAATCCTCATGCAAAGGGAACTAGATAGATCTAGTATTGACGAAAGTCTTTAATAAAACATACACGCCAAGTGTAATCAGTAACTTATGGTACTCAAAACCTCAATTTTTGCAGGTGTACATCTACATGTTTGCATATATACATTGCAAACATATTAAAGTGATTTTAATGAAAAAAATATTAGCTAAGTGTATGCGTGACCTTGATCTTCGAGTAACCTACCTGCGTCATGTGCGTGACACGTCGGCTTCATGTGTTTGACATTTTTGCCAGGATATTTCAAAATCCCTCAAGCATTGACAGAGTTACTGAGCGGACACAACTACCAGTGCACTTCTAGGGATTATGAGTTGACTTGTAAGTGTGACCCTGACCTTCGAGTAACCCACCTGGGTCTTGTGCGCGACACGTCGTCTTCATGTGTTTGACATTTCAGCCAGGTTATTTTAAAAATTCCCCCTGAAATGACAGAGTTACTGGGCAGACACGACCACCAGTGCCATACCAGGGGTTATTTTTTTTTATCAGTTATCTGGAGACGGTGTCCACTTGAAGCAGATATAGTGCTGCCTTTACTGTGTATAGCATGCCGTGATCACCTGGCATGATACCACACCCAGTCATATTATTCTGACACCGGGCCAACCAGTCGTGGAACTACCCTTATATTTGCTTGAGCGTTAGCAAGGAAGCTATACCACTACCATTTTAACGACTTTGGTATGTCGCGGCCCGGGATCGAACCCGGAGCCTCCCGTACCTGGAGCCGATGCTCTACCGATTGCGCTACCTGGTCCGGTCCCAGGGATTGTGACGTTGACCTGTTATTTTAAAATCCATGCAGGGATGACGGAGTTATTGAGCGGACATAAATATCAGACAGACAGAAGTATGGACAGACGGACAGATGGTTCGACTACTATATGCCCGCCTTCGAGGCATAAAAATGGATAAGGCCAAGCAAAAAATAAGTCAATGAAATTTGTTACATATCACTGTTTATTTCTTTATTTGCAGATAAACCCAGTTGCCGGAAAACAAAAGTACAGGTTTATTCACCATCAACAATGACGAAGGGGTATTTGTTGGTAAAAGAGATGAAGATGTATGTTAAGAAGGCCACCAGACACCACTCTGAGAGACAGACTTCTTGGGAAAGTGGATGCAGATACTGCGGTATTTGGAAAAGACCCAGTGCTGGAATCTTTTGAAGAAGCAACTTTGGTTGCACATTTCAAATCCATGGCGTCATATGGTTATGGTTACACAAGACAGAAGTGTGTTGACATTGCTTCTGACTATGCAGTGCATCAAAAGATAAACATTTCACCATGAAAGGATTTTTGAAGCGCTGGCCTTAAAGATGCTAACACACAGAGGTCTGGAACATGCCAGAGCCAGGTATGCGTCGTCCAACGAATTTGTGGCTGATTATTTTTTTTACTTGAAAGACACATTACGTAGACCTGGAGAACAAAGCCCATCTCATCTTCAATGTAGATGAAAACGGCATCTTAATTGATCATACACCGCTACATATTGTTGCAGATTACTCATATTGTCCTCAAGCAGTCAAATCTAATCGAAGAAAGACAGTAACCAATTTAGGGGTAGGAAGTGCTTTCCATGCATACACACCTACTTGAAGATTCTTCTCCTGGAACAATGCAACTGTTAACGAGACTGGGCGGTCAGACGGGTTATATTCAGCCTAAGCCTTGACGGCTGACAATGTACAGTCAGGTTTCAGGCGCACAGGGGTGTACCCGCTTAACCAAAATGCAGTACCCTCTGTATACATGAAGCCAGGACCTGGTGGCAGACTGCATTGTCAAATCATCTCCTTATGCTAGCCCCACCCATGTTGGCGCTGACTCTGTTGCTGAACAACATTGTTCAGACAATTTTGCCACTTTCTGAGAAAGAAAACATATTTAACATGTCAAAAGTGTAAAGAAAACCAATTGTAAGGAAGACAATAAATAAGATAGTGTGAGGCAAGGAACTGTAACAGAATGTAGAAAAATTGATGATCCATCATGAGGCCAACCAAAGAAACAAGAAAAATGTGAAAAAATCAGAATCAGGAAAGAAAGGAAAGCAAATAAGAAATGATAAAGTAAGGAAGTTTAGTAAGATAAGGCAGTGCCATCAGCAATTATCTTTGTTCCATCAGACACAGAGAGTGAAACAGATTCCTATATTGATCCATCTGAGCTGTAAATGCAAAAGGTTCCAGCCAGCAGAACTTAAACAGTGCACTTCAAGTGGGCTCAATGTGACAGTTATCAACACTTGGTGCATCTGATATACTGTACTCTAGTAAGAGTGGTACGCAGAGGTGACTCATTCCTTTGCCATCCCTGTCAGCCAGAACATTAATAAAAATTAGTCCGAAAACTCTGATAGTTGACTTTTTCTATTTATTTCCTGTTATCAAAGTATTGACATTGTTATCCTGGACGTTAAAGTACAATTTTGTGCTATAAACTAACAATTTTAGTTGTTTGGCCTTTGCTTTTCATACGTTACGATCGAAGGACCTGATAAAGATGGCGTCTGCCATGCTACCTAAATTTGTAAATGTGTGTTGTATACGTCAATTTAAGTGGATAAATTTGATTTACACCTGAATTGAGAAGGAAAATGATTGTTTTATTCAGGTATGTATTCGATTTCTTTTGTTTCTTTTGTCATTAAATCTCATAGGGTAACGAATGACGGACCTCCGAGGATAGTTCTATTAGATGTCAATAGGTAAATAAGAAAAGGTCCTATTAAAATTTCCACAGATATTTAAAACTTAACTACCTCTAGACAAAGGAAAACAGGGTAAATGTCAATGTGACAAAAACACAGAGACGAGACACAAAAAGATAAACCAGTCGGCAAAAGAACCGACTAGTGTGCTTTAACCTGGTTTGTAGAGCGCTTCAACCTTGCACTTCCTGAAGGTTTTTCTATCAAACAAACAGTGTAAATAAAAATATCCAGTCAAAGTGAGACAACTAACAGTAGGCACCTGCATCGGGAGTTAAAACATGAACTAATATACAGACAAAATAGCTCATAATAAATTAACTACCAACATATATACAATATGTAGAGTAGATAAAAAAGCCTCGGCAACCAAAAGATGAGATAGTACGGTAGTTTCAAATAAATCAGCCCAAGAGATGACGTATAATAAGAACAATTTAATGACGTCATACAATGCCATGAAGTCATGTGCCAAACGTGTCAAATGTGAAATGTAATAAATACGAAAGAAATCATCGAATTAGAAAACAAGTTAAACCAACAAAATAAAATGTAGTATTGTTAGAAGTAAATAGGTAATAAGTTTTAAAATAACATAAAAAGCCGAGGATTTATCCGCAGTTGGCGTATTTTATAACAACGATGCAAAAATCCCGATGTTATACCTACAGTGCAATCTCGCGTAAAGAGTATGGAGACTGCTCAAGTTGTTTCGCCTATATAGAGCGCGTTCGTATACAGTAAAACCTTTCAAAAGGCACCTCTGAGCAGAAACAAACACTAAGTAGCAACACTTTTATTTTTCTCATAATTTTAAGTGTAATTTAATATCTGAATAAAGGTAAACGGCCATTCGAACATGTTATTTTCTGTTTTAAAATTACACTTTGTATGTTTGTATGCTTTTGTATTTCTTTTATTTCAACAAAAGTCAAATATACTATGAATATGTAAAATACTAGTATTTTGATATTGCTAAAAGTAATGTTGAAATAAAATAATGTTTTCTGTAGGGTATTTTACTTGACATCAATGATGACATCTGCACAGTCACACCTCTCATCAACAACAGTTTTCTACGCCTCCGCCAACTGTTGCTGTGAAGAGGTTTCATAAAGCTACATGCACACGATAAAAACAAATGTCGGCAGAATTGACAACACATACGCATACTTACACAATGTTGTAAATTGTTCCAGAGGGGAACTGTATTAATTATATTTTATATCTTATCTAAACGCGTTCACACTCATGTACATACTTATTTTAGAAAAAAATACACATACTTAATTGGTAAGGCTAGCGTCATATACCGTTATTTACGGGGGAGGGGCCAGTGTTGGGGTTGGGTTAAGTAGAAGTTGTCTTTCTTGAGAATACTAATAACGAGTTAACATAAATTAAATATAAAGTGTATTTTTCTTTTGAACCACTTACTGTCTAGAATTGAATGTCTTTTATCTCTGTGTGTGGGAGAAAATGCGTTTTCTTAAGTTTGTTATAAATATGCGATTTTTCAATATATAGTGAAATATATCGTTCGTCCTTTTTAAACATTTAAGTTACACAATTGGCAAAATCTGTTACAGCTATGTATACCTTGCCAGATGCATTGTTCATCTAGAAGGTAATTGTTGCGTATCCCGACCATTTACTATAAATTTCCTACACAATTTCAGATTTGAACATTCAACAGTTTGTGCAATTGTTTGAAATTTGCAGGTCAGAGTACATTTTTAGTCAAATTAAGCTTTTTTTTTATACGGAATAAATTTCAAGCAGCCTATTCTGTGAGTGTATATTGATCAGTACAAACATAATTAAGTTCGAATTCATTTAGGATTACATCTATTTTTAATGATATTGTATAAGATATTCCTATTCTCAAAATCATTCTAAATAGTTCTGTACACAAAGATAGAAAAATTTACTTTTAGATCTTAGAAAACTTAGCCAGAATCCTATTATTTTTATTGTAATTGCCAGTTCGTATCTGTCAACCATAAACCTTAACATGTGGGATTCTTCATAATTAAACTCATTTACAATTCCAATGTTGTTATTGTCAATGTTAATGTATCTTTGTCAACTTACTCTCCAAGCACTTATACTTTTTGTTAATGTCTAATTTCCAATTTGATGAGGACAGTTAGAGTGATTTATTCAATTTATCCTCTAAGGTAGCATATAGTATTGTATCATCGGCATACATATATAATACAATTGATAGTTTTAGAAGAAGGTATTCGTCATGTATCTCTACGTTTGTGGCTTTGTTGGAGTACATGTATTTTCAAGGTCGTTTAAGTGCAGCGAGAACAGAATTAACGATTTTCTCTCTGTCGAACACCATCTAGGTTACTCTTATTTCTGAATTGAGCGTATGGTTACAATGTTAGAAATGTAGTGTCAACATTCGGAATATTTGCTTGTCGCTCACCATTTCCGGTACACATGTCAGAGTTTGAATTAAGGTCATTAAAATGAATAATGAATGAATATCTATTTTAATATGTTTATTTAGACTATATGACGCCAGTTACGTAAGGGATCTTACTTCGCATGTTATTTATATCTTTTTTACATTGCCGCTTATTTCTCATTGTTTGTATATCTTGCTTGCTTAAAGGTATTTTTCCCTGTGGCTTACATTTGTGATAGTGTTTCCTATTTAGATGGAAAAGCTTTTTCGATGTTTGCAGTCGTGATTGCACCATTTGTCATCTTTCTGGGTTGTTTAATTTTGCTTATTATTTCTTGTGTCACGTCACTACTTTCGGCATAACTTTTCACAGAAAACATCAGCGCTTGGGCATTTTTATTCAAATAGAGCAGTTTTTTTTCATCTTGCATTTGAGAAATCCCTCAGAAAGTGCAAGGTTAGAGCTCTGTTAAACCTGTTTAGCAGCCAATTTGTTCCATTTTGCCGACTGACCGTTCCAGGGCGGTAACTGCTGGGTTTGCTCTTTTTTGTTAAATAACCCATCACAGATTTATTCTTACTTTTACATTTGGCATGCACCTTTGCCCTGTGTCTTTTCAAATTTTAGTATATGTTGCAAATGCTCATAAGGCTTTTTAATATATTCTTATTAATAGTTTCACTTTTCTATTGTCTCACTTGTTGTTTTCATTTGATGTAAATGAATGCAAAGTACACAGTGTACATCTGAGAAAAGTTGCTCTTGAGCTATAGCAAAATTAAAAACAGATTTAAAAGCTTTAGCCGAGAACATAACAATACTAACAACTCAAGTTTTTCTAAATATAAAACAGCATCTACTTTTATCATTAAAGGCTGTACCATTTAGAATAGCTACATTGCTTGTTTTACAAAGGTCAAGAGGTCGCTTTTTTGCTGGTTTTGTCTTCTGAACGACGTAAGAAGCTTAGTACTTTTTCTATAGGTGTAGAAGTATATATCCCCAGAGGAATAACATGATATTTATTAAGATGGATTTTTAGTAGAAGTAAATACAAGAAAACTAATCAAAGACATGGATAAAGTGTTTGGAATCGGAATGGTACAAATTATGTTTAAGGCCACAAACATTCAGGCATGGTACAAGCTAAGGAACTTCGCCAAGATTAAGTTGACCACGACAGTCCTATTTCTGTCGGGAGTGACATATGCTTTCCCGTTCAAGCGCGAGGGCGTTTTATTGAAGTTAAATCGTCAATGATAGTGGCTTCGACATCGCAACCATCGACAAAGAGTATGTTATCGACTAAGTTTACCCGCTTTTGTTTTTTTATAGCTGTGCGTAGAAGCGGTGCAATGGCTTCCGGCGTCATTCGATTCTTTCCAAGAACTTCTCTTGGATGCTGATCTGAGTATCTCTAAAGAATAACACAGGCTTGTATACCCGCCCATCATATAAAGGAGGAGAATTGGGCTTCAAAAGATACCGGTCGCCTCTCTGGTTAGAGACAACGGCCAGACTTGCCGCTTAGTCGACGCGAGCATTTGACGTTTAAGTCATCCAGGCTCGATTTATAATTAAACAAATAACACACACACACACACCTACACCCGCAGACACACCTGCACACACATGCACACATTAAATATTCAGAAATGTTTTTGTTCAATTAAGCCTCAGTCTAATCTTTTTCATTTGTTGAACAGTTGTTGTTCGATATCATTTTATTGGTTTATGTGTCACATTTTATCCTATGACACTATTGTCATTTAATATTCACAATTTCACAGTCTCTCTTGATGCAGCGACGTTCGGAAGGACGATGCGACTGATGTCTCTGTTGGCACTGTTATAGAGGCTAATCTGTCATCGGCATCCCGCTTGTGTTTTCGTTTTCTATGATTCCATGACAGAGCCGCTGTTCACAAAAAAGTCATTTTAAAAGCAATTTAAATCTGTTTTAAACAACTTCTACACAAACATGATTACACATTCAAATCAGACACAGGTCGGTTACCGTTTTTAATTTGATAAGACACGAACGAATAAAAGCCATTTTAACCGGCAATACCCAAGAAAAGAAACGAAACTTGTTAAAAAAGTATATATATAAGAACGGTTACACAAACGTTGACAATCTAAATAAAATTATTCCTACAGTGGGAGATTTTGCCACAGCTGTACATGTGTGGTATTTTGTTAGCCCTGAAAATCTAGTGTGGGAGACTTTGTCTTCAATGTCATATTTATTATGGGAGATTTTAACAGAGAATCACAATGGTTGGGGGTGGGGGGAAGGGGTGTATGAATCAAGATCCATTCACCTTTATCGCAGTAAATACTATTATATGTATATATACAGGGTGTCCCAAAATTAAAATTAACTTACAAACTCACATATCTTGGCTAATATATTAATTGTATATTTGTTGTCACATCGTTTACTGTACATAAGGTTATGTGTAGAAATAAAATTTAAAAAAATGATTGAAATCTTGTACAATTTACTTATTTTATGTCCGATAAATCAAACACACCTATTTTCGTCACGGACGTAATCTTAATAGTTAATAACGTTTTCCATGTAACGTCCCTTCTGTTGCTTTCCCTTGTTTACTCTCACGCTAAAGTTTTTAATTACTGTTTTACATGTATCCTTTGAGATCTTCCTACACTCTTGTTAAACAGCAATTTTGCAACATTTACTGGCTTATTTTGATTCATAATATGCTTTTACCACAAACGTGCGTTGCATGTAAGTAAGCCGCTATACCATTTTGATAGGGTACAATTGACGTCAATAATGACATCATTTTTGCATATGACGTCTCAAAGTACGGGAAACATTATTTCATTAAATTTTGCTTCAAATGATAGTTATGATAGTTTTCTGAAGAAAATCGGTTAAGAACTTGCAAAGTTATGACCATTTATATGCGTTACTTTACTTTTGGGACACCCTGTATATATATATACTTTAAAATTTAGTATTTTTAAGCTTACTTGTATGTGTTTTCACAACTCTACAATTTTACCTGGTTAGTGGGGGTATGTAGGCCCCATCCCCCTGAAAACATCCCTCTTTTTTATATCTTTGATTTCTTTGCTGCCTGATTTATGCCATCGTGTCTCTACTATCTCGATGCTGAATTCTAAAACGTATGTGTTCATCTTATTGCGCTTTGCGTATTTAGCTTTGGTTTTATCAAAGCGACCACACAGGCTGCACTTTAGATCTGCGATGCTCGTCTTGAAACGGCATAATGATACCAGTGTGATTAAAGTCTCTCTCGCGTGGCTGTGGTATTAAAACGCTTTTCATTCGCATTTTCAGATCGAGTTATTTGTAATCGACGTATTGAAGTTACTTGGCCACGTTGTAAATATATATTAAATATAGGTTTATATTAAGCCATATTAAGAACTTTTGAAGCATCGAGATAATTGACTTATAATAAAATAAACTTGTAGCAAATACGCTATGGTTGCCTCATTAATATCTTATTTTCTATTTCAATCAAGTGTGATTCTTACCTTCTCTGAGCCTGTCGTAAATCCTCCCGCACACACGATCAAGCCGCAGGATGCAAAACCCGCAAGGTCCTGTTAACCATACAAGTAGGAACATCGCCAGCCATACGCCAAATGCATACACACTGCAAAATAAAAATACATGTTTTTTGAATGTGTTAGCAGCCTCATTATCAGCAACAACACTATCAGCAGCAGTAACCACAACCTATACATTATAATTAAATTTAAATATTGCAGAAATCGATTTATCATATTGATTTTAGTCAGGATTTGAATAGGACAAATTTATAGACACCTTAAGCCATTAATGTTCTTTGTGCGCGCGCGCGTGTGTGTGTGTGTGTGTGTGTGTGTGTTATTGTTTTTTGTTACATCACACAGACACACATATGGTCATATTGGAAAACCTCCCCACATGAGTCCCTGACCGGGATTCGAACCATGTGGTGAGGGGCTGAGAAATTATAAGTCAGCGATTCTAACCGCTCGGCCACGGGAGCCCCTTAGCCATTAATTTCAACAAAAAGAAAAACAATTTTATTTACTATTTCCAAACAGAAAATTCATTGGCCCGCTCCGGTTCTTTGCAGCACCTCTGTTCCGAGATCGTTCCACAGCAGCCTAAGGTGCACCGGATACCAAGGAGTTCAGATCTGCCATCTTCATTCTTGACACGGGAGGGACAGACATAGTCATCGCTCGAGGCACACAGGCCAACGGAAACTGTGGAAACGTAATATGTTCATTTTGGCTTAGGAAATTAGCATAAATTTTCTACTACTACTACTACTACTACACTACTACTACTACTACTACTACTACTACTACTATGATTATCACTACTACTACTACTATCACAACAACAACAACCATCACTACTACTATCAATCAATCTTTATTTCCCCCATTTATAGACATAACAATTCAAATACAATGTGAAAATGAACAATGGGAAATACATAAAATACACAAAATGTTCAAATTACAAATACATGTGCATTATTTCAGGCATTAACGGTTATAAAGCCGTTGATAATGCGGTTCAGTAATTAGTATTAGTGTTATTAGTAATATAATATTATTAAACGGAATAAAAAAAAGTGAAGATACATTCGAAAATAGGAATGCAGTGATTATTTACATTATTTAACGACTAGCAATATAGTCTCCGTATTCAAGCATTACGTCTTGTAAAAACAATGTTCTTATATATTGCGTTGCAAGTCTATTCTGGGTATGTTTAGAAAAATACCTATAACTTTTCCAAAAATTGTGATAGAAGAATAGAACTGGTGCTCAAATAAAGGTTATTAAATGGCCAGTATGGTCAAGTAACAATTATGCAAATCAGCACTTATTAATATTTATCTATTTTGATGAGAATCTAAAAATAGACTTTATTTTTTAAAAGATGATTATTATTTTAAAGCAATATTTAAAGAAATTCAAAAGTTTCTAAAGTTTCTAAAGTTAAATACGTACCCCTATTAGTCCAACACATGTTGACTTAAGTTTCCTATGATTTGCTTCATATTATGACTTCATATGGTTTTTTAAATTATTTTTGTCCAAATTTTGCTCATGCAATCTTAATGCATACTTTGGCTAGAAGTCTGCTTGTTACTAACCATAACATTAAAGAATACATTTTGTATCGTTTCTTAAGTGGAGGCTATCCCTAAACTTAGATTTGAAATTATTAATTATGCAAATTAAATATTCATAATGTGAATGTAAAAACTATATTTTAATTTTAAAAAGTTTATTAGAATTTATTTCCTTTTAAAACCATATACATACAACTGAACAATTTTAAAAGTTAAATAGACACCTCTCTTAGTCCGAAACGAGTTTATTCATGTTTTGTAGGAATTGATATATTTTTCGATATTTTACTACTTTTTATTTAATTTCTATGGAATTTTCATCATTGAGTTTAGTATATAAAGTTGATAAGAAACCTGCTTGTAAACAGGTGTATTGTACTGTATTGCTTATAACTTACTGGTAAAATCAGTTTTAGACCATGATTATATTGAAAACTACCATTAGCCAAGATTTAAAAAAAATAGGTATGCAATTTAGCCCTAATAAATATTTATGAATCTTAATTAAAAGGTATAATGAATATATTTTTTAAATTGCTTTATTGCTATAATGTTGTTTACTTTTCATTAAACTGCGATATACAGTTTAATTTATTTAGCCGATATTGCAGAAGTTTGGTAGAAATACAGTAGTCAAAAAAAATATTTAAAATAATTTTACCATTTTGCTTGTGATATAATTGTCAATAAAACTAAAAAATGCATTTGTCATGTTATCTTGATTCAATTTAACAACCACATTAAAATTGACATACAGCTAAGAACTGTTTTCTGATAGAAATAAAGTAGAAAACGGTATTAGACAGCACACATTCTAAATGGGACATGATGTGGGCATGTGGCAAGGATTTTAAATAGGTAAGAAAATAACAAGGCAAATTTACTACTACATATAACAAGGTATTAGCATCAGTCTATAAATTTTGATTTCCTGTTGAAGTTTGAGCTTAATAAAAGTTTCATCTCCTAAGTCAAAGGATGAAAGGGGGTAAATGTAACAACATTGGTCCAAAATAAATTGGCACGTTTTTTGTGTGAATAGATATGGTTTTGCCTATCTCCAAAGAAATATCACGGAAAGAAGTCCCTATAACACGCAGAGGAGTTGTCCACAAATGTTTTGAAGTGTTATATATCAATGTATTCTAATGTTGATGAAAGAGATCGAATGCACCACATTGGATAGTAAAAGAAAAGGGAAAATATGTCATGGTATATTGGAGAAAATATAAATATGACAAGTCTTTCTGCTGTAAAGCTTGGAAAAGTTTGACTTTATATGTTTCAACTATTTAGTATACTATGCTACACAGTAAAAAGGAGGGAAATAAATGTCTTAAAAGAGAATAAAACATTATCAAATGTCAGTGTATAGCGAACTTGAACAGATAGAAATTGATAATAAGTAAATAAGAAATGGTACCATAAACTGGCTTATGCCTTTCTGAATAAGTGTTTTCATACTGCTATTATACTTAGAAGCAATAAAATCATTGCAGTGAAAGAATTTTGAAAACGCCTTTTTTTAATTTGTGAAAACGAAAGCCTTGCTGTAACTGTTTAGAAGAAATAAACTGGTTTCTAGCATTGAAATCTTCTACTATAGTACAAAATCGTGCAAACCTTGTAAGTTGTGATATGTTAACACCATAGGAGCTAGACGAGGTGAATCACCGTCAAGGTATGGATAATTCACAATACTAAAGTTGAAATCATCTATCTTGTCATAGATTTTAGAAGAGACGTTGTCATTGGAAATAGCGATCTCAATGTCTAGAAATGCTGCATTTAAATGCCAGTTATTTGCTTTATTAAGGGTAAGTTATGGAGGGTAAATCAGATGGATCATTTGAGAAAAGAAAAAAAGAATATAGTTAAGATAGCGTGACCTTAAATTGAAAGCCTCTATAATGTGGCTTTGGTTAGAAGGGGATAAAGTTAACATGAAATCATGTTCAAAGCAGTATAAAAACAAATCTGCAATTAATTGTGCAAAGTTGGTTCCTGTAGAAATACCAATTACTTATCTAAATAAAGTGTCACCGTCACCGCATTTTATGAAAATATTGTCTAATAGGAAACATTGAGCTTCGCAAACATCCGCGCAAGTCCACATAGTAAACTTTTCTAAGAAAGTGTTGGTAACAAATGCATTACTTTCATGACATGCAATGTATAGTTCTCGGACAAATGGTTTCTCAATAAGAGCAATCAATTGGGTCTTAAGTAGATAATGAGGTAAAGAAGTGTACAGCATAGAGAAATCGTAAGTATTAACAACAGAGCAATGAAGGTTTAAAGTACGAAACTTGTCTAAGACTTCTGAAGAATTTTTAATATACCAAAAAGTGTTAATTCCTGAATTTCCACTTTTTCACAATATTTAACAACGTAATTACGAACGGCTGTAAGGCAAGACGTAAGTAGTTTAGATATGTGAGTGGTGGTGCTTGTGCTGGCATTAGCTATGAATCGTGACTTGTATGGTGTTTTGTGAAGCTTAGGAATCCAGCACAGTGATTTATTTATTTATTTTATTTATTTGGGTTTTACGGCACACCGACACTTAACAGGTCATACGGCGCCGAATACAAAGTTAAATGCGAATAGAGCGTAATCAGGTTAAAACCAAACTACGCATGTAAAATATAGAAAAATATAAAAACTATCTGGTAAAAAAATAAATTATAATTGAAAACAGGTCAACAAATAAAACGGTTTAAAAAGTATGACGATTGGTTAATAAACAGTTTAAAAAATTATAACTTATTAAGAATACCAATCTCGTTCAAGAAGCAAACAAGTTTAGAATCCGACACTGTCCTAAATAGTTCGAACATGTTATGGACATTAAAATACTTCGACCGTATGTGGTCTGTGTCGATACACTGTAATAAAATATGGCTGACTGTCAGTGGTTCCTGGCAAGGAACACATACAGGCTGAACTTCTCTTTTTAAAAGATATGAATGAGTTAACCTAGTATGTCCAATGCGACAGCGGGTAAGAGCTACGTCTTCTCGTCGACTTTCTCTGCAAGCAGAGACATTGGCGCCGACGTTAGGTTTAATTACGTGTAATTTGTTACAAACAATACTGTTCCAACTTGTTTGCCACTAGGTTAAAATATGTCGGTAAATAAGTGGTTTAAAATCAGTGTGTGGGATGCAAAGATCTGTCTCATCTTCGTTTCCTCGGATGCCTACATGACTAGGAAGCCAACAGAAGGAGATTTCGTTAGTGTCGTATAAACTTTGAAGTTTGACAAGAACAGTGCGAACATGTAGATTTGAATAATTCAGTGAATTTATGCTTTGCAATACAGATAATGAGTCTGAAAATATAACATATTTTTCACCGGAATGTTCTGAAATGAAATCAAGGCTTAGATTTATAGCCTGCATTTCAGCGGTAAATATAGACGAGTTGTTAGGAAGTCTTTGTTTAATGCAGTGGCTATTACCGTACTTTGCGGAATACAGCCCCCCTTGGAATACACCCCGCATAGCCCTTTTTTAATGTTTTTTTTAAATTTTGTAAATACATAACCCGCAGTGGAATATTCCCCGCACCCTTTGTGCTGATAATTTATGTGCAAAGAAGCCATATTCCCAGGTCAAACACTAGTCAACTGTATCACACCAAGTCAGCGTGATCTACACAGTGTTACCTAACACTACAATGCATATATCGATCGATAATCCTTCTCGCCTTCTGCTGTTACACAAAAGCTGACCTTTTGTCAGTAAAGTGAGAGCTATTTATAGATAATGGGATGGTGCAATACGATAGGGGTATTTATTTTGATGTTAACACGTTAAGTGTTTAATTGGAATAATCAGGGCACGATAGGCCGATACGTGCAAAAATTTAATTGTGCAGTGGCATTAGAAAGAATGTAAATTATTGTTTATGTTACCTACAAAAGTGGCAATTAAAGATGATTGATTGATGTAACTGTGCAGCGTAATTAGCGGCGTGATATGTGTTCAAACAGAAATGCAAACAACATACCATACTGGGTATCGGTATATATTTTTGCCCAAAATTGGAAACAACATCACTTCCAAGATGCCTTCATGGAAAAGCTACACTGCCGGCTTCAAGCTTGAAGTAGTCAGCTATGCGAAAGAGAACGTAAATCGGCCCGTCTAGTTTTTAAATTTTGTTGTTTATCATATTGTTCTAGTTTGCTATTAATTAAAATTTACGCAACTAATCTTTTTTCGTCTTCACAATGTCCCCGCTAAAGTCCCCGCTAATGTACTGAAAAAGCGTCAAGAACGAGTGCATATACATGTATGCAAAATAGTCTTAAACCACTATCCGATGCTCGCAACAGTTCACGTTACGCTAGGAGACGAAAGTGGTTGCGAATTTTAGTGAGATGGTCCTTAATTCTGACCCCAGTCAGTATGCTGTAAATTATGAACCACCATCTGATGCACGAAACTGTTCATTTTACACTTGTAGACCAAAGTGGTTGCAAATCTTTGTGAGACGGTCCTTAATTCTGACCCCAGTATGCTGTAAATGTTCTGTGCAAAGACTGTCATTAAACTGAAGGTCACATTTTTAAGCGGCAAAAAGGTTAAGGAGTTCAGTTAAGCCTGCAATCAGTTTCCCTGATCTTAGGTTAAGGAGTGGCAGCTGACAAAAATTGGATTTTGTCAACAGATTCCCCGCACTGCAATATTCCCCGCAGGCCGCCATCTTGAGAAAAAAAGTTGCGGGCTATATTCCGCAAAATACGGTACTTGCGGAAGCACAGCCAACATGAGTGTCCGTCTTTGAACCATCAGTATATATATATGAAGGTGATCAGAGTACTTGTCAAGGAGTTCGAGGAATTCAGATCGTAAAATCAAAGGATCTGTGTTCGAGTTTTTATTTTTACAGAGTTCTAAATTCACATCAGGAGAACGGAGTTGCCATGGTGGATGTTCAATTGTGGGGTTTTCAGAAATGTTTTCGAGTTTTATACCTGATGTGTTTATGCTATCTTTAAGCCTTAAACCAAGAGATCTGAGGGCTTTACGTGATCGATCATAAAGCTCCTCATGTTTAGGGTTGAAAACACAATTAAACGTTGGGTTATTGGGGTTAGACCCCAGTTTAATTATATACTGCAAAGAAAGTTTCTCGCGACGCAAGAATAAAGATGGTTCATTGGCTTCAACGTAAAGGCTCTGCACTGGTGAGGTCCTGAACGCTCCTAGAGCTAGACGAAGTGCCTGGTTGTGAACGACGTCCAGCATCTGGAGATAGGACCTCCTGGCAGAACCATAGACTATGCTTCCGTAATCTAATTTAGACCGAATTAGGGAACGGTACAGAAGTAACAATGATTTCCTATCGGCTCCCCAGTCTGTATGGGATAAATATTTAAGCAAGTTAAGAGCCTTGAGACATTTCTTCTTGATGTAATTGATATGTGGAAGAAAAGTCAGTTTCCTGTCAAAAAAGACTCCAAGAAACTTAGTTTCCTGGACGACGGGAATGCGAACGTTATTTAAAAACAATTCGGGGTCAACATGAAGACCACGTTTCTGACAGAAATGTATACAGTTGGTTTTGGTTGGAGAAAATTTGAAACCGTTGGTGTTGCTCCATTTTTGCAACTTATTAAGACATTGTTGTAATTGTCTTTCAATTGTGCTCATATTTTTAGAGCGGTAACAAATAACGAAATCGTCCACAAAAAGTGAACAGTCAACCCCTTCATTAAGGGTTTTAACAATATTATTTATTTTAATGTTAAAAAGGGTAACAGATAGAATACTACCCTGGGGGACACCCTGTTCCTGTTTATGAACAGATGACAGGGTGGACCCAATCTTGACCTGAAAATTTCTGTCAGAAAGGAAGCTGTCAATGAAAATTGGTAAACGACCCCTGAGACCAAGGTCACCTAAATCCTTTAAAATCCCATGTTTCCAAGCGGTGTCATAAGCCTTTTCAAGATCGAAAAACACAGCTACAAGGTGTTCCTTCTTGATGAAGGCATCACGAATGAGTGTTTCTAAACGAACAAGATGATCGACTGTGCTACGTTGGTGTCTGAATCCACTTTGATATTCTGAAATTAAGTTGTTGGACTCAAGATACCAGACAAGTCTATTATTGATCATTCGTTCTAAGGTTTTACAAATACAGCTCGTCAAAGCAATAGGTCTATAGCTTTGAGGATCTGTTGGGTCTTTACCTTGATTTTGAAGAGGAATAATGAAGGCATTTTTCCAAGAATCGGGTACTTTACCGGATATCCAAATTTCATTAAAGATTGACATAAGTAAGTTTAGAGATCGAATTGGTAAATGTTTTAAGAATTGATACGGTATGTCGTCTGGACCAGCAGCGGTATCATGTGATTTATTTAGAGCATCTTTAAGCTCTTTCAAGGAAAAGGGTTGATTGTAAGTTTCGTTATTATTAGATTTAAAATTAACCTTTTCCCTTTCGGCAGAGTGTTTAAAGATTTGAAATTGAGGCGTGTAGTTAGCCGATGAGGAATTTTGGGCAAAATTTTCAGCCAGTGTGTTCGAAATGTTTTGTTTATCTGTTATTACGGTGCAATTTGCTTTAAGGTGGTTAACAGTTGAATATGATGGTTTACCGCTAATCTTTTTAATAGCAGACCAAACATTTTTGATGGAAGTCTTGTCATTTATTTCTGAAACATACTTTTGCCAAGATGATCTTTTGGCATGTTTAATAGTCCGGCGACTTTGAGCCCGTCTTTTTTAAGGTTATTAAGATTTGTATCGGTAGCTCGAATACAAATTGCTTTAATGCCGCCCTACGTTTACGAATAGATTTTTTACACTCTTCGTTAAACCAAGGCTTATTACGTTTTGATTTAGTCGAGGTCTTAGGTATACACCTTTCTGCAATATTGTGCAAAGTGTTTGAAAATTCGACAATTTTGTCATCTACATTTTCTACTGAAGTTGGGACAAGTTCTGCAGAACAAAGTGCTGAGAACAGGTCCCAGTTTGCTCTGTCCATCTTCCAACGAGGATTATCGTCGCCTATTGGCGAAGTACAGTTTGTAAGTATTATAGGAAAGTGGTCACTTCCACAAAGGTCATCGTGTACATCTCAAGTGTAATCTAAATACACAGAGGGGTGACACAATGTTAAGTCTAACGATGAATAATGCCCAGTTGCGGAGTGCAAGTATGTTGGCTTTTTATTATTGGCCAGACATATGTCATTATGGGCAATAAAGTTTTCTATCGTCTTGCCCATATTATTGAAGTCACAACATCCCCATAGCGGGTTATGACCATTGAGGTCTCCAACGAGTATATACGGAGTAGGCAGCTGGTTAATAAGATTATCTAAATCATCTTTAGATTCATTTGAATTCGGTGGAAGATAAACAGAGCAAATAGTTACAACCTTATGTAGGGTTACACGGATAGCAACAGCCTGTATGTTCGTGTCAAGTTCGACTTGAGAGTGTGGCAATTTGGAGTTGACAATTATTGTCGGTCCTCCATGTGCCCTCTCGCAAGCTGTATGTATATGATTATAACAAGTATAACCCTTAAAATTGAATTTATCAGAGTCTTTAAGAAAGGTTTCCTGAAGATAAAGCACAGCAGGATTTAGTGTAGATAACAGAATGAGTATTTCATTGTAATTGGCCTTAAGACCTCGACAGTACCACTGAATGATTCTATTATTCATGGGATTGCTAAACTTAGTTCTTGTAGACTATATTTTCGGTGCTTTTACAGGTGACGTTGGTGGTTTTTTGGTGTCCGATGGAGCCTCCATTAGACACTCAAATTTGTTGTGATGGTTGATTATCACCCGAGTGTTTGGAGCAGTGGGAGGACTATGTCCTCTCCTCCGCCCCGAAGGACCAGGTGTCTCCTTAGAGGAGACCTGGTCCTTGGCTGCAGGCTTGATTTGGGCCTTTGCATTATTCTTTACAGAATCACTTGAAGGGGCAGTGTTTTTGATTGAGGAAGAAGTTTGAGTCTGAGAAGTTTCCGACACCTTGTATTTTGAAGGAATTATGATTTTGTCAGCAGTTTGGTCACCAGTCGGGACCTCATACTGGGTGAAATTGTCCTTGTGCTCTGAGATGCTTTGTTTTGTTGTTGAGGCATATGTTGCGCCTCTAGCAGGAGTTGCCTTGTCTCTTGCCAACTTCCTGGCTTCTGGAAAGGAGATGTTGTTTGTGTACTTTATCTTTAGTACTTCCTTTTCCAGTTTCCAGGCAGGGCTATCCCTGGATTTGGTCTCATGTGGTCCAGAACAATTAACACATTTGAGTGGGTTGGGACATACGTCTTCCCTGTGCTGGGCGGACACTTCACCGCAACGTGGGCAATGGTCGTCGTCCTTGCACTGGGACTTGTGGTGGCCAAACCTCTGACAATGAAAACACCTAAGTGGATTTGGAATGTACCCCTGCACTTTCACGTTGAGGTAACCGACCTTAATCGAAGTAGGGAGTGATGGGTTTGCGAAAGTTAGAACAAAAGTGTTTGTCGGAACTCGCCGGCCGTCCCTCAGGAATGATATCCTGCGGACACCACATACCTGCTGTGGCGTGGGTTCTCCGAGGATATCTTCCTCAGAGACACCAGCAAGGTCAGGGCATCGAATTACGCCTTTCGACGCGTTCAGAGAAGAGTGGGGGTAAGTTTTAACTTTTAAAGAACACAATTCTGTGAGTTTTAGAAGTTTATCTGAGTAGGTTTTACGATCAGTTTCAATTAGTAAGCAGTCGTTTTTTAGTTTTTTGACAGATACAACACTGCCAATAAGACCTTTAATTGATTTTTCTATGACAAAAGGGGATACTTTGGTGATCGGTTTTTTCTCGGTCGATTCCACAACAATGAAGTGAGGAAAGCACGTGCTTGTAGGTGTTTCTACATCGGAATCTTCTGACGATAAAGTAGGGATAGGGTCTTTGCATTTTCGTTTTCGTTCCATGAGAGTTTAATATAATAATTCAGCATCCTGGCTCACCACCCACCGCGGAGCCCAACAAGGGGGCGTCTTATGGGAGTGGATCTCCGACCTCCCAACGCCAGTGATACCAGGATGCGATACTCTGACATAAAATATACAATAAAGCATACAACATGCCAGATTGATCCGTAAAGGGGGTGTCGACCGGCAGCTGGGTTATAGTTAATAGGGGAAAACATGAGAGAATGAGTTTACGGAACACGGTATATTTGAAGAAAGAAACAGGAGAAAAGGAGTGGAAAGTTGGAGGCAAGAAAGTAGGACGAAAGGGAGTAAAAGATATTTTGCAATATCTGTTTATGTTTGTCAATGACTCTCTGGAAGGCAAGGTTGGTGCTAGTGTAAGAACTGGTGGTGGATAACACAACACTCAGTACATTCTTGTAATATAGTCGTCAGACAAAAGTTATGTTGATTGAAGCTTTGTCTGCAGATACAAGTACAAATTTATCGTGAATATTCAGAAAGGACTGTTTAGGTGTTTTAAGTGATAAAAAGGTTTCTTAGGTAAAGTAGAAGAATAGGAGCGGTAGGATTTAACGCGATTTTTTTATGATCTTAAAAATGGCTTTCTTCCAAGTATTAAGTGCTACTGTATCCGTGTTTTCTCTGTTACACCAGATTAATTGCATCAGTTATTTCTTAGCAACAAAGGTCAAAATCTTTTTCATCTGGCTGGCGATATTGCGGACCTTTAAAGAGTAATTTTCTTAATTTATAGTCATCGATGATGTTTAAATCCCCAGTAATGATATGGCCAGAAGGTAAATAACAGAAAGGTGAAGTTGAACAGGTACAAAAATCTTGAGAAGGATCATTCAGGTTAAGGTCTGCTACAGATTGGTTGTAATTAAAAATAAGACTTTTAATGTTGTTTTTTACTTATAACAAATCATTGCGTTTTTTTTGTTTTCGAAGTAACTCGGGATTTTACTGATGATATTTTTGTCCCGAAAGATACTAGGTAAGTAAATAAAATCAATTCTTTTATAAATGTATTTGATTTTCATGAAATGCCGTTTGTGTTGGGACTGTTTATCAATATGAGGTCTTAAAACATGGGTAGTATACTTTTGTATGCTGGAAACCTTCTGATATACGTAAATATATTGTATCTGCCTCATTGTCCAAACTAACTAGTGATTTAAAGGTATATTTGTAACTGTACAAAGTAAGACATGAATACCAGACAGAAAATAAAGTGTGTCCAGATCTTAAACACATTTTTCCTAAATCTGCGTGTAAGATTATGATTTTTTCTAATTCCATGAGATCAACGTTTGCGTAAAGATAGAATACTAACGATGTCACTGTTCGGATTTTTAAAAATATTGCCTGCTTGATGAATATTGTCATTAAAACCGCATGGAAATGGAGTCTGGAGTTTTTTTTAATCTGATCAAGTTCGGCACTGTATCTGGCCTGTAATTTACAAGCATCGTCATCTTAACTTTAACGATAAAGTCAAGAAAATTATGTTTCTCGTTTATTAAGACAATCGGAGAAATAATTCATTCGCAACAAAGATTTTGAATAGTTGTGAAAACTAATTTGCATAATAAGTAAGTTCAGATCTTAGCTTAATGATTGCCTCCAACCCAAGGATCAGTCTACAAATTTTTCTTCTATGTTATGAGTAGTTATTAGCAGGCTTTAAACATTTTTGCGTGTTAAAGTTTAGTGAAGAAAACTCAGAAAAAATAATGTAAAAATCATACAAAATTAAAAAATAAACCAATTCATGCAAAACTTTAACAAACACGTACCAGACCAAGAGGGGTGCCTACTAAACGTTGCAGTATGTTTAAAATGGCTTTTAAATGAAATAAATTCTAATTAACTTGTCAAAATTGACATGCATCTTTAAATTTTCATTGATATATATGATGATATTCATGATATTCATGTAGGCTTATTTGCATAAATAATAATTTCAAATCTCAGTTTAGTGATAGTCTCCATTAAGGAACGATATAAAATTTATTCTTTACTGTTATTGTTAGTTATAGTCAGACATCTAGCAAAGTTATGCATTAAGACTGAATGAGCTAAATTTGGACAAAAGTAATTAAAAAAATAAATAATTAAATCATAGGAAACTTAGACCAACATGTGTTAGACTAGTGGGGGTATGTATATAACTTTTATATAACTATATAAAATCTGTTAAGTTTATTTGAATGATGCTTATAAATAAAAAGAATCCAAACAAACTTTTCGAAAATAATGTTTATATTAAGATTCTCATTAACATATATGAATATTCATATTGGTTAATTTGTTTAATTAATTATTTCAAATTTAAGTTCAGTGATAAGCTCCACTTCAGGAAGTATACAAAAATATTCTTTAATGTTATGGTTAATTAAAGGCGGAGTTCTAACCAAATTATGCATTAATATTGAATGAGCATAATTATGACGAAAATAAATACAAAATAATAAAGTGAACCAAATCAAATGAAACTTAGAGCAACCTGTGTTAGGCAAGTAGAGGTATGTATATAACTTTGGAAACTTGAATTTGTTTGAATATTGCTTTTAAATAAAAAGAAGCTATTAATCTTTAAAAAAAATGTATATTTTAGATTCTCGTTAAAATTTATAAATATTCATAAGTGCTGATTTGCATAACTGACAAATGACCATAATTGTCTTTCAAAAACCTTTAATTGAGTACTAGTTTTATACTATCACTATTTTTGGAAAAGTAATAAGCATTTCTCTAAACATACCATTCTATCAAAATTCCATGATGGAAACCATTAGTTTTCATATAGCCCAAATGAGTTTATTTTTTAGTATATTGAAGATTCTGTTTCTAGACACCGTAATAAACATTGTAATACCCATGAAAAAGTCTATGGGGGTGGTGCGCGGTAACCATACTAAGCTGGCGGAAAATTTCGAAGAAAGCAAAATCCTCGAAAAACAAAACTTGGTTGCTCCACTCCTGCTTGTCTGCTGTATAAACGAGTCTTTTGATAAGGCGTTTCCATTCATATTTTGTCGGAATGAATCATCACATCGTTAATGAATGATTGTAGAATATATGAAAAAAGTCCTATGAGTATTGTAACATAAACCAAACTCCGAAAAGGCACAGAACAAAGGTATTTCACATGCAAGCCAAGCGAAAAGTAAGAACAAATTTGTGATGAGTCATTTAAGGAAAAGAGCAAAACCGACAGTTACCCGCCTTGGAACGGTCAGTCGGCAATATGGACCGACTGGGGTGCTTAAACCGGTTTTACAGAGCTCTAACCTCGCACTTCCTGACGAGTTTTTCAAATGCAAGTAACGAAAAGAACAACGATCTATTTGAAAACAAAATATCCATGCGCTGATATTTTATATACGTTATGACGAAAGTAGTGACGTCATCGAAAAATAATGTCCACATAGTGTTCGGAAAAGGAATATAAGGAATATGGTATTATTTCGATTTGAAAAAGAACACAAAAATGGTTGACCACAAATAAAATTAACTTTCGGAATCATGAACAAACATGACCAGAGACGAATAAATGATTGTAGCATCCTATTCATGTGAAGATGGAATTTAAGAACCAACGTTCAGTGTCCATCAAAGGAAATACACGTAACAATCCTTATAGGATGAATTAAATGACAACATAGATTACATGCACGGGGAGGTTTTTTACGACCGCCACACTGCACAAGTAACATTGTTGTGATCATGAATAAGAATATATGACAAAGTCCTATGAGTATTGCAACATATACCAAACTCCGAAAAGGCACAGAACAAAGGTATTTCACATGCAAGCCAAGCGAAAAGTAAGAACAAATTTGTGATGAGTCATTTAAGGAAAATAGCAAAACCGACAGTTACCCGCCTTGGAACGGTCAGTCGGCTATCCAACAGTCTACATAATGTCCGGTATATACCCATATACAACAGTATTAGATTCTGACATGAAAGTAAGATATATTCGCAGAAAAAATCTGCATGTACTGTTTGTGTTTAAAGTTAAAATTGTATGCAAAAACATATATTTCTTAATTGTAATATCGCACATTAGTTTATGCAAACCGACTACTGTATTGCCTGACACTTGTCCGATATACACCACAATTCACATCCGTCTAATGCGATAGGTTTGCCTATTTTACAATACATGTCAGCTGATACCAAGAGATTAATGCCATCGAGAGAGGCGCCTAGAGAGGCCATAACATAAAACGAGTTTTTGGCTTTTTGTTATCTGTCTTATTTAATTTCAAATTGAAGTCATGACTTATTCCGAGGTAGATCACGAGATCGACTTGACTTGTATATTTGTCCCCAAACAGAATACCAATGGACGGGGCGGTGCGTCGCTTTGCGAATGCGATTGCATTCGATTTGTCTACATTCATATCTATTTTCCATGCTCGACAATATCTGTCCACGGGTCACTGTTAGCGAAGTGGGGAATTAGCTATCATTATATATCATATAATCGAGGTAGATAATACCCGACCCTACGAACTGATCTTACGACGCCTATCTCGTCTGGGGTTCTACCGTTGATCCGGATTACGCACTTAAGTTCCTTATACATATTCGCAACTGTTCTCAGTATTTTCCTAGTGAATCGGAGCTGTCCTAATTTCTACAGCAACCCTGCGTTTCCTTGAATGGTGCGTCTTAGTCTTATCTAGTTTATATCTACATGTAGTATATGAATGATATTCGGCTCCGCGGGGCTGGTTTTCGTTTAACCACAGGCGTCGTGATTGTGTCATTCGAGCATGCGCTGTTATGACAGCAATGCACCAGTACGGCTTCGCGCGTGCGTTAAACTTACTACGATGTATGTGGCGGTCAGTTGTCTTAATAGCGCGCACTATTAAATTATTCTAGATATCCGGTTGATACTTTTCACATTTTGGCGGTTTCGTATAAGAAAATGTGATCATATGTACATTTTTCCAATGATGTTAAATACTGCGGTGGCTCGATTTTACTGTAGCTATATTCCGCTTCGAAGGCAATAATAATCGGTAAATGATCGGAAGTAAACACTTCTGCACTGTCCATTACTTGGAATGTTTTAAGGAGTCAACGTCCATAAGCACGTGATCGATAGTGGTTTGATTTGTTACATACGTAAACTCACCACTTTTTCCAAACGCATATTGTGTAGATATTAATCTGTTTTTGTGCATCATACTGGTCAGATTTGTTGATTTCGCATTTCCTATTTCACCGCCCTGTAAGTATTGCCAATTTAAATGTCCGACTGCGTTTCCAAGTCGGCTATAATGAACAATGAGCGATTCCGTTTTACTTTAAACAATGATTTGACAAGCGGGGAGGTAAGTGCAAAATATTATATGGACACAGTGTTGCTACAGTGAATTTCAATGCCTAGTATACTTTCATTTTCCACAGGAAGCCTACTGATACGCTCATTTAACGTTTTCTTGAATAACACAGCTGTACCCGCTCTTCCACATTTTAAGGGACCGTACTGATCTAGGATGCTGTCAAATGTAGCATATGCCGAATATATTAATACTATCTAGAAAGGAGGCTGACTTTGAAAATCGTTTATGCTAGTAACTGATGCGATCTCAATTATTGTTGTCTAGGTATTCTGATAATGAGTATGCCAAAAACATAATGCCTCGGCAGTTCCAACTAGGCAAGCATTATTGTAAGAGAAAAACTAAATAAATGTGTATATACTATTGTGCACCTCATTTTAAATGTAATTGTTACCACTTATTGACACTGTGTCTCATGTTTTTTCACGAATTGAACTTAGTGTCGCCGTAAGAGTGTTTTTCATTTCTTTCACTGTCCTAGTTTATGCTGTAGTCGTCCCTCGAATCGTGTACGTCTTACGATTTGTCACGCTCATGCCACTCGGACCGGAAACCCTGTGACGACCAGGTGTTGTAATTATCTCGGCGGTCGTTGTAACGATGATTTCGTGACGCACTCGATTATGCCACCACTCTTCCCTTGACACCCACTTGCGGTAGGTATAAACTGGTTTAGGTTGATTATGTGCTCTTGATCTTCAGGAACATTTACTTTTGCCGACGACCAGTTTCGGCCACAGAATAGCCGCAGGTGTGTGCTGTGCGCATTTCTTTGTTTGAAATATGGCAGTTTTGCTTGTTTTTCTATCGATAGTGTCGAAAAAGTATGACACATTGACTCTTTTCCTTACAGCAATAAAACCGGTATCTGTGTGTTTGTGTAGTTCATAAGCATGTGGTGCAGATTAAGGTACAGTGGCCACGGAATATGAGTAATCGTGCTGCGGCGTTTCGGCATACTGGGATTGTATATTAAGATCATGGCGCACCCGGTAAGTCCTTTGTGTCATTGTTGATGTAGCACTGGCGTAGGTTGGTCCATTTTCATCTATATCAACAGTTAGCTGTTTCATTACGTCATTTGTGAGAGCAGGCTGCTCATCTTTTGCACCCGGTTCCGTTGCGTCGAGAAGTTTCTGGTTCATGGCATAGATGATACGGCTCGTTTTACCTCTGTATTTTACTGACCTTCGTAGCTTTTCATTCAATTATGCTAATATGCTCCTGATTGTACCATTTAGCAGCCGGTAATTGTTGGCTTTGTGAGACATGTCTATTTGAATTGCTTCGATTATTGCTGAGTCTTTCGTTTGCTGAGCCGATATGTTTGCTAGATATGTTTGCTAGTTCTGCATTTACACTGGCTAGTATTGCAACGGCATCATGTGTTATTATGGGGTCCCTTATTGATTGCCCTTCCAATTGTAACATCATGTGCTGTAATAGCGTTGACAAATATGCTATTAAGTTCATTTGACTACTCTGCGTTGAGATACACATGAAGGATAAAGCAATCAGTGGCATATTTCATTTCCTTGCTTTCATGTGGCGGGTTCCGGCAATTCACTAGTCGAGTTCGGGGACAGGCTGGCAGTCTACGGGCGCTTGGCGTGTCGGTGCCGATATTCATCTATTCTAACATGGTTGTTGGAACACATATGTATCAATTCATGTATGTATTCTTCTCTCGTGCGTCCTGTAAGAGCGCTATCCAGGTCTTGAAAAAAATTAGTAAAGGAGCTTGGGACCACTCGATAAGGGGCTCCTGAAAGTCATCATCATCATGATCATCAACATCGCCATCCTGGCGGTCCGTTCCCTCTTAATCCTAAGCAGTTGTCGATTAAGTTGTTTGCGGCCCATATATTACACGGCATCTCATCAGCGATATTAGACCCAACAGTACTCCTTTAACGCGTATACCTTTAGCTTCTATTGAAAAGACGCTATTGACAGTCAAAAATTATGCGTGTTTGAAAATAACGTCCTTGCGATGGTGACTACTAGTCAACTGGCCATATATGTTTAGAATGTTTCTTCTGCTACTGCTGTTGTTGTTGTTGTTGTTGTTGTGAAAATAAAGACAAAGCTATATAATTTGGAAATTGAAATATTGACCCTGCCGGCTAAGCCCAGAAAGCTCTTCTTGTGTACATGTATGATACAAAAGCCACTGACTAGGGCTAAAACAGAACTCTGCTACTATTACAACTACTACTACTACAACCATAACTACTACTACTACTTACGTTTATATCCTACTGCTAATACTACTACTGGAACTACTACCACTACTACTACTACTATTGCTATTACTACTTATAAAACTTATACAACTACTTCTACTACTACTATTGCTATTTCTACTACCTCCTAGTAGTTGTCTTATACTACTACAAATACTGCTACTACTATTGCTATAAATACTTCAACTACTACCACTATTGCTGTTACTACTACTACCACAACTACTACTACAACTACTACTACTACTACAGCAACTACTACTATTATAACTTCTACTACCACTACTACTGCATTCAAACCATAAACTGCTACTACTACTACTTTTGCTACCTGCACTAATACCACCACTAATACTGCTACTTTACATACTACAGATTTTGTACCTCTACTACTGTCAATTGTTTGGTTTTTGAATAAATCGTATCTTATACATCACTTATATAGTCGATATGGTTTAAACGGATTAAAATCAATCATAGCACCACACGTGAGTTTAACAGATTGTTTTCCGTCATGCAAGAGTCTGCCCAGACTGGGACCTCTCATGAAGAATTGAGAAGTTCAATGATGATATTTGTAATAAGCCTTACTTTAAAATTTTGTTCTCACAGCCGACCAAGTAAAATATAAGAATTAAAACATACCTGTTGTAATACACAGAATCAGGAGCCTTATAATGAAGAAATACTGCGGCGCCATGTTGCCTTTCTTTTTTCTAGACGGTGGTAAAACATAAGCATTTCAGTCGACACAACTCTGTTGAATCTGAAACAGGTGGTTGAACAACAACAGTTCCCTGACCCGGAAGAAACGAGGCATGTTCTACATGAGCGACTTTACAAAATACTGTTTACAACTGGGACACACTGAAGAAAAGGAACAAAAAATCTAGCGGGTCAGCGAATATTAAACTGAAAACCAACGGGGAATCCCCGTTATATGTGTAGCTTAGCGACTGTCTGGATTAGCACTCAGTGTTACTAACATGGCTACTAATGGTTTATTGACACATTTATTTATGAGCCTGGTACTTCTTCTAGGAACGGGTAAGTGTTCAACTTTTCTTTGGCCATTATTATATAATTTTTGCTATTTTCAAGAACTGCGTAATAGCAAAACATTGTTGGTATAAAACACATATAGATCGTCAATAGTAAAACATGTAGCCTGATCAGTGCCTTTATCCAGACGGGAAAAATCGAACAGGAACTTTTTAATTGGAGTGGAGTTATGTATGACTCATTTTGACTGGTGGTAGTTCGGATTTAAATATATGTGGTAATTCCCATAGGTCCTTTTCATATTTTTATCTTGTTACTTGTAACCTTTGTTGACTTCATATTTACACAACATATAAGATATAATAACCGGTATTTTAAGATTAAAATTTAATATTGTAAGCATATGTACATTTAAACTTAACAGGGTGGCCACAGCAATCCAAAAATGAAATTCCCTGATTTTTCCCTGTTGAAAAAATATTTTCCCTGATTTTTCTTCGTATATACAACAAAGATACAGTTGTATGCGTATGGCCTCCAACCTCCCCTTATAGCCATACCTTCACCACCAAATTATTCTAATGCATATATCTGAAAAGCTGTTGAAGTGTTCTATAATATTTTTTTTAGTTTTTTTTTATTGAAACTTGAAACATTTTCAGCTGGACAAGGACGAAAAAAATGTTCAATCTTAGAGCCCTCTGTGAATATGGGCATGGCAGTTAGAGAAAACTTGTTTTTTGCATATGTTAAAAATTAACTGGCAGAATACTAAAACTACTAGAAAATTGTACAAAAATAATAGAAATGTATTTCATGACTTCAAAAGCTTACAAATATAAAAGATCATCGTACTGATATAATAAAATGTTGAAACTAATCCTTATTTTTTGGCTAAGATTGAAACATTTTGAATTTTCCTTATGTTTAAAACCATTATTGTACATTGTAATTCTTAAATCAGAAGATTTTTTATCAAACCAAACATGTTAACTGAGACAGCTGAGGAAAGATATTCAGTTGAAGCACTAATACAAGCAAAAGCTAAAGCCCTAATTCCAGCACATCATTGTAAGCAGATTATATAACTACATACATTAACATGCATAAGAATAATTATTTTAAGTGTTAGTTCACAGATACAAATATTATGCATAGATCTGTTTGGGGTACAAAATGTAAATTTACAGTAGTTATATTAAAATGCATATAAGTAGGAAGGCACTAAAACATTCTAATACATTCAAACAGCAAAACCTGACCACAAGTTACAAACATTTACACATACATGCAAGGTGCGGATACACAGGTGAGGTTAATAGGAAATATCAAAACTAGCAACATGTCTAACACAAAAAGCAAGACAGTAGGTTCTCAGATTCCCTTTAGTGTATAGTGAATGCTCAATTGATTTTGCTTTTAAGTGAGAAACAATCTCTGACTGCTTTGGCACTTCCTTCTTCAACATGTGCTGTCCCTTTTCCCGTAAAGCTACTGATTGAGCCAGAATATTGAAGTCATTTTTTTTTAGAGATTCATTGGCTTTCTTGTCAGCCTCCTTGATAAGACTATTTGCCTCATCTTACATCACCTTCAGTTTTTTCTTTGCTTCCTGATATTTCTCCTCATCATCAGATCTTTTTCTTTTTTCTGACTCTTTCTTTCTCTCATCCTGGCTACTCATCAGATACTGGTTAGCCCTTGCCTGACTGCAGTACTGAAGCATCTTGTCAGAGACATCATATTGGTGGATTTTAATGTCTTGAGACTTCACAACGTCGTGTACAAGTTTAATTGCACACAGAGTTTGAGCTTTCATGTTTGTAGACTGAATGTCATCATTCACAGAGAAGCTCCGTTCCACTTGAGCTTGACCATGTGACAGAACAAGAATCAGCTGGAATACCTCCTACAGCTCTTTAAACTCCTGCTTACCATTCAACATTTCATGGTAAAACTCATCCAATCGCTGCTTCTTCTGGTCAAATTTCATCAGCTCCTCCTTTTCATCCCTAGCTAGCTTCTTGTACTGACCTTCTGCTTCATCACACATAGCGACTGTGCAGCGTTTGGAGGCCACTAATTTAGCAGTTATGTTCCTAAAAGATGTAACTGCAGAAGCTGAAGTTGCCGTATAGACAGGATCCAAGGACCTAAAGGCTCTCAGGAAAGCATACTTCAAAGGGCATCTTTCTTGAATCTTTGCAACTGTTGCGCATAGTGCCTGTCGACAACTACTTCTGAAATCAAGCTTCTGGACCTCACTGACTTCTGTTGACTGGATAGCCTGTCTAGCCCCATTGCCAATATTGATCTTTCTAAAATCCATGATGTTTTCATCATTTTCGATATCAAGATTTGCGAGCTTGTATCCTGTCCTAATCTGATCCAGGACCTCCTCTTTGACAAACAACTCCATCAGGTCATCTAGCAATTTTGAAATATCCTTTCCCAGGTAAACTACTAATGGTTTGTCCTCCTGGTACTTCGTTAGAATTGGCTTTAATTTCTTTGCTAGGAATATAAAAAAACTCCAATTTGGCCACCATGAGTTTGTCTGCCACAGCATCACGAACAACCCCAAACGATGCACAGGTTGGAATTTCTGACTTCTTCTTCTTCAGTGTTACTGTTATATACTTGACAATGTTTGGCCAAATTTGCAGAGCTCTGGAAGCCACAGGTTCATCTTCCACCCATCGTGTAGCACAGAACTTCAGAGGAAATACTGTGCAATTGGTGATCTCTGTGTAGCTTGTGCGCCGTGCATAGGTATCATGAAATAATGTCCAAAGACACTTCAAAATACGTTCAATCTTCCAACCACTTTTCTTCATACCTGTCTGCAAGGCACCATGAATGACATGGAGTCTACATGTTCCAATGTCAATTAGATCAGGCATCTCTGCATCAATCTTCTTTCTGTCATCAACAAACATTTTCTGCAGTTTTAAGTTCACGTTTGGTCCATCCATTCCAAGCTGCAACATTTTAGCTGTATTTAGTTCAGAAAGTCCATTTTTCAAGGCTGACAACAGGTCTTCTGCCTTTCCACCATCAAGGAACTCACTACCAAGGTACCTAGTTACTACTCGGTCAGCACTCCAGAATCTCACTAGAATGTCCATTTGTTTCTTCTGTAATACATCATTAAATGCTTTATCAAAAATGACTGTGAAGAAACTACTCAGCTTCAATGTGTCAACAAGCAAGTCTTTGAAGAATGGAGCAAGTCCAAATGTAAGCAGGTAAGACTGCTTAGTTTTCCCTAGGCTATACTGCTGAGCAATATTGCTATCCCAAAACATTTTCCTGAACAGATCTGTCTTGTTCTCATTTGACCTTAATGAAAAATGGTCTTGAACACAGCTCAGTGTCCAGAGAATATCTGCCTTCCTTGATTCCTTGTTTTGCATACTTGGACAAAGTTGGTGCAGCAGGTTTCGGACCTTCAAAAGTTTGAACAGGCATCTCGTTGTCCATGGTATGAGGCAGAGGAGGTGAAATGTTCAAGGTGGCTGTCACTTCATCAATATTATGGTCTTGTGTTGTGGGATTCATGGCAATTTCTGGAGTTTCTGTTCATGGATGCGCTAGATTTCCAATGCATTCATCGCTTGCTTCTTTTGGTCCAACTTTTATGAAGTTCACAAGTCCTGAAGATTTTGGCATTTTCAATGCTTCCATATGTTTTTTTGACTTAGCATGGCTGTCTAAAGCTCTCTTGCCCATATCACTCAATGAAATAGACTTGCAGCAAAACTTGCAAAAAGCTGTTGAAGGTGATCCTTTCGTCTGCTGCAGCCATTCTATATAATTTGGATTAGACAGCCAGGAAATGTTAAAAACATAGCCATGTTTTAAGACACTAGTATCTATGTTAGTTGGAGTGTTAGTTATCAATAAGTGTCTTCACATTCCATGAAAGTAATTCCCCAATTAAATTATTCTTGCTGAAAATATAACAAGTGGGCCATAATGAACCCATTTTGCTCACCCGAGTAGAGACCAAGTAGTATTTTTGCCTTGATTTGCTAAGGTGAATCTGTCCTTACAATTTGATACCTTGATAAATTCATATGACAAACAGATGAATATGGCTGGACAAAGACCGAACACAATAGCTCACAATTAGCAAATCATCCATATGAGCTAAATAGCTATGCGCATACATGCAACTACAGAATGTAAATAATGTTGTCAAGCATGCTAATCTACATGTACAATAGCCCAGTTACTGATCAGAAAGGTTCAATCTAATGCAAAATTATCAGAGAATATTAGTAAGCAGAGACACCCCAGCAAAGTAGTAAGCAGAAGCAATCCAGCAAAGTAGGAAGGAGCACTACACTGCTAGCCTAAAATGATCAATAAAGCTTGGTTCTATTTTAGTTACATATCTACATGTACAATACATGTAGCCCAGTTGTTGGTCAGAAAGGTTCAATCTAAAGCAAAATGCAAAAAGATCAAAGAATATTAGTAAGCAGAGACACCCCAACAAAGTAGGAAGGAGCACTACACAGCATTGCTAGCCTAAAATGATCAGTAAAGCTTAACAAATCACTCTGATTCATAAGCCCAGTAGCCGTCTTGTCCCAATAAATTTCAAACTCAACAGCATTTTTAGTTCTTATAAATATGCAACATTCACTTTTAGTGTATCTATATAGCTGTAATAAAAGATAACTTGTATTAGTGTTTGAGCTTTGGGTCAATGGTTGCTCACTTCCATTTTAGCTTCTCTTCAATTAAAGTTCTGTTTTTATAACCATCATCAAAACATAATTAGCGGTACGACAAAAACATATTTCATAATCCATATAATTAAGCAAAGACTTTGTTGAGCATGGTATACTGTGTTAGATACATCAGATATTTACCCAATTGTTCAAACTACAGTAAAATGCATATTGCTTACAGTCTGTTTGATGAAATAAATCAATTTGATAAATTTCATGAAGAGAAGCTACCAGTAGACACATTTCTTTTCTTCACTTTTTGTAAAATTCCCTGATAATTCCCTGATTTTTTTTTAAATTTTGAAATTTCCTGATTTTTCCCTGCAGGGAATTTGTTTTGGCCATTTTCCCTGTTTTCCCTGATTTCCAGACTGCGTGGCCACCCTGCTTAAGTACATACAATCGTGGAGTAACTTATTGGTCCGGATCTGCGGCGCATTCAGAGTACCAAGGACTGTCACCTCTGCTCACTTGTCAGCTGACGAGGGAAGATTTAAAAACTCCCATTCCAAGACATTTAAATACCAGGACTTCGTGATTAATTAATACACATCATGCCTCGAACCCGTTATATTTTTTGGTGTTAGATCACGCAAACTTACAACCTATTTCCCAACCACGAATCCGTGTTTTGTTGACACATGAGGAAAATTGTATAGAATACATCATTAATTTATATAAATTTATAAAAAAAAGAAAATGTGCCAATTTTGTGCCATTTTTTCCTGGAAAGAAAGAACCGTTTAATAGTCTAACACCACAGTAAATTGGCCTGAAATGTTTTACAAAAACTGCTTATACCTTATATGACATTTATAAATAAGCTCACGTACAAATATTTGTAACTAAAGTGAACGCTAACGCCCCCATACCACCCCTGAAAAAATAACAAACATCATGCTGGAAGATGTAGTGGGAACGGTAGGAAACCAATTAATTTGTTTATTGTATACAAAATGAAAAACTGTGTATAAAAGGAAAAAAGATCAGCTCTAGCGGATCTATAGATATGGAAACTGGATCATTTGCAAGGTTAGACAATGAAGACAAGACAATTCCCTTTTATAAAACACACCTGAATCCTCTTGTTTTTCGTTTCGGCAAGGGCATTCATAAAATGCAATGCTATTCGTACATTTCTAATATATTATCTGCATTCTCTCTATAAATGTACTTTCTTATTGTCACCCACCTGTTTTCTTATTTAACTTTTTCTATTTCTCCAATCTATTTTTATATGATTTGTTCTCATTCTTCCTCATATCTAGCGTCTGTGTGTTGTGTGTGTGTGTTGTGTGAGTGAGTGTGAGTGAGTGTGCTTGTGTTTGTTTGCGTGCGTAATTGTGTGTGTGAGTTTGCGTGCGGGTGCAAATATACACCTACATTGTATTTGATAGTTTGTTGTTATTTTCTGGCGTAATTGTACACGCATACTGTTCACATCTTGACTCGTTATAAAAAATGTTGTATCATGTTCGTCTTAAATAATATCATATTCTTTTCTAAACACTATGTGGACATTATTGTTCAATGACGTCACTACTTTCGTCATAACGTAAAGAAAATATCAGCGCATGGTCATTTTGTTTTCAAATAGATCGTTTTTCTTTTCATTGCTTGTATTTGGGAAACTCGTCAGGAAGTGCGAGGTTAGAGCTCTGTAAAACCGGTTTAAGCACCCCAGTCGGTCCATATTGCCGACTGACCGTTCCAAGGCGGTAACTGTCGGGTTTGCTCTTTTCGTTAAATGACTCATCACAAATTTGTTCTTACTTTTCGCTTGGCTTGCATGTGAAATACCTTTGTTCTGTGCCTTTTCGGAGTTTGGTATATGTTGCAATGCTCATAGGACTTTGTCATATATTCTTATTGTATATAGATATCCTTAACGAAGATGATAACAATTAGAACAATTACACTCCCTAACTACAAACATAGAATCAATATCAGACACTAGTGGAGTTGATGGCAATATCGATGAATTCTATGATTTTATGACACATGTTGTAGAACAATTATTCAAAAAGAAAATTAACCGAAATAGCACCGAACACAAACTAGAAAAAACTAAAAGGTTCGATAATACGTGTACAGAGAAAAAGAACAGATTCTATAGGAATCTTAAAATATACAAGAAAGAGAAAAGTGATCTCAATAGACGCAATATGAGTGAGGCGAGAAGTCAATACAAGACACACATAAGGAAAAGAACAGTATAACTATATGAAAGATAAAACAATTAAATTAACAAATATGAAATATACAAATGCCAGAGAATATTGGAAAATGTCAAAGGGTGCATCATCTGGGCCGTCAAACAATAATATCACAAATAATGATTTTTACACATATTTCAAAGCAATTAACAATCCGGAATCACACTCTTTTCGAGCAGACGACGACATAATATATTTTAATATATTTTTATTTGTAAATAATGAATAACAAGATATTTTCTCAGAAGAAAATTTAGAAATTATATATTCTGAAATAGCTAAAGCTTGCAAAGAACTTCGTAATAACCGCTCAGGAGGACCGGATCATCTTATTAATGAATTCTTCAAATAATGGTTCAGACACCGTATTTATTACCGTATTTACTTGCTTTATTTAACAAAATCTTTCATCTAGAATATTTCCCAGAAAAAAATGGAACACGAGTTTTATTATACCATTGCATAAAAAGGAAACGTTAATCTAGTGGATAATAACAGAGGCATATCTCTACTCAGCCATTTTGGAAAACTTTTCACACGCATCCTAAATAACAGATTAACCACATGGGCAGAAAACAATAATGTATACATGGAAGCTCAAGCTGGTTTTCGCAAAGGTATTAGCACTGTTAATAATATATTTATTTTAAATGCAGCCGTAAAACACAAGTTTAATTCAAATAAAAAACTTTACGTAGCAATGGTTGACTATAGCAAAGCGTATGATTATGTAGTACGAGATGTATTATGGTATAAAATTATAAGATATAATATATATAAGATATAAGAGGCAAAATTCTGAACATTTTAAGATCCATGTACAGCTCCTTAAAAAAGACTGTACGAACTAACGGCGAACTTAGTAGAAGCTACACAAATGCACTCGGGGTAGCTCAGGGTGAGTGTATATCATCATTCTTGTTTTCCATTTACATTAACAAAAAAGCATTGATGCGAAGAATCAAAGGGCGACGCAACAATGAAAAATAATATTTATTGGAAATTCAGATATGACTGATTTAAATTATTAATTAAACATTAAAATCACTGGAATAATTTAATTCTGATATATAAGGCTACTTATATGTACAACTACAATCCTAAAAAAGGGACAAAAATGTCTCCATTAACAAGTATAACCGTCAGATGAACATTAGTGTTTAAAAATTAAAAAGTAAAAAAACTTTCTCTGCGTGGAAGATACAAACAAAGAATAAATACAAATAAATAAAAGAACACATTTACAGAATTAGGACCCGTATGTTGAGAACGTGTAAATCGCGTCGCTAATAACTGATCAATGATCCTAATCAATAATAAAAATAATTTCAATTTGTTATTGATCGATATTTTTGTCTGTTTAAATGTTTTGTGTGTTATGTTTATTGTAAAAACATAGAAGAAAAAAGTCACAGAATAAAAAGTTTGATTGCGACGGGATTCGATCTCTGGAGACCGTAAACATCAGGACAAGTCTATAACCACTGCACTATTCCAGGATTGTAATGTGTGTGTGAGTAAAATTGATATTTTTCATAACGTGTCACTACAGACCCTATTGATCTACTTTTTAGAAATAGAGAAGAAAGTACATTTTAAACGAATAGCCTATAGTTTTCATAAGATTTATAAACATATGAAGGATTACGGACTCTGAAATGCATGTTAGAAATTGGTAATCGTCTTTACTATTTCTTGTTAAGCATAATATATGACATATAAAAATAAAGTTTAGACAACGTTTACCAGCTTAAACTTGAGGTATGCGAATTTTAAGATTGTACCCCTCGTTTCGGATATGACCTGAAAAATGACAACAACTGACGACACAAAATCCTCTATAATTTTGCCAAATGAATAAATAAATTAATTATTTGGATTTATTTCATAAAAAAATAGGCAAACTGGATTTTTTATGAACAGCATCCTAAAAACACAAGTCATTTTTTAACTTTATTTTCAAATGTGTGATTTTCCAGCTAAAAATGTCTATAAACATTTATCCCAAGAAACCTATATATAAATTATCTACACTGTATAAGTGACAAAATATTAAAAAGAATTATTTTTACCACGTAGTTATTTCACAACATACTGGTTTATGACTATGGTGTCAAATTTCAGGGCAGTTAATCTAACACAAATTTGTAGAAAATGTTTAACTTTCTTCACAAACATAAACTTATGCCTTTTTTAAAAGCCCTACATTATATAGAAAAGATGTTCAAAAGTGTTGTAAACAAAGCCAATAAACCATGTCTTTGATTTAAAAAGTCATTGTATCCTTACATACTAACTGAGATCTGATTTTCTCAATGGACGCTGCCCGTCTCTCCATCTTTTTCAGGTTGGCGTTGCTAATAGTTGGAATATTAAGTGCCGCTAACATGTGGTTTACTTTTTGTGGACCTCCTAAACTGTCAATCATAGCTGTAAAAGAAACGAACTGATAAGCATGGTATCAGCGACTAACAATTCTGTTTTATTTGTCTAAGCATAAAAGTAAAAAAAGACTGGGTGGTGGATGTTGTACACCTCTAAAACAATAAATTATTGTTAAATTAATTAGCACAATAGTGTTTGGCTGGTCAAGAAGATTGTGAAAAAAGTAAGAGGACCTACTCACCACTGAAGCCCAGTTTTACAAGTAAATTTAGTGTATACATGTCAAAAAAATATTGTATGCCAATGGAAACACGTTAATTTTGTTATAACAAAATGTTATGTACGAAAAAAGGAGTTTTATTTCAATGGCAAGGTAACAAATAAATCAATAACTAACATAATCAATTGGATTGCAGATGCTCTAAGCATCTGTTATGCAAATCAATTCATACCTGTTCCAAGCTTTGTATTCACGGCAAAACTTCATCTGACCATCTTTCCATATGCCACAGTGTTCACATGTCCACAGTCGCTATTTAAACATTTAATATAATAATTTCAGCACTTTTAGAAACACGGGACTTAATACCCAAATTTGCTCCAATTCATTCATTTGATTCATTTTACTAATATCCATATTTGCTCTAATTAATTCAATCAATTGATTCATTTAACTAATGTTAATTAACAAAATTAATTACCGATTAATTTGTTCTAATTCATTGCATGTATTGCTCTGTGTTTTTGTTGCATTTAACATATTAATTGTTTGTGTTTTTATTGCCTTTTACCTTACATAATTTCCTTTTGTACTTTTGACTGTTTTTTCTTCGCCTCAGAATGGACGATATTTATCGTTTAATGACAGTTTACCTTAGATGAAAATATACTAATAGTTATAATGACACTTTTTAATGTCTTTTGTTACAGTCTCAATGTGCCTGGGTGGTAAAAAGAGCGACAATAATTGCCCCTTCCTCTTTCGAGACGATGCTGGGAAAGCGTTTAAAGGTTCCACTTTTTGCCAAAACGGCTGCTGTGGCTCTAACTCAGACCGGAGATGCTGCCCGGTTGAAGAGAAAGACGACACGGTCGGCAATGGGTAAAACCATTTTGATTCTAAAGCTCATTTTATAAACTATAATCGTCAAAAACCAGCGACGTTTTTACACATCGATTAATTATGGTAAACACAAAGTAAACTAGCCTAGTAACGAAGTCTTAAATCATAGACTGTAACATGACTTGAATTTAAACTCAACGGAGCACAAGAAATGTCGCATTTTCTGACTGCCCTTCTGCCGTCAGCAGTGTTTTTCTGTCAACCGACCTCAACAGTTCGCTGGCTAATAGTCTAGTGCTACAAATTTGATCTAATGTTAACCAAACGTGATCAGAATTTCTTCGTTAAGTAAAAAAGTAGGCCAATCAAAAGTATGTCAACTCTCAGAAAAATCATACTGATCCCACTAGAGATCACATTGTGAACACAGCTTAGCATAACTTAGTCAGAATATTTGTCCGTAAAGAATCTTAAATGGGATTAAAACAGGTTCATGTGGGATCAGAAACTAGGACAAAAGGTCAATTCCAAGAAAATCTTGTGATTATCGTTGCAACCACACTTTTAGACCCAGTCTTGACAGAATATTGTCAAAATGTTAGTCTGCTTGTCATTTTGGATGAGTCTGAAACTGAATTTTGGTGATCAAAAATAGGTCATCGGGTCAGATCTTATAAAAAGTGAAACCATTGTACCCATATCGTTAACAAAATACTCACAGGACATGGGGTCAGAATTATTTCAATATAAAATCCTAAATGAGTATGAAACTGGTTCACCTGGATTCAAAAAGTAGGTCACTCTTTCAATTTTCTTCAAAGAAGCGTATGTACACCATGTGGACAGTACGTACAATATACACTTTGGTACTGAATGACCTAACATCAGTATGCGCAGGGATTTGTTAAGTTAATAACTAGTGATCATTTGATGGCAGAAAATGAGATTGTGTACATTCTTTGTCTTTATAATGAATTCTAAATGATTTTGTCAGAAAGGCCTTTTCAGGGCTATCAATGCTTATTTCGATTTGTGAATAGTTTGCTTAATAAGAACATAACTCACTTTTTGACCCCAGGTTTGAACCATTGAGTAGGTAACTTTTTTCATTTGATATATGGACAAATATATGTACCTGCTTTTTAAACAACGATTAGAAATATATAAGAGACCTAGTCTTGTCCGGGGCCTTAAGAAATTTAAGCAATTTGATTTGGCTAAATAACCGGGACAGATAAAGGGCATCTCTTTTATTTAAAACATTGTTTCAGAAAGCTTTGCCATCCGTTAATGTCTAAGTCTCAATTAGAATTTGTAGAATGAATTTGGTCTGTTATTGGTGGTGGAAAACACTAACAAATGTCTGATTAAAACAATCAACACCCTGCAAGGCAGCTGGAAGACCTCCCTCACATGAATCTTTTTATTCCAGACCGGGAATCGAACCTGGACTCTAAGTAGGTCTGTAAACTGCTTCGTTTAACGATAACTTGATTGAATAAACCCACATTACTCAAAGTTTGTAGCGACATTTGACATGGTAGAGAGATTTACCACTCGTGATAGGCGAAGAATGGCTATATTAGGTAGAAAACATATCTGCTTGGTTTCAGCTGCCTATGGATATAGACCGGAGGTAAACTACGCCACTAGCAGGTGCTCTGATGTGCACTTGCGGCAAGTTGTTAATCACAACGCTGGCGATTCTTTTGTTTTGGGGTTAGTGGGCAAAGGTCATGGTCACAGCGAACTGTATGTGAAACTGTATGCGTATTTGGTCCCCGTTTCACGAATATTTTAATAACAAAGGGCGGACTTTTTCAGTTACTGAAAGATTCACATTCTATACGTTCTTATAGAAGTTATGTCATTGCATAATTAACTGCAAATTCTAAAAGTTGAAACAGTTGATATCCATTCGACTTCAAACAAATAGGGTTAACACTTACAATAAAAAAGGTATACATGTCATGTTCATTTATATTTTACAGCAAAATGTTGCAGAAATATTGCAACAAATCCCTGGTTCGTAATATGTCCGTGATGAATGTGATATCCGATTGTTTGGACCAAGTTTCCACCACCCACCCCTTAAAACAACGAAATAAAATATTGTTACTTGAAGGTGACCAATGAAGTGCTGTTTAGTTGTATCCTTCATCTATGTGCATAAATAACACCCAACTCGTTATTACTAACATGTCTTTCCTATCTGACATACCCTGCGCAGATAGCTATTTTTAACTTAGAAAAACACGTGACCATGCGATTTATTTTACGGTTTGTGCTATCTTACAATTGAGGCAGTGTTCAAAAACGTCTTTTTATGCTGAAATTATGCATTATTAGCCCCCCCACACACACACACACACACCCGAAACACACACACACTCTCCACCCCCTACTTCAAATCAGTGGTTAAATATTTTTACATGCATTTAAAATCGATAAACTGTCGGATATAAAGGCGGAGAACATTTCGAAATCGGCATTTTTAGGTTGTTTTGTAAACACCACTTTGTCATTAGGTAACGGACGACACATTAAGGTTGGTCAAATCATATTACACAGAGCTACATTTTGTCGGGCTGGAGACAAGAACATTTATAAAGTGTTCGGTCGGCAGCTTCCTGTGTGAAGCAGAAACTCGGTTATTGACTGCTAACGTAGATAAACAATAACTACGCAGCATGAACACTGTATCGTTGTACATAACGACTGACTCTCTAAACCATCATTTTAATCAATTGATCGAGAGGTTGAAACATCATATTTTAAATAGTGCTACTTTTAGGAAATATTGATTACGTTATTTAAACATGCCACGATTTTAGAGAATAAATCCTTTACATTTTGTCGCTAAAGTGCGCCTACTATTAACTATGCATTGTTTTCGTAAACAACGCTGTGACGATCAATTCCTGTGCTCTTGTGCCCGCGCTCTGATGTTCCCTCCAACAATGACGTGTTTAATCTTAGTTGGTTACGTAAAAAATTATCATACATGTAGAGGCCGGAAAGTAATGTTAAAATTGGGTGGAGTTTTCTTATTTTGATTAATAGATCTGCCAATATCTAAATACTAGTTAATATCGCCTTAGTAAATGAGAATGCGTCTTTTGATAGATTATGTAATAACTTGACTCTTCAATAAAATTGTTTGAACACACTTTTACATTGACTCTTAATATAAATACAAAAATAAAAAATAATGTGTAGTCGGTATTAAGTATGAGTCTATTATAAATATTAGAGTCAATATACGGTAAAACATGGTCTATCTTGTTTGATATTTTAAGTCAAAATTGACTGTATTAAGGAATTAAATGGAATATGCGCTTACTGTTTTATTTTGCGATAATATGTCCCAGAGACACAATTATACTTATTATTGGGGTCTGCATCATATATAACGTACCGATTTCGACAACTTCGAAGCACGTGGGTTAAGCATAGGTAATTAAGAAAAGGTCCTATCAAAATATTTAAATCTAAGCAGGTTTTATTCTCACCTGGTAGCAGTGCTGTACCTGGGTTTTAAGATTGTTATTCGTTTAATATTTTTAAATGAGTTCCATAAAAGATTTGTTTCATGGAATGTTTGATACTTTAAGACAGTATGCAAGACAAATGTTGCAGCATATGTTACGTACACGTGAGGGCCATTTGTTATTTCAGTTCACTTTAAAACAAAGTACTAATCGGATGTCCGTCGTTGTCGTGCGTCAAAAGGCGTATAAAAACGTAGAACATAAATTGGACACTCTTTGAATGCTTTTCTTGTAGTTATCATATAGCGACGACCAGTGATTATTTTCAAAGTAAGACACTTGAAAAACTGTCTTAGAAAACCAAGCCGCGCCCAGAAAGTCAGCGGGCAGACCTCCTTTCATAGTTTTTGGCCCCACCACTACTTTAAAATAGGCGTTGAGTTGTTAAGAATTAATTACCGCTCAGCCAATTAATTCCATTTTGCTTCATCTTTTATTACATTTTAGAATCAGTAGAAACTACACATATTTTCACTTATATTTTAGAGACAATATTAAAGATGGTATCACGCAGTTTGCCTCTATCAAATATATGTAATAGTTTCTTAAGCGTGTTAGTGAATTTTGGCTTGCTTTATATCTGCTTGCTTATAATCATTCCTAAGTCAAAAATGGCGGCGGTTTTGAACATAATCTGACGTGATCGGCATGACAAATCTTGAAATATAACTCTCGAAATGCTCATTCTTTCAATCTATAAATAATCTCGATGGTGATTTCTGCTAAAAAGAGATATCGACGTCAGCGCGGATTACCCGGATAATGATATAACGTTATCTCGAAAGCAAGTGGCCACGTGGTTTACTTAGTTTTTAAATAGCTAACTCTGCAGTGTGGTTCAGATAGGAATTACATGTTTGTAGTGCCAGGACGAGTTTGATTCTTTCCTTTTCACACAGTAATAAACAGCATTTCGTGGGAATTTTTTCATGTGACAATAATTTATTTGGTTGTTTGAGAGAAAAATAAAAGGTCCAAACTGTCGGATAATAATGATGTTTCTTTTCTTTTTAGGACTGACTTAATACTGGGAATTTACATATCTTTTTTAACCGTCCTCCTGATACCACAGTTTTGTTGGTTTTATTCATGGTGTAATAAGAAGGAAGGACGTGCCAGTAAAATCCGATTATTTGTTTCAGGTAAAGTACCCCGAATATTCCTTTGTTCTATTCTAAATACATACCAGCGGACCGGAACTCAAATTCGTTCATTGCACGTCTGCGCGTCGAACCGCTCGGCCAAGACATTTCATCTTATAGGCGGTATAGACAGTTTGCCTATAGCAAATACACGTGAAAACATGTTACCAGTAGCGACTCCAGAAATTGTGGGTGGTGGTGGTGATATGAATCAAGATCCAGTCTACTATATCGCAGAAAATACTTGATATACATACACAGTTAGGGACCCTTAGCAGTCAACACACAAAATTTACTCCAAAAGCTTAGTGTGTTAAGCTTACATGTATGTATTTTCACAATTCTACTCTTTTACGCTCGGAACACACACAAAGTATATAAATTAAGGTAGGACAAATCTAGTGCAGTCCCTCCAGTTAAAGCTTATCATACATAGGCCTGAACGTCTTCGAAGCTTGGGACTAATAACAACTAATTTCGGTAAAGTATTTTGACAAGATCTACCATATATATATAACAGTTATAACATTTAATTAAATCGTATTGCTATCTAGGGTTCAATGACTTTTTTATCAAGCACACTTAGCAGACAAAATGGGAAAATAAATCTTTTAAATGTGTTGGGTTTGTCAACAATTTATTACATGCATGTATTTGTGTTAGCTTGAGTCAAATCAAACAGTTTGGTTGGTTTATCTTATGTATCTTATGTATCATTTGTTTCTTACTTTTCATGTCAATTTTAGATCAGAAAATAATATTTATAAAATAACTATAAAATCAAAAGTGGATTTTGAATTTTTTATTACAATGTTGTATACGACACATTAAATGTGTTATATTTCCAATTGTGTAAACTCTCTTTTAAACTTGAAAAAAAAACATGTAAAAAACATATACAAAATATATTCCCCTTTATATTTTACTTAGCCTTACCCTAAGAATAATCATTTTTACAGGGAAAATAGACAACTTCAGACAATTTATGCGAAAACGGAAGCAGTCAGATCGTCAGACATGTTAATCCTTCCTGGTATACAACGACAACAGCGCCACGACAGATCAGGAGTTACAAGGGTCAACAATGCAATTGAACTGTCCAATGCTTGAACGTTGTTAATTATGAAAAATCGCGTGTTATTTATTTCACGATCGCGACACGTACATTCTACAATTATTTTTTTTCATTTAAACTAATGCACAAAAATACGCGACAAACGTGTATGGACTACTATTCTGAGTCTATATTATTGACACACACTCGGGTAATACTGATTAAAAATATAAATATAAAACGATAATAATAATAAAGACTAAATATAAAATCCGACCAATATATATTGTATTCATATTTTATAATGTAAATGTCTTCAATAAATGTAAAATAAATGCTACATGTGTGTGCTTGTGACCATTATGCTATGTATGTGCAGTTAATTGACGATGATAACAATGTTCATGTCTTTTGGACAAAGCAAGAAAGAAAAGCAAACATAATGCTTATTCTATTATTCATTTTCTTCATACAATGAATGTTTTACCGTTAATATATAGTATGGAAAATACACTGCTCCTTACACATTACCGCAGAGAATTACGAACTTCAAAATGATGGACTCCTAGTCTGGAAATTTGAAGTGAAGGCAATTTGGATTATTCCAACCCATGCATTGTTCGATTTAAACCGGCGGTCCCGACGACTTCGAATAACCGAAGTTTGACTGTATGTTAGTTTTTACTTAAGCATAAATACATGATTACCTGGATTTATATTAATATCTAATTCGCTATATTCAACCGACGTGTCAGGCGTAATGCTGTCCCCTTAGCCCCGAGCGTTAGGAGGGAAACCACTACTACAAACTTTGACCCGGCCGGCGTTTGAACCCGCGACCTCCCGATCCGCAAGCCGACGCTCTATTACTTGAGTTATTGCGGCCGGTGCCTGTCTGCTACATCTGTAATTACAAGCTGCATTCCTTACATCGGCATACTCGGTTTCTTTTGTTAAACAAGGCCTTGCCAAACGGCTGCGAATTCCTATTAATGCCCGCTCCTTTTTATAATTGCAAGCTGAGATTTATTGTTGCAAGCTAAACTGTTAAAAACGGAACACTCGTTTCTGTACTCTGAAAAGAGCCTCGAAGAACAACGTGACATCGTGTTATTGATGGCTACACTTACGTCCCCCTAAAAGATGTATTCCAAGAGCGGCGCAAAAAACACACACTTTCCTGTGTCAAGTTCAACTGTTTGTTATATGCCAGTACCAACCAGTTCCTCCTTATTTACCTTTTTGCCTCTTAGTTCATAGACCCATTCTTTAATATGTTGATAAAACAAAACAATCATGCAACATATTATAAACTTTGTATTTATTCTTGTTCAACGCTGACAAAATCGTGCTCTTGAATCAAGCATTGATATGTGCATAAAAACTTGCATGGGCATTGAATATATTCAATTATAATTGAAAACAGGTCAACACATCAAACGGTTTAAAAAGTATAATGATTGGTAAATAATCAGTTTAAAAAATTTATAACTTATTGAGAATACTAATCTCTTTCAAGAAGCAAACACGTTTAGAATCCGACACTGTCCTAAATAGTTCGTACATGTTATTGACATTAAAATACTTCGACCGTATGTGGTCTGTGTCAATACACTGTAATAAAATATGGTTGACTGTCAGTGGTTCCTGGCAAAGAACACATACAGGCTGAACTTCTCTTTTTAAAAGATATGAATAAGTTAATCTAGTATGTCCAATGCGACAACGGAAAAGAGTTGCGTCTTCTCGTCGACTTTCTCTGCATGCAGAGACATTGGCACCGACGTTAGGTTTAATAACGTGTAATTTGTTATAAACAGTATTGTCCCAACTTGTTTGCCAGTTGGTTAAAATATTTCCATTAATAAGTTATTTAAAATCAGTGTGTGGGATGCAAAGATCTGTCTCAGTGAGCATTGAGGCAGATTTTGCACTCTTGTCTGCATCCTCGTTTCCTCGGATGCCTACATAACTAGGAAGACAACAGAAGGTTTCGTTAGCGTCATATTAACTTTGCAGTTTGACAAGAACAGTGCGAATATGCGGATTTGAATAAATCAATGAATTTATGCTCTGCAATACAGATAATGAGTCTGAAAGTATAACATATTTTTCACAGGAATGTTCTAAAATGAAATCAATAGGTAAATAAGAAAAGGTCCTATCAAAACTTTCACGGATATTTAAATTTTAATCTACCTGTAGACAAAGGCAAACAAGGTAAATGTAAATGTGACAAAAACACAGAGACGAGACATAACACACAAAAAGAAAAACCATCAGTTACCGCCTTGGAACGGTCAGTCGGCAAAAGGGCCAACTGGGGTGCTTAAACCTGGTTTGTGGAGCGCTCCAACCTCGCACTTCCTGAAGGTTTTTCTATCAAACAAACAGTGTAAATAAAAATATCCCGTCAAAGTGGCACAACTAACAGTAAGCACCTGCATCGAGAGTTAAAACAGATATAATAAACATATGTACATACAAAATAACTAGTAATAAAACAACATATGTACAGTATGTACAGTAGATAAAAGCCTCGGCAACCAAAAAATTCCAAATGAGAGAGTAGTTTAATATAAAATAAAGCAGTACATGCGCTGATATATTATAAGAACCATATAATGACGTCATAAATGCCATGACGTCATATGCCAAAAGTGTCAAAAGTGAAATGTAAATAATACGGAAGAAATAATAGAATTTTAGAAAATCAACAAAATAAAACGTAGTATTGTTTAGAGTTAATACGTTTAAAAAACATATCATAAACGCCGAGGATTTATCCGCAGTTGACATATTATATATGATAAAGGTACAAAAAATCCCGATGTTATACCTACTGTGCAATCTCACGTAAAGGGTATGGAGACTGCTCAAGTTGTCCCACCTATATAGGGCACGACTGGAGAGATGAAGAGACAAGAAATCCAACAGTGACTGTCCAATTATGGCTTTAAGTCACTGTTTTCATATAGTCTCAACGACCTGTCCGGTCATCGTGTAATTTAAAAGCAATGCAAGTTCTTGACTGTAAAAGAGTCAATTGCAAGCAATGCAGTACATCGAAGGATTCCCGGGTTGTAACCGTCTGCAATAAATTTTCTGATAAGTTTTGTAAACTGGTCAGAAAAGTTATTGAGACCCTTGATCTTCTTTAACTTGTATAAAACATTTCCATAAAATGCAGGATGGCTTATGCCTTTCTGCATAAGTGTTTTAATACTGCTATTATACTTATAAGCAATAAAACCATTGCGATGAAAGAATTTTGAAAACGCCTTTCTTAATTTATGAAAACGAAAGCCTTGCTGTAACCGTTTAGAAGAAATAAACAGGTTTCTAGCATTGAAATCTTCTACTTTAGTACAAACTCGTACAAACCTTGTAAGTTGTGATATGTAAATACGGATGTAAGGCAAGACGTAAGTAGTTTAGATATGTGAGTGGTGGTGCTAGAGCTGGCATTAGCTATGAATCGTGACTTGTATGGTGTTTTGTGAAGCTTAGGAATCCAGTACAAGGAAGGAAGTTTTTCTTGCTTTGATTCTATTTTGATATTGAAATTATGCAATATCTGTTTATGTTTGTCAATAGCTGTCTGAAAGTCAAGGTTGGTGCAAGAGTAAGAACTGGTGGTGGATAACTCAGCACTCAGTACATTTCAAGACTTAGCTTTATAGCTTGGATTTCGGCGGTAAAGATAGACGAGTTGTTAGTAATTCTTTGTTTAATGCAGTGGCTATTACTTACGGAGACACAGCCAACGTTAGTGTCCGTCTTTGAACCATCAGTATATATATAAAGGTGATCAGAATACTTGTCACGGAGTTCGAGAAATTCAGATCGTAAAATCAAAGGATCTGTGTTTGACTTTTTATTTTTACTGAGTTCTTAATTCACATCAGGGGAACGGAGTTGCCATGGTGGATGTTCAATTGTGGGTTTTTCAGAAATGCTTTCGAGTTTTATACCCGATGTGTTTATGCTACCCTTAAGCCTTAAACCAAGAGGTCTGATGGCTTTAGATGATCGATCATGAAGCTCTTCATGTTTCGGGTTGAAAACACAATTAAACATTGGGTGATCAGACATACATATCAGTTTAATTATATACTGCAAAGAAAGTTTCTCGCGACGCAAGTATAATGATGGTTTGTTGGCTTCAACGTAAAGGCTCTGCACTGGTGGGGTCCTGAACGCTCCTAGAGCTAGACGAAGTCCCTGGTTGTGAACGACGTCCAGCATCTGGAGAGAGGACCTCCTGGCAGAACCATAGACTATGCTCCGTAATCTAATTTAGACCGAACAATGTTTTCCTATCGGCTCCCCAGTCTGTATGGGATAAATGTTTAAGCAAGTTAAGAGCCTTAAGACATTTCTTCTTGATGTAATTGATATGTGGAAGAAAAGTCAGTTTCCTGTCACAAATAACTCCAAGAAACTTAGTTTCCTGGATGACGGGAATACGAACGCTATTTAAAAACAATTCAGGGTCAATATGAAGACCTCGTTTCTGACCAAGGCTTATTATGTTTTGATTTAGTCGAGGTCTTAGGTATACACCTTTCTGCTATAATGTGCAAAGTGTTTGAAAATGCGACAATTTTGTCATTTACATTTTCTATTGAAGTTGGGCCAAGTTCTGCAGAGCAAAGTGCCGAGAACAGGTCGCAGTTTGCTCTGTCCATCTTCCAACGAGGATGATATAAGTATAGTTTGTAAGGATAACAGGAAAGTGATCACTTCCACAAAGGTCATCGGTACATCCAAAGTGTTACCAAATATACAAAGGGGTAACACAATGTTAGGTCTAACGATGAATAATGCCCAGTTGCGGGGTGCAAGAATGTTGGCTTTTTATTATTGACCAGACATATATTATTATGGGCAATAAAGTTTTCTATCGTCTTGCCAATATTATTAAAGTCACAATATCCCCATAGCGGGTTATGACCATTAAAGTCGCCAACGAGTATATATGAAGAAGGCAGCTGGTTAATAAAATTATCTAGATCATCATTAGATACATTTTAATTCGGTGGAAGATAGACAGTGCATATAGTTACAACTTTATGTAGGGTTATACGAATAGCAACAGCTTGTATGTTTGTGTCAATAGGTAAATAAGAAAAGGTTCGACTTGAGAGTGTGGCAAGTTGGAGTTGACAATTACTTTCGATCCTCCAGATGCCGTCTCGCAAGATGTATGCATATGATTATAACAAGTGTAGCCCTTAAAATCAAATATATCAGAGTCTTTAAGAAAGGTTTCCTGAAGACAAAGCACAACAGGATTTAGCGTAGAAAATAGAATACGTATTTCATTGTAATTGGCCATAAGACCCCGACAGTTCCACTAAATGATTCTATTATTCATGGGATAGTTCAACTTACTTTTTGTAGACTATATTTTATGATGCTTTTACAGGTGGTTACCTTGGTGGTTTTCTAAGTTTTGTTTTGGAGAATCCATTAAACACTTGAATTTGTTTTCATGGGTGTTTATCACACGAGTGTTTGGAGCAGTGGGAGGACTCAGTCTTTCAAAGAGTTCAGAGAAGCGTGGGGGTAATTTTTTACTTTTAAAGAACAGAAGTCTTTAAGTTAAGAAGTTTTATGATCAGTTTCAATTAGTAAGCATTCATTTTTTAGTTTTTTGACTGATACAACACTGCCAATAAGACCTTTGATGGATTTTTCTATCACAAAGGGGATACTTTGGTTATCGGTTTTTTCTCTGTCGATTCAACAACAATAAAGTGAGGAAATAACGTGTTTGTAGGTGTATCGGTATCGGAATCTTGTGATGATAAAGTAGGGATAGGGTCTTTGCATTTGCGTTCCATGAGAGATTATTATAATTATTCGGCATCCTGGCTCACCACCCACCGCGGAGCCCAACAAGGGGGCATCCTATGGGAGTGGATCTCCGACCTCCCAACGCCAGTGATACCAGGATACGATACTCCGACATAAAATATACTATAAAGCATACCAAAATGCTTTATTGATTCGTTAAGGCAGTGTCGACCGGCAGTTGGGTTATAGTTAATAGGGAAAAATGAGAAATGGGATATAATGAACACGGTATATTTAAAGACAGAAAAAGGAGAAAAGGAGTGGAAAGTCGGAGGCAAGAAAGTGGGACGAAAGGGGTTGAAAGCAAACCCAGCGCCGGCCGAGGGGTTAGCCGAATGGGGATACAGGACCAGTACCCCGCTCGTCTACCCCACAACTTAGGGCCAAAGTAGTGTGTTGGTCAGGGACGACTTATGTGTCAATATATCGACAAGCAAACAAAGACCTCAACCACCAGGATCCCCTCGTCGTAGGGATACTGGGTCGCCACTCACGGCCAAAAGGTGGGCTACCTTTGGCAGGTTCTTACCCCGCTACAGGTTGCGGCAGCCGGAGAATTCTAAGGCCCCTAACGGCAGGGCCGTATCTAAGACAGTAATTGTCGTTATATACAGATAATATATACAGATAATAAGTCATGCCAAATATAAAAAGGATTAGTTACTATGCAGGATTATTGTGAATGATAAAATCTATAAGTAAACGTTTTCTTTATAACCGAGAAAGAATAGGTACTAATTTTTAAACGATTTAAAACTAGACATTGTTGGTGATGTTTTTTTCTAGGTGTAAAATTTAAAATGAATGGTAAATTAACAAAAACTAAATTCTACAAATATCGGATTTCTTTTCTTGTTTAGTATTATTTATGTCAGTAACGTGTTTCTACTTGAATGCATGCCAGTATTCATTGATTAAAAGTCAGCACATTTGTTACTTGTTCGTTTGTTATTTTTCATATATTATTTTCGTTTTATTTTTGTTTTATAGTACTTTTGTCAGTGAACTTTTGTTTTTGTTTATGTTCAGTTGTAAACAATATATCATTATAGTTATAAACACATGCATTTAATATACCATGATTAAATACATACACTTTAATAAAGCGTGCCTTACTCCTTACGTCCCCTTGTTTTATTTCAAAGATTCACTTTAAAAAACGGCCTTTATAATTTAATATATTTATATCAATATTGTTTTTGCGATTGTTGTGTTGTTTGTAGTGTTGACGGTTGTGTGACTGCATATTGTGTGCGAACAAAAAAAATAACAATCAGTGTGTTCATTGACTGCTCACCTGCACTATTAAATTAACCAGTTTTTATTAATCTCAAAGAAGCACACTCATCTATGCCATTTCGTTTGCAGTTTATAAAAAATACTTATTTAATGAGTTTGATGCTTTGAAACAATGTAAAAGGGAGGCAGAAAAAATGTTTTACAACGAGTCTTTAACTAGCTCTACATTAAAGGCCGAGATATTTATCATATCCCACGCGGGGCCTCCTGCGGCTCTATACCATGTTTGCAATCGGGATTAAGATTCAGATAGCTTGGATCAGTCCTTTTGCCGACTGACCGTTCAATGCGGTATCTGATGGTTTTTCTTTTTGTGTGTTATGTCTCGTCTCTGTTTTTGTCACATTTATATTTACCCTGTTTGCCTTTGTCTAGAAGTAGTTTTTATTTAAATATCTGTGGAAATTTTGATAGGACCTTTTCTTATTTACCTATTGATAAAATAAAAGCGATTGTCATAGAACCATTTACAGTATTTTGCAACTGTGGTGTACCAACAAATAACTAACTGTTAATTTTGGACTCAGTTTATTTGGTCGTGTCAGGTATCACTTATTAGAAGTTATTTTAGACCTAATTTTCGTTAAAATACAACCATATGGAGAATATTGTATGTTTAATGTAATAGTTTTGATAATTGATATTAGCGACTGTGTTGTTGTCTTTGTCCCAATTTATAATATACATGTATAGTTAGAAGAGGTAGTTGTTTTTAAGCTGAATACTGACAATAAAACATTTTATGCTGCAACCAGTTTGAGGTAAAAAAAGTGGGATCTTAAATTGTCTGGACAGATTCATTTAAAGGCATTAAAAATGGCTTTCTTTAATGTCCAACAAAGTTTACTATGCTGGGGAATCACTGTGGGAGTGTTATAAATCAATTCGTGGGTTAACTCTACATAGAACTATCACAGGTAGAGGCTCAACCGACACTGCCATTGATTATGAGAAAAACTGCTATGTCAACGACCCCTCCCTGGGACCACTATGATCTAGGGATGTGTTCTCCCGGGTAAAGCCCCCCCCCCCCCCAATACACTCCCTCCGTGCCAGCAAGATAAGGTCGTGGTGTTGGCTTATTCCACTTTTCAATGTCTACAAGCTCAACAATCAAGCCTACATCCGCACTGCGGTTGCGGACATATTATAACACACACACATACACTCACACTCACATGCATTCATAAGTACAGACAATGGTGTCTTTCGTGCCCTAAATTTGAGGAAGAGGTTAAAAATGTATATACAATATGTCTTAAGCGTGTTACAGTTACCTACATTTCGATATGGGCGACACAGTCTACCTGCACTTCTTTAGAAAGAGTTAGGATCAAATATCAACAAGTGTTGTAGGCAGCGCTGTGTCGTAATAATATTCAGTCCATGTACACATAGTCTCTAGTTTCAACTATTATGCAATCCACAGCCGGATAGAAAATAATATCTTGTTTTAAAGCTCTATTATTCTCATTGGCCAATCGGTATACCCAGAGTTTAACAGGGGGTTTCCCGTTTTCCGTTTCTAACAGTAAAAAGCTGCATATGTTTTGATACATACTATACTGACTGCGGCCAATAACCGTTTTGCAAAATATATACAAATTTAACCCAGTTAACCATTTAGTGATTATTATACAAATGACTGCATGGCTGGAAGCCGCTATAATAACCGTCATTGTTCGACAATTGTAACAACTCGAATAAACTCGGACTGTTGGTATTTAGCCGAATGTTTGTAGGTTTTTATTTTCGTTGCCAATAACTGATATAATGACGTGTCAAAATTGTTAACAATCTATACGCAACAGGCAGTTACTGTTTGTATTTGGATGTGCTATTCTGCCAGTAATCTTTCGGACATCGTTCAATAGAAGCAGATAGAGTGCTGCCTTCACTGTGAAAAACACTCAAGCCAGAAACAGTGAACATCTAGTATGATACCACACCTAGCCCCATTGTTCTAATACCGTTTTGACTAATCCTGGAACTACCTTCACATTTGCTTGAGCGTTTGTAAGGGAGCTATCCCACTACCATTTAATGACTAGTGTGACACACTCTGTGAATCGAGTTTTAGAATGTTTTGTGCTAACTAAAGACGTATTGCGGTCGGGCATTGTCCTTCCTCTCGTATGTTCTTGCATATAATGGACCGATCATGGGGCATACTGACAGGAAGGCAGACAAGCAGGATTATAGGAAAGAAGGAAGGTAGGCAGCTAAGCTGGGAGTCAGGCATACATGTAGACGGTTCAATAGCAAATCCATTTAGGTGAAAACGCCGGCATTTCCGAGTTATTTTCATCATATCTGTGCTTTCTTTGTCGTCATTTGAATTGGGTACCAATACTGGGGATTAGTAAGTCGTGTCATGGTAATTGTTTTAGGGTATAATTTATGTGCATGGAAGATGTTTTTTGAACATGAAAAAGCAATTTTTACCGTTACACTTTCAAAATGAACATATTTTATGTCCTCATAGCCCCATCATTGTGATACGTTGCCTTTCGGGCCTTACAGTGTTGTACATCATGGTAAGAGGTAAGAATTGTTTATATGTTGCTTTTTGGTATTAACAAGGAACTTTGTAAACATTTATTGAATAAATATGCCACTCAATAGCGTTACCCAATTGAAAAAAACATTTCCAGAATAAGACCAACTAACGTTTGTCATCACTTTCATATGTAAACCCAAAAATGAAGGTAACTACTTTGTTACACTGTTCCAAACATAGCAGCTATATTCAGACATTTGAAAAATAGAATTTAGCAATGACGTTTGGACTGACTTAAACACATAAATACTTCGGAGCAGGAGATGAACAAAAGCAAATTCAAAATGTTGAATAATGTGCTTCACAGTTCTTTTCAATGACGAAAATGACTTTAAGTTTAACACTCAATCCAGTGCCAACAAGTCAGAATAAAATGCGCAGTAACAAAATGGACAATATATAAGAGAGACAACTCACGATCGCATAAATTAAGAATAGTAACTGCTTACTTCCCTTTATTTAATGTCGTTCAACACTAAAATATACATATACTACATCTTTTAAATACGTCGTAAGTTCTAGTTGCAATTTTACCCACTATGTCGCATTTAGAGATATGATGCAGCAGTTAAAACCCAACAGACTATAACAAATTATACATCAATTGAAAGAAAATTTTGTCCCCTATATAATAACGCAAACAGTATGATTCTTTATGAACGCTCGACAATGTAACAGCAAATCAAATAATTTTAATCGGCAGAATAAACGTTGTAGAGATGTAACACAAAATTATGTTAGCATCTTATAACATGACCAGCGCTGCAATAATATCGCGCCAAACGTTGTGCAAATTAGCCGTGCAAATGACGTCTGCAACGTACTTCCGGTGTATGACAGAAAAAACAAGATGGCGCGTACAGTAATCGTTGTAGGGCTGCCATTACCACAGCGATGACCCTGTAGAGATTTAAAAAAAACCGCCACTTTCAAACATGGGTAAGGACTTTTATTTTCATATAAACCCCTTATTACATGACGCATTTCCATATATTTACAACAGAAAAATGTATGTTTTATGCTTATTCAGATTCTATATTTTTTTAGCAGATACGGTCAGAATGGAAAAAAGACATGTATGTTTTCCGTTGTCTATAGAAAATGTCCCATAAACAAGTTTTGGTTATCATGCAAAATAAAATGTATTTTAAACTTAATTGTGTATGTTTGCCGAAAGACAAACGTAAAAAATAATTATATTTTCAGAATGTATATTTTTTCATAAACAAGATGATGTTTCTAGCTTTTTAATAACATGAAAAATTATTTAACAACATTTAGAAAATACTATATATACTCTATAGAAAAAGTCCCATTGTCGATGGAATGATCGCCGACGACGTCAGTGCTTACAGTTAACGTTCGGCCTATGTTTTCTGTGTTTCCCGTGCATTTTACGCCAATCACATTAGTATTTAATGTAATATTTTTTGTTTTATTTGCACACAGGTTCAGAAAACGATAGAATAAAGCAACTTCTTCAACGCAAACAGGAGAAGCGACGACAACAGAAGGCAAACTGGTCCAAGGCATCATGGGAGGCACAGATTAGATCAAGAACGCACGGGAAAGGTATTTTTCAACATTTAAAATCACACATATATATATATATATATATATATATATATATATATATATATATATATATATATATATATATATATATATATATATATTATTGTCATTCTTGAGGGTATTATTTTAACTTAACTTAATAAGAACACAATTACCATTTTTTGAAAACAAATGCAATAATTATTGTTATGAGATTATAGACAAATAAATGTACGCTCGTAAACGTTAATTAACACCTGCGCACGTAAAAATAGGTGTGCACGTAAAAGTAAGAAATAACAGGCGCGCTTGTAATAGATAACACGTGCACATGTAACATGTAAATCGTGCGCAAACAAACGTTTACGCATGCACACGTAATATGTGATATGTGCGCACGTAAAATGGACACTTTCGCGCGGGAAAGCAACACTTGCGCACGTGTACGTATCGCGTGGGCACACGAGTTGAATATTTTCCAGGTCCTTCCTTTTCAGTAATAAATAATGGTTGCACACAAAATAAATATTATTTTTTTTGTTAAACAGAACATGCATAAATAATCACATGCGCATGCCTTAATTATTTCCCGTTAGTACACGTTTACGAATGACAAATGTGTTATCATGACCATACGTATTAATAGTACGTACGCTTGTATTTCTTATAACATGCGCTCGTGCAGGTTTACCGCATGCTCACTTCAAAATTGTGCGTATGCTTACTATAACTACGTACATGATAAATAAAAGTTATATTTTGACATCGTTTTGCCATCGTATGATATGTTTTTTCAGAATACTCCACATCGAATAAGGCAGAGAGGAAAAGACTGTACAGACAACGTAAAAAGGAATCCAAGGATGGGGGAAAAAGAAAATTTAACGAGTATCAACGACGCTGGCGTCTGAATAAATGTTCTGAAAGCATCAATAATGAAATTGCAAAATTTCAAAAATAGACAGAACAAATCCAGAGCTTTTAAAAAATTAAAAAAGTCACTCCCGAAAACCCCATCGAAGCGGGCAGCAACTGTTGCTGCGTATTTACAATGTTCTACATCACCAGCGGTAAGATCACTTCAAAAGTCTAGATTGGTTGCATCGCCAGAAGAAACAAAGGACATCAAACTTGCTGAGGCCGTAATGACGGACCTGCGGGACGCACTCACGGAGAAGAAAAAGAAACGGTCTGATGAGTTCCGGATAGAGGTCAACAGCATAATGTCATCTGTTTGTGGCGAAACAGTTGCACAAAATAAATGCAAATTAAAGCTAGCTAAAAAGTTGTGCCTGCCAGCTAGAACAGTTTCAAAGGGACATCGGATCAGAACGCGCGTGTCCAAAACGGATAGTTCGTGTTTTAAGTACACACTAAGAAAATCTAGAAAGTCTTCAGTCAGTGACGAAATAAAGAAAAAAATATACGACTTTTGGTACTCTGCTGACATAGCACACCCAACGGGAAATAAGAACGACGTGAAACGCGTGAGAATTGGCGTAAAGCATTACTCTAGCCATGCCGTGTACGTGCTAAGAAAAACTCACACTGAAGCTTTCCATGACTTTAAAGAGAAATACCCAGATATTAACATTTCACAGAGTACATTTGAACGCTGTAAACCCAATTTTGTTCGAGAGGCCAGAGTAAAAGATCGTGTGACCTGTTGTTGTAGGTATCACCTGGAAATGAAAACTGTGTTTAAAACATGCATGGACTTCCGCAAGAAACTCGCCCACTCAGACAATCATACAATATATGACAATATGTACGATATGTCCCGTGACACCTTGTGCGAACCAGACGGCAATGGCTACTTCCAGAAAACTTGTCTCGATAGACAGTGTAGTAGGTGTGGCATACCGGACAGTTTGTTTCAGGAAAGTGAATTATCTACAGAACAAGGTGCACCATCTGTTACCTGGGAAGCCTATGAATATAAAGATGTACAGACAAAACGTGGTAGTGTACGCAAGTTGTTACTGACAAAGCGCACGACAAAGCCCGGGGATATGTTTCGTCACTTGATTAAACTGTTACAGTCATTCCCATCACACAACTTTAGAGCAAAATGGCAGCATCAACAGTTCAATAATCTGGTAGAAAACCTTCCGACAGACCACTGTGTAACAGTGCATGACTACTCTGAAAACTATCAATGCAGCGAAAAGGTAGAACTGCAATCAAGCTACTTTCAAAAAAACGGAAGTGTCTCTTCACGTTACACTTATCTACAGACACGCTATTTTAGAAATTGGTGGCAAGCAGAGTACTCCTGAAAACCCAGAAATTGTATGCGATCATTTTTTTGTCATCTCGCCCGATGAACAGCACGATCGGCACTTTACACACCAAGTGCAAAAAGAAGTTGCTGTCTATCTACGCTCCATTGCATACACTTGCAGAGTTATGCACGAGTTTTGTGATGGGTGCGCGGTCCAGTACAAAAATAGAAATTGCTATGGCGATCTGCATCGATGTTGTGATGAGTTTGGCTATGAAACAATTTTCAGGAATTTTTACGAGACGAGCCACGCTAAGGGACCTCAGGACGCCGCGGGCGGGTTCGTGAAGCGACAAGCAGATCTCGCCATTCTACGTGGCACCGTGGTAATTGAAAATGCCAAAGATCTTTTTGAATTTGCAAACAACACACTACGGGAAACAAAATCAAACAAAGTTCAGAAAAGGCATTTTCGCTACTGCGAAAATATTGACAGACAGAATGAACATAACTATAAGCCAATAACAGGCATACTGTCAACACATCAAGTCGTAGCGCATAAAGGTGAAAACGCAATTCTACGCACCCGTTCACTGTCCTGTTACGAATGTGACTCCTGTTTTGTTGGGTGTACAGAAAATTGTAAATTCAGTGACATTATCGGTAAAACAGAAAAAAACTAATTCCAACCTACATGTAGGATGTGAACCAGATCTTAGTACTGCCGCCGAAGAAAATATCCCAATGGCTAGTTTAATTACAAGAGGGTCGGTATTTGCAGTGTTTTGTCAGGACAATGACTACGAATACTTCTTAGTGTGTGCCGATTCACCCTCATACACCCTGGAGAAGGAAACAACAGATGACTGGGGAATAACTTGGCAATGCGGCACGTCGGTGATAAAGGGGTTTTATTATGAACATTTGAAGGAAAACCCACTCAAAAACAAAATGAAAAAAGCACATGGCACTGGTCCCTTCTATGTCAGTTGTGTACATAGTGGAGACGAACGTTAAGTCAAAGATATCATTCACGATGCCAGAAGACGAGCATTTAAAAATATTGGAAATTGTATCTGAAATAGACATTTAGAGTGTATAAATTAAGACAGTTAAGCAAATAAAATATTAAAATTATTGAGTACACTTCACATAAAGATACATATTTTTAGTCATTTTGCCACCAAACTTATCATAACAAGTGACCGCTTAGGTATCAAATATAAGCGGACAAACCTTTCTTATTACTTTATTAGCAGATTGTCCAATTATTCGTTTTGTGTACTCATTATGTTATTGTCACGTGTATTTATGATGTAAATTAAAACAAAAATAGGCTGAGTTGATAAGTTATTTAGACTCGGGACGTCAAAAACGTCGAAATTTTGACGTTACGCTTTAAAGCTCCAACTTACGACGTCGCACCAAGGCGTCATGAATGTTTTCCTGTTTTCGTGATTTATTGTTGCGGCAGGGGATGCGGTTGTGGCTGCTCTTGTGGTGATTGTGCATATGGTGTGCGAATAAAAGCATTCGTTTAGCGCTTGCACAAAGTAAAAAAGTAAATACTTTAATCGTAATCAAACGAGTGAATGTATGTCATTTAGATCTATAAATTGGGATTCTTTTGCATTTTATGACAAAAATGGATTAAATAATGTTGATACTTTGATTCAATATTACTTTTAAATGTAATTTCAAATTTCATTTTTTTTATTTAAAATCCAGACGGCTAAAGAGTCATTTGGCAAACAAATACAATGTATACAATAAACAATGTAAACATCATCTAAAAACAGCAATACCAAACTTATGACAGGCAGTAACTGACAAATTTAAATACATAGCAAAATTGTTTGATACGAAAAAACAACAAGATATTTTTCTATTGTCGCAAGCTTAATATTCAAATGTCGTGGATTGCCCTGTTTCGTTGACCCTGAGATTTAATCAAGAAATAAAAACAAGTAAGAAGAACCTAAGATTTTTCAGGACTAATCTTTAAAATGACTTATTTCCCTTTGAATCCACCATGCATCAACCTAACAAGAATATGAAATTTTGAAAAGGGGTGGGGGTATGTTATTACATATTTAAAATTTAAATTATGCTTGCCTAATGTCTATTCTTCAGAATGACATGGACAACTGCATGCGTCATGCTTTCTGACTGGTTACACGTGCTGCAATCACACTGTGTTAATTTGGTAAACATAAGGGAGATGCAGTTGTTGAACTGATCTGGTTGCAATTAATGGCACACACAACATTTTTCTTCTTCATTAATATCACTGTCAACTGAACGGTGCTTTAATTCGTTATTTCCTAATCGATCTGGCTAGATAACTATATTTCTGATAGAAAAATGTAAGAACATTGAACATATGTAATTTTTCCAAATCGCGCCATATTTACATTCAGCAGAAATAATCAACAAAAAGGTAATAACTGGTAAAATTCAACTCTAAAAACACAACACAAGTTAAGTCATTTATATCCTATTTGATTTAGCATGAAATGTCATAAATGAAAATGACGTCGCCCAGCATTTTCCACGCTTGGTTATTTGTTTTTGTGGTGTTTGTGTTGGTTGTGTTTGTATTGATCTGTGCTGTGCTGCGCTGTGCTTATTTTATTTCTTTTTGTGTTTGTGTTGTGTTTGTGGTGTTTGTTTTTTTATTTTCATTTCATTATTTTATTTTATTAAATATAAGACATAAAAAAGAGAAATAAATTAATACTAAATAAAATAAACTAATTCAAATGGGATCAACCTCTCCACAGAAGTATGGAAATCGTTCAACAGTTTTAATATCTCTGAAATCAAATGTATGACAAGTAATTATAAATAAAGGCAAGTATACCAACCAACATATAGATTTGTGGTTATTAAGTCCATTGCCATGAATTGTGTAGCAATGAAATAATAAATAAACTATTATTAAAGTCCACTGAGTAAGTCCTACAAACATGTAATTACTTATCACATTTACTTTTCATCGATGTATTAGTCCCACATATAAATTTGCTTTATCTAATTTTATTTGTTTTATTCATTTATTTATTGCTTAATTAATTAATTTATATATTTTATTTATTTAATTATATTTTATTTATTTAATTCATATAATTATTTATTTTATTTATTTATTTACTCATTTATTCATTCATTTATTCAATCATTCATTTTTCCTACTTTTATTAGATTTTTTATTTTGTCTTCTCCCTGTTTGTCAAAGAAATGTCAAGACTTGTGACAGATTGACGTACTGATGTAGATGTGAAACTTATCTGTATCCATTGATGGTAGATTCAGTTCGGATCATACTCATCTGTACTCATATATTCCTGTAGTGACAACATGAACAAGTCAAATGTTGATGTTTTGTATTTTGTCACTGATTTGATAGTTTGATCTAATAATAAACAGTATTGTTGGTTTAAGAACACGGGTGTTCTGCTGTCATGAACTAATACAAGTGGGGGTGGGGTGGGGGGGGGGAGAACATATTTTATCGTTTTATCTCATGCATTTAATAAGAGACCGAAGGGTGGCCTATGACACAGTATTATGCAAAGTTTAGCAAGAGGGAGGAAAAAACCGTATTTTGTCCACATTCTGTAACATTTATTAATTTGCACAGTGTAGTCTTGAAAACATGATCATATATATATATATGTAATTTAACACGAGATTTTTCTTACGAAAATCCAACTTCGACTTTCAGAGATATGATTATGTCACATAATGTGTTGTTTCATTTCAAATATTCTCTTTATAAATAGTTTTTGTATTTTATTAGATTTACATAATTATTGTTTTCGTAATTGTTGTGTTGTTTTGCAGTGTTGACGGTTGTGTGATTGTGTGTTATTTGCGAACAAAAGGAAAGCAACGAATGAACATTCATTTTGTTCATTCAATTTTCAAGTGCACTTAACTAACCAGATTTTATTAATCTAAACGAAACACATGTATGAATGCCATTTCTTGTAAAATTTGTAGAAAAAAACTGATTTAATTATTTTGATGCAATATTAAAGTGAGGGAGAAAAATCAGAACGCGTTATTAGAACGAGTGCTTCGCTGGCCCTGCATTGTATTATAAGTCGAGATGTGTGTGATATCCCACGCGGGGCCTCACTGCCATCTGCGGCTCTATACCAGATTTGCAATCGGGATTAACATTAAGATCACAGGGGTATAGTGTTGATTAAATCAAGGCCACACGAAGACCTGTCTGATGAAAAGATAGGCAAACAACACTTCGTGTGCTCAAAGGTCAAATATTTTGCGCTGTTTTTACTTTCCTTATTTCAAATAAAATTTGTAATGTTTAAAAATAATGCATGAACTAAAATTATAGTGCCGGGAAATCTAAAGTGTTAATGTAAACACACTTGGAGACATGGAATGCCTTGAACAGGAGTTTAAAAGCTTGTGTAAATAATGCCAAAATGAAGCTGAGAACAATATACAATTTGCTGCATGCGTACTTTATGTTTACGAGATAAAAAGGTAATCTTATTTTGATAATAACTGTGCTATCCACAATTTTTTTAGCATTTCCTCCCTGGAGCCGAGGACCCAGAACCAGCCATTTTCCCCTCGCCCATCTCAACTTCTAGGCGGAAACATCCAGTTGAGAGACGATCGCCTCAGCGACACCCGAAAAACAAAAAACAAAGATAGACTGTTCTGACTCTACACCCTGCAACAGCGAACCAATTTCACCGGAAGCAACTCCATTTTGCAATTTACCAGTGTTTCAAGACTTGTTTTCCATTGATGACACCTTCATCTCAACAAGAAATAACGACTACACAACAGTGTTTAAAAATGTGATACACAAACTAAAAACACAAAATCTAACTCTGTAAATATCCTTGAGCAAAGATAAGAATATATGACAAAGTCCTATGGGCATTGCAACACATACCTAACTCCGAAAAGGCACAGAACAAATGTATTTCACATGCAAGCCAAGCAAAAATTAGGAACAAATTCGTGATGAGTCGTTTAACGAAAAGAGCAAACCCGACAGTTACCGCATTGGAAAGGTCAGTCGGCAATTGTTTCTGTTTACTGGAGTACCAACAGTTAAATTTTTGCTGTGGTTATTAAAAAAAACTAAGCTATGGGATGGTAAATATAAAACTACTCTAAGAACCAAGAAGACAAGGAGTAGGAAAAGAAACAACGACACTTTGCTTATTGAAATGCTATTATGGTTAGTTAAAATTAGATTGGGATTTGAGTACACTCATATTTAGCATATTTATTTGGTTTATCACCAAACCATGTTAGTAAGATGTTTATACATGTATCATGGGTCTTTCTTCTTTATCAGTGTTTTAAGCAGTTAATAGTATGGCCTTCAATTCGAATTGTAAATTTATTTTCACTCTTTCTAAATATCATCGCACAAGAGCAATCACAGACTGTAAAAAAAGTTTGTCCAAAAGTCTTTGAGGCCATCAGCTCAGAAATTTACTTGGTATTATAATTAAAATGCAAACACATTCAAACAATTAGTTGCTATTTCACCATCTGGTATTATTATATTTTTATCAAATATTTATACAGGCTCAAAAGGTCATAATAAAATTGTGTAGTTTTCTGGATTTTTAGACCATGTATATGATCCATGGGTCTGATATATGGGCAGATCGGGAATGTAACATCAGACACTTGTTTGTTGCCTAAAAAGGCTTGTCTCAATATTCTAGCCTTTTCACATGGTAAAGGTATATAAGTAGGCAAGCTGTGAGGCGCTAGAGATCTTTATTTATTTATTTATTTGGGTTTTACGGCACACCGACACTTAACAGGTCATACGGTGCCGAATACAAAGTTAAATGTGAATAGAGCGTAATCAGGTTAAAACCAAACTACGCATGTAAAATATAGAAAAATATAAAAAAATATCAGGTAAAAAAATAAATTATAATTGAAAACAGGTCAACACATAAAACGGTTTAAAAAGTATGACGATTGGTAAATAAACAGTTTAAAAATGTATAACTTACTAAGAATACCAATTTCGTTCAAGAAGCAAACAAGTTTAGATTCCGACACTGTCCTAAATAGGTCGTAGATGTTATGGACATTAAAATACTTCGACCGAATGTGGTCTTTGTCGATACACTGTAATAAAATATGGTTGACTGTCAGTGTGGTTCCTGGCAAGGAACACATACAGGTTGAACTTCTCTTTTTAAGAGATATGAATGAGTTAACCTAGTATGTCCAATGCGACAGCGGGTAAGAGCGATTGCGTCTTTACGAATACATGTTGAAAGGTCAATCAGAAGAATGAAACCTTTAAAATTATGTCTGGTAGTATCCCCTTATAATATAGATTTTTTAATGCGTCAAATTTCTACAATTGTTGCAGTTTTGAGTAACTTAGAACCATGTGTAGCTTAAAAGCGTAATTCGACCTTTCAGCTAAGCCTCAAGTTCAAGTTAAGCTTTTAGTTCTAAAACGACATGAGTTAAAAATATATGTTGATGTATTTTTGTGTACTGGTATTATAAATGGGATTTGTTTTAAAACAAAGAACATTTAGAGGTTATTTATACAAATGTAATGGGTTGATTGAAGCCTGTAAACATGCAATATGTTACTGTAATATCAGCATGTCTATTTGAAACTGAATAGATTATTCATATCATATAAATTTAATGTGTTATTTCAAATAAATATCATTTGCTCGCAGTGCATCACATGTTTTTGTGCCAGTTGTAAATTTTAATCACATTGACTGAAATTATCTGTGCCTAATTTTCAGAATGCATTAAAAAATTGAAAAAATTGTTTAAAATGGTGTTTGCTGTTTAAAAATGGTTTTATGCCAAAGCGTGTCTCGAAAAAAGGCAGCCAACAGTAAAACAATTTCATTTCACACAGTTGCATCTCATTACGACAACCAAACCTAATAGCATCAGAAATAAATGTACTGTTAAAGTTGGTGGGTTTAAAAAAACTGCTGCTGTTTTCTGAATGATGGTAGAATGCACAATTTGATGAAAATTTGGTGCAGTTAGCAAACCTTTTTCCTCCCGGGCCGCGACATACCAAAGTCATTAGAAATGGTAGTGGTATAGCTCCCTTGCTGACGCTCAAGCAAATATAAGGGTAGTTCCACGACTGGTTGGCCCGATGTCAGGATAATGTGACTGGGTGTGGTATTATGCCAGGTGTTCACGGCATGCTATACACAGTGAAGGCAGCACTATATCTGCTTCAAGTGGACACCGTCTCCAGATAACTGAAATACTGTTGGTGGAACGATAAACCCAATAAACAAACAAACAAACAAACCTTTCCTCATTCTATGCCAGTTGCAATTTTGAGCTTGGCCACGGGCTAGGTCTTCAATTTCCTCAAATTCTGATAGTGAATAGCTTAACTTATAATGTATCAGTATGTTTGTAGATTGACAGGTATCAGTTATGCACTTATGTTCGTCAACAAACTGTTTGAAAAAAAGTTAATGACAGCTAATGTTTAGACTCAGTTATTTTTTGAATGCCGCATTTCTAACCGGAAGCACACAACTTTTTGAACTGACCATTTAAAATGGTTCTTAAAATAAGACCCCAAACAATCATTTGTCATTTAAACTCCTCGCAACCTTTGATATTCTCTTTCTGAAACACACGCTAGTTTGGTTCTTTTTTTAAGCACTACAATAAAAAGAAGCATATACATGCATTTCATGACGATAATTTATCAAAACATCAAATAACTTCAACAAAAATGGTTGTTGAAGACATTAGACTCGAGTTTACCTGGGGTCTGCAACAATTGAGGTTTCCATTGCAGAGCTGTCACTGGTTGGTTGCGTTGGTCAATGTGAGATGGACGAAATATCCACATATATGGCCCTGATGTACAGTTGGCCTTATTTAAGTCCTTAATGAGGTTAAGAATTTCAAACAAGGTGGCCACATGTCTACAACACTCCTCAATACTGGATTATAAACATGTTTATACTCTTGATGGAATTTTCACATTAAACCACAAGAGGTAACTCATAAATATTTTATTTATTTCTTGTTAATGAAAATTGTTATTTTTATCTTAAAACTGTTTTCAATAATAATAATAAAAATAATATTTTCTATAACAGGAACGGTAATTAATTATCAATGATATATATAATAATAAAAGTTACCACCTAAAAAAATACTACTGGAATAATTGGCTAATGACAAGTATTTTAAATAAAATAGGATAAGCTTACGCGCCGCCTTTACAGCCACAATATTCTGAGTGAATGGAGTTTACTTTGCTACTTTTCAGTACAATCAAGCAGGAACTGTAGCCCTTTTTGCAGATTGGATCCTTATCATTGGTTCGTGGCTTGACACATGCCTTCACAGCAACGTATTCTGTAAAAAAGCATATATGTATATTGATATAAGAAATAAAACTATGTTTCAAAAAATTAGATGCTTAGATTAGTTTGAGATGACTTACTTAGAACCAACTTACCGAGGAATGTTCTAGTGTCATTTCATTTTATGTTTAGATCTACATGAAAAATATATACATATACCTGTTATACAAATGGTATTAGCTACAATGAATTATTAAAGGAAGAGAAACACTTTTCTTTTGCATTGTTATTTAATAAAGCTGATCTGAATTACTCAAAGAACATACTTTAAAAGTGAGGATGAAGTTCAAATTCTATTTGGTCATCCCTATCAACCACTTTACTGCTAGTAATTCAGTTACTCTAGAGGGGTAAACCCTGTGTCTATGGGTCTTTTGTAAATCCTTTATCAGTCAAGTGTGAAATTCAAAATGTTACTTTTATATAGGAAACAGGTTCAATGTTCATTACATAGCCGTCGTATCCATCCATCTTGTAGTAAATCCGCAATTTGTCAAGGTCAAATTCATCCTAAGTCAACAAGTAGTTGTAGATATCAAATATGGATATAATAGGCACAATTGATAGCGCTTGTGATCCTGTCGGGCGATCAGGCAACATCAAACACAGATCATCACAAGCAAGTTTTTGACATATGATGTCACAACGATCCTCCAACAACCCATCTGGATCCACCTCGATTTCGATTCCTTTCGCTAGTACACAAAGCTCAACCAGTGCAGGTTTTCTGTCACTACGCACCTTTCCTTCAAATACCATTGCAAACTTGTCACAGATCTAAATTTAAAAACTTCAATCTCCATTTCATTTTTTGCATATGGCGCCTTTTGTTTATACCGGAGTCACGTGATTAACATATTAAAAACAACCCCACTACAACATTTCCGGGACAAGTCTATTCACTCTTTTGACACTGCCATCGATTAGTAAAGGACCGTTATCTCAACGACCGCTCCCTGGGACCACTATGATCTTGGGATGTGTTTTCCCGGGTAAAGCCACCCACCCCAATATCATCCCTCTGTGCCAGCCTGATCAGATCATGGTTATACATTTGTATGTCATATATCAATGACCATGAAGTCTTTCGTGATTTCCACTGCCTTAAATTTGACGGAGTGAATAAAATTATCTATACAATATGTGGTTATGGTGTTACAGTTACCTGTATTTCGATATGGGTGACACAGTGTGCCTGCACTTCTTTAGAAAGAGTTAAGATCAACGATCAACAAGTGTTGTAGGTAGCGCTGTGGCGAAATTATATTCAGTCAATGTACACATAGTCTCCAGTTTCAACTAATATGCAATCCACAGCCGAATAGCAAATAACATCCTGTTTCAAAGCTCTATTGTACTCATTGGCCAGTCGGTGTACTAAGAGTTTAACAGGGGTGTTTCAGTTAAAAAAGGAGCTGCATATGCATATACTGACTGCGGCCATAAATCGTTGAAAGATTATATATAGGAAGATGACACAGTTAAACAGTTAGTGTTTATTATTTGAATTCGGATAATTTCGGCTAATTGGTCTCGTCAAATGGTTCCGCAAGGTTCGCCTGCGTTATTATTCTTATTCATTATTCTTGGGTACTGGTCGTCTTTATAGCAAAAGGTATGTTATCGTATTAAAGTAAAATGTCATGTGTCAAATGTTACTGTTTTACACAGTGTTCACAGATATAGTGCTGCTTTCACTGTGAATAATCATGTCATGAACAGTTACACAGCCTTTGTCTAGAGGTAGATTAGATTCAAATATCTGTGGAAATTTGTACAGAACCTTTTCTTATTTACCTATTGTCATATTATCCTTACATATGGCTTACCAATACTGGAACTGTCCTGACTTTGGTGGTATGGAGCATCCTGTAAATTGACCTTTGATAAAATATATATATAAGACAAGGTCCTATCAGCATTGCAACATAAACAAATATTTGAACAAAATGAGAACAAATCTGTGATTAGTCATTTAACAATAAGAGCAAACAAGACAGTTACCGAATTGGAACGGTCAGTCGGCAATATGGACCGACTGAGGTGCTTAAACAGGTTTGACAGGGCTCGAACCTCGCACATCCTGATGGGTTTCTCAAATGCATACAATGGAAAGAAAACCGATCCATTTGAATAAATGTCCAAGCGCTGACGTCTTGTTTGACAAGTTATGAGATTGCACAGTAGGTATAACATCGGTATTTTGGTACCTTTATTATATGTAATAAGCCAACTGCGGATAAATCCTCGGCTTTTATATGTTTTCTTAAACATTTTAACTCTTAACAATACTACATTTTATTCGATGACTTCTTTTGTATTTTTTACATTTCACTGTTGACACTTTTGGAATATGACTTTATGACATTGTATGACGTCATTATATTGTTCTTTTTATATATCAGCGCTTGCACTGCTTTATTTGATTTTGAAACTTTATTTGATTTGAAACTCATATCTCATTTGGAATTTTTAGTTTGCCGAGGCTTTTATCTATTGTACATACTGTATATATGTTGATTGTTTATTTTATTACTAGCTATTATGTATGTACATAAGTTCACTGTATCAGATTTAACTCCCGATGCGGTGCTTACTGTTAGTTGTTTCACTTTGACGGGATATTTTTATTTACACTGTTTGTTTGATAGAAAAAGAAGTGCGAGGTCGGAGCGCTCCACAAACCAGGTTTAAGCACCCCAGTCGGCCCTTTTGCCGACTGACCGTTTCAAGGCGGTAACTGGTGGTTTTTCTTTTTGTGTGTTATGTTTCGTCTCTGTGTTTTTGTTACATAAACATTAACCTTGTTTGCCTTTGAGTATTGTTTCGATAAGAAAAGCTACACAAAAATGGATGATTATAAGTGACAATAACTTTTTGAATAACGTTTTGAATAAGAAAAAAATGACCAGAGAAGAAAAAATGGTTGTAGCATCCTGTTCATGTAAAGATGGAATTGAGGAACCAAAGTCCAATGTCCATCAAAAGAAATATACGTTACAATCCTTATGTGATGAATGACTTTTGCCGACTGACCGTTCCAAGTCGGTTACTGTCGAGTTTGCTCTTATTGTTAAATGATTTATCACATATTTGTCCTCACATTTATATTTGGCGTGCATGTGGATACCTTGGTCCTGTGTCTTTTCAATTTTTGTATATGTTGCATTGCTCATAGGACTTTGTCTTTTATATTATCATTTTAGATTACATGCACGGGGAATTGTTTTCGACCGCCACACTGCACAAGTAACATTGTCATGATCATGAATAAGAATATATGACAAAGTCCTGTGAGCATTGGAACATATACCAACCTCTGAAATGGCACATGACAAAGGTATTTCACACGCAAGCCAAGTGAAAGTAAGAACATATTTGTGTTGACCTTTAATAAGAATATATAAGACAAGGTCCTTTCAGCATTGCAACATATACAAATATTTGAAAAAAGTGAAAATAAATCTGTGATAAGTCATTTGACAATAAAAGCAAACAAGACAGTTACCGAATTAGAACGGTCAGTCGGCAATATGGACCGACTGGCGTGCTTAAACCGGTTCTACAAAGCTCTAACCTCGCACTTCCTGACGAGTTTTTCAAATGCAAGCAATGAAAAAAAAAACACTATCTATTTGAATACAAAATGTCCAATCTCTAATATTTTCTATAAGTTAACTCTTGTTAGGTTTCTCAAATGCAAGAAATGAAAAGAAACCCGATCTATGAATACAAAATTTAAAAAGGGCTGATGTTTTCTAAAGTTATGACATAAGTAGTGACGTCATTAAAAATATTTTCCACATTGTTGACCGAATATGGACCCATATTTTATTAAGGTTGTGAAAGTATGCAAATCAGACTTTCCCCGTGAGTAAATTTCAGTAAGCATTCCATATACAGGCATCGCAATGCAACGCAAAAAATACTAAATCGTTTAAGAAACTTTTATGTAGATTCGCTTATTATGTATGGGTCAGGTTTTGTACTCTTATGTTTCAGATCAAAACTTCGCAGGACGATCACACCTTGACAGAATCTGATAATGGTGTATGTACAGAATTGCATTATTTGTTCGTTTCTAACCACTTTATTACTCATGTTTCGTAAGATACACAATAGTTACTACATTTAATTTAATGTCAAAACATTTTTTAACTAGGCCTTACGCCATAGACACTGTCATGTGTTTAATCACAGGACAAAATCAAGAGAAAATTTGTTACTAAATACATGGTTTTCCATTTGTTTTATATCACTTCTTCTTATTCCACTTGAACCAGTCTGTTGCGAATTCTAATAATAGCTTAAATGCAACGTTGTGCGACTCCATATCATGACATTTTGCTTGAAGATACGGTTATAAAAATTACGTTTGCATAAAAAGCAACTGATGTTTTTGAGAAGCTTCTCTGTTAGAAGTATGCCATGATTTATTACACGCCTTTTTAATATTTGAACGTCTCTAACATTTTTTTTCTTTAAATCTTGTTATATTTAGGTACTGAAAGAAGTCAACACATGTAAACTCAATAACATGTTTCTATTTGTCCGAGTTGTCACAAACAAACAAGTGACCAAGTTTTCAAGAATTACGCTTTATGGTTGGTCGGGCCCAAAAATATGGTTATTCGGGGGAAGCCTTCGATCCGTCAATTGCTCAATATACGCCTGTTATGTCTTTAAAAAGGATACTGTGACTGACCAGACTGCAAGCATACATGGGTACTATCAAAAACTGCTCATACAAGTTGTTCATGTACATGGTTGAAACTATAACTTTGTGAACTTACACGTCTAGATTGTTTAACACGACAGGTTCCATAGAAGGGGGATATACAAGTCGTGTCATGATGGTATGTTCTAGGGGCTAATGTTATGTGCCTGTAATGTTTGGAACATGCAAAAACGCGTTTTTACCTTAACAATTTCAAAAAATAGACGTCTTTTCTATCTTCGTGATTTTGCTACCTAGCGCTGTGGGCTTTATAATGTTGTACGTTATAGTTTGCGCCTGCAAGCCTGATTCAGACGCTAGAGGTAAGAATTATTTCTTTTTAGCTCGAAAATAACGTCATTTCCTTCCAGAAAAGATATGTTACGTTTTGGAGATTAATTAGGGAACTTTGGTAACTGTTACTGAATAAAAATGACCATAAATAACGTTTGCCATTAAAATATGAGCATTTATGAAGGTAATCACTTTGTTAGATTGTACTCCAAATTCTTCCGGACCTTATAGGTCCTCGTGACCTAATCGGCTCCGGATATAGTAGGTTTCCGTGTTCAAAGCCAGCGAAGTGAAATGGTTGTGACATAGCTCCCTTGCTAACCCTTAAACCAATATAAGCGTTGTTGTACGACTGGTTGGCTCGGAATCGAGATGATGTTAAATAAACATAAACAATAACAAGTAAGTAATATTATGGGTAACCAGAATTTGCAAGTAGTACTAACTACGCTTGCTTTAATAGTATGGCAACGCAATTAAACTCCTATTTAGCAGGGATGTCAACGAATACCATTTTTCCTGTCCGGATAACCGTTAACTCTATCCGGATAGTATCTGATTAAACGGAAGTTCTGTCTGCATATACATGTTTACGACGATATAATTTGATCTATTTTCCTATATTGTGTTACGTTGAAAATTCGACATAGCACCGTGCCTTCATCAAATTCTGGAAATAAAAAGAAAATTGGGTCAAATACTCAAAATTTTCTGAAAATTTGCACTCATGACTATCATAAAGTAATAATCATAATGTCTCTGTCAAATCTGTAAAATAAAACAATAACACTCATTAACAAAGCTCATTACTTTTTCCTTTTTAAGTAGTCATGTTTTCAAGAGAAAAAGAAGAGAGACAGAAAGTGTCAGGCTCTGAAGGGTCATAAAAGCTATCATCAACTACAGTTACCCAAGTTTGAAAATATGCTAAAACTGCATATATCATTGATAGCTTTTTGCTAATCAAAATTAGGACAGAAAGTTTTTTTGCCATATGTTTTAAGTGTGTGAGAAATACGTGAGGGAAATGTCGCGAAAACAGTGGAGAACAAAATCCGGCGTCAGTCACATAAGTTGTGCGATGAAATGAATATTAAACTCATTTTCGGTCGTTCTGTGGTGAAAAGACCTATGCGCATGCTTCATGTGACACAGAGAACGTGCAGCTGTATAGATATTTTACATAAACACATTAAAATAAATAATATGTAACTGGGAAGTACGTCACAGCTTTGCACCCTGACACTTATAATAACAATATTCGCACTTCATATATGTATTAAAATACTTTAAAAGGGTTCAAACATCTTAATTCTCATTTATTTTAAACAACAGTATTTTGAAGAACAACATACTCACATTTAATGCAGTGATCAAACATTGCATTTTATACCATCAATAATTGTTATGACAATATTTTGCTTTGAAGACAAAACAATAAAGCAAACAAAAATGATAAACTGTGGACAAGTCACGTTGAACTGTAGTTGTCTATTTCGTAGTAAAATGTCATTATTATGGTTAAGTAGAAATAAAAGTAAAATGTAAAAGTAAGAACAAATCGGTTAGTCATTTAACGAAAAAAGCAAACCCGACAGTTACCGCCTTGGAACGGTCAGTCGGCAATATGGACCGACTGAGGTGCTTAAACCGGGTTAACAGTGCTTCCTGGTGGGTTTCTCAACTGCAAGCAATGAACAGAAAACCGATCCATTTGAATAAACGTCCAAGCGCTGACGTTTTGTTTGATAAGTTAGGACGAAAGTAGTGACGTCATTGAAAAATAATGTCACCATAGAGTCTATAAGTGAGAAGAGAGATAAGCATTATTTCGATTAGCAGTACTATTAAAATGTTGATAGTGAATGAAATTAACTTTTTGAATCAAGAAAAAATGACCAGAGAAGAGTAAAAAACAAAGTCCAATGTCCATCAAAGGAAATACACGTAACAATGCTTATAGAATGAATTAAACGACAACAAAGATTACATGCACAGAAAGACCTATGTATGTGATTCCCTTGTCTAAGCGAACCGTTCCGAGATATATAGACCCCAATCCAACAAAATAGAAGGTGTGTACTTAACAGATGATTGAAACCTTTAATAAAACAAACGGAAGATGCACACAATTGAATGATATACACAGCTCTGAACAGAACTATGGCCAGAATCAATATCATATGTAATATATGTGCCTTTCAAAGCTCAGTAACCGCTTCTGCCGAAAATGAAATCATCATTGGACTATACAAACAATATTTGGAAAAGAATATTTTGTTTTATTATTATGACACACACACAAACGCGAAAGAAATCATAAATTTTTAGAAGACAACCAAAACAAACTGCAGTATTGTGATGAGATATGTAATGAGATCCAAACAATATAAAATTTTAAAAAAGCCAAGTTTTTATCCGAAATTGGCATATTTTATAATAAAGGTACAAAAAATCCCGATGTTATTCCTAAAGGGCTTCGGGACTGTTCAAGTTGTCTCACCTACATAGAGCAAGACGCGTTATTTTTGAAAATATAACCTTTTTTTTTTGGTTAATTTGTGATGAAACTGGACATGTTGAATACCCTTTTAGTACAAAATGAACAAATAAGCAGATCCTCTCAGGTTGAAACGGTTCCAGTTTGTTTCCTTGTAATAAAATCTCGTGTCGTAAATGAACCTTTAGCACACTTTTCATATACATGGGAAATAAATACTTCCATATTCCGTCTTCAAATTAAATATAAAAGCTTTGGTTATATCATTACCATATCCACATGTAAACTTTTTAAAGAATGTTTTTGGTTTGTTTTTGGTTTAAAGAATTTAAGAGAGAGTGGAATATGACCATTTTGGTCTTATGTAATTTAAGATAAAGGAGTGTATGCCATAGTTCCTATCGTGTCTAGTCTCAGTTAGATAGTGTAGCTGATTTATTTCTTGAGTTGGTCCAAGTTTGATTTTATAATAAATTTACGTCATTAATTAACATTTAGCGAAGACGTACATTTGATAATAATTGATAATATCTCTTTTCAAATTCATGTGCAATTTATACGGTAAACTGGATGGCAAATTGATAGCGGTTACAGTGCGGTATCCGGTTATCCGGCTATCCGGTCAATCTACTATTTAGCAAGATGTCAGTAGATCCACAATTTAGTATTTATGTCTCTAAGTCTGCTCATTTAATAGGATATTTCTTTTTTCAAAAAGCAATAGGCAGAGACCAAAACGCATATACCTGCTTAAGGCGTTGTAACAGCAAAACGTCTATTTCTTCGAAAAGTAGTTTAAATGTTTGTCCATGACGTTGCTCTGATATTATTTCAGGATGGTGTTGTTCGTTCGCGCGTTCGCCCTTCACAGTGTTACAGAAAGAGGGCCGGTCAACACAAACATCAGTGCCGGCGAGTACCTCCTAAATCACGACCCCACCCAACACAGTGTTGACAAGGGAAGGCCGGACAATATATAGATCAGGCCCAGTAAGCATGTCCTCATTCGCGTTCCCACCCAACACATTCTTGACAAGGGAGGACCGGACAATACACAGATCAGCGCCAACAAGTTTCTCCTCAATCACGTTCCCACCATGCACCGTGTTTGCACCGGAACATCGGGCAATACATACATCAGTGCCGACACGTTCCTCATCAATCACGTTCCCACCACTCACCGGGTTGGCAAGGGAGAATCTGTCAACACATACATCTGCGCCGACAAGTTTCTCCACTGTCTCGTCCCCACCATGCCTCCGGTTGGCAAGGGAGAATGGGGCAATACATTCATCAGAGCCGACAACTTCCTCCTCAATCCTCCCACCCTTCATAGTGTTTTCCATGGAGCACCGGACAATACATAGATCAGCGCAAAGTACGCTTCCAGACGAACCGTCCTTACCACAGCCCTACACAATGTTTGAAAGGGCGGACAGGGCAAAAACATATCAGTGCAGACAAGTGCTTCTGTCGAACCGTCCTTACCACCGCCCTACACAGTGTTGGAACGGGCAGAATTGGCAAGAAACAGGTCAATACAGACAAGTGCTTCTGTCGAACCGTCCTTGCCACCGCCCTACACAGTGTTGGAACGGGCAGAATTGGCAGCAAACATATCAGTGCAGACAAGTGCTCCTGCTGAACTGTCCCTACAACCGCCCTACACATTGTTGGAAAGTGAGGTGCCGTCAACATTCAGTTCAGTGCAAATGTGCACATCTTCAGTCGAATCGCATCTTTATTCAGATATTGGAAGAATAGAATTTAGCAGAGACGTTTGGACTGAGTTAAACACATAAATATTACATAAGTTTAGAAGCAGTAATTTAGTTAATACATATTTCCGTGACAACAAGTCAGAATAAATGTCATCTCTTGCGTGGTAACAAAATGGACAACATATAAGAGAGACAACTCGTGGTCTCATAAATAAAGAATAGTATATTGCTTACGTCCCTTGATTTAATCTCGTTTAACACTTAAAATGCATGCATGTTCTACATCTTTAAAATGCTTGGCGTCATGATTGTTTTCGTTATTGTTTTTATTGCGGCGGTGGTTATGGCAACTGTTTTGGTTATTGTGCATATGGTGTGCGAATAAAAGCTTTCATTTAGCTCAATCAATGCACTAGCTAAATAAGTAAAATAAATCTTAATGAAACGCGCGAATACATGTCATTTAGATCTATATATTGTAATTCTTTTGCATTTTGTGACGAAAACGGATTTATTGATTTTTATGCTTTGATTCATTAAAGAAATATAACTTTTGGTTATATATGTGGTTGCGACTTTATCGATTTTCTTTATGAGAACCTGTTCAAATTTTGCCGACATCATGCCCAAAGTGGTTATATCTAACTGGCAATTACTACACCAAACCCTACCTGAAACGTCAATGTTATTGCTGTAGCACTAAACGTTAATTTGCCCAATGTCTGTCTGGGATCTGATCTAGAAAATTTTGGTGGTGGTGGTAAGATCCATTAAACTATGTCGCAGTAAATACTAGATATATAGACAAAGTAAGAGACCCAGTTAACAGACATAATTTACTTTAAAAGGCTCGTATTGTTAAGCTTACTTTGGGGGGTTACGGCACACCGACATTTGATGGGTCATACGGCGCCGAATACGTTGAAGTTTAAGGACATTAGAATATAATCAGGTTAAAACTAAAATACGTGAGTAAAATATAGAAAATAAAAAAAATCTATCTGGTTAAAATAATGTAAAGTATAATTGAAAACAGGTTAATATATTAAACGGTTTAAAATGTATAACGGTTGCTAAATAAACAGTTTAAAAACTTTTAACTCATTAAGAATATTGATCTCACTCAAGATGCAAACAAGTTTAGAATCCGACACTGTCTTGAACAGTTCATACACGTTATTGACTTTAAAACACTTCGACCGAATGTGGTCTGTGTCGATACACTGTAATAAAATACGGTTGAATGTCAGTGGTTCCTGGCAAGCAACACATACAGGTTAAACTTCTCTTTTTAAAAGATATAAATAAGTTAATCTAGTATGCCCAATGCGATAGCGGGTAAGAGCTACGTCTTTCCGCCTACTTTCTCTGCAAGTAGAGACATTGGCACCGACGTTAGGTTTAATAACGTGTAATTTGTTACCAATAATATTTCCCAACTTGTTAGCCATTTGGTTAAAATATCGGTTAATAAGTGATTTAAAATCAATGTATGGGATGCAAAGATCTGTCTCAGTGAGGGCTGATGTTTCCTCGGATGCCTACATGACTAGTAAGCCAAAAGAATTAGATTTCGTTAACGTCATATAAACTTTGAAGTTTGACAATAACAGTGCGAACATATGGGTTTTAATAATTCAGTGAATATCTCTGCAATACAGATAATGAGTCTGAAAAAAATACCATAATTTTCACCGGAATGTTCTGAAATGAAATCAAGGCTAGTTTTAAAGCCTGGATTTCAGCGGTGAAGTTAGACGAGTTGTTAGAAAGTCTTTGTTGAATGCAGTGGCACAGCCAACGTAAGTGTTTGTCTTTGAACCATCAGTAGATTTTTGAAGGTGATCAGAATTCTTGTCACGGAGTTCGAGAAATTCAGATCGTAAAATAAAAGGATCTGTGTTCGGTCTTTTTAGTTTTACAGAGTTCTAAATTCACATCAGGGGAACGGAGTTGCCATGGTGGATGTTCATTTGTGGGGTTTTCAGAAATGCTTTCGAGTTTTATAATTGATGTGTTTATGCTACCTCTAAGCCTTAAACCAAGAGGTCTGGTGACTTTAGGTGATCTATCATAAAGCTCTTCATGTTTAGGGGTGAAAACACAGTTAAACGTTGGGTTATCAGGGGTAGATATGAGTTTAATTATATACTGCAAAGTAAGTTTGTGGCGACGCACGTATAATGATGGTTCGTTGGCTTCAATGTAAAGGCTCTGCACTGGTGAGATCCTGAACGCTCCTAGAGCTAGACGAAGTCCCTGTTTGTGAATGACGTCCAGCATCTACAGATAGGACCTTCTGGCAAAACCATAGACTATCGGCTTCCCAGTCTGTATGGGATAAATATTTCTTCTTGATGTATTTGATATGTGGAAGAAAAGTCAGTTTCCTGTCAAAAATAACTCCAGGAAACTTAGTTTCCTGGACGACGGGAATACGAACGTTATTTAAAAACAATTCAGGGTCAATATGAAGACCTCGTTTCTGACAGAAAGGTATACAGCTGTTTTAGTTGGAGAAAATTTAAAACCGTTAGTGTTGCTCCATTTTACCAAGTTATTTAGACATGTTGTAAAAGTCTTTTGATTGTGCTCATATTTTTAGAGCGGTAACAAATAACGAAATCGTCCACAAAAAGTGAACAGTCAACCCCTTCATGAAGGGTTTTTACAATATTATTTATGTTTATGTTAAAAAGGGTAACATATAGAATACTATCCTGGGGGACACCTTGTTCCTGGTTATCAACAGATGACAGAGTGGACCCAACCTTGACCTGAAAATTTCTGTCAGAAAGGAACCTGTCAATGAATACTGGTAAACGACCCCTGAGATTAAGGTCACCTAAATCTTTTAAAATCCCATGTTTCCAAGTCGTGTCATAAGCCTTTTCAAGATTGAAGAACACAGCCACAAGGTGTTCCATCTTATAAAGGCATCACGGATGGATGTTTCTAAACGAACAAGATGATCGACTGTGCTACGTTGGTGTCTGAATCCACTTTGACATTCTGAAATTAAGGTGTTCTACTCAAGATACCAGACAAGTCTATTATTAATTATTCGTTCTAAGGTTTTACAAATACAGCTCTTCAGAGCAATGGGTCTATAGCTTAGAGGATCTGTTGGGTCCTTACCTTGTTCATGAATTGGAATAATGAAGGCATTTTTCCAAGAATCGGATACTTAACCGGATATCCAAATTTCATTAAAGATTGACAGAAGTAAGTTTAGAGATCGATTGGATAAATGTTTCAATTATTGGTACGGTATGTCATCTGGACCAGCGGCGATATCATGCGATTTTTAGAGCATCTTTAAGCTCTTTCAAGAAAAAGGATTGATTGTAAGTTTCGTTATTATTAGGTTTATAATTAACCTTTTCCCTTTTACCAAATGTTTGAAATTGAGGCGTGTAGTTTGCCGATAAGGAGTTTTGTGCACAATTTTCAGCCAATGTGTTCGAAATGTTTGGTTTATCTGTTATCACAGTGCAGTTTGTTTTAAGGTGATTAACAGTTGAATATGATGGTTTACCGCTAATCTTTTTTAATAGCAGACCAAACATTTTTTATGGAAGTCTTTCAAGTTGGACTTGTCAATTATTGTCGATCCTCTAGATGCCCTCTCATAAGCTGTATGTAAATGATTAAAATGAGCCCTTAAAATCAAATTTATCAGAGTTTTAAAGAAAGGTTTCCTGAAGACAAAGCACATCAGGATTTAGCGTAGATAATGGAATAGGTATTTCATTGTTATCGGCCTTAATATCTTGCCAGTTCCACTGAATGATTCTATTATTCATGGGATTATTCAACTTAGTTTTCGTAGAATATATTTTTTTATGGTGCTTGTACAGGTGACCTTGGTAGTTTTCCAGTGCCCGATGGAGGCTCCATTAGACACTCTAATTTGTTTTGATGGGTGTTTATCACCCGAGTGTTTGGAGTAGTGGGAGGACTATGCCCTTTCCTCTGCCCCGAAGGATCAGGTGTCTCCTTAGAGGAGACCTGGTCCTTTGCTGCAGGCTTGTTTAGTGCCTTCGCGTTATTCCTCACAAAATGACTTGTAGAGGAAGTGTTTTGACCGATGGAGAAGTCCGAGTGTCAGAAGATTCCGATACCTTGTATTTGAAAGGGATTATGACTTTGTCAGATGTTTGGTCACCAGTCGGGACCTCATACTGGGTGAAATTGTCCTTGTGCTCAGAGATGTTTTTGGTTGCTGAGGCATATGTTGCGCCTCTAGCAGGAGTTGCCTTGTCTTTTGCCGACTTTCTGGCTTCTGGAAAGGAGATGTTATTTATGTACTTTATTTTTAGTACTTCCTTTTCTAGTTTCCAGGCAGGGCAATCCCTGGATTTGGTCTCCAGTGGTCCAGCACAATTAACACATTTAAGTGAGTTGGGACATACGTCTTCCCTGTGCTGGGCGGACACTTCACCGCAGCGTGGGCAATGGTTCTCGTCCTTGCACTGGGACTCGTGGTGGCCAAACGTCTGACAAAGGAAACACCAAAGTGGGAGCGAATCTCCGACCTCCTAACGCCAGTGATACCAGTATGCGATACTCCGACATAAAATATACTATAAACCATACAAAATGCCAGATTGATCCGTTAAGGGGGTGTCGACCGGCAGCTGGGTTATAGTTTATATGGGAAAATATGAGAAAAGGCGGTATATTTGAAGACAGAAAAAGCGGAAAAGGTGTAGAAAGTCGGAGGCAAGAAAGTGGGACGAAAGGGAGTAAAAGCTAACCCAGCACCGGCCGAGGGGTTAGCTGATTGTGGATACAGGGCCGGTACCACGCACGTCTACCCCACAACTTAGGGCTAAAGTAGTGTGTTGGTCAGGGTTGACTTATGTGTCAATATCCTGACAAGCCAACAAAACCTCAACCACCAGGATCCCCTCGTCGTAGAGATACTGGGTCGCCACCCACGGTCAACGGGTGGGCTACCTTTGGATGGTTCTTATCCCGCTACAGGTAGCGGCAGCCGGAGAATTCTAAGGCCCCTACCGGCAGGGCCGTCGGCCAGTTGTAGGTTGATTTTTAATGATAAAACGTTTAATTATGCTTTTCAAAACGATTCGAGTCAGAACAGCGCTTTAAACTTGCTGTTTCCTAGTCGATCAGTTAGGATAAATATCACTTTGACAGTAAAAACATAACCTGTAATTTATTTTTCCCAACTTCGCGCCGTATAAAAAATTACTTTCAGCAGAAATAATCAACAAAAGTGAAATAACTGTGGTAATTTTTAACTCTTTAAGATACAACACAAGTTTAGTCCCTTACATCTTATTTGATTTAGGCGAATAAACAAGAGCGATTTAACATGAAATGTCTTAAATGAAAATGACGTCGTCCATCATTTTCCACGCGCCATTCCATCTTTGAAATCCCTACCAGCATCAGTTGCTGAGGCCCCCACTTGGGCATCCTTCAAAAGAGGGCTAGCCAACCTGACCTTTTAAGGTAACACCCTTCCCAGTTACAAATAAGCATTTAAAAGAGGGACTTGGGCTGATTCGGCGTGGCTTCGCGGCGTGATACCGCCACGGATACCGAATTGGTCTTGTTCTGATCTTGTGAAAGTAACTAGGTACAATTCTCTTTTATACCTTCATTTTGTTTAGGGATGTTAACGAATATTCGAATATCAAGTCGCTATTCGAATAGAGATTTTGGGAATCGATTATTTTATCATTTTTATTTCACTTTTTTTAAGTTAAAAGGAAAATTGAAAAAAAAACAACATTTCTTTAGTTGATAGTATTGTCTTCTAACGACTTAAAACGCTGGCGTTATATATAATTGCGCTCACTCTTAGACAGAGAGGATGGGTCATGTCTCCTGATAACGAATTGCAATCTGGTTAACAGCATGAAATCACCTAACCGCGTACAGCCCCTTCTTTGCCCCCTCTCCCACTTAGACCCAGTCACATCACCATACAGCTGTGGAAACAGTTGCCAAAGTACAATAAACACACATGTCAGTTCAATGCTGCGGCAATAAGCTACAGCAATTACGTAAGACTGACTCTACCCTGCTTCGGTCGGGATAGTGTGTAATAAATACATTATATAAGGCTGCACTTATTGATAACAGTCCACCAGAACTTTTTATTTTTGGAAAGCACAACTAGATCACTGTCAAACAAACTTTAATTGCAATAACTTTCTGTTTTTGCCACTCTACTTTATACTTGTTATTTTATTCCTATACAAAACCATCTGTTATTTTTTGTCATTGCGATTTTCTGTTCTCTGTTTTTGCTTCGTTCTCTCTGAATAACAAAAAATTAAATCTACAGACTTTTTAATTGTTCGTCATAGGTTTACTTAACACACTTTAAACTCACGAGTTTACATTTTTAATCATTCTTTATCTCTATATATATTGGTTGGTACTTCATCAGTTTATCAACAGTCAGGTAATCTTGACACAAGCCAATCACAGTAATTGTCGTCATCAAATGGTTTTGTTTACCCTCGCCTTTCACCCATAGGCATATGGCAAGCAGGTTCGTAATTGTCACTTGGGTATTTTTTACTAAATATCCCTAATTGACATGTTATGGCTTCGGATTAACGCCCTTAGCGATATCAGCCAATCACAATTAAACATCAATCCGACCACCAACCAATCAAGACCGTTAATTAGCTATACACTTGAGCGATTTCCCTTCATAAAACCTTCGTGGTTTTGCCTAATTGTCTTACAGTCGATCCAGTATCAGTCCCATTTTGTCTTTTTGAAAATGCCTACTATAATCATTAATGTATTTTTTAAGAAGTTGGTTTACAAAACATAATTGACTGTTTGTTGTTATACATTGTTTGCGGTTAGTAGAGTAAAATATTAAAATTGTTAGCTATTTTGCATGTGTTGTTCAGTTTCATCTAATAAAATTATGCTATGGTCTTATTAAATCGATATGTTAACATTAAAAGGAGCTTAAGTAGCTCTTTTAATACGTCATATGTTAATAAAAAATAAGTAATTAAGTACGCAAAATGTCTTTAAATTGTAAAGGTTATTGCACGAAGTACAACACGTAACAAAAATACACCCAAGTAAAGGTGACTAATTAATAATGTATATATTATACGGGACTTTGCAGGTCATTTTAACATTGATTAGTTACTGTATAGTTTTTTTGTAAGATGTTTAATGTTAATAATAATAATAATAATGATAATAATTGTTAAGTAACAATGACATTGCTTACGCATTTACTGGCATTCTTCATTGACAGTATTCTCTTGCAAATTACCGCTGACCGAGTAAAGAAACACCCCGTCTGGTCATTCACTATAAACAGGATAATCTCGGATTGATAATATTGCCGTTTGTATTTCACAAAGAAGAAATCGTCGTTTTAAAATTAAATGCTATGCTAAAATAACAAATTTACCGCCGCTTCTGCAATAAGTAAGGCTAGCAATGTAAATTATAGCCAGAAATAAACATTTTACAATAAATAAACACATTGAACGTAATGAAAAATTACCGTGTTATGTGCCACTATGATATAAATTCATTCAGAATATTCGAATATAATTCGAATACACGTAACAAATATTCGAATATCGTTTTGGGATTCGACTTACATCCCTATTTTTGTTACATAATTGAAACCATTATGTTCGTATTTTTTATTTATTTTTCTATCTTTATTAGATTTTGTTTTGTGTTCTCTCGTTTTGTCAAAGAAATGTCAAGACTTGTGACAATTTGATGTACTGGTGTAGATGTAAGTATCATCTGTGTCCCTTGATGGTAGATTCCGTTCGGTTAGTACTTATCTGCCATTCAGAACACTTACGTAGGAGGGGCGAGGAGTTCAGTGTGACTTATCTGTACTCATGTATCTCTGTAGTGACAACGTGAACAAGTCTACTATTGGTATTTTGTCACTGATTTGGTAGTTTGATACAATAATAAACATTACTATTACTTTTAGTGCATGAGTATTGTGACTTTAAGAACACGGGTATTCTGCTGTCATGAAGAAATAAAATGTAAAAGACAAATCAAATATATGTTTATAGATTTAACTAAGGCTATTACTTAGAGGACTAACGTTGCCCTATGGCGCAAAAAAAAAAGTTTAGCAAAAGGAAGGAACAAAAATTCCCACATGTTGCAACATTTATAATTCAGTTTGCAAAGTTAATTTTTGTAAATATAATAGTTTCCACATCAGTGAAAATCCCTTATCTTGGCAGCCATCTTTGATGGTAACTTCAAGGGATTTTCAGTTGAATTGAAAAGAAAGGTAATTTTCTCTTTCTTGTAATTTCTTCATTTGTGGTCCGAAAATTAAAAGCTATACACCATTGAAATTCATATTTTTAGAATACAATATTTTTGTAACTGATAAATGCACACAGAATTAATACACAGAAATAAATTAAACTATTGGCTCATACTTAAAACAAAATGAATAGTGTATCATTTTCGGGTGTACTTCTATAACCTTTTAAACTGTCAAAGTATAGTTTTGCTATTTAAAATACTTTATAAAAGCTGTTAAATTTGATATAAAATTCAGTAAAATAGACTGAAAAATAAAAACACACTGGTGAGTTTAATACGGCACATATTTCCTGATTGCGGCCTACATTAGCTTCTGCCCACAAAGATGGCGGCCTTAAACTTTTCAGTGTCGATGACATCATATGGAAACTATCTATAATACATATAATGACGTAGGCAGTTAGTTGAGCTTTGCGATGCCTTCTGGCACCTCCTGCAGCTGCGCTGGCACCGGCCGTATCGGCTTGACTTTCCGCCGGACTCTGCCACTAATGCCGAGAGGGGGATCCTGGCACTGGGTACTCTAGGATCTCCATACCACCCGCCCAGGCCTGCACCTGGAGAGGTCACTCAAGCTTCGCCGTCTCAGCGAAGACTCAACAAGGGGAGCAGCAGACACCAGTTATAAGCCCAGGCTCGTTTGGCGTAGAGCCGGGCGCTAGGGGTTGCTCTCGACGGTGGGAGGAATCTTTTGACTCCAATGGGAAGTTACCGCCCGCCTCAACCCGGGCAGCTCCCGGGTAATAAGGTACTACCCCGCCACAACTTGCTTGCTTCATCGGATGCATGAAGCTTAGACAAAATCGACAGGCTTGTTGTAAAATTGAGCACCAGGCAAACAACGAAAGGAAGAGAAACCACCAGCCCTGCGGCTGGCAACCTGATACGTCAGAACAAAGTGTCCTGGCCTATCTGACGACCTTCAGCAAGTAGACGACGCCAGGAAAACCGCCATCATCGACCGCGAGCTGGCCAAGCGGAACATCGACATCGCTGCACTCCAGGAGATACGCCTCGCTTCCAGTGGCAGTCTCAAGGAGAAGGACTACACGTTCTTCTGGCAAGGTCTTGGGTCAGATGAGCGTCGACTCTACGGAGTTGGCCTCGCAGTTCGCAACTCCCTCCTACAATCAGTCGAACCTCCTTCACAGGGAACCGAACGCATCCACTCACTCCGCCTCACTACCTCCTCAGAATCTGCACATATCTTTAGAGTCTACGCCCCCACACTCTGTTCCACAGCCGAGGCTAAAGATGCATTCTATGAGGAGCTCGAGACTAGGATTAGAGAGATACCAGCGAAGGAAAACCTGTTCCTGCTCAGAGACTTCAATGTCCGAGTAGTCGCAGCCCACACCTCCTGGCCACGTTGCATCGGACACTTTGGAGTTGGCAAGCTCAACGAGAACGGACAGTGGCAACTTGAGCTTTGCTCCTTCCATGACCTCGCCATCACCAACACCTTCTACTTCACCAAGCCCCACCACAAAGTGTCTTGGCGACATCCCAGGTCAAAGCATTGGCACCAGCTGGACCTCGTCATTACTAGAAGGCCCATGCTGAACCACGTGCTCCTCACGCGCAGTTACCACAGTGCCGATAACGACACCGATCACTCCCTGGTCGGCAGCATGGTGCGTCTCCGACCCAGACGGATCCACCACTCCAAGCAGAAGAGCCGGCCTCGCATCGACACGGCCAGAGCCTCAAAGTCTGAGCTGCGCAAATGCTTTGCTGAGGCTATTGACAAGATCCTGGAAGACTGCCCCACAGACAGTGCCACAGCACGCTGGGACTTTATCCGTGATGCAGTATACCAGACCGCCTCAGACACCTTCGGGAAGAGAGCCAGGAAGAACGAGGACTGGTTCGAGGCCGGAATCGAAGTGATGGAGCCTGCCTTAGCTGCCAAGGGTGCTGCGCTTCTCAAGTACAAGAGGAGCCCTGCAAGAAAACACTGGCCGCCTATAGAGAAGCCCGCAACAATGCCAAGAGTGTCACCCGCGGGTGCGCCAACAACTACTGGCTGAAGCTTTGCAATGACATCCAGACCTCTGTAGACTGCGAAAACACCCGTGCCATGTATGAGGGGATGAAGAAAGCTTTTGGACCTAGTGTCACTAAAACCGCACCCCTCAAGTTCGACTCCGGCGTCATCATCAATGACCGTGGGGAGCAGATGGAGAGATGGGTTGAGCAATATGGGGAGTTGTACTCTAGAATGTCTGACTGACGCAGCCATGGAGAACACCACCCCACTGCCCACCAGTCGAAGAACTCGACTCGCCACCCACCATCGAGGAGCTCAGAAAGGCCATTGATTCACTGTCCTGTGGGAAAGAACCAGGCAGTGACGGAATCCCACCAGAGGTTGTGAAGGCCGCAAAAGAGAGCTCTGTCCTTGGACACCTCCATGAGCTTTTGCTACAGTGCTGGGAAAAGGGATTGATACCCCAAGACATGAGGGATGTAAAGATCGTCACGCTCTATTAGAACAAGGGCGATCGCAGCGACTGCAACAACTATCGTGGAATCTCCCTCCTCAACATTGTGGGAAAAGCCTTCGCCAGGGTAGTCCTCAACCGGTTGCAGGTACTGGCTGACTGCATGTATCCCGAGTCACAGTGTGGGTTCCGAGCCAAGCGATCAACAATCGACATGGTGTTCTCCCTCAGGAAGTTGCAGGAAAAGTGCCACGAACATCGACGTCCCCTGTATCTCGCCTTCATCGACCTGACTAAGGTGTTTGACTTGGTCAGTCGATCTGGTTTCTTCGCCCTCCTCCACAAGATTGGATGCCCCACCAAACTTCTGAAGATGGTCAAGTCATCCCACAACAACACGTCTGGCACTGTTCAGTATGACGGAGCATCATCGGACCCCTTCCCAATCAAAAACGGAGTGAAACAAGGGTGTGTCCTGGCCCCGACACTGTTCGGCATATTCTTCTCCCTGCTCCTGCACTACGCTTTCAGCGAGTCCGAAAATGGCATCTTCCTCCACACACGGAGCGACGGGAACCTATTCAACCTTGCCCGCCTTAGAGCAAAGACCAAGGTGCGCAAGGTCCTCATCCGGAAGATGCTTTTTGCTGATGATGCCACCCTCACTGCTCACACGGAAGGCGCCCTTCAGCGACTCATCACTCTCTTTGCAAAGGCGTGCACAGAGTTTGGCTTTACCATCAGCGTCAAGAAGACCAACATTATGGGTCAGGACATCAGCACCACTCCCACAATTACCATAGGCGATCACACCCTGGATGTGGTGGACAAATTCACATACCTCGGCTCCACAATCTCCAGCAACCTATCCCTGGATGCCGAGCTCAACACGAGGATAGGCAAAGCAGCAACCGCCATGGTCCGCCCATCGAAGCGTGTGTGGGATAACTGCATGCTGACCCTCAACACATAGATGAAGGTGTACCAAGCGTGCGTGCTGAGCACCCTTCTGTATGACAGTGAGGCTTGGACCCTGTGCATGCACCAAGAACGAAGACTGAACGCCTTCTACATGCACAACCTCAGACGACTCCTCGGCATCACCTGGCAGGACCGCATCTCCAACGCAGATGTTTTGGCCAAGGCAGGCATGTCAAGCATGTTCGTCTCCCTCTCCCAGAGGCGCCTACGCTGGCTCGGACATGTATGCAGGATGGACGATGGCCGCATCCCAAAGGACATCCTCTATGGCGAGCTCGCCACTGGAACACGGCCAATCGGACGACCAGCCCTGCGCTACAAGGATGTCTGCGTGAGGAAAGGAAGAGCCGCAAACAGCAGAGAACCCAGCCTACCACTGCTGCCCCAATAGTAATCAACAAGGACTACACTTGCAGCAAGTGCGGCAGAAGCTGCAGTTCCCGCATTGGCTTATTCAGCCACAGTCGCCGCTGCTGCCACACAACTAAATAAACACTCAGTTGCAGACTCCATTGTCTCTAGAGACAGAAGGATGCCAACAACTCTATTCCTATATTTTTATTTCAAAGGAAGAGGAACAACTCCTGTAAGCAGAAATAAAAAATGCTGTACTGCTTGTTTCCCCTTTTTTATAATTTCTGACTTGATAATGTAATGTAAACAATGATTGCACTGCTGCTGGCGATGATGATAGTGAATAACGACGACCATGACGATCATAAGGAAGGTTATGATGATGATGATGGTGGTGGTGGTGATTGAATTGTCTAAATGGGCAAACTATAACTAAATACTGATTTTGATATTTGAGTGACAAGATGAATGGTATAGCTTTTTGTAATAAAAGCAATTATTTTCAGTATAATTTTACTCTTTTTTCAATTTCTAGACAGTAGTTGCGCTTTCATCAGGTGCCAAACCCCGAGTGAGAAAACAGGAGTACTGATTAAAATCTTTGACTAAGTTAACTAAAATGCACAATTCTTTCGAATTTTATTGAAATTTAACATTAATAAAATTGACAGTGCACCGGTGATTCTTACCAGACCTAAATCTGGGGTCACCCTCCACCAATAATTAGCTAGACATTGTCAACATGATCAAATTGTGTCGGTGCTATGAAACAAAAGCTATAAAGCTATAAAAATTAAATTCGTTAATATATACATATTATGGCACTTTTGCGTCATCCCTCAGACTGAAAACTCCTTTTATGTGATGGAGCAAACATTAAAGAAACTTTAGTCTACAATAATAAAAAATAGCATGTCATTTTAAATACTGGAGGTAAACGGCATTGTTACAGATAAAACTGATTAACTGTTCCAATATCTCTTGGCACTTTAACCTTTTTATGTTTCTTGGTGTCTTAAGAACTAATAACCAAACAATAACAAATTTTAAAATGTATTGCTGTTAACAAAGATTAGCAAAGAAGTTGTGGTCTTGGTTTAGAAAACAACTCAAACAACCTTTAAAGCACTAACTGCAATGTATTTATCAGACGATAAAGATTTTTAGTGATGTATGCGTAAAACATAACAATATCAAATGTCTGTAATATAAAAATACTAAAGCAACTCCTCTCAATAATGTATAAAATAATTTATTTAAACAAGCAATACAGAGATGAAACAATGTGACATTTTCCGATGTACTTATAAAACATATTATTGTTTACAATTTATTCCTCAATAGCAAGTAATGTATCAAGCCAGGCTAAAAACTGGAGATTGTTAAAAGAATAGAAAAAATCCGGGAAACTGTTACTGATACACCACAGCGTTTTGTCCTTAACTGTTTTTTTTTTTTTTTTTTTTTTTTTTTGCTGTTGTTGTTGTTTGTGTGTTTTTATTTTTAACATCAACCTTTAAAAAACTAAAATCCTAATAATTATAATCTTTGAAAAATATTGCCGTTGAAACATGAAATGTTGGGTAGACCTAACAGCTGTTCCTGTAGAACTTACTTATGTTCCCCCTTTTCAGCCTGAACTTGACTACTTCCATGTTAACCTTAGCATCAGTGCCTTGCACATTGTTCTAGCTAACATCAACAAGGCATTCATTTTTAAAACAATACATACAATTCAGATAGAATTAGATCAATATCAAGAAACGTATTGAAATAAACGTGAGAATGAATTTTGAGCTCAAGAAAGCAACAAATTCAGAGAACCTAGATGTACAGATACAAGTAGTAAACACGGTTATTGCCATATATATAGAAGTATGTATTAACACCAGTTTACAAAACAACCTTAAAAAGAAACTTTTTTAAAAGTAAGTACAATAATAAGTTTGTTTTTATCATAAGTTTCCATAAATAAGGTCTAGTGAAACAAGAACAGCAAGTTGCAGACTAAGCAAGGACCTCAGACTCAGCTATAAATCCCACGTATGCTAAGCACCATCCGGACAGACATTATTCTGAATAACGTTCATAAATACTCCTTATTTAACTTTACCCACTCAAAATACCTTGACATTTTTGGTTTATACAAAAGATTTATCCAAAAAGTTACTTTTAACATAATATATACAAAATCGACATTAAGACCAAAGTTGGGGAAGTTTGGAAAACACTATTCGTGAAATTTTACCGAACTCCATGCGTTGGATCAACTGGTAGAGAGGATCTTGAAGAGCATCAGCATTAATTCTAGCAAACACTTTTGTTTATTTTCACTGGATTTGTGAATGTGATTACAAGTAACTTAAAATGAATCTAATTGAGACTTTTATTTTGTATAATGTACATCACACAACAAATTAAATCATACTAGGTTGGGAAGGAATTTACTTTCCAAAATATACTTTTCATAACACTCGGTACCAAATGAATTTCTAATATCCTGTAGGTATATAAATGACTAACCTCAACATAACAACAAAATCTAACATTTGCTGTGAAGTTAAGTGGGGTTTTGTGAAGGTGGTGGTGTTGAACCACAATATCAAATATTAATGTAAAATTTGAATTGAACTATTCTGATTCTGACCTTGAATAAAACGGTTGAGCATATTACTGTTAAACTTCAAATTCCATAACAATGCCCGTTTGAATTAACTATTTATTATTGGTAAACGATGTAAATAAAACATTATTTTGAGAATCGTTTTCTAGTTTGCTACTTAACTGACGCCGAAATGGTGGCGTGCGATTTTTTTCTCAATCCATTGTTTTAAATTATTTAATATTTTTTCAATACAATATCTTTATTCAATTAATAATGGGCTCCGGTCGATAATACATGAAAATAAATCATTGTAGGGACTTATGTCTCCTAACTTTAAAGCAAGAATAGTTAAAAGTTAACGATAAGGATATCGGCATATCATATTAACTATATATTAATTACATTCATTAGTTGAAATATATTTAATTATAGATTCATCATTGCTGGCTAACAAACAGTAAAACATTCGAGATATTTCCGCCCATGATACCTTGAGTCTTCTTATATTTTCATACTTATCACAATAAAAACCAAGCATAGAATTCACAGTCTATGATAACTGAGTACTGGATGGACATTATTTACATATTCTGTCTTCTCTTTGTATATTGCTGTGTCTACCTGTTACAATCATTAAGCTATGGTTTGAACTTCCAAATCAGTATACAGAGAGAATTATCATATCTTGATAGTGACTTTTTTACCAATTTGTAAGTACAAGTGTCTTTCAGGATTTAATTGTGTCTTAAAATATTTGAAGTGATGGCAACAATTTGATCGGTTAACATTTTCATGCCACTTTTGAGTGTAGCAATCTTTAAGCGTCGCTTGAATTGAAATACACATACGTTTCGATCACCTACATATTGGACAATCCACACATCACCTTACCCGTATGTAAACAATAATGCTTTTGATAGTGTTGCCCAGCAACATCTGTTTTCATCATCGAGGGATTTAAACATGAAATGGCAGTTTCCAGGAAATGTTGTGTCATTTGAAGTAAGGAACACCAATATATTATTCAGTGTGTAATATATGCAATACAGAGTGGTAGCCGGCCATACTCACATGGGACGATACAGTTGTTAGTAGCATTATTTACGTTTATATATCGTTTACAAAATGACGATTGTATAGATTCTATAGCACTGTTATATTCATAGCCCCACATTCGGGATCCATAACAAAGAATGAGAGAAATCATTGAATCAAATATTTTAAACATGTAAGTAGTTTCTAAGAAACCATACGGTCGTTGAAACATGTATCATGAGAATATGACTTTTTGTGCTTGACCGGTTAATTTAATAGTAGCCTGATTCCAAAATAAATTTGGTGTGAATAACAATCCCATGTATTTGTACAAAGAAGTTGTTTTAGCTTCTGACCTTTGTACTTCCAACTCTCAGTACCATTTCGAAAAATAATCTCTGTCTTGTCAAGATTAATTTCCATTCCAGTTGTTTGACAATATATAACAGGAACATTTAGCTGTTGTTGTAGCTTATTTACGGTTTTTGCACAATTTGCAACATCAACAGAGAACATTAGGCAAACCATGTCAGGAATTGCATTTGTAATAAATATATCAGAACCCACATTTTTCATGTAGTAATATACGCAACTCGTCAACGTAGCAGGAAAAATTACTTTGCATGTATTTTTGAAGTTATTTCTCTTCGATTTAAATAAGCTTGGAGATCTTCCATACATCCAGTTAATCTAAAATGTCTTAAAACATATACATTGTACCTTCATAGTTGTACATTCTGCGTCCCACCATAATGGCTGTTTAACATATGAATTATTTGTGTTACTCGTATCGCTGTAGCCGTTAACTGGTATATAGATTTGTAATAAGTGTAATTATAACACTATCCATGTACTTTGGTCATTTCATTTTTTATATGTTTAAGTTGCTCGTTCAACAATTCTGTGAAATTAAACAATTAACTTCCAAAATGTTGGAGTATTAAAAAACATGAGAAGCACGTGTACGTGCTGATATGTAAGAAAATCACTTACGAAGACACACAGAGAACATGTACTTATTTAATGAACATGCATTTGTAACCGTGGATATCACAAATAAATATTCTTCATCCGCATGTAGGCCTAAACTTTGAAATTGTTCATAAATGTTACGAATGTTCTTCAAAATATACACACCTTTTTTAATCTACCTGACAGTTTAGGCCACAATTTAAATGCAATATGTGGCCATCTTTAGAGTGACTATTCTTCTTGGTAGACTGGTCACTGTTTTGTTACAAGGGCAGTGGCCGTTTCTTTTCTTCTTATTTTTACCTTTTTACTTACCGTTATTGCATAAATCGGAAGAGGAACCTTAGTATTCATGTAGCGAAGCGGGGAGGGTACACCCTTTCGTAACTTGTATATTTTAAAAAACGATCCGAGATAATTCATTTAAATAATCTGAGCCCAATCTCATTTTTGTTTTCACGAGAAACAAAACAAATAGCCAACAAATTCGTGTGTTTAGCATGACATTTTGTTGTTGTTTACTTTAGAACTTTACTTTAATTCATCTCAAGAATAAGGGCCTATTAATATAATAGGGCCTATAATGCAATGTACATAAATTGACTCAGTTATAGAGAATCTAGATTGAAGTCAACGGTTCGTAGCGCTTATCGGTATGCACGATATCTATAGATCTAAAGCGAATTGTACATCTGGTGATTAACGAATTAGATATAATAATTGACAAATTTTACCTCTAAATCACCCCCTTTGATGAGCACCAAAGGCAAGCGCAGGTCACTTTCCAAGTCATTCAACTCGGCAAGTTGAAATAAAAGTACATTACTCATTCTGGAAAACACGTTAACTAGTAAGGGGGTTGATGTGTTGCTTTCGCTTGATGTGTCATGGTTTTAAATAGTCAAAATAGGGCGTGGCTGGCAAATTAGCAGTAATGAAGGATGAGGCCTTGAAATAACACAAAGACTCAGGTCACCATTGTACAATAGGTAGAGAAAATTATAGATATAGACCATGTTACTATTTATAGTTGTTTACTTCGTTGAGCACATATTTGTCCTTAGGAAGTACATTGTATGTAACGACTGTTTCGATTGGTCCGACCTTATGACCCATATATGACTTTGATGTATTTCAGCGAAGTACATGCATCTAAAACAACGCAGTCATTCGACAATGTTAACTTAACATGTTAATAAAAACAAATTTAGTTCAATAACAGCAATGTTTCATTAAATCTGATGACACAAACAACTTTAGGTTAACCAATCACAACGCGCCTTGCAAACAGCGTATTTAGGTCAGTCTCGTCTGATAAATAGGTCAGTCTGTCACCTAGAGTTCAACATAGTGTGGGGGACCAATGGGTGACGTGAATATTCGTAAAATCACTTCTTTCCATGCATTGTCGGAATTAATAAATACAGCTTGTCGAATTTGCTCAAATACCTGATAGTTTCACGCTGTATACAATATGAACTTTCTCTTTAGTTGTATTTGACAAGAAGGCTTCATCTTGGTCACGAAAACAAAACGGAAATGTGGCTAGTGAGTCTTAGCCGGTGTCAATTCACGAACTTGGTAAACAACGCACGCTGAGAAACTCGTTTCTCGCAAGCCGCGAGGTTTGTTTTTTTAGACCGTTGAGACATATTTTGTTGATGTAAACTTGTTTTTGGATTTTCTGAAATTCCAAAGTGTGGATTATAAAGACTGAACCCTTGAGAATCAAGCCAGGAGTCTGGATATGGGGACTAAGATTCACCAGAAATAAACAAAACGAAGAGCTCATGTCATCATAGAATCAAGGTCACTGTCTGGCGGATTCATCTGTTTTGAAAATTGTAACTTCTTGGACTTATCTAGCAGCAAACATTTCACAGAGGAATCCAACTTAACAGGCCATGTCTGTGACAATGGGAAAGGAGGCTAGTTTAGAAGGATTAGGTATGTATAGTTTGTTTATGTTAACTTACTACAGATATTAAGCCATTAAACAGGGTAATTCTGAATTATGACCAAACAATCCCATATTTCTCAACAGACCTATGACTTAGCAACAAACTGAGCTGAGCTGTAGTATCTCCACTGAATTAGACCTCTCCCACTTGGGATCAGAGGCCCTTTAGTACCAAGAACTGAATGTGAGTAGGTCTTCCAGCTGACCTGCTGTGCATCAGTGGTTCGTTTCAGACATTTGTCTTGGGCCTTTCTCCTACGAAATAGCGGGACATCTTTATGACTCATTACTGTGGAATACGTTTCAAAATGTAACCATTGCCCTATATAGTGGTAATCAACTGGTCTTTTCATACAATTTCAAAAATTTACAATGAATATCTGTGCACATGCACTGACAAGAGGTGACCCCCCCACTGAACTTTTCGAGTAAAACTTCAAAGTGCCTTATACATGTGTAGCGATAGAGAATTGAGTTTTACTATGTTTACATACAGTTGTTTGGGGTGTAGCAGATCTTAGGGTATTGCGGATCAGCCAAAACTGAGCTTGATATTTTTACTACTTTTGTTGATTAAACCAAATAAAAAAAGCATATCATTAGAAAAAGTGATGTCCCGATAGGATTTTTACAGTGAATTTTTTCAGCCTAGCAATGTCCGATAACCGAAAATGATGGCGTAACCAAACCGAGGTCACCGGAAGTTGACATTTCTACGGAGAAACACAAAAACGAAAGTGCAAATTAACAGCGAATTTTCCAGCAATATAGGGTAATTGATTAAACCAATGGCATCAATTGATGGGGGTATATGCCCTTTAACACCACAAGAAATTGTTTATTCTTTGAACGTGTATTTAATGATGTGTGAGCTGAAAACAGAACGCACATATTTTAGGGTATTACGGATCATTAAATTTAGGGGACCGTCTCATTAGTGAACATGAATATGGCCAGACATATCACAAAGTTTCATCCTAACTTATAAACCCATTCTATGTTATTCAGTTAAGTTATCTCATTGATTTCTAGTCGGTGTGCACCTCTTCTTCCACTTCATCATCCTCATTATGACGTTCTATGCATTTTGTCAGCTGCTAATCATGATTACTACTATCATCATTCTCATCATATCATCATCATATCACTATTGTAACAAATTATATAAGCATCCTTAAAACATTGTTTGTCTGTTTTGAGTTTGAACAATATACACTGGCATATCTATAGTCTCCTCCTCATCACCATCGTCTTTTTGTCAGAACAAAATGCTTAGACAACCAAATAAAAAGGCTGCTTCATGAAATGAGATTAAGTCTGGCTGTGAAAAATGTCAACACCATCAAGAAGAAATTCCTTTCACCTGGGAAAACAGTGCGTGTCCGGAGAGCTATTTTGCTCATAGAGAAAGACAATGTATCTTTTGGAAAATCAGCAGTTCTTGGATGATGAAGAGAAAAAAGGGCAACTCCATTTACAGATTCTCGGCCAGAATAGGAATAACTGTTTAAAAAAAAAATACTCTTTTTGTTTGCTCATAGACATACAGATTTGGGACTTGGTTCCTGTCATGTTTTATGCCAAACAGATTCACTGCTTTATTTATCGTTTACAATCCATTAAAAACATACATCCAATATGCTGTTATAAATATTTATGATATATGAAAATAACTGTTTACAACTAACACTGCATAAGGTATGCAACATCTTTTAGGTATGAAAAATAGATCTCAAAAGTACAAATATGTTTAATGTATGTTGAAATACATGGCCTTTCTTAGTGTTCAGTCCTTTTTATTGTATTTGTGCAATATTTACAAATGTTAAGTAGTTAGATTGTGTTGACATATGATCTAGTCAATGGCATTTTGTGTACATTTTATATCATTTCATAGGAAATTGTTGAGGAGAGGTTTTGGTTTGGTTTGAATGATTTGCCTTTGTCTTTACATTTTTGGTAGACTTCATTCCATATTGATTATGCTGCAATATTGTTTAAAGTGCCTGGACACAGATTTTTTATTTAGCATTTTTTCAACTTTTGCTCATTTACTGAAACTTTTATGAACCACATTCAATCAGTACTGAAATCTCATGACAGATTACTTAAAAATATATGAATATACCTTTCATTAAAAGATCTTAATGTTTCATTAAACTGCGCATGCATCGTCGGTAAACAATAGTGATTAGCCCATGAGTTGCACACTATTTTAAATGTAAATGCAGTATCAGTCACAACTCTTAACGTCTTGCACTGCCCCTAAAATTATTAAAATTCCGGAAATATCCCAACTCATGTCTGGTGTATGGATGTAACTGGTATGATTAAATGGACAAGGAATCAAATTGATTTGTAAATGCTATCGATAATATATATGGCGCTTAAATTATATTACAGAAAACCCAGCTGTGTCTAGACCCCTTTAAGCATTTGGCCTTTTTTTTATTAGAAATACTTGCTATCTTTCACATACAACTCGTACTTATAAAAAAATAAAGCAGCCATAGGTCAGAAAATTTCTTATTAAGATCTGTTATGTTAGCTTAAACGCATGTTTGTTTTTCAAATGTTGTACTTCTTGCACATCCCATTGTCTTACCTGCCTTTCAAATTCCAATAAATTCATACTAATAAAATCCAGGATTGTTGTGAAAAGTAATGATTGACCTGACAAAAAGTACAAAATGCATGTGAATTAGTCGTTGTAAGTTAAAACTTCTAATTCCAATCACTGATTTCAATTAAAGTTTACTTAATGTTATTTGGTCTTATATTGATATCCCATCCCAATTGACTTTGTGTGTATTTGTGTGTGGGCATGTGTGTGTTCTGTGCGTGCAGCAGCTGTTTTCTTGGGTGATACTGGTGTATTTTAAACTACCATACTTTGTGCAGACGTTGCACCGAAATAGTGAACGAGAGAGACGTAGACCAGACAGCTGCTGGAAACATGGGACTCAACTTGAGGGAGCAGCCATATGATCTGAGTATGCTTCATTGAAAACAATTTGATAGCATTATTCATGAGAAGAAAAATCAAACAAACCATTAACATATTTTAGACGCATTGTTGTGACAAATACACCGTTTCTGGTTCTTTGAGACGATCCCTGTGTGACGTTTATCACGTGATCCGCTATACCCTAAAGCGATCCGCAACTACCCAAATTGATACATATCAAAAACTGAAGCGTTTGCAAAGAAATATACATTCGAGATTAAAATGGTTAGCATTTTTGGAAAGAGGACATATTTTGCAATGTAAATGCATATTCTGCATTTTGAAAACACTTGTTTCTAATGCATATGCAGCAAAAATGTCATTAGTGATCCACTACACCCCAAACGATTGTATCAAAATGTTTTGGGTTTTTTTTGTCAGTTTTTGAAAAGTAAGAAGACAACCGTATGCAACAAAAATCAGGTATTTTTCTGTCCTAATTTTGCATTTTGGGACTATTTTGCAAGCAACTTTTAAGACTAGAAATTTATGTGATCCTAGCTAGGAAAGTTCCTTACCCAAGGCAGGGATAGAACCCATGACCTCCTGCTTGGAGTCATCTCGAGTGCTCTCTGGCTGAGCTACCCTGACGGCCACCGCAAAATATTTCAATAATAGTTCAAAACTAAACATGCTTTGTTTGATTCTACTCAATATAAACTTACAGTATATTTTAGTAAAGTTCATGTATTCATATCCTACTTTAAAGCACTTATTTAACAATTTTTAATGTCAAGAGGTTGTTAATTTATAATCCTCAAGAAAAGATGCTATTATGTTTCTTATGTACTAGCATGCTTTGATATGATTAAATAACCTTTACTAAATATTGAACCTTAACTTTGTAAAAAATGCTTTGTCCCACTTTTAATGATTAAGGCTTAACCAGCTAAGCTTGAATTGTTCGGGCATAGACAAGATGTGCAGAGCTAGATCAAACATCTCCCAGCAGGAGCTGGCTGATCTGGACCTGGACTGTTTGTGTCTTAGTCTTTTTCAATACAGTGACAATGGTCAGACAACTAAGAATTGATTTTTGATATTATATCTAGCATGTTAAGGGTCAAATCTGCAGGCATACAGTGTACTACTTTGAAGGCTTAATCATTACTAATGTGCCTTGAATATAACTGTGTTATATAACAGCTGAAACTGTTGTATGGTTTGGTAACTTGGGTAAACATACAATGCCACAGGGCTATTAGGACCATAATAGTAGACCTAGTTTTTGCCAAAGGTCAAATTCTATCTCACTTTACTTACTTGTCCAGTCATGCTTGTAATTACCTGTGGCTTAACAGTAAAAGTTGCCACCTTGTAACTGTTCAGCACTTTGAGTGAAAGCGGACATGGGACCCCCTGCCCCAAGTTTATGAAGGTTGATTTGGGCATGTTTGGGTGGGTTTGAGTCCCGGTTGGGGTGAGAACTTTAAGCTGACCTGCCATGTGCCAGTGATCCTACCTTGATATATGTCAAAGGATTTCTGCCACCAATATTTGGCTGGATGTTGCCAATATGATTATAATTGTGTGGGTGGTATGTTACATCATGTTACAGAATACAATAGTAGAGGGTTAGCTCTAATGATGAGAGGCCCTGCATTCTATGCGAAAGTCACAAAATATTATGAGCCATAAGGACCTGTAACATGTTAGATGTTACAGGTCCAGGCTAAAACTTACAGGTCCAGAATAGATAAGAAGAAAACTATTAGAAGCATTAAAAATAACAATTTTTATAATATTTGAATTTTTATTAGTTTTGTTGTTAGACATACGTAACAATGAACATACACACTTTGTTTTTTGATGGATCTATGTTCTACATCTTTGTTGACAGATTCCGCGACCTTTACGAATGTTGGCTTTTTACTAGTTTACGAGTATTTTGTGTAAAATGAATCGGGAACCAAAAATGATTTTGTTTTACATCAGCAAAGTGTGCAGATAAAAACAATAACGTCATTAAAATATGAGTGGCAAAAATTAGTATAAACGGAAAAAGGCAGGATGTTGCGAACCCTGAGAAAAGATGTGTTTTTGAAACAATTGAACGGCTCCGACAGTACTCAGTAAAAATTAGAAAACACGTGCATAGTTCATGGTCAAATAAACATGTGACCTGATAAACAAACCAAAAAATGTCATGAGGATGAATTCACAAGGGATGGAGTTCACAAGGTGTCCAGGCCTCGAAGAATTTTTCCAGGGTCACTCGCCCTGCAGGGCGAGTGACCCTACAAATTTACTCGCCCTTCACAAAATGTACTCGCCCTGCATTTTAACAGTCAAAAATAATAAAAAAAATCAAAAACACATGATATACTGTAATAACAAACATTTTTTTAACATTTATTGGTTGGATGCAACAAAATCTAGTGTTTATTCTGAGTCTGAAGACTCTGAAGATGAGTCTATAAGCTGAGGTCTCTTTGCCCGTGGTAATGGAAGCTTGTGGTCAGAGGTGTGTCTCGTGCCCTTAGCACTGTCCAACCATTTTTGGATAGATCGTCGTGGCTGAAAGTTCTTAAGTGTGGGACCATCACAATTTATGCGAACCAGTGTTGCAAGGGAGTCATACTGGAGGCTTGTTCTCTTATCTGTCTTTATTAAATTCATCTTGCTGAATCCACGTTCACATTCAGCTGTACTTGGGGAAATGGTAAGCATGATAACCACAAGAACAGATATGTTTTTGATGTGATCTGTATCATTGCTTTTGAGCATACTTTCATAGCCTTCTTGAACTGAGGGGTAAGCTTTTCTTGTCATATACAGTTTGAGGTCAAGCCATTCATCACTAGCACTTTCTTTCTCTTCTTCTGTGATCAACCTTTCAGGGAAAATTTCAAGCAGTTTCTCAATTTCTTCATCCCCATAGTGTTGAAACTCCTCCCTCTGCCCATCATCATTCTTAGGCCATGTGTTGAAGTTGAAAACACTAAACAGAGAATGTGGTTCACCACCTATGCACTTTATAAACCTTTCTTCTAAGAAGAATTCAGTGGAGGTAAGGAGAGTGTCAATGTCAGTGCTGATCATTTCTGGCGTATCTTCAACTCTACCTCTTCTCTGGGGTTGTGTAATATCAGTGCCTCTGAATGTGCCACTTTCTTTTTCCCTTATAAACTTCCTGAGTAGTTTACCTCTTCTTGTTTTCATTTTGTTGAACTTTTGTTTTAGTTCGCCAACTCGCGCAGAAATTTGGGATATGAGACAATGTTTCTCCTGGAACACCTTTGACACCTCACTTAACACTTGTGTCCAGTCCAGCATGAAGTGAAGAAATGTCAGGAACCTTTCAGTTGTGAGGTGCTTCAAGTAGTTTTTGGCTTTGTCTGAGTTATCATCTTTTCCTGAGGCGATTTCTTGAAGATGGATTACAGTAACTTCATAGTTATCCAGGAGTGCCTTTAGGGCTCGATTTTGACTTGCAACCCATCTGATTTGTTGAATGCCACCATAATGTTTTAATTCTTTATCGAGATCTGTGGCAATTTCATACAATTCACGCCTACGCTTGGGTGAATAATAATATAGTTTAAAAATGCCCTTTAGAACACCCTCAAATTCTTGGAGGTAAGGGCAGTCTTTCTTGGAATCACATACTGCAAGTTCAAGAGTATGGGCTACACAGTGAACAACAAGAATATGCTTGCTACAGTCCTCGTGTAAACCTTCATCCCCGTCTCTATTTAGCCTTTCATTAAGTGTATCAATCATCAGTTTCACTGCCCCACCTTTATGTCCTAGATTCACTGCAGCACCATCAGTATTGATTCCAACCAGCTTATTTGTCAACGTTTCTACATCCACCCCTACTGTCTCAAGTCCCTGCAAAATTCCATCCTTGACTCCTTGGGCGTGGCCATGTTTCAGCTGTACTATATCTGCCAGTTTAGTTTTAAGTTTTCCATTCGGATCAACATATCTAACATACACAAGTTCTTGTTCCCTTATTCCCTTATCAGTGGATCCATCAGAAAGAACACTTAAATATCTGACATTTTTCAAGTCATCAATTACATCATCCTTGAGCACTTCTGCACAGCTGATACAAAACTCCCTACAGGTCTTATCATTTCTGTAGTTTTCATTTATTGTAACACCATTTTTCTCAAGCAGATTAAGCAACTCTGGGTATTTCAAGAATGACTCGTTTTCTGTAGCTATGAAATAGGCTGTGTTAAACAATGCTTCATATTGTGGCATATTCAGTTCATCAGCCTTTCTAAAACTTTTGGCCAGTGGAGTTTCTGAATGTTTATCTTGAGCTTTTTGTTTGTCAACACAAAGCTGGTGTTTTCCACTTTTGTTGTGAAATTTTAATGATTCTAATTTGAAGTTTTTTGTAATACCAGTTACTAGTGATGAACCTTTGTCAGAAAGTTCTGGATATAGTCGGCACACTTTGCAAAACATAGTGTTGTCCTCGAACTCGACCCAATCATATGTCTGACGCCACTCTTCGTGAACAGTTCTCTTCCGCTTGTTTTTGTCATAGCTGAAAGAAATAATCAGCATTGGGTATTGACAGTATATTAAACATCATCATGTGTTGATAACATGTATACTGTAATGCTGTTTGGAAAGCTATTGCTTGTAATGACATTTGCATGGTGCGTTATATAAATAAATATACCAGATTTAACTTTTCAGTGGATAGCAGCTCAGGCTATAATCTACATGCGCTTTAGTGTTATTCACAGTTCTTAAATGATTTTTTAAACAGAAGACTAGTATGGAACATAACAAAACATACAATAATATAATTCAAATAATTATTCGCACAATTTATTCTGTCAAAGAATCGGCGGGGGTGTCGATCTACATGCAAGTTATTCTATTTCAAACCAAGAATTAATCAATTACCTTTTCTGTGTGGCCTTCCTTTTTTCAACCATTACAAGTTCTTTTTTGCGAACTTTCTCTTCTTCTCGTTTCTGGCTATCGCCGCCCCCTTGCATAAATCGGAACAGGGTTCCTTGATGCGGTTCTTTTTTTGCAGACGACATTTTCATATTGTGCTGCTCGATTTAAATTAGATGTATTATTAGAACATTGTTCTATGACAAAGACTCTGGCCATGATGCGCGGTTATTAATCGAGAAAAATTAGTCTTTCTGTATAACAGGCTTAGTCAATTATATATTGATAAAAATACTTTTTATAATTTTAATATATAATCTTCGAAATAACCCGTATATATATTTTGTTAAAATTCTGACGGACTCTGCTTCAATGAATTATTAATCGATTAATTCCATGACGATATTAGCATTCGGCAATGTTTTATACATACGTGTTCGGCAGGTGCGCGTTCGGTATGACGTCGGTTTCCGGTTTTCTTTTGACAGTTTATACAGTCTGCAGTTTGATTGTTTTACCGAATAACTTTATTAGTTAATGTTTAGAGAAACAGCATTTGGACTTGGAAAATCTTACTCGCCCTGCCGGGCGAGTTTGATCAACTTTTTACTCGCCCGATGTCAACTTTCACTCGCAAATGCGAGCGGGCGAGTGGATTTGTCGAGGCCTGGTGTCTGTTGTCGGCAAACTAGGTTAAAATTTTCGTTGCCTAGGCTGAGATTTATCGCAAAGATGAATCTAGGACAGTTGCCCCCCCGGACGTTTGCCCCCCGGACGTTTGCCCCCCTATTTGTGAAGGGCGGACGTTTGCCCCCCAGCTGAAATTACAAGGCGGACGTTTGCCCCCCAGCTGAAATTACAAGGCGGACGTTTGCCCCCCCAGCTGAAATTACAAGGCGGACGTTTGCCCCCTCTACTAAAATGTCAAGGCGGAAATTGCCCTCCCTTTCTTCTCAAACTCTGTATCCCGCCTGTAAATGTCTTCCCGCCATATTAGAAACATACACAAACGGTACTACATGGTGCTACAGTACATGAAATGTGTTAGGTGTAACAAAATTTTCTATAAATTTTTTCATAGGACTGGAATTAAGTAAAAGTTACAATCTAGTTTGCCTTCATATCTTTACATCGCATCAGGTTCCGAGACAATTTACCCGTTCTAAAACTCTCGCCGTCGAACCCGCAAGACTTCGGCTTTAACAGGTTGTTTGCTACACATTTCCCGCGATCGCTTGCCACTCATGCGTAGAGTGTCACAAACAGGTTAACTGTCAATCAACTGGTAGGCCTAGACCCATTTAAAACACTTTGATTAATCAAAATTAGTTTGCAAAATTCACGTATTGTAGGCATAATTTCGTCTGAAAAACTATATAGATCCGTTTAATGTTTTTCTTCTGTTTTGTCAAGTATTATATATTTTATGTTTTTAGTAACTTTATAAAATGCACCTCATTTTTATATCTCATAGGGATGACATGTAAAACGAGACAAAATAAATTCAAGTTTTATTACAGGCTTAATTACAACAGTTTCAATAATAAGAATATAACACGTGAAAGTACAACTGACAAAAATAATGAAAACAAATATACAACAAGCACATTTTGATTAGAACATTTTCAGCGAACGAGGTAGTATATGCATTTCCTCAATTTAGAACAATAGAAAAATATTTTTATTGAATAAAATAAAATTTTTAAAAGCCGTATGCCGCCTTAATCGTTGCCTTGGGTTTAGTAAACAAGTGTATACAGCCACCATTATAATAGCTAATTCAAATACGGTACGTACCTAAAACCGCCGCTGACGTAGTTTCGGTCGAAGTAATCGACGACTGACGTCAGTTCTTCCGGTGCTTCTTCCTTCAGATACCGCATCCCTTCCTTCACAGATTGATTTTTTTTAAAGTCCGCCCTTACGTTATGGGGGGGGGGGGGGCAAAAGTCCGCCCTCAAGTTTTGTTGAGGGAGCAAACGTCCGGCTTTGAAAATCGGCAGGGGGGCAAAAGTCCGGCTCTGAAAAACGACAGGGGGGCAAACGTCCGGCCTGCATTTAAAAGAGGGCAAACGTCCGGGGGGCAAATGTCCGGGGGGGCAAATGTCCGTACACCCGCAAAGATAAGTTTGTTGTTTTTTGTTTTCTGAGATTTTTATCTATCAAAAGGACTGGAATTCCAGGTGATTTTACCAGTCCTTGTCTATTATTATCGGTTATGTCCGAGGTCTGATGGGACTTTCGCATACACGGTTCTAGGTTCTATCCAAGGCCACGCCATACCAGTCGTTGAAAAGGGTAGTGGTACTCCCTTGTTAACTCTCAAGGAAATATAAGGGTACTTTCACTCAGCCTGGTGTCAAGATAATGTGACTAAGTGTGGTATTATGCCAAGTGTTCGCGGCATGTTACATATATACACACCGAAGACTGCAGGACATATGCTTTAAGTGATCACTGTCTCCAAACAGAAAAATTGTTGTATATTTGTATTATTTTACATGAATATGGACAATATTGATTATTTTTGTCAAAGAAACAAAATTACCATCATTCTGTTTATATGTTTGACTGCAAGAATAGGTTATTTTTATGCTTTATGTGCATATTTTTTTAGCTCACCTGAGCTTATGCTCAGTATTTCATCATTTTAAAATGACATCTCCTCTGAAAACGCTGGGCCAAATTCAACCAAACAGTCTCAATAGCTTAAGTAGGCAGGCAGAACGAGAAGTTGTTAAAATAATTTTGATCTGTCAAAAAACATGGCCGCCATGGGCGTGGCCATTTTCTGTATATGCCTGTATAGGAAAACGTCTAAACTTCTTAATAGGAAATTTTTTCTTGTCGGAAACTGCAGAAGCTAGAGCCTCGATATTTGGTATACATGTTTTTTGTGTGGCGATGTATCAAGATTATAATTCTAATCCGTCAGGGGTGTGGCCACATAGGAAAATCTTTGAAAATCATACTGCCAGAATCTACAAGAACTAGAGCCTTGATATTTGGTATACATCTTTATTGGATGTTCCTGTATCAAGATTTAGGTTCTTTAGAGATCTGGAAAAGTCCTTGTATTTGACCTCAGTCCTGGAAAAGTCTTTGAAAATGAAAATTTTCAATTTTTTGTCCAGGAATTGTCCTGGAAAAGCACAAAATACTCCTGGATTTTTTTTTAAAGCACCTTGAATTTCCGTGAGGTCCATCTGTACATGGGGGAAGGTATGTCTTCATCTGGAAATACCTGTCTGTGCACGTGGAAATTGTGTCATGAATGGGCCTCTGTCAAACAAAGAAAGTGTGTGACTACAAAATGCGATTAACCACTTGCTTAATTCATATCCAGTCTACCTGGTCCAACAATGGGTAATTAAATGACTGCTACCTTCCTTATTTTTAACCTCTGAAAGTACAGTCTGACAGCTTGTACCAACCTGAATCTCTTACTTATAAACAGCAAAAAATCTTTGCTAGCCTAATTGAGTCAGAAAGATAGTCCAGCTCATTGCTAGTTTCATCTAAATAAAATCTAAATGGGGAAACTGACAGGTTAAGTATGTAAAGGGTTAAGGTATGTAAAGGCCAAAGATAAGTTGATGTACATTGGTAGGTTAGTAGGACAGTCAGTCAGTGGTCACTCACTCAGGACTGTGTCCACTTGACATAAGTGTACTGCTTGGGCTCAATACAGAAGACAAATTGGATCTATAATGCTGACCTCCAGCTTATTGCAAGATTAGGTGTGGTATTTCTAAAGGTATTTTTAAAGGTGTTATCTCACAGTTTGGACCAATAATTTTTCTCTTGTGCAACCTAATAAACTATTGTTACCTGAAAAAATCCCATGAAAAGCTATTCATTGGTGTCCTAGATTATTGTTAACCTTTAAAGCATTACACCCCACTTGAAATAACAATTTTTTTTTCCTATCCGAGTTTCACTGCACATTGGGCTATTTTTATATTAAGAAAATCATATGACCACTTACAAAATATCTTGTTACATGATCACTTGGTTAATTAGCTCCGATATCTATTTTTAGCTAAAACCCCCATTGTGCTTATTTAAAGATTTGGATATGGTGGACATTTAAATCAATGTATATTTTATTATTGAAATTGAGATACAAATGAGGTTATGCTATAACAGCATATACTTAAACTAAAATGTAATCTAATGTAGTAACTCGGCATACCTCCAGGGCATGGGTCCTACTTTGTTACATGCACCAGATGTAGGTAAACTGTCAGATACCACCTTTAAAGGTGTTTTTTTGTTGTATCCTGACAAAGAAAAGCTGTGCTATGCAATGTTTTGGTTTTGGAAGTTACATTATTTATTGCTAAGACTAATAATCAGCAGCCTCCATTGCCATCATCACCCATTTAACTTTCATCATCATCATGATAACCATCTAATTGATTGATCTTATTCCTTACATCTAAATCTTTAGACAATTAATTATGTTGGTTTATGTACTCATTATGACTAATTCCAAGATGAAGCAGCAAAAAATTATATACTTAACAATAAGCTAGAAATGACAGTTGATGGTGATTTTGTCAGTCCATTGACTTCCTCCTCCTTGCTGGTGAAGGTACCTAAAAAGACAAGCAGTGTCTTTCAGCCCCTTCTTTCCTTCTGCCCCAACATCTCACCACATGTTATACACAGTGTCTAGAAAGCACTACATCTGCTTCAAGTACATGTAGACTTCAAATTATTGGGAGATGTTGGGTGGAATAATTCACTCCAAAATGGGCATTTTACAGAAAAGGAAACACTTGTATTATATACTATATTCAAAATAATCACCATTCTCTCCCTCATCCCCTTTCCCTCCTTCTCTCCCTCCTCCTCCACCTTACCCCTACTTAATTCTCTCTTCCTCCACCTTCCTCCTCCTTTATCCCCTGCTCCTTCTCCTTCTTTACCCCTCCTCCACCTCCTACCCACACCCTCTTCCTCCACCTCCTCCCTCCAACTTCACCCCCTCCTCCTTCTTTAGTCCCCCCCCCCCTACCTCCTCATACCCACACTGTCTTCCTCCACCTTCTCCCTCCAACTTCCTCCCCCTTCTTTACCCCCTCCTCATCCCCCTTTTTTCATCCCTCCTCCACCTCCTCCCTTCTACTTTATCACTTTTCCTCCACTTTCTCCCTCCTGCTTAACCCCTCCTCCTCCTCCACCTTCATCTCCCCTCCTCCACCTCCATCCCACACCCTCTTCCTACACCCTCTCCCTCAGACTAACTCCTCCATCTCCCGTTCTTTACCCCCCCCCCCCCCCCCCCCCCCCCCTCTCCCCATCCCCCTCCTACCCACAATCACTTCCTCCACCTCCTCCCCCCACCTTCGTCTCTACCCTTTCTTTAGTCCTCCCCCTAAAGTATTATACCCTACTTTCCCCCTCCTTCCCCCTTCTTTACCTCCTCCTTCTCCACCCCCTCCCTATTTCAACCTCCCTTCACCCCCATCTAGTTTTTAATACAATTTATTACAAGCTCTTTCACCAAGTTCTAAAGCCACATTAGGCTATGACATTACTGTTTATTGACGACTTCCTACAGAAGGAGGTCAACTTCTTGGTCTATTTCAAGCTGACCATAATGATTATTGATTTTCCCTGTGCTGTTCATGGGGGTTTGGATAACTTGGTGATGACCCTTATCATACTACATTTGTAAATAACCAGGGATGGCAAAATTCACCAATTATGGCATTTGAGTGATGTTCAGATCATTTTGATTCTAAATGTTTGAATGTTCGGAATAATGTTATGAATACTACACAATAAGATAAATTTTACTGGTTCAATGGAGAAATGTAATATAATATTCATATATTTTCTATTGTACTTATATGCAGGTCATTCCAGTTCAGACAAGAAGTTTATTTACTGTGTTTGTGGTATCATATTAAGTTTATTTTCGAATGTTAAAATAAATTGTAGCATGTTCCGAACAAGATGGCATGTTTGCTGCATGCAGTGTTCTGCAAAGGATTGGTAAACAAGGGGTGAATTGTCCCTCCAACCTTCAAAAATAGGGGACATTTCCATAATCAAAGAGGACAACAATACTTTGGATAAAAAAAGGCAAATCTTATCTATTACAGAGTAAATTGAAGTAAACATATCTGATGCTGTGTTATCAGATTATAAGTCACTATTTTGGTACATGTTAGCCACATCTTGTTCAATCTAAAGCAGAGAGCCACAAGAATGGTTGCCTCTTGATCACTTACTTTTCTCTTAGCTGATTTCTATAGCTGATTCTTTAAGTGTTCTGCTTGAACACAATATTTGTTACTGTCCTCGAGCCGATCCAATGTGGTTCATTGAAAGTTAGAATTTTTATTTCTGTTTGTTGTATTTAAAACAAACACAACAATATAGCATGAAATTTTCTTCCTGTCCATACTGAAACCATGAATAGTTACGTAACTAACTTTCTTGAATCTTCCTAATATTGTTAGTTAGCATTTTTCCTTTCTAACTTGACAAGCTGTTCTTTGCATCGTTTTCGGCTTTATCACCATGAATCGTCTCGGAATTGCTAGTTGACATTGCTGAAACAATGGTGGGTTCATTTTTGTTTGCTTCATTTTCAATGACACTGCTCTGTTACGCAAAGAAACCTAGAATAATTGTCCATCAGATGGTGTAATATGTGCTGTTGCCTGGCTTCTGCATTCTGGCACCTGCATAAGTAATATACCGGTTACCAATTTACTGTTATTTCTACTTTATAGTGCGTTCGAAATTAGATGGGAACAATGATGAATGGTCTCTTTATAATATTTGCTCTGTGATATTTACTAAACTGATTTATCCCCGGACAATATCGTCAGCGACAGCTGTCGTATGGTCATCAAATTTTACAAAACATCTTTTTTTTTCGCAACAATATCGTGTGATTGCAGCCTAGGCAGAACACTGCTGCTTATTGTAGTGTCAGTCTAGGCTAGTAACCATAGAGCAATCTTACCCGGGTGGTTGGTTTCACTACCCTTGACAACATCCTCTGTTTATTGTAATACTTCCGGTTGAGGTGCCATCAACCCCATCCTATGGCGTTACTTGCTAAATTATCACCCAATTACCAGACCTGGTGGCACAGTTGGTAGGACATCGGCTTTAGGTATGGAAGGGTTCGGTATGATCTCGGGTGGCAACATACCAAAGTCGTTGAAAAATGGTAGTAATATAGCTTTTTACTCACACTCAAATAGATATGGGTAGTTCCACAACTTCTTGGCATTGTGTCAGGATACTGTGACTGGGTGCGTCATGTCAGGTGTTCACAAGACTCTATCCATAGTGAAGGCATCACTACATGTGCTTCAAGTGGACATGCAGATAACAGGAATACTGTTGCTTGGATGTTTAACCCAACAAACAAATAACACCCTATCAGAATACTCTTTGGTTACCTATTTTGATCTGCTACATTGTAGTCGAACGTGTGAACTTGCAGCTCTTGTCCCAAACATCGCTCCAACCTGCCTACAGTAATAAGATGCATGTTGACAAGATCATCGAAAGGTACTCAATACTGAAAAAGTATGAATTTTACTATGTTTGAAGTACAAATAATCAGTTTAGTCTATAAGATTTGCTTTGAGAAAAATTCTAAAAAGTAGATTTTTTGTTAAATATTAAAATGCTTAAAATCTATTAGAACGTTAGGTATCCCTCTGAACATTTAACTGTTTGAGTCCTCGCTTACATTCTCTTTAATAACCTTTACTAAGTTCTCTGCTTATAACTTTAGCCATAGGTTACACAATATATTGATAGAAACTAAATAGCAGATAGTGTAAATCTTGATTTGACAGCCTCCTTCAGGTGGTAGTTGATGTGGATCTACACTTATTGCAAATGCCTGATGAGTTAAAGTTAGCAGTTTATACAATAAAGTGAGGCTTGGCCATGTAATCACGATTTTCTACATGCTCCCTAGTATATGAACTACTATTATTGATCGACTTATCCACAAGTACACTAACCACTACATGACACTAGGGATGGTTGGCCTAAAAAAAATAAGAACATGAGCTACTGGTATCTAAATGTATATTTGAATGGAAAGGAAGTGAAATGTGTATGTCTTTACTTATTTCCCTGCCCAGTAAGCATTTTTATGCATTTTTATGTATCTGTCGAACATTGTTATGGTCATATTTGCTTGTGGAGCTGTTTTTGGAGGAAGACTGTAGGCAAATGTCTCGGTAGTACCAGTGACTCTTGGCAGATCAGCAGAATGATCTCCACAAAAGAGGTTTTCTCTGACCAGGACTTGAAACCCATGCGATGAAAGGCCCTTTAGTCAAAGAAGTTTAAAAAGTCTCATTACTTTTACAACATTTTACTGCTGTCTATATATTCTAACATGAGCATTTGACACCACACGTAGATTATGAAAATACAAATTTGCTGATAATGTTCTCCTATACCTTAAAGTACACTATAAATAAATATTAATTAGAATGTTTTGGAATTCTGTTAGCTTAAAATGTTTTCTTATTCAAGTTAATGTCAGCAAAATAACCGTGATTTTTCTATTTTGATCTTAATGTGAGGTATACATTTTGTCTTTTTTCAAGGGTTGTTGACTTCAAAACTACATAGAGGAATAGCTTTATTTGACTTAAGACTTCAAAATTACAGGGTGACATCGGCCTTTAGAGTTTACACTGAGCTTATTGACTTTAGACTTCAAAATTACCAACAGGCATGGTCCTGTAAACTGAGCTTATACTGTATTTGTTCTTGAAATGGTTAGATGTTCTAATATTTACTTCATGCTGTCACAGTGAAGGCTGCAAACAGCTGTCACTTTAATTAGGAGACAGTTATGTGAATTGCAGATTTCTTTGGTCACATATAAATTTAACGATCAATGCCTCGATGTCAGCCAATGGAATTCTTAACAAAAACAGGGAACACTGTATAAACCTGTCCTCTCTCCTTATCCGAAATTATGAGGAAATTTAACAAGCAATTGAAAGTCATTTTTCATTATCTATGCAGCTGTTATCAATATACCTTTCTTTCTGTTGTATAGTACTAACAATGCAGTAGACTGTGACAAATAACAATTTGCACAGGAGTTTTTGTTTGGCTTGGGCACTTTGATACCTTTGATCTAGCTGATCTTTTAAATTCATTGGTGTTTCTGGGCTGTTAGATTTTAGAGGCTGTGTTACTATTCTCATTGCCTATTAAACATTATAGAATATGTTTTGAATAATAATGACATGATCATTCGAAATCACAGGTCATGTGCCATGTGCATAAGACTAGTTGTTTCACAAACCATTTAATTTTTTTTAAGAGAAAAATTACAAAGTCAAAGTTTAGATGTAGTCTGGACAATCAGAATGTTGACAGCAAATATTTCTAATCTGTTTTTTAAAACCTGAAAGCTTGCAATAATAGCAGTCTTGCTCTTCTGCAGATTTAAACAATAGAAAACACATTTACAGTCTTTGTAGTCCAACTAGTAATCATTTAATATATAAAAACAAAGATTTAAACATGTTTATATCATCTAGATAGACATTTATTTATAGTATGACCTTTTGCTTTTTTCTGGATGACCCCCAAACTTCCTTGATTTGGGTCACAAATGAACCCAATAAATTTGAAGTTGGCAGCAGCACTTGCAAACAATAGTGAATCAATTGTGACAAGATGATTCTGTAAAGTACCAGTTACAGCAACAGTTGCTTAATTCCTGTTACCTGTACATACAGCAACAGTTGCTTAATTTCTGGTACCTGTCAACAGTCACCTAATTCCTGTTACCTGTCAACAGTTGCTTAATTCCTGTTACCTGTCAACAGTCGTTTAATTCCTGGTACCTGTCAACATTTGCTTAATTCCTGTTACCTGTACATATAGCAACAGTTGCTTAATTCCTGTTACCTGGCAACAGTGGCTTAATTTCTGTTACCTGTCAACAGCCGCTTAATTCCTGTTACCTGTCAACCGTTGCTTAATTCCTGTTACCTGTCAACAATCACTTAATTCCTGATATCTGTCAACAATTGCTTAATTCCTGTTACCTGTAAATACAGCAACAGTTGCTTAATTCCTGTTACCTGTAAATACAGCAACAGTTGCTTAATTCCTGTTACCTGTACATATAAAAGGTTCCACAGAATAGCAAACCGGAAGTTTGTGTTATTGTACTTAGCGAAAATGTTACAGTGATGAATTCAACATGATATCTCAAAACATGAAGTACCACGTCGACTTATGGCCAGGTCAATGAAAAATTCTGCCATTTCGATCCATAAACTCCACCTTGACTTATGAGCAAAGTAGACTTGCGACTGAGGAAATACGGTACCAGTTACAGTAAAGTTGTGTTAAAACTGATGCAACTGATTAAATCTGCTATGTAGAAACGAGAAAAGCTAGACTTAGCAGTAGAATAAGATTGAAGGTATAAATATATCCTATAATTGTCTATCAAATCATGTATTGTAGGAGCTGATTGTATTGGCCATTTTAAGACTTAAAATCAGTACAAGGTATTGGATTCGGGGAGAAAAATTAAGACTATCCCCTGTCTCATTTCTAAGTTTCTAATGAGTACAAAATGTAGAGTTTACTGATTAAAGAAACAAAAAGGTTTTGTGTGAAAACAGCTGCCTTCCAACCCCTCTTATTAGGAACTCTGCAATGAGCAACAGAAATAGAATTACTGGAGTCAGCATGGAGGACACTCCTCTGAAGGGATGATTATATATGTGTACTTCTGTGAACTATAAATAGTCCATACTCCTATTGACATTTATGGCTGGGATTGCAAACACAGATCTTGGTATTTACTCTTCTCTAGTCAGTATATGATGATGTAATTTGATGCTTTAAATGCTCAAAACAAGTAAAATATAATGTTTATTATTCTCTTTAACCATGAAAATTTATATAACTAAAATCTTACTTTTGCTTACTTTGCCATAACCAATCATAGCCGATAGATATATATCGGGCATTTCAGTTAAACATGCCAAAATTAAACAGTTAAAAATAGGTGTTTTTGCCGACTCAAGATGACTTCTAGATTTGTGCTTTTCCATCTTACAAGTAAATGATCTTCCTTAGTTTCTTCCAATGAAGACAAAGCAGGCCTTCCTCTCTTTCTAGTCAGGCTTTCTTAGTCGTCCATTGTAATTTACATCATGGAAAAATAGAAACGCTTACATAACTAATCATAACATTGCTGGATTCGACCCAAGTTATTTCAAATCTTTTACGACTCCCCAGTGCTAAAAGAATCATAAATTTCATGATTTTTTTTATTGACTCATTTGAAATAATGTTAACAACTATGGACAAACAGCCATTATATATGTCATATAATGTATCAGAAATTTATTTGCACAAAATTTGATGATAATAATTCGTAACAAACTAAGGGAATCCTAAATGATATGATAATGTTAATGAATATTAACATAAGGATAAGATTATCTGACAACCTAAATGTGTGTTAAAAACAATGGGATAAGTTGATGCGGTGTGATGATTTTAAAGAGTCTTGTCAACAGTGTTTGCCGGTACTGCTACAATAGATACGATTTTGTTTGTTTTGGTAGAATTCACATCATTCTTCATATAATTAAACTTAAATAATTTTCCACCAATTTATTAAGTGTTGGCAGAAAGTGTAAATCCAGATCAGTTAGCTCTGTGCTGAATGCTGTATCATCAGGATCTACACTAGATCCAGATCAGTTAGCTCTGTGCTGAGTGCTGTATCATCAGAATCTACACTAGATCCAGATCAGTTAGCTCTGTGCTGAGTGCTGTATCATCAGGATCTACACTATTTGTTGCTTAGTTTTAGTTAGTACATCTTGTCACCTTGTCGTGAGTAAATATCGTAGAACTTAGTATTGGTTTTAAGGTACATAACAACATACTGATCAAAGATAACATATCGTTGGACACCAGCCTTTAACTGTTTATTTGGTGGAAACACCAATCAGTCCATCTATATCCAACACTTACAGGGTTTCCAGCATGTTAAGGGCTAATAGACACATCACGTTACTTATAGATGTTTCTGCACCTTTTACATTAACAAAATATCTTGACATGTCAACATCACCTTATCGGTATAGCTGAGAATCAATAATTTTGCTCACTGGATTCATAAGTAGTACATAACTGTATCATCCCTTCAACATGAGAAAGGATTTAGTTTGATATTTGATACATTGCACAGACAGAATTATAGATTTTTTTTGACATTGCTAATGTGCAGCTATAATTGGTGGAGGGAGATAATAAAAACTTATAATAATTGTAGAGCCCCCTTGGTCAAGCAGTTAAGAGTTGCTGACTTGAAACTCTTTAGCCCCTCACCACTGTTCCTGGTCGGGCGCGAACTTTCATGTGGGGAGGTATTCCAGATAGCCAGTGGTTCTACCCAGATGTTAGTCTGGGGTCTTCCGTAACCAGCAGGTAGCTGGACATTGCCAGTATGACCCTATTTGTGTCAGTGTGATGTAACCTAAAAGAAAAATCTTCATCAAAGTAGATCTAGTAATGGACTTTGAGTTAATTTTCATAGTATCAAGGTTCGTAATTTGAGTCATTGGTCATATCTCTATAAACTTAATATAGATTTGTTGATCTAACTTTGTCATTACTTTGAGTAGAAATATATCACATAGTTCTCAGATATACATTCTGTGCCCAACAATCTAGACAGAGAAGACTGGGAAAAAAATGCTGACTTTAAACTTTTTGGACTAAATGGCCCCTTACTGGATGTGTTCAAGTCCTGATTGGAGTGATTTTATGTGGGTAGCTCTTCCAGGTGACCTGTAGTGTGTCAGTGGTTCTACTCAGGCATTTGTATTTGGGTCTTCACCAGCTTCCCCAAAAATATTCAGACATTGCTATAATAACCGTAATTGTGTTGAGAAATAAATTTCAAGAATATAACAAACATTTCTCAACCGACCTGTATGATGTACTTTTTTTGTTTTTTTTTAAATTTCTGAAATTTGTTAGTACCTGTAGTCAAATATTCCTACTAGAGGACACTAACTTATCTAGGTTTACACTTCCTTTCATAGTCAATTTGTGGTTTTTAGATTCCAACTACTATCCAATATGTCCTATTAAGCCCTAATTGCTGATCATTCCATTTGTATAGCTTGAACTTTTAGAAAGGATTGACTTAACAACATAACAAGACCTGAATAAACAACTTACTGACGTCATAGCAGCAGTCATAACCTTGATTGTCAATATTCCCACTTATTGGGAAGTTGGCCCTCAGCCTGCTTTATTGTTAATGATCCATGCAAATTCTGAGCTATTGGCTAAATAAACTTTTACTTAGTGACAATTGGTGTAGATCTTGATCTGAGCTTGCTGGCCTGAATTAACGCTATTTTCCTATGCCTGACCAAAAAGTTGAAACCGTTCTAAAACAAGAGCACAATATTGCAAATACACAGTGGGTGCACATCATAATTGCATGTAGGTGCTGGTCAAAGAGTCAACATCTGGATCTTTTTTTTTATGCAGGAGCATAAAATTCATCAAAAAAAGGTTTGGGTTGCCTGTGGTGCAGTGGAAGAGTGGCCAACTTGAAACTCCTCTGACTGCTTATAGCCTCTATTTAGCATTGGTTTGTGTCTCTTATCAGGTGAGGAACTTAATGTGGGAAGGTCTTCTAGCTGACCAGCGGTGCGCGGGTGGTTCTGCCCAAACATTTGTTGGGGTCTTCATCTACCATAACAGCAGGACATCACATCACTATGATAATCATAATTGGTCACTGCAACAAAAACTAAACAATAAAGGTGCGCCCCACATGGGTAGTCGTAGACTTGTATCTTCTTACTGCTCAATCCCTCACTACTGGGTTCATGTCTTCATTCGTTTGGAGAAGGTATCCAGCAGATCTGATATGACAGTGGTTCTACCCAGACATTTGACTGATATCTTGTCCACAGACAAAAGTTGGATAAAACTACACTGACAATAATTGTATTACTGTCATCATCATCATCGCCTTTTAAGCTGTAGTCCAGGTTGTCTTGGGTTAGGGTTTAGTGATCTATTACACAACAAACAAAAAACATCCTGTAAAGTGAACCCAGTTATGTTATAGGTAAAGTCTACCTTTACAAAGAAGCAATCCATGTATACATGCTTTCAAGCCTTGTGTTCTGTTTAACTGAAGAGGACAAGAACCCCACGTAAATTTGACCTTGACATGTGAGTTTGTTTGATCAGTGAAACATCAGACTGATGTTTCATGTGAAATAGATGTCATTCATGTCATTATTTTTTTTTAAGAATAAAAAATGTAATAAATACATCAGTGACACTAACAATTAGGTTACTAAATCATTTAGGTTACTAAATCATTTCTTATTTATTAACTGAATAACTTTTATTTTTATTTTATACCTGTAAAAGTGTTTACCACATTGTTTACTTGCCACAATTTCATACCTTATTTTTCTTAGTAGATTGATTAATGAGTAATAAAAAAATCTCTACATTAGATGTTTGCCTGATAAATGAATTTTTAAATAAAATGTGTTTGATTTAAGTCCTTTATTTCTTAGTAGATTGATTAAAAAAGTAAGTTGCTGCACTGTATTTGTTTGACCTTTGTCATGTTTTCATTTGAAATATAAATAATATCAGGGACCTTCAAATGATCTCTTCTCAGTTGATACAGCTTATAAAATACTGTTGAGTAACTGGCCACAAGCTTGTTTCAAAAAAATAAAACCGTAATCCTTTGATAAGCAAAGTTTATAAATTAAAAGCCAGATTGGATCACCTTTAGTATAGTTGTATAGTACTATAGCTGACTGCAAGGAAGCAATGCCATACTTGAAGCTTAAAGGGCAACAGTTACGTTTCATACAGCATTTCCTTTTGTAAGGCTGTTAGGCTGTAACATCCCATCATAAAGGCAAAATATTGCAGAATGTTTGTTATGTATTTGTTACAAGGCAAGAAACTATTAAAATCCTTCAATCAAAATCACTGGCAACAATTTGACATACACACTTTGTTTGTTTATCAAATGAACAATTCTTTGTCCAAAGTGAAGCGGTGAAGTTCATTTTCAATTTATTGTACATTTAAAGTAACAGTTGTGAGATCAAGGTATCTCCCAAAGCTGACCATCTAGACAAAGTGCATTGCAGTTTTTAAGGTTCCTTTTGTTCTCAAAACAGTTATATCAAACCACATTTAACTGAGGTAGTCTGGACTGCTGTGTTCATGTGTGAAGCAGTTCATTATTTTTTTACATGTATTCATTACACACAACAACTGTTATATCTAATTTAAGTTATTTTGAACATATTTAGGTAAACTTTTTTGCATACTTAGACAGTTTGCACCACTGAAGCTTCTAGGCTCTTCTTTGATAGCTATTTTGATGCTTGCATTCTTCTTTCAAGGTATTAAAGCCATGCAAAACAATTTACACATCAATCTACATGTATACCTGATTCTCAGCTTTCACTCTGGACATTGTCACATTCAACACTGCCCAATAGCATACAAAAACATTACTAACCACTCACTAACAACAAATTCATCGCTGCTGACATAGGATCCAGAAATTTGATGACACTGTGTACTACCTTTAATAATTTATCATGTTGAGAGCACCCTCTGAGCACCCTCTGACAGAAAGGTTACTGACTTAACATTTACCTGGCTTGATATGAGGCCATGCAAAGTAGTTGAATAATGATTATTAAACAGATGTCTGGCAGAAACAAGGACAACACAATCAGGCAATCATGAATATCACACTTTGTAAACCATTTAAGTAATAACCTGCTCACAAAAAAAAGAGAAAAAAAAAGATGTTAAGAGTTAGATTATGCTTTGCTCTGTTGTCCAATCTTCATCACACTTGGTCAGAATGATTGTCTGCATGAAATCTTGGATGGGTTCATTATAGAGTCACTTGGGTAAAAACTAGGACAAAAGGTCAAATTTAAGGAAAAACTTGTGAACACATTGAAGACCACATTTATAGCCTTATCTTCACTTCAGAATGCTTTTCTGCATGAAATCTTAAAAAAAGCTGAACTCACTAGAGGCCACGTTTATAGGCCAATCGTTATCAAACTTGGTCGGAATGTTTGTATGCATTAAATCTTGGATGAGTTTGATATTGGGTTATGTGGGGACAAAAAGTAGGTCACTATAGCAAGTTTTAGAAAATCCTTGTGAACACTCTAGAGGCTCCATTTATGGCCCAATCTTCACTAAACATGGCCACAATGTTTGCATGAAATCTTTGGTGAGTTCGTTATTGGGTCACATGAGGTCAAAAAGTAGGTCACTAGATCATATCTTAGAAAAACCCTGTGAATACTCTAAAGAACACCCTTGTAGCCCAATCTTCACTAAACATGGCCCGAATGTTTGCTTGCATAAAATCTTGAGTGAGTTTGTAACAATGTCATGCTGGGTCAAAAACTAGGTCACTAGGTCAAATATTAGAAAAAAACCTTGTGAAAACAATTAGAGGCCATATTGATGGCCCAATTTTCACCAAACTTGGCCAGAACGTTTGCCAGTATGAAGTCTTAGATATGTTTTGAAGTGGCTCACGTGGATTCAGTAGGTCACTAGGTAAAATTCTAGAAAATGTTATCAGCCCAGTGGCCACCACACTAATGGTCCAATCTTCACCAAAGATTTCTAAAGTAAATATATCTCTTAATTACTTGATGCCATACATGAGCCTACTAGAAGCCTGTATCCTCAGGTGAGCTTTTAAGGGCCATCATGGCCCACTTGTTTATATATATATGTTTTGATACCTTTCAGTCTTTCCCACTTCTTTCATGTTGATCATTTATCAAGAAGTCTTAAAGTGATAAAGTCAAAATTTAGCCAGACAAATGCACCATAGATCCTCAGAGGAGCGCCAATTGCTGATAGGTAGAGTCACAACCTTGTAAGTCCTCCAACTCCCTCTTGGAGGGTTTGAGTCCTAACTAGGGTAAGAGTTTAATGTAAGATATTCCCGCTGACCTGCTGTTTGTTAGTGGGTCTACCAAGACATTTATCGGGGATTTTCTTCCACCAAAAATAGCTGAATGGTGCTATAATGACCACAGTTTTGTGGCTGTGATGTTTTTGGAAAAAACAATGATATTATGTGTTTCACACCCAAAATCCATTTCATTTTTTGTGTTTTAGTTTGACCAATTTGTTATTGTTAATGACAACATTGACTGACATACCCAGACACATTCACGTTGAATATTCTGAAAACTGCTCAGGGGTATTATGTCCACATAAAAACATTCTGGCAGGTGTTTTGTCCACCTAGAAAAAGATAATGAGGTGTTTTGTCTACCTAGAAAATTGTTTTCTCCGTTTAGACAAAAATAGCCAGGGGTGTTTTGTCCATGGCTGGAGCGGTGTTTTCTGTTCGGACCGCAGTTTTCCTACGCCAGTAATTACCAGCATGCCATTATGACCATAATTATTGTGTCGGTGTGATAGAACAAAATGCAAACAAACATCACATACAATCTAATGATCAGAAGTAAAAGTTTCACCCATTTTCATTACTAAAGGTGTAAGAATTTGTGCAGTGTAAATCGTGTAAAATCACTCTTAACGTTTATTCTTTCTAATTCTGTACGTAAGCATGCTGGAGACATCTACTTAAAGTAGGCACCAACCTCAGAGCAGATTAGCGAGATGATGGTATAATGGATGATAATATAATGTGATCTCACAAGTAGTGGTCACATGATTATGCTAGTTTAAAAATAGATCACTGTGCAGCATGGCTCAGATAGGATATACACGAAGGGGAGTGTTTTCTCTGCTTAGACAAAAATATCTGGTGGTGTTTTGTAAGGGTGTGGGCTTTTCTGCCCAGACTGAGCCAGTGGTTTTGCCCAGACACAGTCTGGGGTCTTCCTCCAATAATAATTAGCTGGATGTCCACACTTGTGTGTCGTGTGATGTAACAAAAAGCAAACAAACATACATAATGGTAAAGTTTTAATCTATTTTCATTCATAGTTGTGTAAAAAATTGTGCATTTTTAAGCAAGAAATAAATATATTCAAAATTTACCAGCTGTGGTCTTGTGGCTTTATTAATGAATCTAAATTGAATCGCCTGATATACTGTTATGTTTACTAGCATATTAACACATGGATGTTTCTACTTGTCAGTTTGTCAGTATGTGTAGCAATTTACATCAAAACCTATCCTTAAATGGGATTATAAGTTTCAGCAAATTTAGTGAATGTGGGAGTAAAAAGGTGTCGCAATGTAACAGCTTACATAAAAATGAAAACACGCACATGTCTGAATGGTTATTTTGTGTACGATCCCATGCCACCAAGCTAATGTTGTTCACAGCCAATATTGTCAGGTAGTGATATTATGTCTCTTTAAACTCCACTTATCATGCTTCATTTATTTTTGACTTGCTTATGCAAGTTATTGACAGTATATGTATGCTCAGTGATCCATCAAGAACCTCTGTACTCACTGCTAAGCATAGTTTCAGTTCTTCAAGGTTGTATCCGACATTATCTCAGTGGTCGAAATAAGCGCTAGCCTGACAGCAAAAAACTTGTAGATTTTCTATCAGGCTAGTAAAAATTCCCAATTTACTAGCCCCACGGCTTTTAAGATCCAGATTGTTGAACAATCATTATAATTTTATTTACAATTTGTAAACAAACTTTTGAGTCGCTTATTTCATTTGGCTAGCTGTTGCTTATATCATAAACATGTTATGCCCACTAAACCGATAATATGTTTACTGTGCAGGAACCACGCAGTATTCTGGTTCCCACAAGGTACATAATGTTCTATACCAAATTAAAATCAGCTGGGCCACAGAACAGAATAGCAGAGAAAATGAAACTGAAATATGTATCTGGTGCAAAACCCGGGAAAAAATACCCCAAAGTTGAAGGTGATCGATACTTAAATGGTGTTTTTTTCTATGTTTATCTTAGTTTTTTAGATTTATTTGTAAATTAAAACAGAATTTTATTCAGACTAGTGAATTTTCTTTTGCGCTAGTGAAAATTGCTTACTTACTAGGTCGACGTGCTTGTAAATTAAAATCCTAATTTCTATGACTGATATCAAATATAATTAACAAAACCTTACCCCTGTTTTGTTGACTTGGGCATAATTTCTGTAAAGACTTGTGCTTTAGTTTAAATAAAGACAATGTTGAACACCAAGTTTATTGTTTGACACTACAAATCGTGTAACCTCACTCTAAATGTTTATTCTTTCCAAAATTTATAAGTAAGCATGCTGGGGACTTCTGCTAAAAATAGGAGCACCTCTCGAAGTCAGGGCAGATAACCCAGATGATGATATTACCTGATCTAAAAAAAAAGTGGTCACATGATTATCCTAGTTTAAAAATAGTCCAACATGGCTCAGATAGGATAAACATGTTTGTTACAGCACGTGGTGAAATGCTCCATATTTCACATAGAATTAGGACAACAATGAATAACATTTGCAGGATCTTTTCAGATCAGAAAAAAAATGGTCCAAACTGCCGGACATTACTTTTAACCTCTGAATGTCTTACCAATATGCCAGACCATCAATCTACCAGCAGTTTCTAAATGTAAGCGATGCAAGCACTTTGGTACTTCAGAAAAGTTGTCACACTTTAGACAATGAGAACTGGTGTAGACAGAGTGCTGTACATAATTTTTGCTTTAACTGAACCATCCTTTCCCATACTATATAAGTACGTTTTCAATGAAGTGGACAAAAACAGAAGGTTTACCGACTTTTACCAAGTTTAATGCTGGAGAGGTGGTCACTAATGCCCTATGCTGGTTACATAACATCACCGGATTCTGTATTTTTACCTGTTCTGTCAGTTTATTTATAAATTCGAAGTTCATTTAGTGCTGCATTTTATAGTCACATTTGTGTCTTGTTTCAACAGGCTGGAAACCTATGTAAATATTTGATAATTTTGTACTGTTATTTGATCGGAATTTTAACCAATTTTCTCTGACTTATATTTTACATCCAATAATGAAAATACCTGGAACTACTTTCTGTTGGCCTGTCGACAGCAAAAACGTTTTAACTTGTTAAGTCTGCAGCTTCTTGTGTGAAGCAATAACATAATAACAGCAGTGAATACAAATATGATGTATATGTACACTTTTCAAGGCTGATAATTGATCTTCTGAAAAAGCTTGCCCAACCCTATTATTATTTGTTTGTTTCAATGGCATTTTTTTCATACCTTTTTGTGAACAAGACAGGCACTCTGGGTTATGTAAAATAAACTAGTTGACAGTTTAACCTTCATAAAACAACATAAGCAAAAAGCTAACAATCATATATGCAGTTTTAGCATATATATATTTTTAAACTTGGGTAACTGTAGTTGATGATAGCTTTTATAACCCTTCAGAGCCTGACACTTTCTGTCTCCTTTTTGCTCTCTCAGAGACATGACTACCTAAAAAAAAGGAAAAAATAATGAGCTTTGCTTATGAGTGTTATTGTTTTATTTTACAGATTTGACAGAGACATTATGATTATTGCTTTATGATAGTCATGAGTGCAAATATTTTAGAAAATTTTGAGTATTTGACCCAATTTTCTTTTTATTTCCAGAATTTGATGGAGACACGGTGCTATGTCGAGTTTGTGGGGACAAAGCCAGTGGCTTCCATTATGGTGTTCATGCCTGTGAGGGATGCAAGGTAAGGTTGTTGATTGTTGAAATTTTAAGGGCCAGGAGGCCAGTTCAACAGAAAATAATAGGACCTAAACTATTATGACCATGAGATTGCTTTGTTAGTGTAAGTTTATTTTAATAAAATTAATAATAAGGATTTGTTTTTCCCATGGTCAGTATTCGGCATATGACCCAGAGTATTTGGAATATGACCCACAGTATTTGGCATATGACCCACAGTATTTGGAATATGACCCACAGTATTTGGCATATGACCCACAGTAATCAGCATATGACCCACAGTATTTCGCATATGACCCACAGTATTCAGAATATGACCATGACCCACAGTATTCCGCATATGACCCACAGTATTCAGAATATGACCATGACCCACAGTATTCAGAATATGACCATGACCCACAGTATTCCGCATATGACCCACAATATTCAGAATATGTCCATGACCCACAGTATTCCGCATATTACCCACAATATTCAGAATATGACCATGACCCACAGTATTCCGCATATGACCCACAATATTCAGAATATGTCCATGACCCACAGTATTCCGCATATGACCCACAATATTCAGAATATGACCATGACCCACAGTATTCCGCATATGACCCACAATATTCAGAATATGTCCATGACCCACAGTATTCCGCATATGACCCACAGTATTCGGAATATGACCCACAGTATTCTGAATATGACCTATTTCCTTGAGATTTGGAATTTTGTGCAGAAAAGGTATTAAAGTATATTTTTTATGCCTGGACAGTTGCATTATGGTGTGCTGCCCATCAGCTGTCCATTAGCAGTTTATTGTGTGGATAACTCATCCTTTATTTTGTGTCATGATTTATTTATATTTGCATAGATGATTGATATGGTATGCAGACAAAACACTCCCACAACGAAACATTGGAGGGGAGGGAGTATTGTCTGCTTTGGAAAACAGCTCATGGGGTGCTCTGTCCACCTAAATATGTGTAGAGTGCTTCTCTTTTAACTAAGTCTGTGCATAAAAAGAACTAAGTAGCAGCTTTAACAGAATTTGTGACAAAACTTTTTTTTTTAAATTTAGATCAGAAATCTTAAAAATGTTGTTTTGTCTGGATGGATTTTTTTTCTCTAGGAAATGGAGATAAAAATATACTTATCAGTTATTATGCCCTGAAAAGCATGAACTTAAGCATTTCTTTCTTTAGAATTGTTGATAAATACTGGCAATTATCATTAGATTGTGATAAACAGCACACTTAGCTATCACTTACCTTTTCGTAGATAGTATTTTATTTGTATACAACAGATAGGATGGGTATACACATGGGTTTGAGTCCTTTTCAAGGCAAAGGACTTAATGTGGGAAGGTCTTTCAGCTGACCTGCAATGTACCAGTGCTTCCAGCCAGACTTATGTTTGGTTGCTACAATATATTTCTAAAAATAATAACAAACAAAACAAATACTGTTTTTATAAATAAATCACTCATCTCATTCTAAACAAGGTACTGAATATGTCCTTTATCTGATTGGTTTTTTTTTTATTACCTGTACACATCCCACCTTAGATCCTTAAGCTATTTTTAATCAGTAACCTTGACCCTGTTGCTATTTTTAACCAAGTATTTGATAAATATGTTTATCTACAATTTTGGGACTGAACTGTGAACTTAACCTGCTAGGCATAAATTGATCAGATTTAGCAGTGAAGATCAGATCAGCTAGCTGACGCTGGGAGCTGTCTCATCAAGATATGCACTCTTGTTACCTTTGAATGTAGTTATTTTTGTTGTTTATTTAGTATTGCAAACAAAGAGTTGCCTTATGGGAAGGATAAACTGATGGCGACTTGCGCTAACTAATACACATTGATATATTTGGTAAACATGGTGGTTACATTACTGCGGAGTGTGGGATATTTTATTAATATTTAATTTGGCCCAAATTGATGACGACATGAAATCCAATTAAAACATATCAAAAGATGTGTAAATGTCAGAATTTACTAATATTATATCAATATTAACTAAGATGATGTCACTGACACATCACAACTGTGGTGCTCTTAAAACAGATTACACACCAGATGATGTCACTGACACATCACAACTGTGATGCTCTTAAAACAGATTACACACCAGATGATGTCACTGACACATCACAACTGTGGTGCTCTTGAAACAGATTACACACCAGATGATGTCACTGACACATCACAACTGTGGTGCTCTTAAAACAGATTACACACCAGATGATGTCACTGACACATCACAACTGTGGTGCTCTTAAAACAGATTACACACCAGATGATGTCACTGACACATCACAACTGTGGTGCTCATAAAACAGATTACACACCAGATGATGTCACTGACACATCACAACTGTGGTGCTCTTCAAACAGATTACACACCAGATGATGTCACTGACACATCACAACTGTGGTGCTCTTAAAACAGATTACACACCAGATGATGTCACTGACACATCACAACTGTGGTGCTCTTAAAACAGATTACACACCAGATGATGTCACTGACACATCACAACTGTGGTGCTCTTAAAACATATTACACACCAGATGATGTCACTGACACATCACAACTGTGGTGCTCTTCAAACAGATTACACACCAGATGATGTCACTGACACATCACAACTGTGGTGCTCTTCAAACAGATTACACACCAGATGATGTCACTGACACATCACAACTGTGGTGCTCATAAACATATTACACACCAGATGATGTCACTGACACATCACGACTGTGGTGCTCATAAACAGATTACACACCAGATGATGTCACTGACACATCACAACTGTGGTGCTCTTAAAACAGATTACACACCAGATGATGTCACTGACACATCACAACTGTGGTGCTCTTGAAACAGATTACACACCAGATGATGTCACTGACACATCACAACTGTGGTGCTCTTGAAACAGATTACACACCAGATGATGTCACTGACCCATCACAACTGTGGTGCTCTTCAAACAGATTACACACCAGATGATGTCACTGACCCATCACAACTGTGGTGCTCTTGAAACAGATTACACACCAGATGATGTCACTGACACATCACAACTGTGGTGCTCTTGAAACAGATTACACACCAGATGATGTCACTGACACATCACAACTGTGGTGCTCTTAAAACATATTACACACCAGATGATGTCACTGACCCATCACAACTGTGGTGCTCTTAAAACAGATTACACACCAGATGATGTCACTGACCCATCACGACTGTGGTGCTCTTAAAACAGATTACACACCAGATGATGTCACTGACACATCACAACTGTGGTGCTCATAAACAGATTACACACCAGATGATGTCACTGACACATCACAACTGTGGTGCTCTTAAAACAGATTACACACCAGATGATGTCACTGACACATCACAACTGTGGTGCTCTTAAAACAGATTACACACCAGATGATGTCACTGACACATCACGACTGTGGTGCTCTTAAAACAGATTACACACCAGATGATGTCACTGACACATCACAACTGTGGTGCTCATAAACAGATTACACACCAGATGATGTCACTGACACATCACAACTGTGGTGCTCATAAACAGATTACACACCAGATGATGTCACTGACACATCACAACTGTGGTGCTCTTAAAACAGATTACACACCAGATGATGTCACTGACACATCACAACTGTGGTGCTCTTAAAACAGATTACACACCAGATGATGTCACTGACACATCACGACTGTGGTGCTCTTAAAACAGATTACACACCAGATGATGTCACTGACACATCACAACTGTGGTGCTCATAAACAGATTACACACCAGATGATGTCACTGACACATCACAACTGTGGTGCTCATAAACAGATTACACACCAGATGATGTCACTGACACATCACAACTGTGGTGCTCATAAACAGATTACACACCAGATGATGTCACTGACACATCACAACTGTGGTGCTCTTAAAACAGATTACACACCAGATGATGTCACTGACACATCACAACTGTGGTGCTCATAAACAGATTACACACCATCTTTAACGTTAAAGGTGGTATCTGACAGCTTGGACCAAAAATCTTTTCATTAAATAAAATAAATCATTGGTAGCTGAACAGATCTCACAAAATCTTGTTTAGTATGTCCTAAACCATAATGTCACAATTGTCATTAAAAATGTATTTCCTATCTGAGCCATGCTGCACAGTCAGCTATTTTAAAACTAGTAAAACCATGTTACCACTCATATTTTAGGTCATCCACGTCATCTGCTCTGACGTCGATGTCTGTTTTAGCAGGAATTCCAAACATTCTTATTTATAGGTTTGAAAATAATGAACATTTTTAGAGCTGATTAATGAGTTTTACTGCCCTAAAATTGAGAAACTGTTTAAAGTCGTCCAAACATAAACTAAAGTATGATGTTTCTGCAGAAATTATGTATATATGAGCGTGGGCTCCAGGTACAGGAGCCCTGGGTTCGATCCCGGGTTGCGACATACCAAAGTCGTTAAAAATGGTAGTGGTATAGCTCCCTTGCTAACGCTCAAGCAAATATAAGGGTAGTTCCACGACTGGTTGGCCGGCTGTCAGGATAATATGACTGGGTGTGGTATCATGCCAGGTGTTCACGGCATGCTATACACAGTGAAGGCAGCACTATATCTGCTTCAAGTGGACACCATCTCCAGATAACTGAAATACTGTTGGTGGGACGATAAACCCAATAAACAAACAAACAGAGGTCAGATATTGTAACATATATTTGACAAAGGCAAACTTTCGGATACTACCTTTAATGGTTAATGCCATGAACATTTGTCAGAATGCCAGGTGAGAGGAGTAAGAGTGATTGTTTTGTTGCCATATATCCTCATATATCCCATAATTCTCAACCAAACCCTATATTGCTGGTACACATTGAAACTGCCATATCAAGACAAGTTTAATGAGTACCTGTTATAAAGGGTTTGAAAGATGCATGAAGGAGTTAGCTAGAACTGTACTCTTATCTGGGTCTGTTTGAACATTTTATATGATACAGTTGCGACGTAGGGTAGACTGCACTTCTAGACTATACCAAGTTTAACAATTACACAAATAAAACTAAATAAAAATACAATTTTTTATGGGGGCAAATGTGCAGCAAGTAGTAACAGGATGTTGCAGCTGGTGAGACCTTTTTTTAGAGAAAAGAACCAAGTTAAAAGCATAGCTTGCAATCACAAAACAAAAGAGGAGCAGGTATTAATAGAATTCTTAGATGTTTCGTGAGGTATTGTTTTACACAGAAACCGAGTATGTCAACGTTAACAGGGCAGTTTGTAATTTCAAAAAGATACTGCAGGCAGCAAGGAAGAAAGCCAACATAGCAGGTAGTCTATACTTTCCATCATTCCAGCAGTTACCTTTCATTATCCTCACACAATTATGTAACAAAACATACATATTTTTCTTATTAATTTTGATAGATCTAAATAATTAAAGTGTCTTAAGTCTCTGTTGTTATTTTGATGTAAACTTTATACATGCACTTACTTTGTATTGAAAATTGCATACTATGCATTGTATATATCTTTACATACATGCATGCGCAAAATTTCATTTGCAAATTGTAAACTGTTGTCACATAGGCCTGATGGCCTTCTGGATTTGAAATAAATTGTCTCTCTATAACAAGGAACAACAATGTAAACCTGCAATACTTAGGTTTCTTTGTAAATTACAATTAATTGAGAGATTCCCAATCACCACCACATAAACCTCCCTGCCAGAATCAAAATTAATACATCTCCAACCCTCTCATAAACCTCCCTGCTTGAATCAAAATTGAGACATCTCCAACCATCTCAATAACCTCCCTGCCAGAATCAAAATTAATACATCTCCAACTATCTCATAAACCTCCCTGCTTGAATCAAAATTAATACATCTCCAACTATCTCATAAACCTCCCTGCTTGAATCAAAATTAATACATCTCCAACCACCACATAAACCTCCCTGCCAGAATCAAAATTAATACATCTCCAACTATCTCATAAACCTCCCTGCTTGAATCAAAATTAATACATCTCCAACCACCACATAAACCTCCCTGCCAGAATCAAAATTAATACATCTCCAACTATCTCATAAACCTCCCTGCTTGAATCAAAATTGAGACATCTCCAACCATCTCAATAACCTCCCTGCCTGAATCAAAATTGAGAAATCTCCAACTGTCTCATAAACCTCCCTGCCCGAATCAAAATTGAGACATCTCCAACCATCTCAATACATGTAACCTCCCTGCCTGAATCAAAATTGAGATACTCCAACCATCTCATAAACCTCCCTGTCTGAATGAAAATTAATACATCTTCAACCATCTCAATAACCTCCCTGTCTGAATCAAAATTGAGACATCTCCAACCATCTCATAAACCTCCCTGTCTGAATCAAAATTGAGACATCTCCAACCATCTCATAAACCTCCCTGTTTGAATCAAAATTAATACATCTCCAACCATCTCATAAACCTCCCTGCCTGAATCAAAATTAATACATCTCCAACTGTCTCATAAACCTCCCTGCCTGAATCAAAATTAATACATCTCCAACCATCTCATAAACCTCCCTGCCTGAATCAAAATTAATACATCTCCAACTGTCTCGTAAACCTCCCTGCCAGAATCAAAATTGAGACATCTCCAACTGTCTCATAAACCTCCCTGCCTGAATCAAAATTGAGACATCTCCAACCATCTCATAAACCTCCCTGCCTGAATCAAAATTGAGAAATCTCCAACTGTCTCATAAACCTCCCTGCCCGAATCAAAATTGAGACATCTCCAACCATCTCAATAACCTCCCTGCCTGAATCAAAATTGAGACATCTCCAACCATCTCAATAACCTCTCTGCCTGAATCAAAACTGAGATACTCCAACCATCTCATAAACCTCCCTGCCTGAATCAAAATTGGAACATCTCCAACCATCTCAATAACCTCCCTGTCTGATAAAAAATTAATACATCTCCAACCATCTCAACAACCTCCCTGTCTGAATCAAAATTGAGACATCTCCAACCATCTCAATAACCTCCCTGCCTGAATCAAAATTGAGACATCTCCAACCATCCCAATAACCTCCCTGCCTGAATCAAAATTAATACATCTCCAACCATCTCAATAACTTCCCTGCCTGAATCAAAATCGAGACATCTCCAACCATTTCATAAACCTCCCTGCCCGAATCAAAATTAATACATCTCCAACTATCTCATAAACCTCCCTGCCTGAATCAAAATTGAGACATCTCCAACCATCTCAATAACCTCCCTGCCTGAATCAAAACTGAGATACTCCAACCATCTCATAAACCTCCCTGCCCGAATCAAAATTGAGACATCTCCAACCATCTCATAAACCTCCCTGCCTGAATCAAAATTGAGACATCTCCAACCATCTCATAAACCTCCCTGTCTGAATCAAAATTGAGACATCTCCAACCATCTCAATAACCTCCCTGTCTGAATCAAAATTGGGACATCTCCAACCATCTCATAAACCTCCCTGCCTGTATCAAAATTGAGACATCTCCAACCATCTCAATAACCTCCCTGCCTGAATCAAAATTGAGACATCTCCAACCATCTCATAAACCTCCCTGTCAGAATCAAAATTTAGACATCTCCAACCATCTCATAAACCTCCCTGTCCGAATCAAAATTGAGACATCTCCAACTACAGTCAACTCTCGTTATCTCAAAATTGGTTATCTCAAATTTCCGGTTATGTCAAACTGTTTTCTACGGTCCCGTTTTTTCCCTATAGTTTCTATATAGTTCGACTCCGCTTAACTCAAATTCGGATGTGTCAAATTATCGGATATATCAAACTAAATTCTTTGTCCCCACACGTATAAAACTGTTGAAATCAGTTGGTCTATCTCAAACTTCAAATTGCTAAAAGATGCAAAACGGCAACAATAGTGATTTTCACACCTTCCGTGAAACTCGTGAAGATTTGGGAGCGAATTTTATCGCCAATTATCAGCAATCAGGATGTCACGTAATTTAGAGAAGAGGTTAATTGATTATTATTTAATTAGCTGATTAAATGAACAACAATTTCGTTAATCAATTAACACTGATTAAAGTGTTTCAGTTTGCACTTGTTGTTGTAACAGTTTTTGAGAACTTGTTGACACGGCCTTCTCAACTTGTAAATAAAATGAGAGGTCGCGTTAGTTATTTTATCATTCTTTCACTACCCACCCACAAAACACGTACTGATTATTGAATATAAAAATAAGATTGGTTATGGCAACAGACCAGACACGAGAAAGTGTCGAGCAATCTGATGATGGACCCGGTCTTAATATTAAATTACATTGTAAAAAATCTAATAACACTTTAAACATGCAAAACCACACAAGCTTGCAGAAACTTAGTTTACAGTGGCAGATATAACAAGGAATTTCAGTCATTACCATTCATCGTGTAGCAGGTAAGATTTTTAAGATTAACACAAACTATCCTTAAATTCGGATAACTCAAACTTCGGACATCTCAAACTATTTTCTACGGTCCCTTGAAATTTGAGGTAACGAGAGTTGACGGTATCTCATAAACCTCCATGCCTGAATCAAAATTGAGACTTACCAACCATCTTATAAACCTCTCTACCTGAATCAAAATTGAGACATCTCCAACCATCTCATAAACCTCCCTGCCCGAATCAAAATTGAGACATCTCCAACTATCTCATAAACCTCCCTGCCCGAATCAAATTTGAGACATCCCTAACTACACCATAAACCTCTCTACCTGATTCAAAATTGAGACTTACTAACCATGCAATAAACTCTGTTTATCCCAAGTTTTCATCACACCAAGGTGGTAACCTGACAAAAACACCATGTTTTTCATAATTGCATATGAAACATGAAAACATTATCTCTGATGAACTCCGTAACTGGACTTGCGGCATATATTTGATTGAAATCTTACCTTTCATTTCTTTCTGCCTACAGCTATGTTCCCAGTCAAAAAACAAAACAAACAATACCGTAAGGTCAAAATATAGGAGAATGAATGGTATCAATTTTGTTTAATATTTTGGCCAGTTTTAACTCTTCACCTTATAAATATATAATGAAATGGCTTAGGCAAATAGTTTAAATCCAGATCAGCTTGCTCTTGATTATTGCTGCTTTGTCTGTAGATATTTGAGTGAGAATATAAGAAGTCTAATACAATATATATTGGTTGCTAACATATAGCATGACAAGGCTTAAAGCCTCAATTTATTTGCTAGTACAGTTTATTTTGTATTTTTAAGTAAAAATTGGCACCCCAAAACCTGATTTGCTTGGAAAAAAATCCATGCCTTTGTGGTGCCCTTGGCCTATTGTATAAAGTAACTGTTACTGACATACAATTTATCTGACTCCCCTGCCCACATCGCATGTGTTTAAGTCCTGGTTGGGCAACTTGTTCCATGTAGAGAGGCATTCTAATTGACCTGTATTGTGCCGATGGTTCAACTCAGAATTTTAATCAATCAAATAACATGGCTGACAGAGGCATAGCCATTTTTCATTAAAGGGGATGTAGTCAAACTTTTAAGTCTTCTGGTCAGAAACTACAATATATTGTGCTGGTGGTTCTACCTAGACATTTGCCTGTCTACCTGGACATGGCAATAATAACTGTAATTGTGTCCCTGCAATGTATTTCTTAAAACAAACTTTTTGCCAAACTAAAACTCCTAGATCCAATTAAAACTGATTGTCTATAGGATTCTTGTGAATGTTACAGATACAGGGATAATTTTCTGTATATAACAGAGGCCTTTTACATGCCATTTAATGGCAAGTCCTGTTGCAAAATAAGCATTCTGTCATTTCACTCCCCCTTCCTCAACGGTTTCAATCTGCATATGAAATAATGCATAAACATTTTGAATGAATTGCCAACAATAACCAAGTGCTCTGTCAAATCAATGCTATTGTATTACAGCACCTCTGAGCCATTACAATCCCGAGGTATGACATTACATTTGCAGAAAATTGGAAGCAAAATGGAGAGAAACCTTGGCCATAATATTAGCTATGCCTTAATATTTTGAGAATAATTATCAGTCTTACGGATAGCCCAACCAAGTATATATCATTCAGAAATAAATATTTCAGAACTTTCAAACAGTTAGGTAGTTACAGATCAATGCAGTTAACTGTTCAATGTTAGATTACTTGTTCAGAAAAGTTTAATTGAACAAATTGATTTACTAAACAACTTACTATTAACTAATTGTGTACCAGTTACCAACGTACAGAAAGTATGAAGATGCATCAAATATTACATAAAAAGTTTACTGCCAGTCAAAATATTATTAAAAAAAATTAGAAAGCAATTGAACAGATGTAGCTTATGTAAGAGGTCTTTGTACAGATATGAGGCTGGTTCAGAATTAAAATGGAAAACTTTTCTAGTTTTGTTTCAAGAGAAGGATACTCAAATACATTGTTAGAAATTAAGCACTTGCTACCTGGTTAAGAAGTTAGTAGCAAGTAACATAGTAGCAAAAACGTTCTCGCAAGGAAAAAATTCTCTCTTCTACCCACTTACAACTCTCAAATCACAGTCCATTCCCATAAGGAGTTACATAGTGATGGGAAATTGGTTGCAAATCATAATTGATCATCGGTTGGAATCGGTTGCCTCTTCCGATGCGATTTCACCGATCAAAATCGATTTATTAATCTACGCAGTGCTACGTTCACAAATGGTTTTTGATTAGTAGCTTACATAATTACTCGATACTAAAGGGTACTTGCTGCCACTTTCTACAAAACTTTTAGTATTTCAATGACCAAATACAAAGTTTTCACTTGCTTTCTATTTTAATATGCTCGTAAATCTCACAAACCGCCATTTTCATTTTTAGAGTTATTTCCCTTTACGGCAGAATAAGTGTAAAAGACAGAACCTGTACCTTTATTTGGAGTGCGTTCGCACTCTTCTGTTAATTTGTTATGAGAGAATGACATTGATTATCGACATTGATAACTTCCGATCATCAGCGCATACTAGAGTTATATTAGGCCTTCTAGCCCTTTCTCCTATCAGCCACCACCTGTTGACAGCTGGTCTGGGGTCAGAGTCTTTCAATGTTTGTTGTCCTGCTATTTTCACCCTCATCAGTAAAGACAGTATCATGAGTATGTCCATGATCTAAGTTTCCAAGTTGCAAAGCAAGTCTGACTTCAATTTAATCATTTAAACAATTTTTCTGTATATTCTGATATACATACATACAATAATACCTTTATTAAGTGTTGATTGGGCTATCGATGATAAGTCTGGTTTTCCCTTTTACGAACTCGCAAATGTCTATTTCTTTTTCGGTTTTGACAGAAGGAAGTATAGATTGCATATACATTAACAGTCTTAAATTATCAATGGGAATTTTCCACACAATATAACCGTAGCATACATGTAATATCGGAGAGACTAATGATGATGGTTTCTTGGCGTTATGCAGATAAAAGGGCACATCGTTCTATTTTCATTTGTTTCCTTGGTGTTACTAAAACTGTAGTTTATGGATGCAGCCAATATCTATCAATTTTTCTCAAAAACATGCCCACTAGCTTACCGTAAATGTTATTTTAAGAACAATTGGAATATCGGTGATTAGACTGGCTTCATGATCACCCAATTTCAAAGAAGCCGGCAATTTATTTTTATTTTACTAGACAGATTACCAAGAAGCAACTACTTGCTTATTAATCCTGAAGTAGATAACAAAATGGGGTGTTGAGGTAGCAAAGTTGCTACTTGCTACTGTTCATTTCAAACGCTGCTTAGGTAACAGCAAAAACAAAATCACAGTTGCATATTGATTGAATTTTAAGTATTAAAGTTAAATTAATTGAATTTTGATTGAATTTCAAAAATTCAAGCTGCATTGATTGAATTTTAAGTATATAAGTTGCATAAGTTCATTTATAAGAAATTATGTTGCATTGATTATATTAAAGTATTAAGGTTTTATTGATTGAATTTTAAGTATTTAAGTTGTGTTGATTGAATTTTAAGTTGCGTATGTTACCAATTTGCATGCCCCTTGGCCTCAGAAAGTCTTTCTTTACGGGTTGTGTGTTTTTTTTAAGCTGGAAAACATTGATGACTGGTGACAATACAGAAAATATGAAATGAATTTATGGGTTCTTAATTTATAACGGAATGAGACCCATGACAAATGATGTATTGTTCTATAAAAATGTGCATTGATCCCCTCCCCATACACACTTTAAGGTTGCAGGCTGCTTCCCCTTTTACTTAATGAAACCTTGTGTAAAACAACACTGGTAAACAATGAAATAAGTGCTGTGTGACACACTTATTTTAATACTTTTAACCAATGCATGAAGCATAGTAATGGAAGCTTTATTTATTTACAATGATAGTATTGCAACCTGTCAACAAACCTCTCTTATTACATAGAGAAGCCAACCATGCAATTCAGAATTTGAGATAAGGTTTACCTAAATCAGGTCTTGAAATCAGTTGACACCGGTTCACTCTTTTTTGGCAGTCTTGTAATAGCTATGCTAATTATGTCTACTGGAGTATAACTGTACCCTACAGATATAGGGACTGATATAGAATCTCTTGTTTACACCCAGAAAACATCAGTTGGCTGGTTAACCCAATTTCAAGAGTAGAGTACCTTGGATTGGATTTGAGTTGTGTCCTTTTGTACATCATACCTACATATAACATTTTGGTCATGTTCAACTATAATATATGAAGGAAGACCCCAAACATATATCAGGTCAGCTGGAAGACGTCATAGAAAAGTTACAACTGCTGCCAGATCTTAAACCTACGCAGAACCGGACTTGTTCACACAATTGGTAGACAGTCCTCTCCATGGACACATAAACAAAGTCTTACCTCATTACCTCAAAATAGGATTCGTCAAAATTCCGGTTACGTGGAAGTATTTTCTAGGTCCCGACATAATATCTTCCTGTTCTATCATAAAAAATTTTGTATATGTCGAAATAAATATGTCGAAAATATTACTTACCTCAAGGTAATTTCCTATTATGTGTACACCCTTTACATCAAGGTTCCCATCTTTGTGACCCAAGATTGCACCCTGTAGAAACATTGTGCCTATAGCTGCAGGCTGTCTGATTGACTGATTCAATATGTGGAACAGTGTCATGTACTCAATTAGACTGTAATAATTCTGCGATTTAATGAAATGGCTTTAATTAATGTCAGCGGCATGTTTTCTGAAGTTTGCAATACATGTTACGCTGTTTTAGCTAATATTTCTTAATTGATTTGTAGCAACATTTCTATCATTATAGCCTAGGGGCATTTATGAGGAGCCCAGGGACTAAACCCCGCCAGTCCATTATACTGACACCGACGAGTCAGGCGTAATGCTGTCTCCTTAGCCCCAAGCGTCAGGAGGGAAGCCACTACTACTAACTTTAAAGTCTTTGGTTTGACCAGGCTGGGGTCATCGTCGGTTTTCCCCCGTTACATTACTCCGCTACGCTGCGTTATGTACCCGTGGGACAATTGGCTAAGAAAATCTCGTAGTCATGAATAATTAATGAGGCAGTTTCATTGGTGCCATAAGGAAACCACCACGGACAACTAGCCAATGAAATTACGTTTTATGACTAAGGTTCGGTTTACCGTTCAAAATGGCGACCTCCATGAGTAAACATGTGCGTTGGTTTCTATTTTTAGTAAGAAAATCCCAGTGTGACGTCATTGAGATTGAAGAGTATTTTATTGTAACATGCGATTTCATTGGAAGAAGATTGGTCTCCCCTGCCTCATGCATATTCATGAAAACGAGATTTTGCTAGTCAAATTTCCCACGGTATGTATGGAGTGTAACGGAAGAAAATACTGTGGTTGCCGACGATGGGCTGGGGTTTGAACCCATGACCTCTCTATCCACAAGCCGACCATTACCACTTGAGCTATATGGCCGGTGAAAGGTTATAGTTACAGAGTATAGACCATTTAAAATCAGTTTTGCAATTCAAACAAAGAAGTATCTTAAACTTAAAACCTATTTTTTTAAAACATGTAATTGAGTAGAACAAAGAGCGGGCTTTATTAAAAATTATCTGAATTTAAAGGAGAAAGCCATCAATTTTACTATATATCTGGCATTTCAACATTTTACTCCTGTTCTGGGGAATTGTACAAAATTCCTGCATTAAAAACTTATACTAAGCCTTATGTAAAGGTTGCCCATAACATTGTCTCAACTGTTCGACAGTGCAAATCAAATGTTCGTTATTTAAAGATAAATAAATGAATACCAGAATGGTTGTGTAATGCGATCTCAAAAGTATGTGGTCACATGGTTTTCTTAATAGGTAACTGTGCAGCATGGCTATTCCTAGAAAATTCATTTTTTGTTATGACAAACGGTCTATACTTTACTTGTCTCATGGATGTAGGGCACCAATAAACAGCATTTTGTCATGACAAACGGTCTATACTTTACTTGTCTTATGGATGTAGGGCACCAATAAACAGCATTTTGTCATGACAAATGGTCTATACTTTACTTGTCCCATGGATGTAGGGCACCAATAAACAGCATTTTGCAGGATATTTTCATGTAACAATAATTTATATGGTTGCATGAGATAAAAATGTCCAAAACTGTCAGATGCTAATTTAACATTCAATTATAAATCAGATCAAACTTAAACCAGATCCGTTATTGCAAAATTTGTGGTTACTGCGTAATATTGACTCATGGGATAATAAAATTCTAAGGATGGTGAGGATTGTTGTTATAATATCATGGAAGGTGTAGAATTAATCAGGATAAAATTATCTCTTCTTGATGACTTTGCATTGTGGATAAATTCAGCAGGAAAATACCAAACAGTAATGCATGATAATAATCTGCATATTATTATGTACTAGATATTTAACAAAAAGACCTACACGTTTCAAATGTAGGTCTGTAAACACATGTCAGTGGTGAAGACAATCCTGTAGACTATAACATGAGAACATTCAATTGGCATTCATTAGTTTTTGACACCGTCATTGTCAAACCCAGGATATTTTACAGTCTTAGAAAGAAACAAATGCATGGATATCATAGACTTGAAGAGGTCTTTTAAGCAATTTGTAAACAGTAAACTGTTCACTAGAACCAGTGAATGTACTTGAAGGTACAGTTTAATATTATCAAATACTAACTTTGAATGAGAAACAGGAAGCTACTATTTATAGCAATAAATAGCTCCACAACCAATATACCATGATAGACAAAAAGGTAAGTAGTAATTGTAGTTGTACCGTGTTGTCAATCTTTGTTAACAAATTTTAACAACAGATAATTGGATAATCATATCCAATTGAACATCAATTTCATTGTTGTTAACATTATGCCAAAATTTGCATAATTGATTACAACTTATAATTGGATGACATATATATTTTCAGTTATATTGTTGGATAATATTTTAATCTTTGATTTGAATATGTTGTATATAAACAGTTCTGATAATTGCACCTTGCATCTCCTTTATAGCAGAATGGGATACAGTGTTGTCTTTTCTTTAAAAAAAAAATGATTAAAAAAAAAAAATGATAGAAATTATTTAATATCTACAGCATGATTTTTTTACCTTAAAACATAATAGACATTAATTGTAAAAATGAAACCTCAGAAGAACTTATAAGCATGGAGATTCATAATATTTTTATTTTGCATAGCACCGACACAATTATGTTTATATTGACGATGTTCACCTATTATTGATGTGAGAAGGCCTGGGACAAATGTCTCAGTAACATCACTCATAACTCATAATATACAGGAGAATTTCTTCAGTAAAATATAAAATGAACGTGAAAATCTTAGCATTGAAATATTTCTTCATGTGTAAGCAGAGATCAGCTGAGAGAATTGATTGACTTGCATTTATAAAGTATTCCTTTACAGTGTTGCTTTGGTAAATAATATATAAAATCCAAGTAAGGTAAGTTTCTATGGATCACTTTGTTTAAAAAAATTACCTCTTTATATAAAAGTATGATTGACAATTATAAATAAGAATTAATTTGTATGTTTCCCTCTACAAGCCGTTATACATTGATGCAACAACTGAATGCTTCCAGCACTCCTCTCATACTACTTCATCAGATCTCAAGGACTTTGCTTTGCTAAACATGTACCACATGTACAACAGAATACAAAACATTGTGAAGATGTGTACATTAAGATGTAAACAAGGCTACAGAGCCCACAGATTTATCCCACAGATCCTGTTGGGAGCTAGAAGATCAAAATCCACGCTGATTTATTTTTGTTTATTAGGATTAACCCACAAGGGTTAAAATTTTAATTACATACTATCACATTGCCGACTGTCCTTAATCTGCCTTAAGTAAACACCATTTTTGGTATCTGAAAGGTCTGGTTGTAAACTACCCTATCCCCCCACTCCCTTTTCCCACAAATTTATGTCGAGGTCATTTAGCACAAATTTCAAAGCATATTTTAAAATATTGAAATTGTATTTGTCTCAAAATCTCATTGGTGCAAGCTGTAGAGTGATGAACTGCCATAAAGGAGGGACATGTATTCGAATCCCAGCAAATCAAGCACTATTTATTTTTTAATCTTTTACATTTAGTCCTCTTTCTGTTTTCCCTAGCTATCGTGCTTGCCTACCACACATTTAATAGGTCTGTTTTGTAGTACACATGGTTTAAAAACCTTATTGGGAATGTTTGTTATTTAAGACATTAGGGATATGGGTTGAAGTTTGTTTACATAATGACAATATTCAGGTGTTAAGATGACTGCCTCTACCCCAGTTGTTTACAGCCCTGATAAATCAATGTCTGTCTCAAGGTCAACCAAACCTTGTACCATAACTGTGCCATAAATACTGATGTTGGCACAGTCAGGTTGTTTTGTCATACTGGCACATTTCTTGTAAACAAGGTAATGAGATAGCAGGTTTGGATGTTCTTGTTTACTGCTGGATGTCATGACACTGGCAGATATCCTGCATAAGGGTTCAAGATTAAAATTACCATAAATATCTCAACAGTCAGATTTTAGATAGTCATGAGTCATAATTCATGGGTTGACTTGTAACTTATGACTTCTGCAGGTGGTCTGATGGCCAGTTATATATTTTTACTATTCCTTCTAAAAGTCTGCCAGTCCTTCACTCAGTGTGGTAAAAGGAAGTTTTCTAATGCTTTGTCATACAATCAATTCATGGACAATGCAAAACACATCACCTGGATACAGGTGTTACAACAATAGCTATTTATAAATGTATCTTTTCCATATTCTATACCACTTTATGGCAGTAATTCTAAATACGAGTTCTATGTTCAAGTTACCTTCACCAAACTATTTTATTAAAGGTGGTATCTGGCAGTTTAAACCTACATTATTTTCATCAAACATCTTAAACTTTTTGTGACCTGAACAGATTTCACAAAAAGCTGTTTGACATCTGCCTGAAAAAGCCTCAATCGTCATAACAAACATGTATTTCTTATCTGAGCCACGCTGCACAGTTTGCTATTTCTAAACCAAGAAAAAAACCTTACCACTTACGTTTTAGCTCATCCATGTCATCTGCTGTGACGCCATTGTCTATTTTTAGCAGGAATATCCCTATCGACAAAAAATATGCACAAGTACCCCAAACAGAGGTCAGATATTGTTACATAAACAGATATAGGCAAACTGTTGGATAACACCTTATTTTCTAAGATTTGTTCTCAGTTGATGTTACAGTTTCTTTCCCCAGCTATTATCACATGTTTATTTCCAATATAATCACTAAATATCAAAGTATATCGAGGGAAAAAAAGAAAAATATGGTTTAAAAAAAAATCCACATTGCAATTTTTTAAATAGTCATTAAAAAAAAAGTTTTATATTCTTGTTTTACATGCAGGTTTGCTCAAAATGTCCAACAGAAGAACGTTTACCATAGTGTACATTTTAACTGTTATTATGTTTTTTAGCTCACCTGAGCACAATAGGCTCAAGGTTAGCTGTTCTGATACCACTTTGTTTGTTGTCTACCCTGCAGCACCAGTAATTTATTTCTGAGCTTACAATTTGATTGAATCTTCACCAAACTTAGAATATTTTTCTGTATGAAATCTTGATTAAATTTGGAACAGGGTCTCATTGGGCCATAAGTAGTTAAATCCTAAACTCTGTGTGAACAGTACTTAGAATGTCATGATATTTATTGCCCAATATTCTCGATTGCATGAAATCTTTGATGAGCAAATAACTGGGTCATGAGGGTTAATAAAGTAGGTAACCATGGACAATTCCTAGAAAAGCCTTGTGAACTCCATCAGGCTTCATTTATTGCAAAATTTTAACCAAATTTAGTAAGAATATTTGTCGTGATATTTTAGATTAATTTGTGACTGAGGCAGTTAGACTCCAAAAGTAGGTCACTACAAGTAGGATACTTATTTATGTCACAATCTTCATTAACCTTGGTCAGAATATTTGATAGCATGGTATCTCATATGAGTTATAAACATGGGGTCAAGAAGTAGGTGACTAGGGTAAATTCTAGAAAAAACCTATTAAATACGCTAGAGATCACAAATATGACCTAATCTTTATAAAACTTTGTCAGATTGTCTGCATGAAAACTTTAATGAGTTTTTAACTTGCTCATGTTGAGTCTAAAAGAAGGTCACTAGGCCAAATAAGCTCAAACAACCTTGTGAATTCCGCACAGAACTTTATCATAACCTTTATCTGCATGGATGTCATGATTGATTAATGAAATATTGTGCAAAGATTTGTTAAGTAGTAACCTGTCATCACTAGATGCTAAAGACATGATTGAGTATATTTAGTCATGTGATATGATGTGTTAAAGCATACTGAAAGTGCACTCTTCAGGTGAGCAGAGCAATTCAGGCCCATCATGACTGTCGTGTTACTGATATCCAGTTAGTTTTTTTACCTTATATAGGAACAGCCATTTAAAGGCCCCTTCCCCTCAGAAAATAAGCCTTGTTTTTCCCTAAAAATGAAAATTCCCTTGCCATAAACTTAAGTTAAACTTGCACATTTTTTTCTCCTGTTTTAATAAAATACTGTAAAATTTTCCCCTTCTCAAAGGTTTCAGTCCCTATCTTCTTTTTCAGAACACTCCCCACCCCCTTTTTCCCAATTTCTGCTATTATTCATTGGTTTATTCTGTATATTTTTCAGGGATTTTTCCGTCGCAGCATCCAACAAAAGATTCAGTATCGACCGTGTTTAAAGAACCAGCAATGTAACATCATGAGGGTCAATCGAAATAGATGTCAGTACTGTCGGTTGAAGAAATGTATCGCTGTTGGAATGTCCAGAGATGGTGAGTGTTGCTGTAATAAAATAGAGTTTATTTTATTAAAAGAGGCCTTCAAGTGGTTTTAATTATGGCCCCATATTTATGGCCCAATCTTCATTAGACTTCATCAGAAATTTGTCTGTATGAAACTGGGTCACACAGAGTCAAAAAGTAGGTCACTGGGTAAAATTTCAGATTTTGTATAAAAACATTAAAGGCCACAATTATGACTAAACTTGATCAGAATATTTGTCTGCATGGAACCCTAAATAAGTTCTTAGCTAGTTAAAGTGTGTGTGTGTGTGTGGGTGGGTTGGGGGGGGGGTGCAGTGGGACCTCAGGTAAGTACCGTATTTTGCGGAATATAGCCCGCAACTTTTTTTCTCAAGATGGCGGCCTGCGGGGAATATTCCAGTGCGGGGAATCTGTTGACAAAATCCATTTTTGTCAGCTGCCACTAACCTAAGATCAGGGAAATTGAATGCAGGCTTAACTGAACTCCTTAACCTTTTTGCCGCTTAAAAGTGCGACCTTCAGTTTTTGCAGAGGACATTTACTGCATACTGGGGTCAGAATTAAGGACCGTCTCACAAAGATTTGCAACCACTTTGGTCTACAAGTGTAAAATAAACAGTTTCGTGTATCAGATGGTGGTTCATAATTTACAGCATACTGGGGTCAGATTTAAGGACCATCTCACTAAAATTCGCAACTACTTTCGTCTCCAAGCGTAACGTGAACAGTTTCGAGCATCGGATGGTGGTTCATAACTATTTTGCATACATGTATATGCACTCGTTCTTGATGCTTTATGTGACTTTTCAGTTATGTATATTAGCGGAGACTTTAGCGGGGACCTTGTGAAAGACAAAAAAGATTAGTTGTGTAAATTTTAGCTAATAAATAGCAAACTAGAACAATATGATAAAGATAAACAACAGAATTTAAAAACTAGACGGGCCGATTTCAGTTCTCTTTCGCATAGCTGACTACTTCAAGCTTGAAGCCGCCAGTGTAGTTTCCAATTTTGGGTAAAAGTATATACCGATTCCCAGTATGGTATGTTGTTTGCATTTCTGTTTTAATACATATCACGCCGATAATTACGCTGCACAGTTACATCAATCAATCATCTGTAATTGTCACTTTTGTCGGTAACATTACTTAACAAACAATATTTTACTTTCTTTCTAATGCCACTGCACGGCAATTAATTTTTTGCACGTATCAGCCTATCGTGCCCTGATTTTTCCAATTAAACACTTAATGCGTTAACATCAAAATAACCACTCCTAACGTATTGCACCATCCCATTGTCTATAAATAGCTCTCACTTCCCAGACAAAAGGTCAGCTTTTGTGTTACAGCAGAAAGCGAGAAGGATTATCGATCGATATATGCATTGTAGTGTTAGGTAACACTGTGTAGGTAACGCTGACTTGGTGTGCTACAGTTGACACGTGTTTGACCTGGGAATATGGCTTCTTTACACATAAATTATCAGCACAAAGGGTGCGGGGAATATTCCGCTGCGGGTTATATATTAACAAAATTTAAAAAAAAACATTAAAAAAGGGCCATGCGAGGTTTATTCCAAGGGGGGTTGTATTCCCCAAAGCACGGTACTAGAAAATCATTTGAACATGCTAGAAACAGTCTACAAAACTTTGTCAGAATGTTTGCAGGAACTGAAGATGAGTTTGCCAGGTAGACCCTCTACTCCCTTTTGTGTATTTTGTGTTATTTTTTAATCTGAATTTTAGCAATCCTTAAAAGTATTTTTACATTTTAATCTTTCTAGCTGTAAGATTTGGCAGAGTCCCCAAAAAAGAAAAAGCACGGATCATCGAGCAGATGCAAAAGTCTAATCTTCAGATGGCGACCACAGCAATGTCTTCGGTCCTTGTTAGCACCCAGGATCTTGTCCAATCAGTGTTGTTGGCCCACAAACAGACCTGCAATTTGGGTCAGGAAAAATCAAAATTGATGAGAGATATTGCACTGCTTCAGAATGACTTTGTGGACTGTCCTGCTCATATGGTAAGAATATTTTAGGAAGTTAAATTTTAAGATTTTAAGTTGTACAGGTGTAGAACTGATAAACCAGATATTCTCTAATTTCTGGTTAAATCTAGTAAGAGATGAATCCCTGCCACTAAACAATGTTGTATACACTACTTATAGTGTAATTACTTTACATTGTTAAATGTTTGTGGAAATGGCTTTTCAATCATTAAGATGTTTTCTTATGTTTTCCTATCAAAACAGAAGACCAATGTAAAAAGATTGTGAGATATTGTGTCTTAATAAAGCTGAATCAGTTATAGAATGATTTTGGAACACCTTTCCTATCCATTCAGATCACTGATATAAAATGGTGTTGTGGCACTTTTCCTACTGAAACAGGTTACTGATATAAAATGATTTTGGCACATATTTCCTGATAAACAGTTGACTTATGTAGACTGATTTTAGGACCCTTTTCCTATCAAAACAGATCACAGCTGTTCTTATTAAAATGGATAACAGATATAGACTTATTTTGGTGCACTTTTCTTGTTAAATTAGATAACCAATAAAGAATTATTTTGGGTCACTTTTCTTTTTAAGCTAGATAAGATATACAATAATTTTGGGGCACTTTTCTTGTTAAACTAGATAACAGATATAGAATCATTTTGGTGTCTTCGTGACTCATGCTATGCCACCTGATCAGTTATTTTTGAAAACTATATACCATTAAATGCAGCACTGATACCCTGCAGAAGGAATTCATAAAATTGATATTTATGTACAATAAATGTCATATTCCTATTTTCAGAACTAAAAATGCCACTCAAATCTCATCATAGTACAATATGATAATTACAACTGTTCATGTATTTGATCATTGCAGGAATAATCCTAATTGTTGGCATTAATCTTGATCTGTCAATCAGTCTATTAATTGCCATACTAAGGTCTATTTAGACACAATGTGAAAGCACTGAAGAGAAGGGGGAAAAAAGAATTATGATTATATTTATTCACCTTTGATTTATTCTGAATAATATTACACCTTTTTATCCTAATAATATTTTTCTTTTTGATATTTTTCTTCAGGCCTGCCCTTTAAACTCAAATGCTGGGAATGAATCTACAGACAACCAAGATTTCACGGATTTTTCCGAATTCTTCGGCCCAGCCATCAAATCTGTTGTAGACTTTGCCAAGCTGATACCTGGCTTTATGCTATTAAGCAGTGATGATCAGATCACTTTATTAAAGGTAATTACAATTAAGATTGTTTTCTTAAAATGTTTCACTATGTTTTTGTACTTATATTTCCAGAATATGCTGTACAGTTGCTACAGGTCAAGTTAATAACTTGAGTAAGAATGATCTTTTCATGTACATCTAACATGTTCTCTTTTGAAACATTTTTCATTATTTTTTCTTCCATTGAAGTGACAGCAGTCATATGCTATGAATGTTGTTTATTTTTTTCCAGGCTGCTACATTTGAGGTTCTACTTGTTCGGATGGCCTGTTTATTTGACAGCAAATCAAATACCATGATGTTTGCTAATGGTCGTTTGTTTAAACGCCAACAACATGAGGTAAGAACCCACTATTCTTGTGTTTTTTGTTTTTGTTACATGTCATATAAAATTTCACCTTTGTACTTTATCAGACTATAACACATCTGCCAGAAGGGCCTAAGCAGACATGTAATGCCTTGGCCCCTCATGGCGTGGGTTTGAGCCCTGGTTTAGGTGAGAATTTTCAATATAGAATGGTCCTCCTGTTGACATCTGGCTACCTAGACACTTCAAGGTCTTCCAATGCCAATAAAAAGCTGGATGTTCCCAGTTTGATCATAATTGTTTCCATGCAATGCATGAAACAACAAACAAAAACTTCCTTTGCCCCATTTTAAGTACCAGACAGGGCAAAAAAGATATCTGGGAAGACTTCCAGCTGACCTTCAATGACTCTGTTGTTCTCTCTCAGAGCTTTTCTCCATCATTAACTGTAGATGACAATAATTTGATATAAAGCAATCCACTATCTTCTGTCTCTGCTTATTATATGGTACTTAAAGACTTCACATATACATTGAACTCTCAGTAGAATAATATCACTCAGTTAACATCCCAATCACTACTTAACAGACGTGGGAAACAGTGCCTGTTTTAAGTTTGCAACTATTGGGGTGGCGGTTACAAGGTTTGCAGATGGTTTATCTGTGCTTGGTGGCTTGCCTGGGGTGCCATGAGCAACTTATATCTTACTGTTTCTTACCTTCATCTGTAAAACTTTTTCTATAACAAGATGTATGCTTTTTACTTGTTTTTGTATAACATGATGTATTTATCCTGTTTTTGTCTAGCTCTCGTCGAGTGTAGGTTTCCTTCTAGACTCCATGTTTGACTTTGCTGAACGATTCAATGAGTTGAGGCTCACTGATGATGAGGTAGCATTGTTCTCTGCTGTCGTTCTCCTTTCTCCAGGTGGGTGCATCAAAGTAACAAAAAATTATACTCTTATACTGAGAGGTAGCATCGCCAACTTGTATCTCCTCTAATGACTCGGCCTCTCACACTGTGGCCTTCCAGCCGATCTGCAGTGCACAACCAGTGATTATTGTAATCTAGACATCTATGTATTAATGGATTTTTTAACCAGGAAAAAGATCTTGTTGTAAAGTTATGCTATCAAGCCAATGTTTAGTCTCGCAACTTGAGCATTTTTGCACCATGATTATTGGGTTTATATCTGTATGTCTAATTGACAGATAAAAACATTTATGGACATACTGTTAATTTCATACTACTTAACAAAGAATGAGCATGCTGATCAACAACAATACATAATGCTGCAGTAGGAAGGAATATTAAGAGCTTGCCATTGGTTAATTATAAAATCCAAACAACATTATTACAGCTGTTACCTACCTTAAGTACAGGTAAGCAGGACTTGTAAACAATCCTGACCTTACACGCAAGGCCATTATTTATATAGGCACAGAGGCTGTTTTGCCTGGACTTTAAAACATTTAATGTAGTACATGAGCTAACTTTGCACACATTTTTTGTACATTAACATAATTTTAACACTGGTTAAAAGGTCGCACCTTATGTACATGACTCCTTTTTTTATCATGCATAGAAACTTGTTGTTTTTTTAGTGCCCTTCTGGCTTTGTTAACTCCAGCTAGATATTATCCTATGTTATCACACATGCTTTTATTAACAACCCTCTCCACCTTAACTTAATATTTATTATCTTTCCCTCCTGCCATGGTATCTTTATCAATACCCTTTTCCCTCCTGCCATGGTATCTTTATCAATACCCTTTTCCCTCCTATCATGGTATCTTTATCAATACCCCTTTCCCTCCTATCATGATATCTTTATCAATACCACGTTCCCTCCTATCATAGTATTTTTATCAATACCACATTCCCTCCTATCATGGTATCTTTATCAATACCCAGATCCCTCCTATTATGGTATCTTTATCAATACCCAGATCCCTCCTATCATGGTATCTTTATCAATACCCCGTTCCCTCCTATCATGGTATCTTTGTCAATACCCCGTTCCCTCCTATCATGGTATCTTTATCAATACCCCGTTCCCTCCTATCATGGTATCTTTATCAATACCCAAATCCCTCCTATCATGGTATCTTTATCAATACCACGTTCCCTCCTATCATAGTATTTTTATCAATACCCAGATCCCTCCTATTATGGTATCTTTATCAATACCCAGATCCCTCCTATCATGGTATCTTTATCAATACCCCGTTCCCTCCTATCATGGTATCTTTATCAATACCCCATTCCCTCCTATCATGGTATCTTTATCAATACCCCGTTCCCTCCTATCATGGTATCTTTATCAATACCCAAATCCCTCCTATCATGGTATCTTTATCAATACCACGTTCCCTCGTATTATAATCTTTTTCAACACCCATCTGCCCCCTTTTCAGACCGTCCAGGTGTGCGTCAGGTAGATCAAGTAGAGAAGATCCAGGCCAAGTTAACGGACAGTCTACAAAACATGATCAATGCCAACCATAAACAAGATAGCACACTCTTTGCCAAACTACTCATGAAGACAACAGATCTGCGAACACTCAATGCCCTACATGCTGAGAAAACTGTTGGTATGTATATATTAAAAGACTAAAAGCAAAGCAACTTTAAAGAATTAAGCAAATATATATGAATAAAAGTGATATGAATTGAAATTAGCCCTATTTGAGGCAGAGTGAATTTAGAAGTTCACGGCATTAATATGCTGTTCATGTTATTGTTGTGTCAAGTAAAATATCAGATTGACTAAATTGTGATCCCAAAATGTATTTCAACCAAGGACCATGATAGATCACACTTACATGTTTGCCTTGGGGATTTTATATAGGTATGGCAAAGGTTTTGACATCAGTACATGGTTTATTGGCTACTATCTACGCAATATTTGGGGACATTAGACCTTTCATTAGATATATTTTAAACAAAAATGCAAAGGCATCAGAGTTCTGTAGTCTTATTTCTAGGTTTCATCCTTTTTACTTTTTAAATCATAAACTGAATGTATTAAGAATAAATATTTAGCAAAAATAGAAAATTGAGTAATACAGGCATTGTTATGGAGAAAAAACACCTCTGAAGGATTGTAATTGAGAAAATAAAGGTGAGGGGTTGTTACTGAGAAATTTAAGCTGAAGACTTGTTGTAAAGCTGAGGGATTGCCATAGAGAGCATACAGCTAAGGGATTGTCATGGAGAGCATACAGCTGAGGGATTGTCATGGAGAGCATACAGCTGAGGGAATGTCATGGAGAGCATACAGCTGAGGGAGTGTCATGGAGAGCATACAGCTGAGGGAATGTCATGGAGAGCATACAGCTGAGGGATTGTTATGGAGAGCATACAGCTGAGGGATTGTCATGGAGAGCATACATGTGAGGGATTGTCATGGAGAGCATACAGGTGAGGGATTGCCATGGAGAGCATACAGCTGAGGGATTGCCATGGAGAGCATACAGCTGAGGGATTGCCATAGAGAGCATACAGCTAAGGGATTGTCATGGAGAGCATACAGCTGAGGGATTGTCATGGAGAGCATACAGCTGAGGGAATGTCATGGGCAGCATACAGCTGAGGGAATGTCATGGAGAGCATACAGCTGAGGGAATGTCATGGAGAGCATACAGCTGAGGGAATGCCATGGAGAGCATACAGCTGAGGGATTGCCATAGAGAGCATACAGCTGAGGGATTGTCATGGAGAGCATACAGCTGAGGGAATGTCATGGGCAGCATACAGCTGAGGGAATGCCATAGAGAGCATACAGCTGAGGGAATGTCATGGAGAGCATACAGCTGAGGGAATGTCATGGGCAGCATACAGCTGAGGGAATGTCATGGAGAGCATACAGCTGAGGGAATGTCATGGAGAGCATACAGCTGAGGGATTGCCATGGAGAGCATACAGCTAAGGGATTGTCATGGAGAGCATACAGCTGAGGGATTGCCATAGAGAGCATACAGCTGAGGGAATGCCATGGAGAGCATACAGCTGAGGGATTGCCATAGAGAGCATACAGCTGAGGGATTGTCATGGAGAGCATACAGCTGAGGGAATGTCATGGGCAGCATACAGCTGAGGGAATGTCATAGAGAGCATACAGCTGAGGGAATGTCATGGAGAGCATACAGCTGAGGGATTGCCATGGAGAGCATACAGCTAAGGGATTGTCATGGAGAGCATACAGCTGAGGGATTGCCATGGAGAGCATACAGCTGAGGGATTGCCATGGAGAGCATACAGCTGAGGGATTGTTATGGAGAGCATACAGCTGAGGGATTGTCATGGAGAGCATACAGCTGAGGGAATGTCATGGAGAGCATACAGCTGAGGGAATGTCATGGGCAGCATACAGCTGAGGGAATGTCATGGAGAGCATACAGCTGAGGGAATGTCATGGAGAGCATACAGCTGAGGGATTGTTATGGAGAGCATACAGCTGAGGGATTGTCATGGAGAGCATACAGCTGAGGGAATGCCATAGAGAGCATACAGCTGAGGGAATGTCATGGAGAGCATACAGCTGAGGGAATGTCATGGAGAGCATACAGCTGAGGGATTGTTATGGAGAGCATACAGCTAAGGGATTGTCATGGAGAGCATACAGCTGAGGGATTGTCATGGAGAGCATACAGCTGAGGGATTGTCATGGAGAGCATACAGCTGAGGGATTGTCATGGAGAGCATACAGCTGAGGGATTGTCATGGAGAGCATACAGCTGAGGGATTGCCATAGAGAGCATACAGCTGAGGGAATGCCATGGAGAGCATACAGCTGAGGGATTGCCATAGAGAGCATACAGCTGAGGGATTGTCATGGAGAGCATACAGCTGAGGGAATGTCATGGGCAGCATACAGCTGAGGGAATGTCATAGAGAGCATACAGCTGAGGGAATGTCATGGAGAGCATACAGCTGAGGGATTGTCATGGAGAGCATACAGCTGAGGGATTGCCATGGAGAGCATACAGCTGAGGGATTGCCATGGAGAGCATACAGCTGATGGATTGTTATGGAGAGCATACAGCTGAGGGATTGTCATGGAGAGCATACAGCTGAGGGAATGTCATGGAGAGCATACAGCTGAGGGAATGTCATGGGCAGCATACAGCTGAGGGAATGTCATGGAGAGCATACAGCTGAGGGAATGTCATGGAGAGCATACAGCTGAGGGATTGTTATGGAGAGCATACAGCTGAGGGATTGTCATGGAGAGCATACAGCTGAGGGAATGTCATGGAGAGCATACAGCTGAGGGAATGCCATAGAGAGCATACAGCTGAGGGAATGTCATGGAGAGCATACAGCTGAGGGATTGTTATGGAGAGCATACAGCTGAGGGAATGTCATGGAGAGCATACAGCTGAGGGATTGTTATGGAGAGCATACAGCTGAGGGAATGTCATGGAGAGCATACAGCTAAGGGATTGTCATGGAGAGCATACAGCTGAGGGATTGTCATGGAGAGCATACAGCTGAGGGAATGTCATGGAGAGCATACAGCTGAGGGATTGCCATGGAGAGCATACAGCTGAGGGATTGTCATGGAGAGCATACAGCTGAGGGATTGTCATGGAGAGCATACAGCTGAGGGAATGCCATGGAGAGCATACAGCTGAGGGATTGTTATGGAGAGCATACAGCTGAGGGATTGTCATGGAGAGCATACAGCTGAGGGATTGGCATGGCAAGAGAAAATGAAGCAAACAGATTGTTATGGAGTTAATATAGCTGAAGGATTGGTTTGAGGATAATAAAGCTGGGGGATTATTATGGAGAAATCAAAGCTACAAGATTGTTAAGGAAAAAATAAGTCTGAGGAATTATTATGGGGAAAATAAAGCTGAGGAATTGTTTTGGAAGAAATAAAAAAAGCTGAGAGCCTGCAATGGAGAAAATAATGCTACAAGATAGTTAAGGAAGAAGAAAAGCTGAGGAAGTGTTATGGAGAAAATAAAGCTGAGGGATTGTTATGAGGTAAATAAGTCTAAGACACTGCCATGGAGAAAATATAGTAAGGGGTCATTATGGGGGAAATAAAGCTGAGGGATTGTTAAGGGGAAAATAACGCTGAGGGATTGTTATGGGAAAAATAAAGCAGAGGGATTGTTAAGGGGAAAATAAAGCTGAGGGATTGTTATGGAGAAAATTAAGCTGAAGAGTTGTTATAAGTCCTCACCATATGTCATTCACAACTAATTTTTGGCCTTTTTTGTTTCAGCTGCCCCTACTGATGACAATAGCAACACTGACATGCACGATTCCCAGGGAGATTCCAGGTGTGTTTTTTATCTATAGTGAATCACGTCCCTTTATCCAGTGTGCAGCATCAATCAAAATCCTGTAAACTAAGTTCCTTCTAAAATCACTGGCCCTGAACTTTATCATAAGTATCTTCAGGCAGGGGACATAAAAGTCAGTTGAGCTGAATTTTCTGTTTCACAACCAAGCACTAAGTCTTGAAAATCTACTTTTCTGAAGGTCAGATTTAAAAAAACAAAACACTTTAGTTACATGGTAGTTATCTAAATATGTTCAAAGCATTTTGTTATGGTTATAAAACATGACTGAAGGGAGTAAGCGGGTACTTTTTAGCTCAACCTGAGCACAATGTGCTGAAGGTGAAATTTTCAGATACCCTCTTCTGGTGTCCATCTTGCGGCATCAATAATTGCTCGTGGACATGCTAGAGGCTACAGGTTTTATCCAAGGCCTGATCAAACTTAGTTAGAATGTTTGTCTGCAAGAAATCTTGGATGCAAATTATAATTGGGTCACATGGGATCAAAAACTAGGACAAAATGCCAAATTTTAGAAAAACTTTGTGAACAAGCTTAAGACCACATTTATGTCCCAATCTTCTCTAACTTAGTCAGAATATTTGTCTGCATGAAAAACCTTGACTGAGTTTGTCACTGGGCCACGTGGGGTCAAAAAGTAGGTAGGTCACTAGGTCAGATCATAGAAAAGCACTTGTGAGCGCAATAGAGCAGACATTTAGGCCCAATTTTCACTAAACTTGTCCAGAATGTTTGTCTCTAAGAAATCTTAAGTGAGTTCGTAAACAGGGTCACATGGAATCGAAAACTAGGTCACTAGGTCAAATTTTAGAAAAACTTTGTGAACATGCTTATAGGCCACATTTTGGCCCAATCTTCACAAACTTGGCCAGAATGTTTGCCTGTATTAAACCTTAGATATAGTTTTGAACTGGTCACATGGATTCAGTAGGTCACTAGGGAAAAATTCTAGAAAATGTTATTCAGCCTAGTGGCCGCACTTATGGTCCAATCTTTACCATAGTTTCTAAAGTAAATACCAGGTAAGTCTTTATTACTTAACTCAAGTTATGAGCCTGCTAAAAGCCTGTGTCCTCAGGGGATCGATTAAGGGCCATCATGGCCCTCTTATTACATATAAAACGTGGCAGAAGGTAGCAAGCCGGTACTATACTTTTTATATTTACCTAAGAACACACCATTCAGTAAACAGTGATCATTATTATCTTCCTATTTATTTAGTCAATATAATAATGCCAGAGACAATATAGGCTTTCATTGTATTTTTTTGTTTGTATGTACCTCTGCTGTATGTCCTCTTCACTCACTTTCAGATCGGAAGATTCCCCCTCAGATTCCTCCTCAGTTACTACCCACACATCCTCTGCCTCTGGCATGGATATGTCACAATATGACAGCAATGGCTCCTTGAATCACTTCTCCACCACATCTCAACGATTCCCCTGCACAGATTCACCACAAGGCCAGGTAGTTTTAAAGACGCCATATGGCACATTCTACCGTGAAGACACTGGATATTATGGTCTGATTCCTGAACAACCCTAGACGCCGATGCCACACACTAGATCGAGACTCTCAGATATCTCGGCCACGTCTTCATACGATAGAAGAAGGCACCAAGAGAAGGTTCACCATGGATAGGGAATATATTAACAAAATGGTGACAAAACTCAGTGATCGATTAGAGAAACGCAGTGGTATGAACAGCATGCCTGTGTCATGTACAAGCTCTGCAGCATCATCACCAGTTCCAATCCTTGAAGAACAAATGGCATTTCTCAATGGAAACCGAGACTTCATTCCAATTTCTACCCCTGACTCAAGCACCTGTAGCTCTCGACGAACTAGTCCTGCTTTCCTGAAGGATACGCTTCAACCATTTGCATCTTCGCCGAACTCACCCCGCCCTCGATCTGATTCCTTTGGAACAGGAGAGGATATTGGTCCAATGCGCCCTAGATGTTCGAGTTTTCATATGAATTCAGAGGGTCACGCAGCCCAAGGACGACCATATTCAAATGAATATGAATATTCATCACCTGAAAGTCAACATTATCGAATGGCAGCTGAAATGAGAAGGGGCAGTGTGGGAGCGTCATATAACCTTCATGCGAGGAAAAAGTCGCTTCTTGTAGATCGTCACCCTGGATACTTGAATCAGCTGCCAGAAATGATGTTCCGAAAAACTGATCTGCAGCGGATCACCACTAGCACAGGAGGACCAGAAAAAGGTTAGAATAAAATTATTTGAACAAATAATAACTGCTTTTATAATAGTTTAAATCTTTTTAAAAATAATTTTAACTGTAACTTTGGGTTTATTAAGCGGTTACTCTCACTATAGGCTGAAATTAAACTTCTTTTTTACTTTTGCCATATAGTTATTTAAATCTCCTTTTTTCTACTAACTGCTGTGTTTATATTCACCTTCTAAACCATTCATTTTGTATAATTTGCAGCTGCAGCAAATAGGTGGCTCAGAGAGTGCGTTTGAACATGTGCAGCAAATGTCACTTGGTGTTCCCCACGATGCGTGGAATCAATCCCTCCTGAAGAGAGAACTGCAAGAGCCACCCATCGTCTCGGTAACTGCACCTGTTGATGAACCACAAACTGATCCACCGTGCACACCAGCACTTATCCCACGCCGAAACTCTGGTCAGCAAGAACCTGTCCTCCCTCCTAGTCATGACATGATGCAGAGTCCCGAGTGTGATAATAAAGGCGAAGATGTGTATCACAAAAAGTTTGATAAATTAAGGAAGCACCTAAGTATGGGTCACCCATCATCAGCAGCAAATACTCAACAGCAGCAGCAGTATCAGCCGAGTCATCAACAACAGCAGCAGCAGCAGCAACATCAATCCCAAACATCACAGCAAATGATGTTGGGATCATCATCAACATTATCATCATCATCAGCAGCAGTAGCCACGATGAGTGAAGAGAGTCAACATGCTCGACAGATGGAGAACCTTAGCATTGCAGATGAAGAGAAAATGGACACAGACTATGGTGATGAAAGTGCTAAACTAGAGATGGTAAAAGAAGAGAAACCAAAATCTGCAGGGGAGGCCCATCCCCAACTCTTGGCTCAGTTACAAACAGGCCCACAATTCTCCCCGGTGCTCCGTCCTGCCTTTCACACACCAGCATTTCCGCAGCAGCCACAAAACAGCACCACCTTGCATCAGTACGAGTTAAACAAGACCCAGGAAAGGGATACCACTCATATGATAAACAAACAGCCGTACGGACAACCCGGAGTTGCATTAACAGTACCACAGGGTCTTCATCCTAGTCGATCATCACCGACGCTCGGCTCGAACAGAATTAACTGCACTAAGTTCTCTCAAAATTCTCCAGCTTTCTCATCAATAAACAGTCTATCGCAGTCATTCATGTCAGCTGAAAGTCACACAAGTAGTGCTGTGTCATATTTAAAAGATAAACTTTTACGGAAATATCCAGCAGTTGAGGCGGCTTTAGATGCCCCACTAAATGGGCACAATATTCAAAATGGGGCTAAGTGTTGCACAGCAATTTGTTGCTACTAGCAACAACATGGTTGGCTCCCATCTTGGATTTATGATGGCTGGTACCCACCCCCAACATCAGGCTGGTCCTGGTATGTACTCACCGATGTTTATAAAACAAGATGGAATGGTTCCTAATTTCAATCAACATCTAGCAGGCATGCAGCAATTGGCATATGGGAACCAGGAAGGAGCTAGGTGAGGCTTTTGGTTTGAAGTTATTTTTATTTTTTTATATATATATATTTTTTTTCATTATTTATTTTGAAGGACTTGGAAGAAATACTTGTTTGTTTTTGTTACATCAAACAGAGCCAATTATGGTTGTCCAGCTAATTATTGATGGAGGAAGACGTCGGATATAAGTATGGGTAGAATCACTGGAGCACCTTAGGTAAGCTGGAAGGTCTTGGATATAAGTCTGGGTAGAACCACTGGTGCACCTTAGATAGGCTGGAAGGTCTCGGATATAAGTCTGGGTAGAACCACTGGTGCACCTTAGATAGGCTGGAAGGTCTCGGATATAAGTCTGGGTAGAACCACTGGTGCACCTTAGATAGGCTGGAAGGTCTCGGATATAAGTCTGGGTAGAACCACTGGTGCACCTTAGATAGGCTGGAAGGTCTTGGATATAAGTCTGTGTAGAACCACTGGTGCACCTTAGATAGGCTGGAAGGTCTTGGATATAAGTCTGTGTAGAACCACTGGTGCACCTTAGATAGGCTGGAAGGTCTTGGATATAAGTCTGTGTAGAACCACTGGTGCACCTTAGATAGGCTGGAAGGTCTTGGATATAAGTCCTGGGGTAGAACACTGGTGCACCTTAGATAGGCTGGAAGGTCTTGGATATAAGTCTGTGTAGAACCACTGGTGCACCTTAGATAGGCTGGAAGGTCTTGGATATAAGTCTGGGTAGAACCACTGGTGCACCTTAGATAGGCTGGAAGGTCTTGGATATAAGTCTGGGTAGAACCACTGGTGCACCTTAGATAGGCTGGAAGGTCTTGGATATAAGTCTGGGTAGAACCACTGGTGCACCTTAGATAGGCTGGAAGGTCTTGGATATAAGTCTGGGTAGAACCACTGGTGCACCTTAGATAGGCTGGAAGGTCTCGGATATAAGTCTGGGTAGAACCACTGGTGCACCTTAGATAGGCTGGAAGGTCTCGGATATAAGTCTGGGTAGAACCACTGGTGCACCTTAGATAGCTGGAAGATCTCGATATAAGTCTGGGTAGAACCACTGGTGCACCTTAGATAGCTGGAAGGTCTTGATATAAGTCTGGGTAGAACCACTGGTGCACCTTAGGTAAGCTGGAAGATCTCAGATATAAGTCTGGGTAGAACCACTGGTGCACCTTAGGTAAGCTGGAAAACCTAGATATAAGTCTGGGTAGAACCACTGGTGCACCTTAGGTAAGCTGGAAGATCTCAGATATAAGTCTGGGTAGAACCACTGGTGCACCTTAGGTAAGCTGGAAAACCTCAGATATAAGTCTGGGTAGAACCACTGGTGCACCTTAGGTAAGCTGGAAAACCTCAGATATAAGTCTGGGTAGAACCACTGGTGCACCTTAGGTAAGCTGGAAGATCTCAGATATAAGTCTGGGTAGAACCACTGGTGCACCTTAGGTAAGCTGGAAAACCTCAGATATAAGTCTGGGTAGAACCACTGGTGCACCTTAGTTAAGCTGGAAAACCTCAGATATAAGTCTGGGTAGAACCACTGGTGCACCTTAGGTAAGCTGGAAGATCTCAGATATAAGTCTAGGTAGAATCACTGGTGCACCTGAGGTAAGCTGGAAGATCTCTCGGATATAAGTATAGGTAGAACCACTGGGGCACCTTAGGTAAGCTGGAAATTCTCAGATATAAGTATAGGTAGAACCACTGGTGCACCTTAGGTAAGCTGGAAAACCTCAGATATAAGTATGGGTAGAACCACTGGTGCACCTTAGGTAAGCTGGAAAACCTCAGATATAAGTCTTGGTAGAACCACTGGTGCACCTTAGGTAAGCTGGAAGACCTATCCACAAAAATTCTAGCTCTGACGAGACACGACCCAGACAGTGAGGAACAGGTGTTACAGGAGATTTTGTTTGCCTATGCTAAAATCAACGGAATGGATTTTATTATGAAGAAATACTTATTCATTTTTGTGGGTTTTTATAGCGTCAAGCGAAGCTGGAGGGCATATAGGGATCATGCTGTGATAACTTTCTGTACCGAACAACGCAGCATCAAAAAGTAGCTTATTGGTGTCATACTGGTAGCTGACAGAATAATTGTTGTTTTCAACCCTTACCATTTGTCTGTCCTTTTGTAAACAGACCTACATTGTCGATAGCCACTACCAAAAAAAAAAAACAACAGCAATATCCATAGAGTTGAGATTACAGGTACAGAATACAGTTGCTGTTTTAATTGCTTAGGTCTGCTCCGCTAGTCACTATATCATCCTGTTAAGCTTTTGACACCAGTTGAAGCATTCATGTGAACTTTTTCTGAGGCCAAAGAGTGAGATTTTATCTTGCAAAGCCGGAGATTTGTTATTTTAATAGTAACAAAGAAGAAAGTTATCTTTCCAAATAGTGAGATTTGTGAAAATGTTTAAAACACCCCCTCATTTTCAGGTAATTTTGAACCTTAAAAGTCGGAGTCTCCCTCCCAAAGTGGGAGAGTTGACATGTAGGTTGAAGTAGTTCTTTTGCATGATGCCAGTGTGGCTGGCTCAGCCTTTGATTTTCCATTTATAATTGAGTGTTTTTAAACTCTAAGCACATTTAATGTTAACATTTTTTCTCTTTTGATATAGGCATAGTATAACCATATATTTCCCTTTTCATTTCAGAGTTATGGGTGAAACTCCACTAAATCTGTCCCAGGGTCCAGTGTGTACTCAGTCCTCTGAGTTGAGCTGTCAGAAAATCAAAGAGGAAGTCATCTCATAACACAGGGTTATCCCCTTGTTTAAACTGGCAACAAAGCAATTACATGACTCTTTCCCATTGTTGGAAATGTGTTCAGAAGAAAAACACAACCGAGTCCTAGATAAGAACAGGAGCTTTTATCTTTTCTATAAAACTCTTAGTTTTACATGGTACTGTTACTCGATTATTCCCTTATTTCATTTTTTAAAGGTACTTTGTTCAAATTACATGACTTACCTCCCTTGTGGGAGGGTATTTAGTATATAGTCGCTGTAGAAAAACTATGATTTGTCCACTTCTTTGACTTCAACTGAAACATGCATATATTATTTTATGTAAGTAAATTAGAATAACTGCTTGAGCATTATGATAGTAAAAAAAGGAGAAATTAAATTATATTAAAATTATATTAAAACCCCCACAAAAACATTGGTGAAATGGAAATTGTCTCCCTTGTTAGTTAATATACAAGGTATTCTAAACAGTAGGAAGGTCCTTTTAGTTGGAATTCTTGAACTTTATCTTTTGTAGATACTGCAAATACAGGGAAATTTTTTATGCATAAATATAAGCATATCATCCATTTATATACTTAAAGAGATTTGTTATTTAAAAAAAGAAAATGGAATTGTTTGTTGATTAACCTGTGTTTTATAAGAAAGCAGAAAATCAGCATACACTCCAAAGAGTACAATCATGAAAACAGAGTAAAACAAATGAAAGGACCTACTTGCATTTAAGAATTATTCAGGGAAGGCTATTCATTAATGTCTCATTGTGACCTATAGTGAGGAAAAATATTCAAAATTACACATAATTCATGGTTAAAACATCAAGTTTTCAATGATGTTTTAAAACATAATGCAATACAGAAAAGTTTTCCATGTTTCCTGAATCTGACTGCAGAACTCTTGTATAATATTGACTAGCAGTAATATAGGTTTTGGGTAATATTTTGAATACTGGCATATGTATCTGCAGCTGTGAAAAACTTGAGTGGGATTGTGCGATTTGGGCAATGTTTTAAGGTGTGGAAGCTTGGGCAGAATTGTGGAGTAATATTGACTGAAATGAAAGTTTTGCTAAGTTTGTTTTTCTGCAGTTGTAAAATTGCTTCTGTACAGGCTTAGGTCTTTTTTTATTACAGTTTATTATATAATCATGCTTGTCATAATTTTTATTTCTTATTTTATATTTCAAACTGTTAAATGTATACAGCTCTTTTCTTCTGAATACATATGTTTTATACTTTGCAGTGAAGCAGGGTCTTTTTTGTATTTTTTGTTTTTAGGTTTTTTAAGTTAAACAATGTAGCTGAGTTTATGCCCTTTAATAAAAAAGTAAGCTACTACTCTACTCTTTAATTGCAGAGAGAATATGAAGAAAATAAAAAAAATGTTTATCCCATACTGAACTCCTGTATATACTAAATGAATGTATTCTCACACATGTATTTACAGCAGTTTGTACAAACTTTCACCCGTAATACATTAGTACGTGTTATAGATGCAGGTCAATGTTTTACGTGCCTGACCATGACAATATAATGATTATACATGTCCACAACAATGTTGGTGGGGCTTGTACTAGAAATCAGGTTGTCTGTTTTGTGGAGAAAATTTTATGCAGTTTTCTCCTACAGTTATACATTAATTTTAATTAAACTTTCTGTTGAACTATTACCACGGAAACATGTGCACCTGCTTTTGGGGGCCATGAGAAGCTGAAAATAGCTGCAGTTATTGCCCATTTTAATGTTAATTAAATTGTTTAAATGAGAGAGATTTACAAACCGGGAGCAGGGTAGGGGATATTGATTAGCCCTTAAAGTATGGTTCTAGGTTCAGATGAAATTAATTTGAATAAATTGGACTTATATGATGTCTTTTACTAAAACTTGGTTTGGCATAAACTGCTTATAAGATGATAAAAAAAACACATTTTAGTCTTATAGTAATTTATTTGGTTGATGATCATTTGCAGTTACAAACCTTAACTATGTTTTTGCAGACAAATTGAAATAATCTTTTCTTTTTGATTTTATTTTAGGAAAAATTGTCTAGTTTAATGCAATTATTTTTTCTGAAGAGATCATAATTGATTTTCATTCACCTTTTATGATAATAATGTATCTGTCTTTATTTAATAAAATGAACTAGTAACAAGTCATTGGTGTGTGAATGACAAGAAAAATCAGATTTTGTCATGTTTCTTGTAGTTGAATTTTCAACAATTTATTTCTGTTGCTAGGCAACAATGTTTTGAGATGTGAATCACAAATTTAGTTTATTTCTTTGACAGATTTATTTATTTTACTTGTATTTTGTGTGAGTTGGTTAATAATGTGTTGTAAAATAATTTAATATTAAACGAATTTATTGGAAATGACTTTCAATAGTAATAAGCAAAAATAAAAATCTATTCGAAGTTTGAAACCTTGATTTATATATAAAAAAAAACAAAAACCATGTCCTGAAAAATAATATCTCTGCTGCTGACTGTATATTTATTTTCTTGCTTCTATAAGAGTACCTTCAGACATTGATACAATTTTTTTACATCAAAGAAATATAAATGCTCTTTATCTCAAAAGATCATGTAAATTGTTTTGGAGTTATATGCATGTCATATATCATGATTCCCAACTAGATCTTGATTTTTTGGTGGTTTCTTTTTGTTACACTGTCACATTAAGTATTTTTCTTCAGTAATTTTAAAACATACATAGCCTAGTCATTGTTTTATTTTTATCCCTGTGGACATAATACCAGTGATCAAAGGGTTTTTGGAAATAATAATTATTCTATATCATGGCTGCTGGTTCAGCTAATGTTTGCTTCTGTTGATGAATAAAATCTAAAAATGACAATATGACAGTGTATATCCTTTTTTGGTTGCTTAATTTATTACAAAACAACAACTTTTAGTAAATAAATTTGACTCAAAAAGTTTAATATATGGTAGTTTAAACTTTGTTTAAAGTTGGGAACTTGATTATCCAACTATATTTTAAAATGGTTTATTTGTAAAATTGTCTGAAATATGAGTCTGTCATTTTAGCTAAGGGAATAACATTTGATAAATGAATTTTTTCACACGACTTGTGCTACTGTGAAAGAGATACCTGATCATTTTGTGAAATTATTCAGATGCCCTGAGTTAAATGTTTTTGAGTATGAGAGATGAGTGTAGATAAAAAAACCCACAGCATATTAGAGTTTTTGAGTTTGTGGAGTGATCCTTGCTATGACATGTGCCTTCATCAATTGCAGCTCTCCCTTGCCAATTGTAATGTTAGTCCAAGCTCTGCTGTATTTGCCTCCCTTGACTACTCTTGTGACTGGCCCACTTACCCCTTTATTGATACAAATGTAGATCTATGGGAATTAATATGAATAAATAGTATTTAGACAGTATCAGTGATAGAAACTGTTTAAATATATGTTTTTTTAAATACAAAGTACTCACTGTAAAGTAATTGTGCTTGCGCATTTAATCTATTTTGACTGATCTGTCTTGAAAAGATTAATTTTTTTTAAATATAATTTAGATAAATCTACATTTACTTTGCAAATCAAAGAACTTGATTTTTCAGTATTAGTATTGTCTCAATTAATATTGCCTCATATTTTCAACTGCTAAGGATGTTTAACGCTATTAAGTACAACATAAAACATCAGCTAAACTTACTGTAAGCATTCTGTATTCATGTTATATTTCTCAATTGTAGCTAAACTTTCTGTCAATTTCAGGATTGGTATACAAAATTTTATTTAACAACAAATATGTTCAAATTATTATGTCTGTACATAATTTTATGTTTGCATTTTCATTAATTTGTATGCTTCAGTATCTAAAACAAAATTTAACTACAGAACATTTATTTTAAATTTAAAAAAAAAAATGCAGTCTGGTATTTGTGCTGTTTTTTTTTCAAGAAAGATCTATTTTAGTATAATTTACATAATAGCCCATCATATAACCTAGTGTTTGGATGTTTTAGAGTTGCTCAAAATAGGCTCTATAGCTGGAATACCTGTATTTTTAATTGTAAAAAACAAAACACAGAAGGTTTATAAGGGGGCGTTACGTAAGTTACGAATTATATTCTAGTTTGAGGACAACACTTTATGTTGATATATTCTGATGATCCAGTCGCATTCATATAATTGTAAGGGGCTTTCTCCAATACCAGTTGCTGGATGTTGCTGCACTGGAACTCCATTATAACACTATCAGTGGGATCCATGGGTCCAATAACACTATCAGTGGGATCCATGGGTCCAATAACACTATCAGTGGGATCCATGGGTCCAATAACACTATCAGTGGGATCCATGGGTCCAATAACACTATCAGTGGGATCCATGGGTCCAATAACACTATCAGTGGGACCCATTGGTCCAATAACACTATCAGTGGGACCATGGGTCCAATAACACTATCAGTGGGATCCATGGGTCCAATAACACTATCAGTGGGATCCATGGGTCCAATAACATTATCAGTGGAATCCATGGGTCCAATAACACTATCAGTGGGATCCATGGGTCCAATAACACTATCAGTGGGACCCATTGGTCCAATAACACTTAGTGGGATCCATGGGTCCAATAACACTATCCGTGGGATCCATGGGTCCAATCAGTGCTATAAAGGACATCATTATAAATTAAATGAAAGTGACATGTACTATGCTATACCTGAACCATGGAACAACAGTGTTCTAATGTAGTCAGCATTATAAAGAACCGTGTTGTGTAGGAGTTCCAGTGTATAATGATTGCTATAGCTGTGTTGTTGCTATGCGTTCTGTTTTTATCAGCAAAAAAATGAAAGAAAAAAAAATGCCATTTCCTGTTTCTATATGGCTATGTTTTAAGTCTGAAGTCTTTTAATTTTAGTGTTTAATGTGCAGTTTGCTAAGATCATGTTGCTTTAAACATGAACATTAAATTTACTTGCATTGATGGTGGACTTTTAATGTGTAGAATATATTACTACTGTTTATTTATTGAATATTTGTTAATGAATTTTGAAAGTTGTCATTGTAAATATTGAACATTTGTTTTTATTGTTGTAAATATTAAAGTCTTTTTGCTATCATTTCAGAGTCAACATATGTATGAATGGTTCACGTATTGTTTTTGATTGTTACATTTTTAGTTAGTGACCGGTTATAAATCAAGTCTTGTAGATCCTTTTCCAGTCAAACTTTGCCTTCATCCTTTGATATGATAATTGGCATATTCTTGCACTTTTTACATGTTTTACAGGTCAAATAAAAAGTTTGAATAAATTACTTTATCACAGTTGTAGATTATTTTACATTAAAATGCAGAGTAGTTTGTTTTACATATTTTAGTTTTTTGAAATTAACTAAATTTTTGAAGATTAATTTTCTTAATAACTGTTAAGTGTTTTTATTTTTTTTTTGGTACATTGCCATGAATGATGTAAAATGTTTTAATTGATAAGAAAAAAATCTTGATGCAAATAAAAAATTTGAGATTTTTCTGTCTAAATTGTGGAACATTAAAAGGTTGAACATTGTAAAAGTATTATTTTTCAATGTTTATTGAAGGAGTCTGTACTGATAACTATATTGAAGATTTTCAAAAGTTCTATTGCTCTTTAAATATGAATGCAATATTTTAATATCTTATTTATAACACAATTATAACAGTCTATGTTGTGAAGTTATATTGCCTTTAGTGAGAAAATTGTTGTTGTTTTTCAATATTTTGATTTTACACCTGGATTTTAAATAAAAATTCCACTGATGAGTTTTGTAAAACCACACTAAATTATGAAATTGACCATTTACTCCTGAACTTGATTATATTTAAACATGTTGTAATTGAAAATATTGCAATAATTTAAATACATTAAAAATCCAGATCATCGGATGTGGTTTCTGTACCTATGCTATTTTAAAGTTGTTGAGAATCATTCTAAGAAATATGATTGCCTACTTTCCGGGTTAATCATTGTCATTTTTTAATTTGGCAGGCAGTGCGGGGTTTGTTATATGTTAATCTCTGGTTTATTATAGTGTTATTCTTTGTGCAAAAAAATAAATAAAATAAAGAATGCACCATCTGTGACTATGTGGCTTAATGTTCTCAGATGTCTAATTTGGTTTTAAAAAAATAACTCATTTTTCAGCTGAATTTATAGAATTTCATTGGTCCTTTTTAAAAATTTACACAAACCAGTCACTTGATGAGCTCTCCAGGCTTTCTTTTTTTGGTAAAATTTATCACTGTTTAACTTCATTGGAAAGTGTGACAAATGTGATTGCTTGAAAATGTTTTGTCTGTTCTCTTATAGATTTGCTGGCAAATTTGTTGAAAACTTTTTACCTAAGTGTTTTTGCCAGGTTGTTAGTGATATACAAATGGTGCAGAAAAATGTTGTGAAATGTGATTTCTTGTATTGTCTAGTTATTTGTTTGTAGAGATATTGCATTTTTTTGTGTCATTTAGAGAATTCAAAAGGTTGAAAACAGTTTTTTTATATGAATGTTTAAAGGTACTCTGTAACAGGTTAGCAAAACAGTGAGAATTATTTTAAAACAACAATACTTTACATTATGCATGCCCATTTTCAGCTTCAAATCTTGAGCACTGCATGAAAATTGCATTTCCTTGTCATTATTTTCATCTTAATACATACAAGTAAGCAAATGGTATCAGATGTTTTAAACATGGTATCAGATGTTTTAAACATGGTATCAGATGTTTTAAACATGGTATCAGATGTTTTAAACATTGTTTCTTAAACTGTCAGATCTGATTATTATCATTGATTGACAAAAAGTATTGTCATCTCTATGTGATTCTATTGGTCATTTATTTTGTTTTCAATTGTAATTTTTTTAAGAATACATTTAGAAGACAAACTTTATGTGAGAAGGTTTTCATTTCACTCTGTATGTTGTTTTTTTCTTCTTTGTATGTTTTTATAAAAGTATGTGTAATGCTTCTTATGAGGGTGTATGTTATCCACATGAATCGGCAGCCTATAAATATATATCATAAAGAATTATTGCTGTGTGAGAATTTACACGATGTACTGTCATTCTTTTGTTTTATTGACTATTTAAATATTGTTTATTGGTTTTTGTCACATAATAAATTGGAATTGTTCTTCCTTGCTTGGGTTGTTACTTTTCACCTTAAGAATATTTGAGAAATAAGTGAACATTTAAACGCAAGGAAAAGAGAGTAATTATGCAAATGCCAAAACATATTTCTATTTATTTCATGATTAAAATGTAAAAGTGTAATGATTCATCTGTTTTCATCAAGTTTTGTTTGGCTGTTGTATCTGCAATGGGTAATCGAAATGGACTGTTTCCAAAACCAGCCAATTTTAACCAATCAGAAAGTGACAATTTGTTTCCCTATTGAAAATGTGCTCACAAGCCAAAAGGAAAATCTTAAATGCAATAGCAGTGTGTTAAGTAAACACAGCTCTGAACATGAAGAAAAAGTTATAAATAGCCTCAGTCATGAGATCAAAATCAATAGTCATATATCTGTAGGGTTGTCAATAGTATAGAGTGACTAAAGTAAGTTTTATATCAACAGAAACAGACTTAACTGTGTTTGACTCTTGTATATTGGTGCAGGTCCATCAATAGATTCATACAGAATCTTAGTTATTTTTTCTGACTTAAAGAAATTTTCTTAAAAATATTTTGATTTATACAAATTTACTTAAATCTAGTTCATAAATGAGTAAATCTTAGACATTTCTTCAGATTTATTTCAAATTTAAGAAAAAATAACAAAGATTATGAATACAATCCCAGTAACTAAGGACTTGGTGTATGGATAAAGTAGTAAACACACAATAATGTGAGTAAAAGACACCAATATCTAGTTAACCACTTTATTTGATAATTATATAAATGAGTTACTAGATATGGAGAAACTATGTACATAATACAAATTATACAAAGTCTGCACATTTAAATTGGGGTAAAATTTCATACAAACTTAGTAAAAACAACAGTTTATGTGCAACTCTTGTAGTAAATAGACGTTGGTGCAAAATTTGTTTAAGAAAAAACAAACTAGTTTAACAATTCAAAAGTGAATGTAAATTCTTGTGTAAAAAATAATTCATTTTTAAAAATCAAATCTTGATGCTTTACATTGCAATTGAACTAAAGTATGGTCTATTACAATATGTTGACCGGGCTCATCCGCCTTACTATATACATATTACATTTACAGTAAAACCTCTCGAAGCGGCACCTCTAAGCAGCAGCTACCTCTAAGCAGCGGCAGTTAAATTCCCCCCAGTAGTTTTCAGCACATTTTAACCGCTAAGCAGCAACTCCTCCGCGAAGCGGTAAGCGGCCGTGTTAATCTCTTCCCTGAGGCTAGTTTAACCTCTGCGTAGCAACACCAGTGCACCTATTTTTAAAACAGTCTGTCGCGTCGTAGCAACACCAGTGCACCTATTTTTAAAACAGTCTGTCGCGTACACCAGAAATGTCACGCGGTCAGCTGATAACTGCTTGTACCCTGTTGAGAAGGTGTTAATTGGAATCAAGTTACTGTTGGACGGGAAAACAGCTGCATGCTACAAACATGCCGTTGTAGATCTAGAGTATTGCGGGAACGTGTGAAAGAAGTGTCAACTATTGATGATGTTAACGGTAGGTTTGTTTTCTTTAATTGATCGGAAGATTAAAAGGTATCACTATATTAATTGCTTACTTAAAAAGATGTTTACCTTAAGTGCTAAATTTACACTGTCATTGTTTTAGGATGTCTGTCTATAAATTCGATTTTTTTAATGGTAAATCAGTCTTTGCATGACCCAATACTGGAATACTGGTCATTTTGTCTTGAAATGTCTTATAAAAAGGTTTACCTTACGTTAGAGCAGAGGGTTACTGCAAATCATCATCAATAAATTATTTTAAAAGATCATCTGTTTTCTTTTATAACAATGCATTGCATTTTCATTACCAAAGCAAAATTAACTAAAACAACTAAAATCTAATATCAGTACAAAACAATTAAAAAACATATTTTTTCTTGTCTCATTGAAACCTCTGAGCAGCAACACCTCTCAGCAGCAACACTTTTTTGTTCCTCCTCCAGATGTTGCTGTGGAGAGGTTTTACTTTATGTACAAATGTTATCATAATTCAGATGAAGATGCCTTTGATTACCACACTAAAATCTATCACATGCATAGTCCGTTGAATCAATAATATAGTTTATTATGTCAAGAATATTGACGTGCATAGGGGTGATTCTCTGCTCACCTCTGTGAGCAACAAGCTCCTTTTTGTTTAAAGGCACCTTAATCAAGATTGTGACAAACAACAAACATGCTTTTGTCCACCCATTTTAAAATGACATGACATTGGTTAAATTAGAAATAAAGAAATGAATGGATTTGAAGTGCGGCTCATAATCTGCCTTATCATTCAAAGATAAACAAGTTGTTTACATACGAAGGGTCAAAACATACGAAGGGTCACATAATTTCATTTTTCAAATACTCAATCATAGTTTGTCTAGGCTGTAAAAATGTACCACAGTCTTGAATGGGGTCCAAGTAAGTTATGATGTTTTCTATTCTAAGATAAAAGGACTGTATTATTAACCATTCTTTAAAGAAGTAATCTTGTGTGTCTATTTAGTGATAAGAGTTTAATCAGATTTTAGAATGGTAGATCTTTAAAATAACCCTAAAACAAATTAAAAAAAAGAAAAGAAAATATTGTTTAGAAAAAAAGGGGTGGCATTGGTTAGACTTGAAATTGATTAATTTTATTTTTTTCTTCAGAAAACAAGTTTATAAGAACTGAAAGACTATACGATTTTCACCCACAAATGTACAATGTACCACACAGTGCCACTGTAAATGTGTAAATTTGGAGGTATGCCTTGCATTTACTGGTCAACTTGACCTGAAACCTGTAGCAATTTGTTAAGCTTGATTATCAACTGAAGCAGTTAGATAGTGAGTTGCTTTGATATTAATTCCGGCTGACCTGGTGTCAGAATTTGTATGCAGGACAAAAATAAGGTTAGGCAATGACATAAAAGAAGACATTTTTTACCTGATTATTCATGAAATTAAAGAAAATTTAGTTTAATAAAAATACTAGGTATATGTTCAACAGTTAAAAACAAAAATATAATTAATTAAAAAATATGCAAGATTGCCATTTCTTTTGAAAACATGAGTGAATATTGCTGTAATTTCATATATATTTACATCTACATCACAGTATACTATTGCAAAAGGCACATTACTCAGGAAAAATGCAGAAACTATTACAAATCATAAAAACTTATTTTTATTAAACAAACTTAATTTCATAATATTTTTACTCAGTTGAAGGAAATACTATTGTACAAATTGTACTGTGGAGAGACTACCGCAGTCGGTTAAAAATGCATTTTTGACATTTTTATTCCAAACAAAACAACTTTGTAAAATCAAAATGAATAATGAAATAAAACATTTACCAAAGATCACTATAATATTATGTGAACACATTGTCCTGCCTAATTCTAGGTAGGTTGGGAGAGTCAACAGAGGCACTTTTATCCTGACTGGCCATGCAGTGGTATTTCTGACATGTTCACATCATTCATAAATAATGTAATTATTTACTCAATCATTTTAATATTGAAAAAACATTAATTCATTACTGTAACATAATGATAAAATATAAAACAATGTAAAAGTTAAAAAAGCTTCCAACTTTTTTCATAAATGTCAATAAATTATAAACCAGATATATTTGCTGATTGAAAAGTTCAGACAACTACCTGGTACATGTAATATAAAATGGATTAAATGTTTATTGTTATTAAAACCTAGACAAAAATATTTGCAAAACATGATATACTGATGTAATAAAATATCTACCAAATACATTGTATAAAAAAAAAAAAAAAAATCTTTCTTCATGTTCCCTCAGTCTTTCCATTTCAGGGATTTGATTTCCCGAGACATCTCTCAAATTGCCCCGTAAACTATCAAGTCTGCTGAACACACTTCTTCTCCCGCCTTGTTGATTATTTTACACAAATATTCACCATCATCTGCTTCACAGACGTCTTTAATAACCAAAGACTGTGACCCAAATGCTGTCTCAACAATCGAATGTCTTGGACCAGGCTTAATGACGCTATCTTCAAAATACCACATAACCTCACAATCACAATCTGTGTCATATTCGATGTCAAATCTCACAGCATCACCAGGAAATGCATTTGAATCTATCATAGTTTTTAGAAACTGTGGACTTGAAGCATTTGTCTGTGAGTTGGATTTTGATTGCTCGCTCAGTTTTGATGCATTTTTGTTAACATCTGACTTCATATTGACATTGTTGTCATTTGCACTGTCACTCAATTTCTCATCATTTGCATTGATATCGGTCTTTCGATGATTTTTCATGTTTCTGAGATCTTTTTGACCATGACATTTGTTAGCAGATTTTGTATCTGTATTTGTTGAACCAACTTTAGCTCTGCTTTGTTCTTCTCCCTCACCAGAACTATGATCAACTTGTGTTCCAGTGATTGTTGCATTGGAAGAATCCGTCCTTGGGCAGGTTGATGCACTCACCTTAAAAGCAGTAGAAATGCTTGAATCAACCTCATCAGTTTCATCAGCTTCAACAACTGTATCACATGACTTGTCTCTATGGTTATGTGACGTTTCCCCAGGGTCACATGACTTTTGTGAGTCACATGACCCTAGTGGACTGTTACCTGATTGGTTGCTAGGTGAATCTAAGCTAGAAGATGACCCATCACCATTTTCATTAGCTGTTGGAGAACTTGGGGAGTTCAGACGACTGAATTTTTGTAGGGAGGTCATTCTACCCAAAGCCCGGATAGCAGTCCCAGTTTTCTGCAAGGGGTACGGAATGGAAAAAGCACAAAATTACCAAAAAGACCAACACCAAAGAGTTAAATATGGAATAAGAGAAAGGGGATTTTGTTTTAGGCATAAACTTTTGGGAGATGTCAAAGCATTTTTTTACTTGAAATGGAAAGTATTGCTAAGTACAGCACAGCAATTATCAAATCAGTAAAAAGTGAATCCAAGCATGTAATTAACATGCAGTAAATTAAATTTAAGCTCAACAAAATACCTAAATTGATTTATGCTCAGTTTAACGTATAAACGTATATATAAAAACATGTTGTGTATTTAGTTATATCTTTCAATAAAAACTGTTTTCTTTATATTTTTTAAACAAAACTATTCTGTCTACCATTGATCAATTTTTTCATCTAGCCTTATTACCAAGAGTCAAGACAATACAATATAAACTGTACAAGCAGCACTTGATAAAGACAGCAAAATTAAACATGCAAATGCAGCCTAACCACTAAACCTAGTATGCCTGCAACAAGATATGGGATCAACATATTTCATTGTTTTTTGTATGTTAAAGACAACCACTGCGTCATTACAAGATTGTTAAATTTACTAAAATCCCTACATAGAAAATAAAAAAGCACATAGCATAGGTCCGCTAAACAAAAATATGTTTAAATGTTTAATAAGTAAACCCATTTTTGTGTGTGTACAAGACAGGTCAGTTGGAGACTTCCACAAGAAGATTTTGCTTTACTAGAAATTAATCTGTAGATGGAAATACAGTATATATCCAGTGTTCTGCGAGTGGTACAGAAGAGAAAAACACATTATTACCTTAAGGACCAACAACAAAGGGTTAAGTTAAGTATATTATTTGTCAGAACTTCAACTTTCTAACATTTACCTCTATCAGCATCTAAAGAGAAAAGACTGTATTCAAACCAAGGATAAATAACTGAATGATATGCCTTCAATGTGTATATGAAAGAAAAAACTGTTTAGTATCGATTTTTTTTTAATCATTGTCTCTCTAACTAAAACTTATCTAAGTCCAGCAACAATATTGCCAATATACTATTACATCTTTCAGCATTTTGATGGAAGTGACAGTATTTAAACCAAGCGCTGCAGCAACTCTACAATACACACCTGCCATTTGCGACGGAGCATGAACCGTTTGAGATTGCTGGTGTTGATTCGTCGACTCTTCATTTTTGCCGTGTCAGGTGCCAGCCATCGATGCTTTAAGGCTTGCTCACTAGTCAGTCTTTTGCTGTTTGTTGAAAAGAAAAAAATATTAAAAAAGTCATAAAAGATGAATAAATTGCGAGAAATATAATAAGGAATTTCTGAAGGTCAATCATTATAGACTATAACAGTAACATGTATATAAAGAAAATTTGAGACAGCTCACACTATATTGTGTTGGTGTGAAGCAGCAACAACAAGGTAAGTTAATGATTCGCCAAAATAACGATTCGCCGCATAACGATTCACCACAGATAAATAACGATTCGCCAAGGTAGTAAAATGATTGGCACCAGGTGTGATAAATGATATTGATACGGAAAGTGCTTGTTAATTGGCACTTAAATTTTTCCGCGTTCCACTTATTTTATCTCTGTATAGGGTTACACAATAACTATGTCATTCTAGTAAATAGTTTTATTCTTAATTCAATGTTTAAATATAATTTAAAGTACAAAACATCACAGCATGAGTTAAATATAATCACAATATAATAAGAACATATGAATTTGTGAATGAAATAATTGAACATGAATGAAAACATCAACATAGATTCTGCAAACATTCCTTTCTGATTAAAGGAATTCTTCGGGGATAATTAACAAGAAACCCCTTAATTGTCAAGTGCAAACATAACAAACGTTTAACGATGATAAATCTCCCTTAGAAAGGTGACGACATGTTGAAAAAGTGTGAATAACTTCTTGATTGGGTAGACAACTGTACATTTGGTTCATTAACGTTTCGATGACATTTTTTTAATTAAAAATCGTCAATATTCACAATAGTGTTCTCACAATAATCATCATTATTATTCATTATTCATCTGTGGCGAATCGTTTTATAAGTGTGGCTAATCGTTATACATCTGAGGCAAATAGTTATGTGGCGAATCGTTATTGTGGCGAATCGTTACTAATTCAACAACAAAACCGAAAACATAAAAATGACATCAATCCAGAGCATTCGACATTTTCGAACCCTTATAGGGTGTCATGGCCAAATGAGTCACTGATTCTTCAGTTTCCTTTTCTGAACTTGAGAATCACAAAACCAATAATTAATCGAATAATGACACTTTCTTTCTAGTTTGCCACACATAACTGTTTCTACACATGCAAGTGCTTGGAATCTATTTCAATGGATCTTTCCTTTGCCAAAGCCTTCAATTCCCTAAATACATGTCAATTAAAAACATGAAAAATAGACAGCAAACCTTTTGTTCTTGACAAGAAGTTGTTCCACAAAGTTTTTCCCATCATCAGAGACAGCTTCAAATGCCTCATCATCAAAATCAAACTCTCCCTGTGTAACATTCGACAGAGTCTCCGTGTCAGAATCGCCCATAAAGGGAGATAACCCAGACAGTCTGAAAAATATCCATATTTAAAAACACATCTAAATACAATGAAAAGGAAAGAACAATGGAAACTCTGTAATACATTTGCAAAGGAATCAATTTTAGTGTCTGGAAAATACATGATAATTCTACAGTAACTTTAGACCCTGTGAAAGTACTCAAAAGTACCCATTATGCTCAAAAAGGGATGTAACCTTAATCTAGAAAGCTGGATCGTACATTTATATCAGTTGAATATTATTATAAATACATTATCCAAGACAGAAAATATATCGACAAACAAAACTTATATATATTTTCACCATGGAAAGTAAGTTTGCATATTATATAGATTTAAAATTAATATAATAAAAATGTAAAATTCAATACCAGTTAGTCAAATAAATCAACAATCAATCCAAACATTTCAGAAAATAAAAAATGTCAACAGCCTTCTTACAAAACATAGCAGATCACCCCAATACTCCACATGTCCGTGGTGAACCCAATCTCATCGTAGTTGACCACTTCTGGGGCAATGAATTCTGGCGTACCAAACAGCACACGTACACTTTCGCCAGGTCTGTAGAACCTGTGAACAATATAAATGCTTGCTAACTTGCTTACACATATTTTATTGTTAACTTAATAATGCATAAAATTGCAACTACAATATTTTACAATTAATGTAATGACCAAAAGGAAATAGCACCACAAGTTCCAAAACAAGTTGTTTCTGACTAAACATCTTTTCATTTAGAAAGCAGAAATAAAGCTCTTAACATTACTTCCTTCAATATTAGTGGAAACGGACTACTTAATCCTAAGGGAAGCTACTCTATGATACCCACCTGTACTATGTACTTTGGTTAACATCTCAGCAATGAAATGTTGGACATTCATCACATAATGTTAATTTTATTCAGAAAAAGTGCTGACTTCACTGTGGAATCATTTACTTTTTTAGTCTGCTTGATATTATTTGACACGGCAGGCAATGTGAATATCTCTTAAATTCACTATTACCTGTATATTGAAAGAGATAAAACAGAAAATAATTTTACTGTTTTTGATTTATTCCACTGACATTAAAAAAAAGTGTTTTGCAAAGAGAGATAAAATTTAAAAATTAAATAAGGAAAACAACAAACAAGCTCACCTCGCTAATCCGAAGTCAATTATCTTGATTTTATTACTCTCATTCTTCACACAGAGAATATTTTCTGGTTTCAAATCAAGATGAAGGATGTTTCTCCCATGCATATAATGGACAGCATCAACAATCTGGCGAAGAAACTGAATACAATCCCTCTCTAAAAGATCAAAGTCATCATCCAGCACACGCTCAAATAGTTCACCTCCGCCAATACTGAAATGAAAAAAGTCTTACATAGACCTGGTATCCACTAGGCCTCCAAAAGGCCCAAATCTGCCAGTTGAGATACTCCAACATGTTTCTTCATGGTCTAGACACCTATAGTATACATCAAGAAACCTTCTCAGCACTTTGGAGCCTAATCACATTTAAAAAAAAAATGGGCATTCAAAATTTGAAAGTTTTAAAATTTAAACAACACATATTTTATTCAGGACAGCTTCATCATAGATTGCAAACCATTAGTTACCTTCTGAGACATTCAGAAACAAACACATTGCTATTTTGAAACATTCAGATATTACAGTTTCATCATAGTTTGCAAACCATAAGTCAGATTTTCAATGCCATTTTGAGACATTCAGGAACCCAATAAAGGAACCCATTTCTATTTTGAGACATTCGGTAAGCCATTGCTATTTTGAAATATTCAAAAAGCCATTGCTATTTTGAGACATTCAGTAATCCATTGCTATTTTGAGATATTCAGGAAGCCATTGCTATTTTGAGATATTCAGGAAGCCATTGCTATTTTGAGACATTCAGTAATCCATTGCTATTTTGAGATATTCAGGAAGCCATTGCTATTTTGAGACACTCAGTAATCCATTGCTATTTTGAGACATTCAGGAAGCCATTGCTATTTCGAGATATTCAGGAAGCCATTGCTATTTTAGGCATTCAGGAAGCCATTGCTATTTGGAGGCATTCAGGAAGTCATTGCTATTTTGAGACATTCAGGAAGCCATTGCTATTTCGAGACATTCAGGAAGCCATTGCTATTTTTAGGCATTCAGGAAGCCACTGCTATTTTGAGGCATACAGGAAGCCATTGCTATTTTGAGACATTCAGGAAGCCCTAACTATTTTGAGGCATTCAGGAAGCCATTGCTATTTTGAGACATTCAGGAAGCCATTGCTATTTTGAGACATTCAGGAAGCCATTGCTATTTTGAGGCATTCAGGAAGCAATTGCTATTTTGAGGCATTCCAGAAGCAATTGCTATTTTGAGACATTCAGGAAGCCATTGCTATTTTGAGACATTCAGGAAGCCATTGCTATTTCGAGACATTCAGGAAGCCATTGCTATTTTGAGGTATTCAGGTAGCCATTGCTATTTTGAGACACTCAGGAAGTCATTGCTATTTTAGGCATTCTGGAAGCCTTTGCCATTTTGAGACATTCAGAAAGCCATTGCTATTTTAAAAGATATAATTTCATCATTTTTTTCTACAGATTATTTCATCATGTTTTTTATGTTAGTAAGGTTGAATAACAATAATTCAGTTTGACAATTCTGTCATAAAAAGTAAGGTTTTCTATTAGATTTGAGGTCTAGGCTTTTAGTGGATATCGCCATTGCATCTAAAATAGATTAGAAAATTATAAAAAATCAGATTGAGATTTAATGAGATACACTTTCTTATTACCAATATTAAAATAGAGTAAGCTAAAAGCCAGACCATACCTTTGGCCAGTTATCATTTTTAAATAACCAATGAGAGCGGTTTGCAATCATTAACGTGCCAAAGCCATCAATTGTGCCACATGCTCCATAAAGTATTTTGACATTGTTTATATTCCCAGACTCTCAAATCAGCAACATGTTAGCATTCTATTGGCTTGATATAACAACTCTTCAGGATGTTCTGCTTTCTGCACAACCAGGTAACATATGAAACAATTCTGGAACTGTTGGCATGGCATTCAGCTACTTTGGAAAAATAATCCTGCCATTTTTTTCTTAACGGTCTCAAAAGGTTCCCAAAATGTTACCAGCAACCCTTCAGAGTTGTCATGGACAGCAAGCTTTAGATAATTCTGTGAGTGAAATTACCAAACGAAAGGACTGGTTTACCTAGAACAATGGAAGAATTATTATCAACTTACTACTCCATGACAAGTATAACTTTGCGGGGCGCCTCAAAAACATCCCACAGCAGTAGTATCTTGGGATGTTGTAACTCGTTCATGATTTCCACCTCCTGATGAATCTTTTGTTTCTCGGCTTCTCTGCATTTCAAAACCTTGGCAGCCCAGATGTTCCCAGTACCCTTCTCTTCACATTTGTAAACACACCCAAATTTGCCTCTGTATAAATAGTAAAGTAAAAATATGGATAACGATGGATGATTACACCTTAATACACCTACCACAGCAATAGTGATATGCCAACCACTGGGTAGTATGCTAATTCCAATTATGGTATACAGCATTCCCTCAACAAACACACTTTAAAATGTCCAGAAAGTGTTGACAATTGCATCACTTACTATTTTCTGGACTAGTGAATGTCTCAGTTTTTGTAAATCTACAGGGAAAACAGAGATGTTTGAAAAACATACATGTCACCTCAAAATGGGTCTGCCAGTTAGTTGACCAAAAGGAATGTTAACTAGTTTGCCAAATACTGTAATTATAAAAGAAACATCCTAGGACTCACTGATACCAAATCTTGCTATGCACAATTAATCAGGCCAAGACAAATAATGCAGAACCAGACCAGCCAACTTCTGCTGGGATCTGCACTTTTTGCCAGTAAATTTCTTAAAAGATTTCTGAGTAATTTTGCATATATATGTAGTTGGTAGATATTAAGTTTGAATTAGCATGGTTTATTATTATAGCAGGTAACTGGTTAAATTCAAATTCTCTGTGCTTCAGAATTCAATGCAAGTGACCAATAAGATTACTGATTAATGGCTTTTAAAATCTAACCAATTAAATATTGCAAATACATGAAACGTTCTACCATATCTCTGATTTGTTGCAAATAATGTTGTGAACACTCTCAGTTTACAATGTTTGCATGCATGGTGGAATATGACATGTAAATATTGAATGATATTTTATAAAAGATGAATATGAAGGTTCAAAGCGAATTTTCAGTCATTGTTTTTAACCTTTGACTTGGGAATGTGACCTTGACCTACAACTCATGTGCAAAGCACTGTCCTCCTAAGGCAAACATGTGTGCCCAGTCATTAAAAAAACAGCAAGCCTTTTTGAAGAGCTATTCAGGACAGATGAATGCACCAACAAAAACTCCTATATAACCCACACCCCATTTAAAAAAGAAATAGCGGTCCTGGTATCCTAGCACCAGCTCCAGGTGCTGGAGGTCCCGGGTTCGATCCTGGGCCCCAAAGTCTTTAAAATGATAGTAACACTCAAGCAAATATACTAGCATGGTGTCAGGATAATGTGACTGGGCATGGTGTCATACCAGGTGTTCAAGGCATGCTTTACACAATGAAGGCAGCACCATATCTGCTTCAAGTAAACTGAAATACTGTTAATGGGACAATAAACCTAATAAACATAAATATAACTTGAAAGGGGTATAATTATCAGCTGTAACCAGTTCAATGTATCCATTTAAAAATGACTAACTAACTATCTGGACTTCTTTTGATATTATGTGACAAGGGAGAAAATTAATAAACAATCAATTTTCACCCATTTACTTTATTTACTTACCTGCCAATTTCTTCCTTGGTGATATAACTGTCCTCAAACATTCTTCCTGGTGTGAAAACCACAGGTCTGTGCTCAAATGGAATCTCATCTAGAAATTATGCAAATTCATGCAAATTTTAGGTTAATTAATGTTGACAAATAATTTACGTTAAAATTAGAAAAAAAAAACATATGCAAAATGGTGCAGTTTTTCGTAAAATATTGCAAAGATAATAACAGCAGAATTCTGGAAGTTTTATACAGCCAAGTTAATATTTTTTATCTTGCAAATAACAGACATGACATGTTAAATTTAACACAGTCATTCTAGCTATCCTCTATGCAAAAATAATACAAATGAAATTGCTTTAGTAAATAAAAGGTTCACACTGCACAAAATGCACTGGATATCTTATGAAAATAAACATAAACATTTTTTTATAAAAATGTTAAACAAGAGGCCGTCAGAGACGGGTGATGCTCCCCGAATGGGTACTTTGTCACAAAAAAAGGTTAGTTGTATGGGCCGGACACGATTTTGCTGCAAGGTCGCGGTGTGACCTTGACCTTCAAGGTAGGGACTTAAATGTTGCGCGCGACATGTCGTCTCAACATGTTGGTCATTTCTGTGAAATAGATTCGAAATCCGACTTCAAATAACGAAGTTATGGGCAGGACACGATTTTTCTGCAAGGTCGCGGTGTGACCTTGACCTTCAAGGTAGGGACCCAAATGTTGCGCGCGACACGTCGTCTCAACATGGTGGTCATTTCTGTGAAATAGATTCGAAATCCGACTTCAAATAACAAAGTTATGGGCCGGACACGATTTTGCTGCAAGGTCACGCTGTGACCTTGACCTTCAAGGTAGGGACCCAAATTTTGCCCGCAACACGTCGTCTCAACATGGTGGTCATTTCTGTGAAATAGTTTCGAAATCCGACTTCAAATAACGAAGTTATGGACCGGACACGATTTTGCTGCAAGGTCACGCTGTGACCTTGACCTTCAAGGTAGGGACCCAAATGTTGCGTGCGACACGTCGTCTCAACATGGTGGTCATTTCTGTGAAATAGTTTCGAAATCCGACTTCAAATAACGAAGTTATGGGCCGGACATGATTTTGCTGCAAGGTCATGCTGTGACCTTGACCTTCAAGGTAGGGACCCAAATGTTGCGCGCAACACGTCGTCTCAACATGGTGGTCATTTCTGTGAAATAGTTTCGAAATCCGACTTTAAATAACGAAGTTATGGACCGGACACGATTTTGCTGCAAGGTCACGCTGTGACCTTGACCTTCAAGGTAGGGACCCAAATGTTGCGCGCGACACGTCGTCTCAACATGGTGGTCATTTCTGTGAAATAGTTTCGAAATCCGACTTCAAATAACGAAGTTATGGGCCAGACACGATTTTGCTGCAAGGTCACGCTGTGACCTTGACATTCAAAGTAGGGACCCAAATGTTGCGCGCGACACGTCGTCTCAACATGGTGGTCATTTCTGTGAAATAGTTTCAAAATCCAACTTCAAATAACGAAGTTATGGGCCGGACACGATTTTGCTGCAAGGTCACGCTGTGACCTTGACCTTCAAGGTAGGGACCCAAATGTTGCGCGCGACACGTCGTCTCAACATGGTGGTCATTTCTGTGAAATAGTTTCGAAATTCGACTTCAAATAACGAAGTTATGGGTCGGACACGAATGGGACGTACGGACAGACTGACGGACGGACGGACGGACAAGGCGGCGAATATATGCTTCCCCCGAAAGTTTTTCGAGGAGCATAAAAATATGCATTCACTAAAATTGATCTTTCAGAAGGCTCAACAAGTATTAACAGTTGCATGTGAAAGTGTTTTGCATGACCAGGGGGTATCGAAATCCATATTTCTTCCACTTTTCCATGAGCAAGTTGGCTTTAAAAATGTACTTGTCCATCGCAAAATTCCAGTTGCCCGGACATTGATTGAAATTTTGAGAGGACATGCACCTATTCACTATGCATACCATAAACAAGTAAATGATTGATACATTTTGATTATTATTAAAAAATGATAAAAGCTTCAAACAATATAATCATAATTATATTAATGGATAAGATATTTTGTACTTCAGTCTGTTTATAATAAAGATACACACAGAAATTGTCCCAGCAGAGCCACAACATGTCTAAAAGCCAGCAGTTTAAGTGAACTTTATTAATTGTAACAAGACATAACTGAACATGCTTAAAGAGTTTATTTTTTAGGTTTCATAATTATGTTATTTTAGATGCATTCACAATACATATGGCAAGCATTGTAATGGAAACATTAGCAATTTATGTGATATGGATGTGCTATGTCTTAAAATACAATTAACAGTTACGATAATATATATATATAGCATAAAAAAACACAAGTAAAAATGCACAAGATCTTCCAGAATTTAATTTTCTTAAACTTGTGGGGGTGGGAAAGTTAAAAAAAATATAGTTGTATTTTCATCACACTACTGCAGTCCTTACAGAAAATTGCAGTAAATCCACATGAAAACAATTTGAAATCTACAATATCTTTTTAATATATGATACAAATGAACTAAAATCATACAAAACTTCAAAACACAAATGTAAACTTAACTAAATGTATGTAATGGTTTTATTTATTGTAGAAAACATTGTAACAACTATAATGAAAGCTGGACTGATCATTAAATGAAATGAAAGAAACTTGATTTCAAATAAATCTTAAAATAAATGGTTTATGAAAATATTTTTCTGACACATTCTTAGATGAAATTTTACAATAATCATACCTGTAATTTACTGACATAAATAATAATTATGATATTCAGTTGTTTTATCTGTTTTTTCATTTTAATGTCTTCTTTATATCAAAGAATGTTGCAATGCATTATGGGTAAAATCCTAAACAAATATGGTAGACATTTAAGAATGGTGCAGTCATACATGTGGAGGAAACTGGGTATTATGTCCACTCTATGTCTATTCTACATAAAGCATGCATATATATCATACATGTATTACTCTGCGGCCTTATACCCAAGATATAATTATCTGGATATATGTATATTTGGCTGGTGCTGGGTGTGGAGGTTAGTAATATCAAGACAGTAAACTTTCAAAGAAGTGATTAAGTTATCAAAATGTTGCAGTTTTATCTTATTTTCACTTAAATTATGTAAAATCAAAATTATAGTTTAAACTATTTGTACACATGAAGGTGACATTATTTTACAATTATGTCATATTCAATATAAATATATACACATTTTTTAAATTTAATTTACATTTTAACATGATTTTCTATTTTCCCTACCACCCATCTCTAAATGAAACTAAAGTTTTCAATCCGTGACAACTCCAATTCTCCACCCTTGACCCATAAAAAAAAACAGAAAAATATTCTTATGCCAAAAAGCAACATCCTCATTCCCTTATATATTTTGCAAAATTCACATGCAGTTGTTTGAGTTTTTCAAAGTCTGGGAAAAATAAAGATCCTACCTAAAATGTTATGACTTTAACTGTCTTAAATGCAAGGTCACAGAATGAGGGGAAGGTAGTTTTAAATGTGAAGGTCACTAAATGTAAAATGAAGCCCAAAATTCACTAAATTAAATCCCAGAAATCCCTCTCTTGAATAATGTCATGCTTTACATGCAAAATGTGCATTCAAAACCATTTTCTTCGAAATATCATAACAATGAACAAAGAGAAAGAAAGAGAGATTTTTTAAAATAAGGTTCATTTACCCTCTGCCTTATTGGGTTTTCCTTGAAAATTTTGAAAACAACAGTAAAAACAAAATCAAGTACATGTACATGAAGTTTATAACTCTAGAATAATACAGAACATATTCACACTGCCTTGGACTCCGAATTGCAAAAGGTAATAAATGATCAAATTTTGCTAATATAACTTTGTATAAAATGATACATTTCATGCCAATATAAGATATTCAAAAAGACATAGACCAAGTGATTTTTCAAACTTGTTAGTTTATTGTTTTATCAACAATCATGATGTTATACGACAATATTGTTTAAAAGCCATCGTCTAGTAATACTAATGGGACAAAGTATACCTTTACCCCTAATACTTTTCCCCAAATTCTTACAGAAAAGGTCCAATTGGGAAAAAAATAACATTTTAGAGCCTCAACTGAAATCCAAAACAAGGCGTTTGTGACAAATTCTATAAGCACCATTACTTTGTTATTTTTATACATGAAATACATATTTGTAATAAAAAACACACTATAAATCATATTAAAAATAGACAAAAATTTTGTTTTATATCATACGATTTCGTCAGGCGCGTGTCTGGGCCGTTTTTGAAGTTACACACAATTACAAGGGAAATAACCTTTGTAGTAATACTTTTGAATACATTCGGTTCTTTTCTAATGAATAACAGGCAAAATGCGGACATGCGAGGAACTTAACGCAAAATATGAACGACTTAAATCCTGACGTGCCTAAGTTTAATCATTTTAAACCTTTTCAACTTGACTGGTGTGGTAATAAGATTTTATAACATAGAAACTACGGAAATAAATTATATCATTTCTAACCCGGCTTAGGCAATGACTTTCTTAGTGTTTTTAATAATTTTAGATTTTTCGATGTTTCGAATGGAGGTTACGCATGTGCGTAAAGTGCGTAATGGCAGAAACGCGTCTGGATTTGGTCCTTTTGAAAGTATATTATTGCTAGTTTATTCATAATGTAAACAATAAAAAATAATACAAGGTCATGTTAATTGACTGTGAAAATTATTTTATGATACATAAAAACATGTCCACTCTGTTAAGAAGTAACTTCTGGTTAAGCTGTTTCATGCAGTGTTATTGTGCTGAATGCTGTTGATGCTTTTACAAACAAGAAAGATGATATAGCAGAAGAATATGCACTCTAACATGATTGATGAAAAATACTAAATACACATAAAAGGGTTCCTTCCATTATTTATGCATGTAGATTTTTGCAAGCTAAAATGGATGACAAACTCCTGCATTAGTTATCAAATTATCAACTATGATTTTGGGATGAATAAATTTTCATTTAATTTATTTCATGCGGATGCATTAAGACTATATATATATATTATACATGTAATTATTATCTTTGGCATCCCTGGAACGTTAAGTGCTAGCAACACATCTTGAAATATAGCAAGTCCCCAGTGCAATTATATTCATCACTTATTTCAAGTAACATATTAATTAGTCTTAAGTTGTGTTCCAAACCAAAAATACTCATTGATCTCATCTTCTAATCTTCCCATTTCAATATTCTAATAATTCCATTTAAATATTCAAAAATCACATTTAAATATATTCTAATCATCGCATTTAAATACATTCTAATCATCACATTTCAAAATTCTAGTCATCCCATTTAAGCGATACAGGCAGCCCAGGAGAAGAGGCGAAGCAGCCAGGGCAAGAGGCAAGAAGCAGAGGGCAAGAGAGGCGAAGCAGCCCACGGCAAGAGGCGAAGCAGCCAGGGCAAGAGGGCGAAGCAGCCCAGGCGAGGAGGCGAAGCAGCCAGGGCAAGAGACACAGGGCGAAGAGCACAGGAAAAGAGGCGAAGCACAGGGCAAGAGAGGCGAAGCAGCACAGGGCAGGAGAGGCGAAGCAGCCCAGGGCAGGGAGGCGAAGGAGCACAGGAATGAGAGGCGAAGCAGCACAGAAAGAGAGGCTGAAGCAGGACAGGGCAAGAGAGGCGAAGCAGCACAGGGCAGGAGAGGCGAAGAAGCACAGGGCAGGAGGGGCGAAGCAGCACAGGGAAGAAAGGCGAAGCAGCCCAGGGAAAGAGAGGCGAAGCAGCCCAGGCAAGAGAGGGGAGCAGCCCAGGGCAAGAGGCGAAGCAGCCCAGGGAAAGAGAGGGAAGCAGCCCAGGGCAAGAGGCGAAGCAGCCCAGGGAAGAGAGGGGAAGCAGCCCAGGGCAAGAGGCGAAGCAGCAGGCCGGAAAGATGGGGAAGCAGCCCAGGGCAAGAGGGCAGCCCAGGGCAAGAGAGGGGAAGCAGCCCAGGGCAAGAGGCGAAGCAGCCCAGGGAAAGAGAGGGGAAGCAGCCCAGGGCAAGGGCGGAGCAGCCCAGGGAAAGAGAGGCGAAGAGCCAGGGCAAGAGGCGAAGCAGCCCAGGGAAAGAGAGGGGAAGCAGCCCAGGGCAAGAGGCGAAGCAGCCCAGGGCAAAAGAGGCGAAGCAGGCCAGGGCAAGAGAGGCGAAGCAGCCCAGGAAAGAGAGGCGAAGCAGCCCAGGGCAAGAGAGGGGAAGCAGCCCAGGGCAAGAGGCGAAGCAGCCCAGGAAAGAGAGGGGAAGCAGCCCAGGGCAAGAGGCGAAGCAGCCAGGGAAAGAGAGGGGAAGCAGCCCAGGGCAAGAGGCGAAGCAACCCAGGGAAAGAGAGGCGAAGCAGCCCGGGCAAGAGGCGAAGCAGCCCAGGAAAGAGAGGGGAAGCAGCCCAGGGCAAGAGAGGCGAAGCAAACCCAGGCGGCGAGGAGGCGAAGCAGCGCAGGGGAAGGGAGGGGCAGCAGCCCAGGGCAAGAGGCGGAGCAGCGAAGGAAAGGGAGGAGAAGCAGCCCAGGGCAGGAGGCGAAGCAGCCCAGGGCAAGAGAGGCGAAGCAGCACAGGGCAAGAGAGGCGAAACAGCCCAGGGCAAAGGCGGAGCAGCCCAGGGCAAGAGAGGCGAAGCAGCACAGGGCAAGAGAGGCGAAGCAGCCCAGGGCAAGAGGCGGAGCAGCCAAGGAAATGGAGTGCGAATCATCCCAGGTCAGTAGGCGAATGCATCCCATGGCAAGAGGCGAAGCAGCACATGGCAAGAGATGCGGATCATCCCATTTCAATATTCTTATCATCCAATTAAATGTATTCTAATCATCCCATTTCAGTATTCTAATCATCCCATTTCAATATTCTAATCATCCCATTTCAATATTCTAATCATCACATTTCAATATATTCTAATCATCCCATTTCAGTATATTTTCCCTTAATGTCAGCATTTAAATTTTCCCTTTTCCCAGTCCCCAAATCCAAAGTGTCCGACTAACAGTCCACAGATTAGCAGTTACACTTCCCAATCAATTTTTTGTACTTCTTGTTCCCATGGCGGTACAAATAACTGGTAATACAGGTGACACATTATCATAATTTGTAAAAAAAGTATTGTGATTTCCAATCCCCCAATACAGGTTTATTTTCCTACATATCCTTTCTAAATTTATTAATTTTATTGTCAGTTTATTTCCATGTCAACACAACGTACCTGGTGAGAGAGGTGAGACAATGTCATATGCAGAGAGTGGGGTGCACACATCGTTAGTGTCGTGCGTAAACACATCTGTAAAAATGGTACATGGAGAAAAACATGGACAATAGCAACAGCGACTATCTAAGCTAACTACAGTACACAAAATTGGGTACAGGTAAACTATAATTGCATGAATGATTCATGTTTTGATTTTTGAATGTATAAAAATAAATTATCCTGTTTATTCTTGTTTTTTTATCTACACTGTTTTATTATTTTATAATTATTAATAACCCAAAGTTAAATTCTTAAGTTTCTGATATTTTAATGCAAAATCAATAAGATGTATAAAAATAATTTGTCAGCAAAAAGCATAGCTTCTGATCACACAGCTCCCAACAGGAGTTAGCAGACCTGGATCTACATTTGTTTTAGCATGATCAATTTGTGCTAAGAAGATTATTTATTTTACCATGCTTCTTGTTTTTATTAATATATTATATATTGTAATTAATAGCTTATAAATAATTAACTGAAAAGGCCAACTTGTCAGTAAAACATGATGTTTTTATACATGTATCCCTGATTTGGTACTGTAGTTGAAAAGACAAGATATGACTTGTAGATGGAGGCAAAACAAAGTTAAGGATATTTTTGAAATACTTTGCTGCAAACAAAAGATTTCAGGCCAATCTGGTAATTTTTGCAGTCATTCATGCAAGATAAAAAAGAAAATGCAAAGTAAATTATCACTTTTGCACTAATCCTTAAATTTTGATTGGATGCTGCTTCTATTTTTGAAAACTAACAGACCAATCAAACGGCAAGGATGAGTAACTAAGATGGAGAATATTAAGCACTTAAAAGTAAGATTGTCAAGAAAAAAAGCAGAAAAAAAATGAAAAAGCTTAAATAAGACAACAGGATATATCTGTCTCTATGTGAATTAAATAACATCTCAAGGATTTGAAGAATGCCTTAACAAGGATTTCAACTTGACATAGAAATTGCAATTTTAATGACAATAGGGCAGAAAAAAGGACAAAAGATTCAGAAGAAAGTAGACAAGATAATGATAATGAATTTTGCAAACAATGTGAAGCTTGAGCAGCTTTAAAAATCAGCTTAAAAATTTAAACAAAAGACAAAGGTCAGTTAAAAGTATAATTAAAATGTGTTTATGATTTTTAAAATTGATTAAAGCATAAAGTAAACAGCCCAGCTTGCACCTCTTTATTTCCCCTCTATTCCATGCACTGCACACTACAAACAGGTTAGGGATATTTAAAAATTATATACACAAATATTTTCAAAATATATTCTTCTACGTACAGTATTTTATTCACACGGATTACATTTTGTATTTGAATTAATTTTAAATATATATATATCATGTTGAAAAGATTATGAACTACCATTATGAACTACCATTATGAACTACCATTATGAACTACCATTATGCAAACCAACTTATGAAATCAGAATGAAATTTAACCATTCTAACTCTAAAGGATATTAATATAATGTGAAGTCTGTGTCAAGTGTCATACATTTCTCTAGAAATAAAATATTCACGAAAATTGCATGCAAATTTTGATGCAACAATACTGAACCACAACATTCATGTTTTTGTCTGGATTACAAAAATTTTCTTTACTTAAGGAGGAAAAATATCAACACAACAAGTGGTTAATCTTACATGAGTCCACTGAACAATGCACAAAAATGCAAGAATAAGAACCAGATCAGTAAATAATCTTCAAATGTTGATTTAAATTTATTTTTCTTCCACATGCCATCCTTTATTTTTTCTTAAAAGCATTTATAGCCTAAACTTTAAAATATCTTCTCATAAAACCTTGATAACTTTTTTTTCAAACATATAATATATAAATATATATTCAGTATTATTTAATAGAATATGTATGTCTTAAAAGAAGTTACTATTCTAAACCATCTGTTTGCACTAAAAGCAAAAATAACCTACAAATGCATCTCAAATATAGCAGATATAATTTCCTTAAAACTTTGAACAAATTTTGAAAATTCTAACTTTGAATCACAAACTTGCAAAACTTTCAACCAATGGGAAACAAGCATTTCAATCTTTCAGCCAATCAGCACTCAGCATCCATGATTTGAACTTACCATCAGACTCTGTGCTTTGAAGACGCTGTAAAGAGGGCCGTCTATGCCTTGTCACAGTAACCTCTGTAGTCTGGCATGGCAGACTCAAACCATGTTTGTTTTCCGCAAAAACCCGGAAGAAATATGGCGTGTGTGGGGTAAGGTCCTCAATATGACAGGAGGTGTGCTGTAAGCAAGTAAGTTCAATTTGTTTGTTTTTTAAATTTAGAGTTACATGTTTGTTTCAATTAAAACAAACACCAACATATACTGTCCAATCACATTATTATTAGAACAAATGTTCTTCGGATGCATTCAATTTTTTTATATAATCTGTGTAAAAAATATTACGATACATTGAATCCCGTAACTTCGGAATACTACGCTACTTTGGATGATTGTTGCTGTCCTTTGAACCAATTATGCATTGAATTTAGTCACAGCTTTACGAATGACGAGAGCCGTCGCCATGTTTTCACACCTTCATGAGCGACTGCAGCTCTGCTTGCCTGTGCAAATTGACACAGTGATCATGTTTGAGATAAACAACAAGTGCGTTGTTCATTAGTGTAGACACAGTATTGAGTAAATCAAATGAGGGTATATATCCTGCATATTCCAAAGGCAATTCAGTATCTGTCTACTTTGCTCTACTTTGTTTTTCCATAGTAACACCTACGTAGTAATGTGACTGGACGGTATTATATCAAATTGTAATCGCTCAGTTATTCACTTATGTTCAGTTAAATCAACTGGCCCAGTCTAATGACAAACACTTAAGACACATGAATTAACACCCAAGTCTTAAATGCATTTTATCAAACCAAGGTTGACTCCGATTTTCTCAGAGCTGGGTGTTGATTCCACTTTTCTGCTGCATAGTAGTATCATAGAAATTAAAACAAGGGGCATAACTCTACCAGAAATTAATTTTAGGACATTCTGCATTTTTTTAATATTTTATTTTTATTTTTTTTGGGGTACTTAATAAGTGTCCCAAGTTTGAAGTGCATATTTCTGACTTTTTGATTAATGAACTTTAACAAAAGCACTCACACCGCCAGGAGGGTCATGAAATACATTTAGCTCTACTCATTTTTCTTTGAAAAGTGGGAATAATATACATAAAAACATTTCTACAAAAGTCTTGACAAATAAGAGCAGTGATACTACAACCTTTTACATTCCTCTACAACCTTTGTAAAATCATTTTGATTGGAATAAGTTGACTTATTTATTATAGGATATACAATTCATCAAGATGAAATCCGAGTTACCCCCTTATTTTGAGCCAAGAAATCTTTAACCAAAATGACAATCTACCCACCTCGCAACAGTTTGTGACTGGTAGCCACTCATTATCCTCTGCATCACACATTTCTACCCGATAGTTGGTTACTGGACAGCCGCCGTCGTATGCCGGCCCTGACCAGGAGAGAATGACCGAGGTCTCAGTAAGGTCATTGACACATGGCTGACCAACAGGAGGCTCGGGGACATCTGGGAACCAGAGAAATTAGTCTAAAGTTGGAGATATTGTAATGTTTCTACTAAAATAAACAGAAACAGAGCAAAATAAAGATTTTTTAAAAATCCCATTCAATAGTTAAGACCACCTTACAATTAAACAATCTCTATTTAGATTATAGTTTTAAAAGCTCACTTTTCAGACACAATTATTAAGTCCATACCTGTGAACTCTCATGCTTTTGGAGGGAGACTCACACTTTTAAGATTCAAAAATTATTTGAAAATGAGTGGTATATTACACAATTTCAGAAATCTCCCTACTTGGAAACAGAAACTTCCTTCTTCGTTTAAATAAAAATAACAAATCTCTCACTTTGCAAATTTCCCACTTTGTTCTCAGAAAAAGTTTACATGTATGTAAGACCCTTTAAGTTGGTTTCCAAAATCAGAAAACAAAAATTGTTTTCTTTCCATTTACTTGTCATATTCCATGGAAACAATTATAATATAAATGGCGACATTCAGCTTTGTATTGGTGGACTCCAACCCATGAGGTGAGGAGCTGAGGAGTTACAAGTTAGAGCCTCTAACCTGTTGACCATGGGCACCTTGAGGAGCTGAGGAGTTACAAGTTAGTGCCTCTAACCTGTTGACCATGGGCACCTCGAGGAGCTGAGGAGTTAAGTTAGTGCCTCTAACCTGTTGACCATGGGCACCTGGAGGAGCTGGGGAGTTACAAGTTAGTGCCTCTAACCTGTTGACCATGGGCACCTCGAGGAGCTGGGGAGTTACAAGTTAGTGCCTCTAACCTGTTGACCATGGGCACCTCGAGGAGCTGGGGAGTTACAAGTTAGTGCCTCTAACCTGTTGACCATGGGCACCTCGAGGAGCTGGGGAGTTACAAGTTAGTGCCTCTAACCTGTTGACCATGGGCACCTTGAGGAGCTGAGGAGTTACAAGTTAGTGCCTCTAACCTGTTGACCATGGGCACCTTGAGGAGCTGAGGAGTTACAAGTTAGTGCCTCTAACCTGTTGACCATGGGCACCTTGAGGAGCTGGGGAGTTACAAGTTAGTGCCTCTAACCTGTTGACCATGGGCACCTCGAGGAGCTGGGGAGTTACAAGTTAGTGCCTCTAACCTGTTGACCATGGGCACCTCGAGGAGCTGAGGAGTTACAAGTTAGTGCCTCTAACCTGTTGACCATGGGCACCTCGAGGAGCTGAGGAGTTACAAGTTAGTGCCTCTAACCTGTTGACCATGGGCACCTCGAACCAAAGAGTAATTTAGATTTTAGTTTAACCTTGTACTGTGAGTGATGCAAATGATGCGTCTGTGCCAAGATCATTCATGACAACAACATTGTAACGTCCACTATCGCAGGGCTGTATGTTGGTCAAGGTTAGTGTACTGAAATGGTCACTGGTATCAATCTTGATGCGATCCCCTGGAATAGAAACAGAGATATATTCTGGTTAGGGATTTGATGGAGTCAGAGGTGGTGTGTTTGACCCCAACAATCAAAACTTGAATCTCCCACGAAGTTAGAGGTGGTGTGTTTGACCCCAACAATCAAAACTTGAATCTCCCACGAAGTCAGAGGTGGTGTGTCTGACCCCAACAATCAAAACTTGAATCTCCCACAAAGTCAGAGGTGGTGTGTCTGACCCCAACAATCAAAACTTGAATCTCCCACGAAGTCAGAGGTGGTGTGTTTGACCCCAACTATCAAAACTTGAATCTCCCAACCTAAAAGAACTGTTTTAAATATGCTACATGTTGCTAAAGTGTAATGTATTAATTTATTTGTCCTTTCCATCCAATCTTCAAACACATAAATATTTAAGTTGACATACATAACATACATACATTACATACACGCATCGCATCACATGTCATGCCATGCATGTATTAATATATATAGTTTTATATATAAACAAACTGTTGATTGCCATCTTTAAAACTTAAATCTCCCAACCTAACAGATGTAGGCAAGACCAACTATTACCAAGTTGATTTAATATGTGCTTAATGTTGCAAAATTATATATACAGTTGTAATGCAGTCAGTGTAATCCAACCTTTGATTAAACAAACTAAAAAGTTGTAATTAATACATCTATTTGTTTAATGTCTTTTAAACACTTTTTTCATCTTCATCTTATCTTTATTAAACCAAAAATATGAGATATTTTTCATATTTATTTGTTACTTAACCTTCAAACATCTATGCCTTCCAAGTTAACATACCAGAAGTAAGCTTCTCTCGATTCCGACTCCAGGTAACAGTGCCCTGAGGGACTGACGTGTAGGAAGCCTTGAATTCGATGACAGAGCCCTCTAAGATACAAAACTCCGACGGAGAAATGTTGTAAATCTTTGGAGGTGTGGCTATTGGGGAGAAAGGTTCTTCAATCTGTTCAACTTTCTGGGCATGACTGATCGTTCTGTAAAAAAATAAAATATTTGCATGGTGGCAAGTAGATGTGAAACAATAAAAAGAGTTTAAGTTCAATATTTAGTTTAAAGCAAATTATAATTGTTCTCAAGGTTTTCATCAGTTTAGAAAGTACATACTTATATAGAGTAGGCTTCCAAGATGGAATGATATTTTTTGTATTATACTAACAAGAATTAATAATCAACTTTTTACAGTCACATCACATTTACTCAATTTCATTTTGACCATCATAAGCATGTCAGTTTATCTCTGGTTCAAAAACGTTAAAAAAGTGAGGATTTTGCACCATCGGAAATACTTGTTTTTGAAGAATGCTTATATTTCAAGGCAAATAAAAAAAAAATAAATCACAGACTATAACTTTATACAACAAGTGAAGATTAAACATACATTGTAAGTATTTGGCAGCAAGTTTGTATAAATAAACAAATGTCATTAAACTACAATGGAACAATGAAAACATATACGTATACAAACAAAGCACAGGGGAAGTGATAGATAAAAATATCACAGGTGTGACATACACTCAATTCAATAAATACATTTTATGTGATTTTAATGTACATATTGGTTCAATTTGCAAAAGCCCCTTCATTGTGACATATGGTAATTTAAAATGAATCCATCAGTCGTATCTCATCCAGCATACTTGAGTAAACATGGTTACCTTTATTGGTTATGCATATATCTTTAATATATATTTCCACCAAGGCAAATCTACTAAAGAATAATAATTTAGCTGAAATGCTAATGTTAGGACTAAATAATGCAAAGCAGTACAGATAAAAATAATGACATATGCACACAGACATATGTAATAAAATTGCATTAATGAATAAAATTTGGGGCACTGAGTTTGAATCGACATGTCAAGAGAAATTTACTTATCCTTGGTTTGGACAACAGGTGTTACTAGAGATCACTAATTTTAGTATAAGCGACAAATAAAAAAAACTGGCTTTCATTCTATTTCTATTCCAGTATCTGATCAATGAATTTTGATTAATAATAAAAAAATGACATGTCATGAACTTTGACCCTTAGACATGTTGACCTTAACACTTACCTTGCACCTTCAGCCTGCAGGATGTACTGGTTGACCCATTGCTGTTAGAGGCAGTACATTTATACTCGCCCTCATCCTCAGAAAATGCCTCTGCAATCATTAACCTGGCCACACAGGCATCATAGGTCATCTGGAAGTACTTGGATGGCTGGAAATAGTAATGTTTGTAAGAAAAAAATATAGTGTATTAAAAAGCAGTAATGAGAAAATATAACAGGAGGTGCATTGGCTATATTGTATATATTGTATATATTGTTATATATATATTCTCTGGATTGAAGGGTAAGAGTTCTGTTCCTTTACTGACCAAGAGATATTGGTCCTAGTCAAGTCCTCTTTTTAAGTTTTTGTTACATCACACAAACACAATTATTGTCATGTTGGTCACATCCAGCTAATTATTGATGGAGTAAACCCCACACTTCTGTCCCAGTAGAACCACCGACACTGTAGGTTAGCTGGAAGTACTGGCTCCACTTCAGGCTCAAAGCTACACATACTATTTGGAACGTAAATATATATCATAGAAATATTAAGCCAAGTAATACATTTTTCTTGACTTACTATTATGAATCTATTCTTAAAGGTGTTGCCCTATAACTATTATCGGTTATATAACACTGATACAACAATGTCCTATGACATCAAGCAACACTTTAATGTAAATAGTGAAATACATCTAGGTCCCTTACTTAGAAACAAGCAATGGGAAATAATGGTGACATGAAAATTGTCTTGCTTGTTAGATAATAGTATGTCCTTTTATTTGGAATCAATGGATGTTATCGCCTATTCATTACACACTGTGACATTTGTTACTTTTGCATGAACATGAGCTTTAAATTCATTTATAGAAATATGTCCTTTAAACAAGAAAATTGACATGTTTGTTAATGATGTTGATATCTGTATCACAATACAATCACAAAAGTCAACATACAAAAACAAAGGAAATTAAACAGAAAGTCCTACTTGCATTTTAGGAGTATTCAGGGGAGACAATCCACTGATGTCTTATGATGCAGGTCATTTTACAATTGGTTGCTCTACAGTAGTTATAATGTGACTTGGTGTGATATACTGACTCAAGTCCAGTATTCTTATCATGCTGTAAAACTGAAGGCAGCCTGAAATATCCCACTGAAGACCGGCTTCTGATAATTGAAATTTTTTTTGTGGGACGATACACCTAATAAACTTACCTTTATTTTTGTATTATTAACCATCCATAAAATCTCAGTATCTGGTGGACCAGTAACTTCACATTCCAGTGTCACAGCTCTCCCATATTCAACACATGTGTTCTCCAGACCTTTACCCATGACAGGAACCTCTTCAGCAATATCCTGCTCTTCATTTACCAGCTCTGCTGTTTCATTTGGCATCTTTGATACACACAAACCATCTAAGTTATCTGCTGTTGTGGGGCCTTCCGGTGTCTTTTCATAATTAACCACATCTGTGTCGTCACTTAACCCCCTTATTCTTGTATCACTGTTTTCTTTTGGCTCATTTTCATCCTCTTTCTCAACATCATCCACAATAGGTTTCACTTTCTTCACTTCTTTCTCTGTGAACCCTGCATTTTCAACTTCATCAGCTACTACATTTGAACAAATTGCGTTTTTGCTGTCTTTAGTAATATCCATCAAATTTCTATTTCCAAATTCTGTTTTTCCTTTATCAAACTCTTCCTTTCCTGTATCATCCATTTTGTGTACAATTCTTGAGATTCTCTCAATAGTTGACTTTACTGGAACTGGAGCTGTTACCTGGTTTGTTTCTAGTTTCGACACCAGTTTGTTAACTGAACTTGCACCTGTTTTCTTCAAGGAATTAGCACCAGTTGTTTTACTTATTATATCTTCATTAGCCTTATCTACGCCACTTAGTTTCATTAGTTCTTCTGACCTGTTTCTCACAGGAATATCCAACTTTAGTCCAATCCTCCCAGGAGATGACCCTCGTTCATGTTCAATGTTTGATGGCAGTGATTTTAAAAAATCCCTTTTCACACTTCTTTCATTGCTTCCTTTCTCTACCTTATTACTTTGATTCTTAGACTTCAAAACATTAAAATAATCTGTTACTGTTTCTTTTTCACTTGGCTGCTTTTTCTCAAACTGTTGCACAGTATTAAGCTTTCCAACTTTTACAATTTCAGACTTTGTGTTGCTATTAGTAATACTTGATGCTTTTGACTGTGTTTTCTCCTTTTCAAAAAGTTGTCTTTTCTGAGACAAACTAAGTTGCTTGTCTTGCTTTAAAGCCCGACTTCTTATACTACTCTGACCTAATACAGAACCTTTCGTATCTAAACCTTTTCCTTTAGGTTTAATCTTGTCTTCTATCTTTCCTCCAGTGGTTTTCAAAACACATCGGAAATCTGTTTGACCTTCTACTTTCTTTTCAACAAATTTTGGATTAACCTTGCTGTTCTTCGGCGTTTTAACTGTTGAAAAGTCAGAAGCATTTGATGTTCTACTAGGTTTAACAAGAATACTTTCAACTGTCTCACCTGATTTCAAAATCACTCCAAATTTACCAGCAGCAGAAGTAGGATTATCAAGTCTGTCTGCAGTTTTTGGTGTTTGGACAAGTTTTTCATCAGAAGTATTTCGTTTTTCACAACTTCTGTCCAATGAGTCTTGGTCAGATCTGACACCAGGTTTGAGCTTTACACCAAATACTTCAGCAGAAGCAACTGATGTTCGACTGACATCATTTGATGACTTTTCAAATGATTTTCTAGATTTAGGAGTGTCAAATACTTCTGTAGATGATTCAAATGGTTTGACTGTTTTTTTAGCAGAATGTGAAGAAGTTAAAACTGATTTACCAAAAGCAGCATCAGCATTTGCATCAGACCTCTCACTGAATCTGGAATTCTCAATTGACAATGAAGCTGTCAGGGGTGAAGAGCTTGATGGTTTTATTTCAGATTTAATTGGATCTCAATTCAGATTTTAGAAATCTGTTTTCAGATTTATTAAGCTCTCCTGGCTTAAATTGTGCTGATAGATCCTTTTGGTTTTTCAGTGAGCTTTTGACAAATATTGAGTCTGTGTTGGAGAAAGTGGAGGAAGTTGTTGATTGACTCAGGTTGATATTGTTCTGGAGTTGAGAATTTGTTTGGTCTTTTTGAGACTTGTGGTAACTGAGGTGGTGTTCTGTCACACTTGGGAGATGTGTGGTTAGCTGTGCCTTTATCTTTTGACCTGAAATAAAATGAAAATTATGGGGTTGAATAAAAAAAACTCTTAGAACAAAACAAAGTAAGAAACAATCTACTTAGCAATAACTGTGTTCTTATATGTACAGTCAAGAGCTCCATATTTCAACAAAATCATTTAAATTTTGCCTAATTCTTAAAGGTTTATGTTAGGAATGACCTTAACATTTATAAAAAAACATAATCAACCTCATGACACCAGGTTATTACTGTTTTGATAAATTTTATTTAACATTAGAGAAAATTCAAGTAGTTTTTATTTTTATGACTCCATAACCCTCTCAAACATCATGCTAAAACTTCAGAGACTACTTTGTACAATGTTTTGTTTTGGTTTTGAAATACATTGCAGCTACCATTTATGATCATTATAGCAACGTCCAGCATTTTGGTGGAGGAAGACACCAGACACATATCTAGGTAGAACTACCGGCGCACCACAAGTCAGCGGGAAGACCTTCTCACATTAAGCCCTTCGCCCCTAACAAGACTCGAACCCACACAGTGAGAGGCTAAGCAGTCAGAGGAATTACAAATTGGCAACTTTATCACTACGCCACGGGCGCCCCAAACTTTGTACATCTACCAGTATAAGGACTGATATGACTTAATAAACTTGGAAAAAAATTCTCCCAACACCGCTGGTCAGCATGAAGTCCACCATGTTTACTGTAAATAGTTTAAAGAACCACAAGATGATAGACTGAATTTAAATCTCATCATTTAGCATGTTGGTAGCTGAAAAAATAAAATACAAAATAAACTGACATCATCAATGACAACTAATTAACTAAGTAGGAATTAAAATTACTCTGTAATGAGGGACAGAGAAATCTAAAATTAACTAAGTGAGCATGAGAACGTGGAAGTATATTGTAATTTTTTTTTGTGATACATTGCATCATTATACATGTATTTTCAGCTGGTCAAGAAAGTCACCAAGACAAATGTCTATGTAGAACCAAGGGCCCATTGCAGTTAAGCTGAAAAAATGCACATGAAAATTTTGCCCTGAGCAGGATTCAAACCAATACATTGAGGGACCATGAAGTCAAAAGTGGTACAAACTGGCAACCGTACCGACTAGGCCATGAATGCCTCTAGACTTGGTGGAAGATAGAGTTAGTTGCATGCAGTTAAGTATAAACAATTACTGATATACCTTCCTTTTAGGACAGATCTGAAATCTGTTATGAGTTCATCTGAAGAAACATTCCTTTTCAGCCCAACTCCATTTTCACTCAACACTGATTTGTTTCTCTCTTCACTTTTGGAGCTAAGTTCAGGTGAATCACCTGATGCAGTTTCTCCACTTAGTTTAACAGAACTATTTCCTGTTAGTACAGGTGAATTTTCTAACGAAGCTGCTCTTCTGAGTGAACTATTTTCTGAAACTGCAGATCCAGCTGATGCAGATGGTAGCTTCTCAGTGGAAACTGAAGATTTTGGTGTGATCTGTACTGTAACACTTTCTGAGAAGTTAGTCCGAGCTGAGAAAAAACTTGCTGCAAGAGATTGTCTTGTAACTGGTGATATAGCTGCTACTATTGTTTTATAAGATACACTTCCTTCTGATGTTGCACTTAAATTTGCACTTGAATTATGATAGGTGCTACCTGAATTAAAGTTAATGGCACTTGAATTTTGCTCATCTGAAGTTGAAATAAGTTCACTTGATTTTATAACACCTGCATCTGGGGTAGATTTATTACTGACTGTGGAGATGTTTTGTTTCTCTGCCGTTGAATTGTGACTTTCAGATTTGTCTTCACTTGCACTGGAATGTGATTGACTGGCACTAAATGTTATTGCTTTGTCTCTTACAATTGTTTCCTGGTCACTTGAAATCAATTCATCTGATGTTCCTACTGTTGCACCTGAATTCAATCTTGGTCCACTTAAAATTTTAATACTATCACTTGAACTATACCCATTTCCACTGGAACATTTCTCACTTGACTTTTGAGTAATCTCACTTAAATCTGCTTCTGCTGATCCTATTGGAAGATTGGTAGGCGGAGCTTCCTTGACAACCGTTACCGTACTAACAGAGCTGACCCTGCCTACTGGGTTTGCTAGGGTGCAGGTATACTGGCCACTATCTTTCAAGGTCACATCTGTGATCTCAAGTGTATGCTGTTGTCCAACACTTGTAGTCTGAAGATAAACAAAAATATCTTTCTTTTAAAATATGTGGTTGCGATTGGAACTAGAAAAATGATATTCCAGAACTATAAAAATAAGTTAGGACCTAGAATTTCTTAAGAAAATAAATCTATGGACATGTAACTCATTTTTATTTTGAATGTACAGATGTCATGACTGGTACAATAACTTAAATGTAACATATATTTAAGGTATTTCATTCAAAGTTAAGGTTGGACAGCTAGCAACACAGTACAATAAACTGACAGAACTAGCTTAGGCTCTTCAAATCGGATTTTGGACACAAAAGGATAAGCCAGTCAAAATCTAAATACAACAATGACAATAATCTAAGGGAGATAACACAAAACTAATGTAAGTAGAGTTGTTGTGCACAGCACTTCTACTCATGATAAACTACATATATGGGAAGTTTGAAGTGAATCCATTGAGTTTGAGTAGTTTCATGTTGTTGTTGTTGTTTTTCTCCTTTTTTTCCTTCTTTTTAGTGAGGACAAGAAGAATAAATAAAGGTAGATAACTATAACTATACCCTTAACATTCAAATAAGTAGAGTTAGTGTTCTAGGGCACAGAACCTCTATCAAACTTCTCAGTTTGAAGTCAAGATGTACAACAACTATTGAGATATGCTCTGAACAAAATTATGACAAATACATTTAGACACAAAGATCTACAGACGTAGCAGTGACAGTATGCTCCCACTTCAGGAAGCATATAAAAGAAGCTAAAAACTTCCATCTTTTACAATTTCAAATAAGTTATTGTATTAAATTGGACCAGAACCTTCTACTCGTGGCTAAGCAGTATGCCTACTGTGCTACCAGAGGCAGTATACAATTATGGCTTACTGTATGAGCTTTACCTGTTAATAAATAAAGAATAAACATGTCCATAAAAACCTTATATTTGGAACCGTGTCTTAGTTTGGCTGATTCCGAAGTACCACTGCACTGATGGTAGGGGTTCACCATCAACCTCACAAGTCACTTTGACACTAGTTTCCAAGGCAACCGTCAACTGTGAAGGGTGGTGGCTGGATAAATTCTGGTCCTCTGTCTTCTAAGTGAATGTTGCCTTCATCGTTATTGCTGTTCTCTGTCAAGAATATTGAAACATCAATATATTACTGGTACCAGTAAGTATTTTTGTTTTAAAAGGTAAACTTTTTAAATATGTTAATATCACTTATCAGGCAACATTCTTTAATCTCTTTGCACATATATTTGCTCACTACTCAATGGCCAATGTTTTCAGTCTATCAGCAAACAGTGTGCATCCCACGTTAGGATCATGTTGCTTACAACAGCATCAATAGTTATGAGAAAACTGAATTGTAGAAGCACGAAGAATTGATCCTGCATAATAATACAGTTGTATTGTGTATAAAAAAGTATGTAAAATGCAGATTTATGATTGAACAACACCGCACTGGAATATAACTCAGTGACTAGAGGTAAGGAGGGAGAAAATGTAATTAGAATAAGTGTTCCACTGCCTATGCACTATACAATAGGCTAAGATATATGCGATATTCTGTGCGGGCCTCACTGCTATCTGTGGCACTATACCAGGTTTTCAATTGGGCTTTAGATTTAAATCACAGAACATTTGAAAAAATACATAACTGGGACTAAATTTTGAACTCAGTACATTTTGGTCACATCTGAAAGCACTTATTTTAGACCTAATTTTAGGTAAAATGCAAAAAATATGGTCAGGATGGCATGTTCAATATAATAGTTTCTAAAATCAGATGTTTGTGATTAGTGTATACATTTGTCCCAATGTATAATCTATATAATATTTAGAAGAGGTAGTTATTTGGCCGCTGAAGACTTGCCTGCTTTCCAGTGTGTTGAGCAATCAATTTACCTATGGAACAATTTCAAGTGACCAGTTTTTTGCATTCCTTTAATTGTTACATCATAAAACTTCCCCTATTCAATCAGCACTTTTCATAATTTGATATGATAGGATGTCTAGCCTGTTTAATATAGATACATATGTGATTAATAATCTGCAAAACTAAATGAACTTTTTTTTAAACAAAGCACAATTCAGAGCAAATAGAAACACAGCATCCATTCTGGTATTGTTTACTACATAGAAAGTAGATTTGCTTGTTTTGCCTTGTTTTTTTACATCCCACTGACATAACTATGGTCATATTGGTGACAACCAGCTTGTTGTTGGTGGAGAAAGACTTCAGACACCAGATGTGTATGGGTAGAAAACCTCCCCACGTGAAAGTCCTCGCCCCGACCGGACCCGAACCCATGTGGTGAGAGGCTGAGGAGTTACAAGGGAGTCTAACCGCTTGGCCACAGGCAACCCTACAGATTTGTAGTTTTAGAGGGGTCAGTTATGTTTTTAAATATGCCTACATTTCCAAAGCAGTCTATACTACAGTGCTTGCTGTGCTTTTATTCAACTAAACCAGCCATGTGATTGATGACAGTTAACCACCCTCTTATGAAAATGTCATAAATAACTGGGGGCTGTAAATACATACATTATCACAGATATATGTGTCTAAAATATACAGCTTTATGAATACATGTATGAAGCCTTACAGTGAAGATTGGCTTATTAACAGAAGTTTTACTTTTAGAAAGTTTGATTAATGTATTGAATAAAAGTGCTAAATAATCCAAAAAAGAATTTCCTTATATAAGTTTTATATTTAGTATATTAAGTTCTAATTAAGTTATAAGAAACAAAAGGAGATCAGTCTAGAAGTTGATGAAAATGGGTTTTTTGTATAACCTATCAATCTTAAAACATGCTTCATAACTTCAATTGAATGTCAATCCACCAAGAGTACATATGCCAGATGGTTGAAGGTGGTTAAAATCCAATGACAGAAAGAACATAAGTTTCTGGGTGTTGAACTTCAACTCATTAAAAATTAATAATTTACTATTTCTCAACAATGGCTCTTATTATGATAAGTAATGCTTAACTTAGTTGTTTCATTTCTAAAACTCTGTTTGCAGTTTTAGATTATCCCAATTATGGAAAAAGAAAACGATAAAAATTAAATAAAGAAGAATTCCAGTTTGTCATTATAAATTGTTACTGAACCTGAGGAGGTTAAAAAAACACACACTCAAATCTAGAAAAAAAAATACTACACTCTGTTTTACACAAAAAATGAAACTCAACACGTACAATGTACAACTGACACTCATAACTAACTCCACATTATAATTGAATCATCACCTATCCAAGTAACTAAAAAACCCACTTCTTTAAATCCCTCAATGAACTGCACTAGTTTAACACAATATATTGTTTACTCTCACGCCCTCACACAAATGACATCACAACTTCACTGGTTATTACTTTTCACATCTGGGACCTTACAAATACCAGCATCTCCATCATTACCAGGCATTAAGTTGTATTTTATAACACATCTAACAAAGATTTCATTACATACAGAAAAGGCCCATGAGAAATCAAGGCTGGTAGTTTTATGATGGTATGGATAGTTGAAGCTCTGGCTACAACTTGTACAAGTGTCTGTTGTGGTTTGGGGAGATTTAGTGTTAGGTGGTGCTGATAGTGGTGATTGTGATGGAAGAAGTGGTTGTGGTAGTAGTGACAGAAGTAGAGGTGGTGGTGAGGGAAGAAGTGGTTGTGGTAGTAGTGACAGAAGTAGAGGTGGTGGTGAGGGAAGAAGTGGTTGTGGTAGTAGTGACAGAAGTAGAGGTGGTGGTGAGGGAAGAAGTGGTTGTGGTAGTAGTGACAGAAGTAGAGGTGGTGGTGAGGGAAGAAGTGGTTGTGGTAGTAGTGACACAAGTAGAGGTGGTGGTGAGGGAAGCAGTGGTTGTGGTTGTAGTGACAGAAGTAGAGGTGGTGGTGAGGGAAGAAGTGGTTGTGGTAGTAGTGGTGCAAATAGTGGTGATTGTGAGGGAAGAAGTGGTTGTGGTAGTAGTGGTGCAAATAGTGGTGATGGTGAGGGAAGAAGTGGTTGTGGTAGTAGTGACAGAAGTAGAGGTGGTGGTGTTGGTAAAGATAGTGGCAGTGGTAGTTGTAGTGGTGGTGCAAGTAGTGGTGGTGGTGCTAGTATTGGTGGTGGTAATAGTGGTGGTATTAGTGGTAGAAATGGTGGTGGTAATGGTGTGGTGGTGGGGGTGGTGGTGGTGGGGGTGGTGGTGATAGGAATCCACTGTAGTTGATGACAAGGTTAGAGTAGTGTTAAATTTGAAGTTTTCATGATGGTACTAATTGTGTTAATAATGTTGTAGAGGAAGTTAGGCTTCTAGAACTGAAAGTTGTTCAAGAGGTGGAAAGTGACTCCATTGTGGTGGCAGTGATGGTTGTTACTGCTCAAATGGTTGTGGTAAAATGGTAATTTTCTTTAATAAGTGAAGTAGCAGCCACATCAGCAAGCAACAATATTTTGTTTTGTTTGATTTCTGTTTATAACATGCTGAGACTATAAAGGTCTTAATGCTGATGTCCAGCTTATAATTGGTGGAAGGAAGACTGAAGATATATGTCTTGGTAGAACCACATGGCCCACCACAGGTCAGCATGAAGATCTACCAATATACAAGATCTCACTCTGGGACTCAAACCAAGGTGTTGAGGGGCTGAGGAGTTACAAGGCAGCAAATCTAACTGCAACAGTAGAAGTAGCAACAGTAAGAATAGCAAGCTAAGTAAAAGGAACAGTTGAAGCAGCAGAGGTAGAATCACAATAATATTTTTGGGCGGTGTCGATTAAGATTTAGTTATTCATAACACAAACAATAAGATCATTGTACATTCTCTCACTTTCATGCACTGTATTGCCATCACATGAAAAGCCCTTCAAAACCAGAGCTGTTATCTGGAAAAATTCATCTAGAATAAATTATGCAGGGTGTTGTTCCTTAACCATTGTGTTGACTCAAGATGAAAAACAACATAAACCTGGCATTTACAACAGTAATAAATTGTAACTGTGGTGTTATCAATCTGTACATATTGCTTGTTCTTGTATATGTCCTCACTTTAAGACTTTATCATAAATAATCAGGAAATAACTTACTGAACATTGTGATCTACTCCGGGTTAAAAGAGTATTTGTTTCCCTTAAGGGGATGGGATGGGATTTGCTGGCATTTTTGCTCATACTGTTCAGCAACATTTCTATCATTATAGCAATTATGAGGTGCCAAGGGATTGAACCCAGCCGGTTCATTTTACTGACAGCAATGACCCGGCTGGAGTTTTAACCTGCGACCTCCCGATCCGCAAGCGGATGCTCTACCACTTGAGCAATTGTGGCCAGTGTTTTCTTTAAGTGTTGGAAATGTTCATTTTATTGCAAATTGTTCAGGTCAATAAAAGGATATTATCAGCAAAAAGTTCAAATAGTAAAGTACTGTTCAAAGCAAAAAATATTGTTAATAATAATTGCTTAAGCTTTGAACACAACTATGATTAAAAACAACAGCAATGCAGTGAACAACCACAAATCTTAAAAAACATAAGTTAGTACTTATGTATCAGCTACAATGGATTTTAAATGTTATATCCCTGAATGTAATTGTCTCTCGAAATATATATAAAAGGTAAATATACATATATATTTAACATGACACTTCGTCTTAGAAATGAGGGTTTGAGTACCATTTGGGGAGGGGGCACATACACACACACTCACAAGTTTTCACAATATAACACTCACAAGTTTTCACAATATAACACTAACAAGTTTTCACAATATAACACTCACAAGTTTTCACAATATAACACTCACAAGTTTCCACAATATAACACTCACAAGTTTTCACAATATTACACTCACAAGTTTTCACAATATAACAAACTCACAAGTTTTCACAATATAACACTAACAAGTTTTCACAATATAACACTCACAAGTTTTCACAATATAACACTCACAAGTTTCCACAATATAACACTCACAAGTTTTCACAATATAACAAACTCACAAGTTTTCACAATATAACACTCACAAGTTTTCACAATATAACAAACTCACAAGTTTTCACAATATAACAAACTCACAAGTTTTCACAATATAACAATAACTAGTTTTCACAATATAACAAACTCACAAGTTTTCACAATATAACACTCACAAGTTTTCACAATATAACACTCACAAGTTTTCACAATATAACAAACTCACAAGTTTTCACAATATAACACTCACAAGTTTTCACAATATAACACTCACAAGTTTTCACAATATAACAAACTCACAAGTTTTCACAATATAACACTAAGTTTTCACAATATAACACTCACAACTTTTCACAATATAACACTCACATGTTTTCACAATATAACAAACTCACAAGTTTTCACAATGTAATAAAATAACTAGTTTTCACAATATAACAAACTCACCAGTTTTCACAATATAACAAACTCACAAGTTTTCACAATATAACACTAACAAGTTTTCACAATATAACACTCACAAGTTTTCACAATATAACACTCACATGTTTTCACAATATAACACTCACAAGTTTTCACAATATAACAAACTCAGAAGTTTTCACAATATAACACTAACAAGTTTTCACAATATAACACAAGTTTTCACAATATAACAAACTCACAAGTTTTCACAATGTAATAAAATAACTAGTTTTCACAATATAACAAACTCACCAGTTTTCACAATATAACAATCTCACAGCTTTTCAAGAGATAACTCGTTATTTAAATCAAACATGGAAATACTATATCTCCCTCTCTACTGAATTCTAGAATATACCCAGCTCACCTTACCTTGAACCATAGAGCAGGTACAGGTAAGTAAAGCTGAAACTGAATTTAGAGCTCAATGTAGTGTTAAAGCTACATTGCCGTAAATATTATAATAAACACACCATATATGTCAGTAAGCTCTGGTTTGTATTGATATAAAACACTGACACTTACATTAAATTTTGTAAATGGTCAATCATCATTAATAAAAAAAAGCAACAACATCAAATGAATGTTGTTGCAGGATAGACAATTATTGGGTGTTTCTTTTTTGTGTGTTTGCTTACTTTTTTTTTATTTTTCCATTTTTTAACTTATGGATAAATGTCTGGGTAAAACCATCAGCTAACTTTAGGTCAGCTAGATAACCTTATTATATTAAGTTCTTCTCTCTGACTGGGATTCAGACCTATGCAGTACAAGATCCAGGAGTCAGGAGAGTTACAAATCTTTTATCACTTGCACTCCATATAGATTAACAGATATAAATTAAAAGCTAATAATGTATAAGAATATGGAATTTATATAGTGACATTGCATGCCATAATCTGCATATGCTTTTTATTTGTTTGTCAGATCATTAAACTTTTTCTGCTTTGGTAGAAGAAATATTTAAACACTTTTTAAATTGTATTCAAGTTACAATTAAAAAATACTTTCTTACATGTTATTTTACCTTGATTGTCACAAATAAGTACTGTGCTAGAGAGAGAAGACAGATATAGAGGAGGCATTTAAAATAAAGTGTATGGTAAAACAGTAATTATAACCTTTTGAAATTCCTAGTTAAAATTGCAATAATTGGGAAGGCATTTTGTATGCAGATGCTACATTGCAGTTAACTCCCCTGTTGTATAGATCAACAATTGGATGGGTCAGGTTCTTAGCTAAATTACTGGTTGTTATCATGAATGTATCAATTTCAAGGGCAATTAAAGGAGGATTTACGACTTGGCCCTTAGGCCGCTAGTTATGAACAGTTTGACCAAGACAACCAGTGTTTAGCCTTGCTAGGAGGATCTGTCTAATTAGGATCACAAACGATCAACAACTACTAATGAAAATTTATTTTCCTGGAACAGTCTGGTCAGGATTACCACATTTTCAGCTTTTTTTGGCTTTATGCTGATCAGTTGATGATTAGCCTTAGGCAAATAGTGTATCAAAATCTAAAGCTCTGTATGGAAGCAGTCAAACCAAAATCTCCTCTATCTGTTGTTGAGACTCTGGCAATGTCCTGTCAATTATTGCATGTACCATTAATTTGAAAGCAAATAAATAACACATTGTGTTATTAATAAATGCAGCTTGATGAGAGAAAAATTAAGTAAAATGTTAACCCCACCCAACCCGCAAAGAGCAACACCAAAAGAACAAACAAAGATTCAGATTACAGTCTTAATTACACACTGGTTGACCGTGGACTATGTCCATCAGAAATCTCTGGCCTAGACCGAGACTTGAACCTATATCACAAGATTGCCAAGGTTTCAGAGATGATAGTCAGTGACTCCACCCACTGGGCTTTTTAAGTGGACAATAACTCCATATGAAAATGGGTGTCAACTTAGAAGTTTTGTTGTAAGTTAATATCTTCATATTGTACTACACTACATCATGAAAATACCAATAAGGGATAAATCTAAATAATAAAATCTGATATTAAAGTTAATATTGAAAGGTAAAGTTACACAAGAAATGTTATAAGCACTATTAACAAAACAAATTTAAGTTTAAATACCATTTACATACATTACTATGAATAATATTTTTGGGGATTTATCCCATCAACAATCTCTCAGTTCTCCAAAAACTATAATATGAATTGATCAAATATATCATTTATCTTCAATTATTTCAATTATTATTTTAAGTCATGATGGTTTATAATAACTCTTTGCCAATGACTATAATTATGTTTGTGCAATGTTACAAAGGAAAAATCATCTGAAAGGAAAAACTCTGAACTGATTGAATAATTCAAAGAGAAGGTAAAAGGTTTATAAAACTGTATAAGAGAAAAAAAAGTTTTTTTGTTTTTTTTTGCTTATTTTCTTTGCAACATTCATAAATTTGATGAAAAAGACAATTTTAGCTATACAGTTGTAATAATATACATGTTGGTGAGACTGTTAACTTATCTCTATACGTGTTTGATTCATGTCTTAACAATTAAATATTTTGTGATACTAAAAATAAAAATAAACTTACTTTCAAAATAAATCCATATTATATTACAATCACATCAACAGACTGACATTATTCTACTAATAATCTCGCAGTGCGATGCTGGTCTTACCAGTATATGAAAACATGTTTTAAAGAGGCCCTACTCACAATATAAGAAAACACTGTTTGAATTTTAATAAAAAATTATTGTTTTCAGGTTGCTTAATATAGGTTAGAAATTACAACTGAAATAAATGTGCTGTTGTTTTTGTTATTAGATTGTTTTTGTTACATCCCACAAACACAAGATGGTCACATTAGCATATCTAGCTAATTGTTTGTGAAGGAAGATCCCACATAAATGTTGTGTTAGAACCTCTGGGGCACTGTCAGTCAGCTGGAAGACTTCCCCCATGAAAGTTCTTGCCCAGATATTGACTTGACCCCTCACAGCAAGGGGTTGAGGAGTTACAAGTCGGTGACTATATCACAGACAACCCCTGCTACTTTCTTTAAAGATAAACTGGAAAGCGGCTCCAGGTACGACAGGCCCCGGGTTTGGTCCCGGGACGCGACATACCAAAGTCGTTAAAAATGGTAGTGGCATAGCTCCCCTGCTAACGCTCAAGCAAGGATAAGGGTAGTTCCACGACTGGTTGGCCCAGTGTCAGGATAATGTGACTGGGTGTGGTATCATGCCAGGTGTTCACAGCATGCTATACACAGTGAAGGCAGCACTATATCTGCTTCAAGTGGACACCGTCTCTAGATAACTGAAATACTGTTGGTGGGACGATAAACCCAAAAAATAAATAAACTGGATAAACAATACAAACAAATGAAGCAAATAAAAGCATGTGCCATAGACATTACATTTGTTATTATTTTTGCTTAATTAGGTGATGGGGTTAGACTTAAGTTTCCAGTTTACTCACGGTTAGAGCTCTTGCTGTGACATTGTAAGCTCAAAGAATCATGAATTTACTAGATGTACATTCTTTTGTTTTGTAATGCAACGTAAATTTTATAATCAATTTGCTTTAACAGACATTATGGACGAATACTGAATTAACTACTGTAGGTACTAAATAGTGACATTGCTTTCATTCAGAAATATTATCCAAAATTTATTTCTTCTTTTTCTTGGTTTCAATAACTGCTTAAAAATTAAGTCAATTAATCCAGGTGTTCCAGAAAAAAAACACACACATTTTTTTACATTTCTACTTATTGTTATTTAACGATCTGGTGTGGATAGCCTTTAGGCAGCTAATGAAGGCAGCCATTGAACTTATGGCAGCTGGGATATCATGTAACTACAGGCTCAAGTTTCTTTAAATTTCTCTATTAAAGGGACATACTGGTACACATTTACAACTTTTTTTGCATACCTCAAATTTTGTTCAAATATGTCAATAATATTTACAGCAAAATTGACAGATGAGAAAACAACATAAACAAACAAAAGCTGTCAGCGCTCCTTGTTTTTCAGGGGTGGATAGTTTTATGTTAGCAGTAAACTTGCAAAAAGCATTGAAAATTCCAAGATAAAAAAGGAGCATGACTGACAAAACGTTTATTACAGTTACCTGCACTTTTGAAATGTGTTCCACTTGTGTCAATTATGAACAAGCATTCTAATTTTTAAATGACTACTCTCATGTTTTTTACAAAAGGTCCTAACAAAAAAATAACAAAACACAGACAAAATTATTGGTGGAGGAAAATAAACAATATTGTCTAAGTAGAACCACCAGTTGCAAAACCTCCTCACATGAAAGATTTCCCTGAACAAGGACTCAAACCCTTTCCTTGAGGGATTGAGGAGTTACAAGTTGATGAAAATGGGTTTTTCTTTTGAAAGTTAACAAGGATTTTGAGCATGAAATGACTATCTCTGATAGTTTTCAATAAGTTAACCTTAACCAGTACCATCGCGAGCATAAAGGTCATGACAATAACTCAATATTATTTCCTTTGAAAAGTAGAGCCGGCAGCAATAGCTCAGTTGGTAGAGCATTGGCATGTGGATCAGGAGGTCGTGGGTTCAAACCCCAGTCGGGGCAAACCTAAGACTTTAAAGTTGGTAGTAGTTGCTTCCCTCCTAATGCTCGGGGCTAAAGGGACAGCATTAAGCCTGACTCATTGGTGTCAGTTAAATGGACCAGCTGGGTTCAGTCTCTGGGCACCTCATAAGTGCCCCTGTGCTATAATGATTGAAATGTCGCTGCACAGTATCGGCAAAAATGCCGGCAAATCCAATCCCATCCTTAAAAAAGGACAAATAGACCTTAAGTCTAATAGGTGTAGAACATGTGACAAGTTAGTTTAAAGTTGTTTAAGGTGGAACCTTTCAACTTAATATGAATTTACACAGAGGCCATATGGGGTCAAGACATTGTAAGTCTGTTTCGGACACATTAGACAGGGGCCACTCCACCAAACTCCAGATGTCAGAAACTTTAATGTTTGTTCTAATATGTAATATGTCCATACACTTAGCAGGCATGACTTTTAAACCTATATTTGTCAAAGAAGACACTAAAATGTCTTCAAATACAACCAGTTATCAACTATTGCAATTTTTACTAGTTTGAAAGTTGACTCTTAGCCTGCTGAGCAAAACATGAAAACACTCAGCAAAATATTTTAGATCCAGACCTGCTACCACTGATACATGTAGGTGTATGTAGATGTAGGTAATGTAGCTGCTGATCAGGATTTATATTATTAGTATCACAAATCTTTTGACAGTTATTGTTACAGGCCATAGTGTTTCAACAAACAACCCATAGAGTAGGCTTTGGGTGAAGTAGGCTGAAAGATTATGGCTTGATCTCAAGTCACCATTTTCACACAAACAACCTTTGCGTGAAGTAGGCTGAAAGATTATGGCTTGATCTCAAGTCACCATTTTCATACAAACAACCTTTGGGTGAAGTGGGCTAAAAGAGTTTGGTTTGATCTCAAGTCAACATTTTCATACTAACAACCTTAGCCTTAGTAATAGTATGTAGATTAAATGTGAATTTAGGCTGAAAGAAGCAAAGTATCAGACAAAATTTGTGACATGTAGCTGAATATGTCTTGAAAATATTGTGAAATTCATTACTAAAATAAGAATAGTACATAAATATGGGCCTTAGCTTAGGAAATGTTTTCATTTTAAAAACCAAAATAAAAATAGAAAGTTGCATACCAATTTGGAGCCTTGTAAATTAGTAGCTCATTTATTAACTTAAGTTTTGTTCCTAGGTCCCATGTTCAAAACCTGGCTGAGACAGATAACTGTTTTACATAAAATGGTAGTAGAATAACTTCACCAGCTTACTCTCAACTTATAAGTCAAGTTCCATGATGGAGCGCCTCAGTGTCAGGATAAAATGACACAGCCGTAAATCATGGCAGGGTATGTGGTATCATGATAGGTGGATATGGCATACTAGCATACTGAACACAGCACAGCATTTCCTTCAAGAGGACAACATCTCCTACTGACTATATGACTGAAAGATTGGAGGCTTGTCAAAAGGCCCCCAAACAAAAAACTATATTTTAGATTGGTCCCTTTAACTTTCCATATCCTATATCAGACATATACCTCTGCCATCTACCTGGATCACTAAGGATTTAATGTGAGTCCAATTTCGACCAAATAATTGATTTTCAGGTACGTATAATTATCAAGTAAGTCCCAATTGAGATAAAAATCTTGACAGTAATTAAAGCTAAATAAAGACTTAAAGTAAATCATCTTTCTTTTATTCTTCATTCTCTTTTTCTATGGGTTGTACTGAAGAATTATTGGGTTTTAAATGTTAAGGGTTTTATTTCCTTTTGATTTTGTACTAAAATGGCATTGAAAGATGATCAGGTTTTTAATGGTTATGGTTTAGGAATGTAAATGGTATCTGATAATGATTTGATGTTTTATGTAAAACAAGGAACAGGTAGATGACAGAAATAAAAGCTCAAAGAAAAAGAAAGTTGACAGAAAGGAAAGGTCATGAAGTTATAAAGAAAGTAAAAGTCAAGAAATAAGAAAGAGGACAGAAAAAAGAAAGAGGACAGAAGTAAAAAGTAAAAAAAGAAAACTAACTGATGACGTAATTGTGTATTAGCACAGGAAAGCTTTGATGTCTTCTGGTCTTATAAACTTAATTTGATTGTTACATTTATCAGGTACTGAATTTAGTTCTGGTTAACATTCCTTATCATATCATTGTAATCATCATTATCACCACTTATATCATCACCATCATCATGATTGCCAAGGAGTTAAAGTCACTGACATATAACTCTGTAGCCCTTCATTGCAGGGTCTGGTTGAGAGATTTAATGTAAGTTGGTTTTTCAGATGTGAGTGCTGGTGGTTCTACCTAGACAACAATTGATTGGATCTACCTCAACCAATTATATATTGGTGTTGCAATATGACCAGAATTATATATTGGTGTCGCAATATGACCAGAATTATATATTGGTGTCGCAATATGACCAGAATTATATATTGGTGTCGCAATATGACCAGAATTATATATTGGTGTTGCAATATGACCAGAATTGTTTAAAAGTCATAACCACCACCACCATCCACCTTTCTGTCCATCTTATCAAATTCAAAATGTTTGTTGGGTTTATAGTCCCACCAACAGTAATCAGTTACCTGTACAGTGTCCACTTGAAACAGATATAATGCTGCCTTCACTGTGCATAGCATGCTGTGAACACCTGGCATGATACCACACCACGTCACATTAGTCTGACACCGGGCCAACCAGTCGGGGAACTACCCTTATATTTGCTTGAACGTTAGCAAGGAAGCTTTACAACAACCATTGTTAAAGACTTTGGTATTTTGCAGCCCGGAACTGAAAATATAAAATGTCAACCTACCTTCATGAACCTTCAGTCTACAGAAAGTGTCTGTGTCTCCGTAAGCATTGTAGGCTTCACACACATACTCTCCTTCATCTTCAGGAAACACTTCTGGAATTAACAGCTGGTGGACATTGCCATCGGAGACCATGCGACAAACTGGGTCAGTGGGCGGGATTTCTCGGTTGTTATGGACCCACACAATATCAATGGGTGGAGTTCCTGGTATGAAATGGGAAGGGACTCATATATGCTTGCATAAATTATGCTAATAAAGCTTATTTGCATATTTTAGTAAATAAGCAATTACATGCAAATGAAATTGATAAAACAATAGGTGTAGTTCATGGATAAATGGGAGGAAATAAGCAGTTATTTTAATGAGGCTTAACCTTGGTCCCTAATATTTGCACATTTTTACAAACAATACCATTATCAAATTATCTATAATATGCAAAGAAAACTATCCTACTCACAAAATCAGAGAATCCTGTTTACAGAAAATCGTAATAAAATACAACTTCAAGCTCACATCCAATTGTCCAAATATATTTCTTCTACAATGTTTACATTACTATTTTCTTTCTTTACATCAAACCATACTTTAGTCGTCTGCTTGACTATCAACATTTGAGTTTCCATGGTGACAGTTTTGATACCAAACCATGTTTCATGCTCCAGTTAACTTAAGTTATGTATCATACCATAATAAACTATTAAATAGTCCCTCATCACTAAACTGAAACTGCTAATATTCAATGTATGTTTAGGACTTAAAGCATCATTACACAAGAAATCAGTAAAATTATGGTTAACTGATGGTTCCACTTTGGTTTCTTTGTCTGGGTTTATCATCCCAACATCAGTAGTTCCGTTAACTGGTGACAGTGTCCACCTGAAGCATTTATCGTGCTGCCTTCACTGCATATAGCATGCCTTGAACACCTGGCATGATACACCCAGTCACATTATCCTGACACTGGGCCAACCAGTTGTGGAACAACCTTATATTTGCTTCAGCGTATGTAATAGAGCTAAACCACTACCATTTTTTAAGACTGGTATCTCACTGCCTGGGTTTGAACTCTGGGCCCCCCATAACTGGAGCCGATGCTTTACCAACTGGGCTACCAAGGAACACAACTTGCACATTCGCCATGGACTTGTGGTTAAATGGGGTATCTGACAGTTTGTCTATATCAAATGCATGTAACAATATTTTTTCCACTGTTTAGGGGAAAATAAGGCATAATTTCTGCATAAGCTCACACTTTAAGTCTAAGTTTTTCTATCAACTTTAAAGTCTTTGGTTTGACCTGGCCAGGGTTTGACCTGGCCAGGGTTTGAACCGGCGACCTTCCAATCCACAAGCTGATGCTCTACCACTTGAGCTTTTGCAGCATGTTGAAAAGATTGGATTCTGGATCACAGGATCACAGGTCCAAAACCCCAAACAACCTGTTAGTTCTTGGGCCATGACTTTAATAAACTCCAGGTAGTCACTATTTGAGTACTGGTTCTACCCAGGAAGTGGACAGTCAGGATGGATTAGACAAAAAACCTTCATCAAGAAAATCATATGTACATTTATTTTTATGATTGAATGTAGAAAATCTGCTAGAAGTATAAAAGCAACCCACTTGTTTGCCTCTAGCAAACACCTCAAGAAAGGGGGCGCCTATGGACAAGTGGTTAGAGTCGCTGACTTGACACTCCTCAGCCCTTCACCGCAGGGATTCAAGTCCCAGTCAGGGTGATTTTTCCTGCTAACCTGCTATGTGCCAGTGACTCTACCCAGATATAAATCTGGGGTCTTTCTTCACCAGTAATTAGCTGGACATCACCAATAAAACCATCATATGTCTGTGCGATGTAACATAAAACAAACAAACAATCCTTTAACAAAATTTCATAACATTTTATCTTCCTATCTAAATAAATGCCATTTAAAAGCAATTGTAAGTTAACTGCTTTGTGTACTTGTTGCTTATCTAGATTAACCTAGTTGAATTGCAATTATACATCTTTTAGTATAATTACCATTACATAATCATGAGTGAAAAGTTGACATTTATCCATACACAACTATCCCGTTACCTTCTGGAAACACCATGAGGGTGGGGTATGTTTTATGTTAATCGGGTGGATGGTGTTTCCAGCAAGTAAGGTGTTAACTCTTAGCCTGCTAAACACAAATTGATCAGGCTTAGGCCAATAGTGTAGATGCTGATTAGGAAGCTGTTTGATCAGGCTTAGGCCAATAGTGTAGATGCTAATTAGGAAGCTGTTTGATCAGGCTTAGGCCAATAGTGTAGATGCTGATTAGGAAGCTGTTTGATCAGGCTTAGGCCAATAGTGTAGATGCTGATTAGGAAGCTGTTTGATCAGGCTTAGGCCAATAGTGTAGATGCTGATTAGGAAGCTGTTTGATCAGGCTTAGGCCAATAGTGTAGATGCTGATTAGGAAGCTGTTTGATCAGGCTTAGGCCAATAGTGTAGATGCTGATTAGGAAGCTGTTTGATCAGGCTTAGGCCAATAGTGTAGATGCTGATTAGGAAGCTGTTTGATCAGGCTTAGGCCAATAGTGTAGATGCTGATTAGGAAGCTGTTTGATCAGGCTTAGGCCAATAGTGTAGATGCTGATTAGGAAGCTGTTTGATCAGGCTTAGGCCAATAGTGTAGATGCTGATTAGGAAGCTGTTTGATCAGGCTTAGGCCAATAGTGTAGATGCTGATTAGGAAGCTGTTTGATCAGGCTTAGGCCAATAGTGTAGATGCTGATTAGGAAGCTGTTTGATCAGGCTTAGGCCAATAGTGTAGATGCTGATTAGGAAGCTGCTTGATCAGGCTTAGGCCAATAGTGTAGATGCTGCTTAGGAAGCTGTTTGATTAGGCTTAGGCCAATAGTGTAGATGCTGATTAGGAAGCTGTTTGATCAGGCTTAGGCCAATAGTGTAGATGCTGATTAGGAAGCTGTTTGATCAGGCTTAGGCCAATAGTGTAGATGCTGATTAGGAAGCTGTTTGATCAGGCTTAGGCCAATAGTGTAGATGCTGATTAGGAAGCTGTTTGATCAGGCTTAGGCCAATAGTGTAGATGCTGATTAGGAAGCTGTTTGATCAGGCTTTGGCCAATAGTGTAGTTGCTGATTAGGAAGCTGTTTGATCAGGCTTAGGCCAATAGTGTAGTTGCTGATTAGGAAGCTGTTTGATCAGGCTTAGGCCAATAGTGTAGATGCTGATTAGGAAGCTGTTTGATCAGGCTTAGGCCAATAGTGTAGATGCTGATTAGGAAGCTGTTTGATCAGGCTTAGGCCAATAGTGTAGATGCTGATTAGGAAACTGTTTGATCAGGCTTTGGCCAATAGTGTAGATGCTGATTAGGAAACTGTTTGATCAGGCTTAGGCCAATAGTGTAGATGCTGATTAGGAAGCTGTTTGATCAGGCTTAGGCGAATAGTGTAGTTGCTGATTAGGAAGCTGTTTGATCAGGCTTAGGCCAATAGTGTAGATGCTGATTAGGAAGCTGTTTGATCAGGCTTAGGCCAATAGTGTAGATGCTGATTAGGAAGCTGTTTGATCAGGCTTAGGCCAATAGTGTAGATGCTGATTAGGAAGCTGTTTGATCAGGCTTAGGCCAATAGTGTAGATGCTGATTAGGAAGCTGTTTGATCAGGCTTAGGCCAATAGTGTAGATGCTGATTAGGAAGCTGTTTGATCAGGCTTTGGCCAATAGTGTAGTTGCTGATTAGGAAGCTGTTTGATCAGGCTTAGGCCAATAGTGTAGATGCTGATTAGGAAGCTGTTTGATCAGGCTTAGGCCAATAGTGTAGATGCTGATTAGGAAGCTGTTTGATCAGGCTTAGGCCAATAGTGTAGATGCTGATTAGGAAACTGTTTGATCAGGATCTCTTTTATTTGCTGATGAGTCTTGAGCAATCGTCTTCTTATTTGTTCTTATGTTAAAGGTCCTGTCCCTCAAGCTTCTTTCCAGTTCTTTACCAGGGTTTTTTTTCCTTAACAAACTGACGCCGATAGTCGGCGTCTTCCCCTAGAAAAACTTTCCCCATCGAAAATCATTTTCCCCCTTGTAGAGTATAAAATTTTTATCAAAAAGTAAATAGAAGGATTAAGTTTTAGTTTCGTTGAATCTGTTTCATCCAAAATCTGCACATTTCAATGAGCTTCTGTTTAAAAACTACGTACTACGTACGCACTATACCGAGTATAATATTTGACAAGTTTTACTAAATATAGACTCGCTACATCACGGACATTGCATCTTAGCAATCGGATCTACTCGGGTTAATTCCGTCCTCAGGACAATCATCATGATTCGTGAATTATCCGATTATTATTGTCCCCAATCGACCTCCGATAATTCACGAATCATCGTCCCGAGGACGGAATTACCCGGGGAGTTTCGATTGTATTTGTAATAATGGGAACCAATTTTGAAAGCGGAAACCAGATAAGTGTTTGTTTATTTCCGGCCATCGTCACATTTCACGATGTCTCACAATTTGAGAAAATTACAACAACAACAAAATAAAACAATGCAAAAAATTCAAAACGAATTGATACGTTTTTTAAGACACCGTCTTCTAGTGAGCAGGGTAAGAAAGATCTCGACAATCAATCGGATGTGATCGAAATTGCTGATAAAAATGAAACCGAAACTAGCGGAAGTAGACAATCTTTATTGTGCGAAGAATCTCGTCCTGCAACATGTACTTGTAGTACAGTTGTCACATTTTCTTAACAGCAACAGCTGGCTTGCAATACTGCATCAGTTGTTGAATTGAAAGTTCCAAATCAAAAGAAACCAAAACAGACACTTGTCATTTCAACCAACACATTTATGAATCACTGTATACTTGACTATATTATAGTTCGTCCAAAAAAAAAGGCTACATGTGCAAATAGTGTGAACTGTTTGCATCAAGAAATGATATTAATGTGCCCTATGTTTCATGTGGTGCAGTGTTTAGTGATAATCCTTCAAGGAGACTTGAAACTCACAATAACAGTGAAAGGCTTAAGGCATCTGCTGAAAAAAATACACCAATGTTAGGTGTCATGTCTATGTTATCCAAAGGCTGGAAACAGCTGGAAACAGCTGCAGGAATCAAAGAGACATGCCTCTTTAGGCTTACTGTAACCCTAAAAGACTTTTTAGACTTGTTAATGAAAGTTAAAGTAATATAAAGAAATATATAATACACTGAATTTTCCCCAATTTTGTATATTTCGCGCGATTTTTCCCTTTTGACCAGCGTCCAGCATCTTCCCCTGTTCCTAAAAAAACCCCTGTTTACAGTTCCCAAAATGACAAGATAACCATAATTCTTGTAGCATCAATAAATATAAACCTAAACTATTGACTACAATTGTACTTTTCTGAATACCTCAGACATCTTTGTTGGAGTCACTGTCCAAGAAGTTCCTATTTCAATTTTACTGAGGTGTAGATTTCATTGCGAATATTATTTGAAAGAATACATTTAGATTAATGTTTAGAAAGTTAACAAAAGCATCAAGCATAATTTTTTAAGAGTTAATGGTGGTACAAGGTTTGGTATATGAATCAAGTGGCAGACAGGACCTTTAAAATAATGAATTGTTTATTGATAAATAGCATTATCAAGATTTAAGTATGAGTGGATGGTTTACACTTAACTGAAGTACTTATAAACATTCAAAGGAAATTGTTTAATTTAACGCACATAATGCAGGAAGTTAGTCATCCATACATAATAATTATTTATTTTAAATATCTAATAATTATTGGGATTGGCGCCTGTGGCTGAATGCTTCTAGTCAACAACTTGTAACTCCTCATACCCTCACCAAGCAGGTTCATGTTCCAACTGGGGAAATATCTTTATGTGGTGAGGTCTTCCAGGTGAACAGCAGTGCACTGGTGGTTCTACTCAAACATATGTCTGGAGTCACCCAACATCAATAATTACCTGGAAGTTGCCATGAGCATGCTGATGCAATATAACAAAAGACAAAAACAAACAAACATTACAGGGCCAATCAACACTGTTTTTGACTGAATTGTTTATTGTGGCAATGCCCACTGATATTTAATTGTACTCTGAGAATTGGGTTTGAAATCAAACCAATTATCCACTATCATCTACCTTTCAATTTGGGGTGATTCTTTATAAAGTGAGCTTTATCAGAAGACACATTCAACCAATCATTATATTTAAACTAGCAAAATATTCATAAAAAGCTTAAGCCCATCAAAACTTAATAATGTTGAACAATTATTAAGTAGCCATTAGCCACAATTCAGATCTAACATTACTGGCTCGTACCAAAATTATGTGACATTATTTAATTTTAATCATTTTATTTAAACCTTTACTAGGTTGCCTGTATCTGAAAGGATGTTTACTCCAAATAATACTTGCATTAAAAGCCATTTTATACATATCATTTTAAACCATTTTATGGTCAATTAAACTGCAATTTAAAATAATAAGCAATTATCTTGCTATACACAAGTGTTAACACATCTCCATGCTAGGTAAACATAAATTGTTCAAACTAATACTGTACATTCAGAGCAGAAGCAGTCTAATCAGAATATACACTCATAGATGCTTCGTCTATCAGTACATCATTATGCCTCCTTTGTTAACAAATATGTATTAATTTTTAACCTTGCTCCATCAAATTTTGTTAATAACCCAGACTTATTCTTAGTCATCTTCTTAATATTAACATGCAGAGGTACCTAGACATATTGCTAGAAATTCAGCAGCAAATAGTGCAGATCTTGTCCAAACAGCTCCCAGCAGGGAGCAGGCTGATCTTAATCTACACTTTATGCCAAAGTCATATAAAATACCTTTTAAACAAGCTTAGGGGTTAAGCACATGTATGGGCTACTCTCTCTTTTGTTGCTATTTTGTATAAAAAACCTATACTTAAGCTTAGTAACTTGGTAACTACCATGTCAAAGGAAACAAGACTAATTTCAAAGAACTTATAAAAAGTGCAAATCCTGATCAGATAGTGTCTGTAAGGACCTGGCTGAATTGGATATACATGATTAGTCTCAGCCTGATCAACTCTTCAGTTTGCAGGTTTAAAGTTTACAGACATATCAGAACAAGGGTTTAATGTATATGCTGCCCAAGGTTCTGCAAATTCAAGGTTGTAACTTTAAGTTACAGAATAACCTTTAAAAAGGGAAAGGCACATTTCCTACAACTTATACTACTGTGACATGTGGTCCATACCACCAGTTTTGTCAACCCTTATCTTGTTACATTTATAGTAAAGTGCTACATTGTGCATGCACATGTATTGTGCACACTGGGCACTGAATTTTGGTTAAAAATCATAATTATTGTGACTTCAGAAAATTTCTTATTCATAAGTTAATATGGAGCTATATGAGCGTGCTTAGTTAAATGACTGCAGGTCAAAAGCTTTTATAAACCTGGCCGAATACTGTGCACAGTCTATAGACCTTTATGTTCCTTATAAGAAACAGTCTAGTAATCTAGTTATTTGCCAACAACTACATGAAAAAACAAGAAGATATTTTGCTAGAAAACTCAGAAACTAATTGTGCAGATCCCAATCTACCAACATTGAGTGGCAGGTGGCTGAATCAAACCTGCACTGTTTGATTTCAACAGGTTCAGTGTTGCACAAATACAGCATCACTATCAGTAAACAAGGAAAGCATTGATGAACAATGAAAATTAATAATTTAAATCAGTCATCTAAAAATTTCTAATAAATATTAAATAAACATTAAAATCACTGGAATAATTTAATTCTGGTGTATAAGGCTTCTTATATGTACAGTCCTAAAAAAAGGGACAAACATGTCTCCATTAACAAGTATAACCGTCAGATGTACATGAATGTTTGGAAATTTAAAAAGTAAAAATACTTTGTTTGCGTGGAAGTTACAAACAAAGAATAAATACAAATAAATATATAAAGAACACCATTTACAGAATAAGGACCCGTATGTTGAGAACGTGTTAATCGCAGAATTTCCAAAATTCCGAACACCTCGCCCATTTTCGCTCGCCTATTCTCTAGCGAGAACAAGAATGGCTGAGAAGATCCGCTCACAAGTGAATTATTATAGCGTCGCCAATAACTGATCAATTATCCTAATCAATAATAAAAATAATTAACTTTTTTTATTTATACAATATTTTGTATGTTCAAATGTTTCGTGTGTTACATCTATTGTAAAAAACAAAGAAGAAAAAAGTCACAGAAAAAAAAACAGATTTTTTTTTTTTAAAAATTGATTGCGATGGGATTCTATCTCTGGATACTGATGACATCAGAACAAGTTCATAACCACTGCGCTATTCCACGATTGTCATCTGTGAGTGAGTAAAATTGATATTTTGTATAACGTGCCACAACAGGCGCTATCGATCTATTTTTAGAAAGAGAGAAAATATTAAATTTTAAACGAATAACCAATAGTTTTCATATGATTTATAAACATATTAATACAAAGAACAACTTTACATATAATAATACTGCATACTCGCTATAGTTATATATAAAAAGAATGTCATTTACTGAAATAGGACCTGTACGTTGGAAAAGTGTAAATCGTGAAACTTCCAGAATTTGGAACGCCTTGTCCATTTTCCCGAGATCATTCTCTAGATAGAACGAGAATGTCCGATGACATCCACTCGCATGTGCAAAATATTTCAGCATTCAATATATAGGCGGCGCGCTCCAGTGCCTCGCCAATCATAGTGTTGGGTATGACTGTCATTGACACATGGTTTAGTCATGCAAGCACCATATCAGTGATGTACTTGACATTTAAATACATCAAAGTGACACAACTGAGGTCATTACAGCAACAACCACATTTTTACAAACATAATATAAATTAACTTTGCCAAATAGCCCTTCCCCGTAAACCTTTCATTGGAGTTTTGACCAAACTATTTCAAAGTTCTATTGACAACAATATAATCATCAAACTAACTGTTTACCTCCTCACTCAACTTCAATCTCTCTTCATCCTTGACCTCCATGTTCCTATAACAACATAATTTATCACTTAACTCTTGATCTCTATGCTCATGTTCAGTTCACCTTCTCTTTCCTTAGCCTCGATGCTGCCATGCCAAAAATACTACTGACCTACTTCCCTTTAATCCAACATTCTCCATCTTTGTCTTCTATTACCATGACAACAATACTATTGACCCACTCACCTTTGACCTCTACACTCATCTCTACCCTCTCTCCATCTTTGATCTCCATGTCTTTGAGTTCTTTGATGAAAATAGGAGGCTCTTTCACTTCAGTAGAATCTGTCAACAAAAAAATAAAAGCATTTACTAAAAGACTGAACTGAAACAGTAAAAAACTAGAACTCCGCCAGTCGGATGTGTCACCTGACGAAAATTTTGTTAGTCGACATAAAAAATGGTAATTAGTTTTTTGTTGTACAAATATAAGCAATGTATTTGCACAAAATTCACACACAAAATAACCTTTTAATTGTCTCATTGCAAAAAACATGCACAACAAGTTATGCCCTTCGCAAGAAATGCACTAAAAATCACTCGAAGGGGAATAACTAAAAAATGGAAGAAGGTAGAGTTATCGTTCTTGTGCACTGCACTATGAGTCATTGCCAGAAACATGCATACCAAGTTTGGAGTCATTTGGACCTACGGTGACAAAATTACAATCCGGACAAGAAATGCTGTAAAAAAAAATAATCAAAGGGGAATAATTCAAAAACGGAACAAGGTAGTGTTACGGTTCTTGTGCGTTGCACTTCAAGTCATTGCCAGAAACATGCATACCAAGTTTGGAGTCATTTGGACCAACGGTGACAAAGTTAGGCTCCGGACAAGGAAATCCGGACGCCAACGCCGACCCCACCGCCGACGACAAAGTAATCCCTATATGTTACCTAGTCAGGCGACACAAAAAATGAAATGTCATATAAACCAACATCAAATCCATTTTTGTCTTCTAAATTTGATGAATATTTAGGCAAAGTCACAAGTGCAACGCATGTCAATTGTAGATATGCAGGTTAATACCCTGGCTTGGACCCATATCATGATGAACTGAGAGCTTATACCAGTAAGTAAGTTATTCTAACTGCTTGGTCCAAAGCATGCTCAAGATAACAGCAAATCCATTTACATGCACTGATATATCAGTTGAAACCCTTTCCTTACTGGAAACACTATTAGGGTGTGATTGGTTTTGGATATTGTTGCTTGTGACTACAGTCCAGAGTTATAAGAAAGCTGAATTTCCTGAATTTCAGAAGCACAAGAAGTTCAGAACCCTGCAAGACCTTGACTATCTGTGGTCACTAAATGCCTTGGAAAAAGTAGTGCATGTGCAGAACAAATATGTCGGCAGAAACTGGACATGTCAGTTGAGTCCAGTCTTGTTTCAAATGTTAAACATTAATATTGTAATCTGTTTAAACTAGAAGCGCAAGTAATACTATTGTGTCATACAGAAATATATAAAATGCAGATTTAGGAATGAACAATGTCGTGCAGGAATATCACTCAGTGAGTGGAGGAAAGGGTCGAAATGGAGAGTAAGACTGTTCCACTGACTACACATAATCTACTAAGCTGAGATATTTGCCTCACTGCTTTCTGCAGGTCTGAACCAGGTTATGTAATGACAGTGGTTATTTGTATCATTTCAGCATCTCAGTTAATCATAATTTGATTCCATTTTTTTAACTTTTAAAGACTTTGAAATATCAGAAGCATGCATAAATATGTTTTCTTTGTAGATAAAATGATAGTGAGGCATATTTTATTCAAGCATTAAACTGTGCATAAAAATTAGCAGAAAATAGTAATAAATTTCAAGCTTACCTTAATGGAAAAAAAATCTTCAACACTTTAAACATTTTACACCCAATTGTCTATTTTAATTAAAATTATCACATCCAATTAAGATCCATTACTAAAAGTTTTAAACCTAGGCATATCCTCTTTGCCATTTTGCCTTCATTTTAATTTTAACTGTATAAGCTCCCAGTTAAGTCTTTACCTGTTAGTGTCTGTAATTATATTAAAAGATTATTAAGCCCTGTAAGCCCAGCTTATGCTACGTATATGAAGCAAAGGTAACTTAGATTAGCTCTTAACCTTCTTAATCTTAACCTTGAGAAGAGCCAGTTCATCCAGCACTAGCTGGGATCTGCCGGATCAAGATCTGCAATATTTGCTAATGAACATTTACCAATATGTCTAGGCACCTCTGTCTGTAGTTTTAGCTTGATGACAAATAATTAATAATGGTTTTTTATACTATATACCATGATATGGGTTTGTAATAACCACATAACATGAATGCCTGTGTATTTGGCTGTATCCGTTAAATAAAGGATATGCACTTAGTGCGTTCTTTGTAACTTCTTTTGTGCACTCAAAAAGGTAAATTATTTGAGTGCTTCTTTTTATCTTAACCAAGAACAGCTGTATGAAAAGCTAAACACAATTAAGGGTCAGCACCAATTTGAACTTTACTGATATAGACTCATCATTGCAGCTTCTAACTTCTCCTTCTTATCATCATCATCATCATCATCATCATCATCATCATCATCATCATCATCATCATCATCATCAACTTTACCAGTGGCACAACATTAAATCATAATCATTTTCAACATCAACATTTTACCAGTGTCAATCTCTCATAATTCCCATTATGATTAGATTTCAACAACTACCCATAACATCATTATAATAGTTTGACTACCCAGTTAATATGGGGCAGTTTCTACACAATTTAAACTACACCTACCAGTATCTCAGTAATTACATAATCCCATCATCCTTTTTACACCAATTTTTAGCAGCCTAGTTTTCTAGTCTCTGTTACACCATGCTTTCAATTCAGTGTATTTACATAGATAAACTATGTAATGTGATAATACTTGTCCAATATTTGCACATTGATAAAACCTGCTAAAAATTATTTGATAAAAAATCAAACATATTCTCTGCCATGAAATATCCTCTTTGAAAAGACCAACAGAGGTATGTTAAAATCATATACTTGTTATTTGCTTTGTACAACAGATCACATTTATTACAAGGGTATATAAAAGATATCCAGAAAGATATAGGGTGTTGAAGGGGATAAAAAATATGAGGAATGTTTGTTTTTTTAGATGAAAAATACCCAACTCATTGGTGCTGTTTGCTATAATCAGCCATCAAAGATAATGAATACCCCCAGATACTGCTTTGATAGAGTGATTGCCATTTATTCAATAAATACAATCAAGAGCAATAATTTGGTTATGATGTGCTCAAAGTAGACTAGGCTTGGTACTGTCTTATCCATCCCGTAAATCTGACCAGCATTTGTCAAGAAACAGCAAAGACAAATCTCTATTAAAGACAGACCAATTAAGAAACATGACTCAAATATAGCTCTTATATACTATGTTTATTGGGTCTATCATCCCGCCAACAGTATTTCAGTTATCTGGAGACGGTGTCCACTTGAAGCAGCTATAGTGCTGCTTTCACTGTGTATAGCATGCAGTGGACACCTGGCATGATACCACTACCCAGTCACATTATCCTGACACCAGGCCAATTAATCAAGGAACAACCTTAAGATCAAACCCAAGCATAAGCGCTACATTTTTAAAAAACTTTGTTATGTCACTGCTTGATATCAAACCAGGGGCCTTCCATACCTGCAGCAGACACTCTACTGATAGCACCCCCAGGTTCTGGTCCAATATACTTTGTATCTTGTACAGTGATAATAAATATTTAAAAATAACAATGACACAGTGATTGTCATTTTGATAATATCAAGCAACTTATATTGCTGGAACACAACCAGATCAAAGAGTTCCTCACAAGACAAATAACATGCATAGAATCAAGTCCCAGAATGATTCATCCAAAGATCCACAACATTGTAATGTGTACCTGTCTAACAATAAATCCTAAATTAATCTTACCATAATCAGATAAACTAGACAATCAGATACAGACAAGATAAAACCACATGAAGAGATTGTTGACAAGCCAAGTACAGCCATTCTGGTTATCTCTAAACAAATGTATGTCCATGTTAGGAAATAGACCCATGTTTTTATATGGTCCCACCCAATAACTGTGTCAGCTATCTTAAATATATAGTGCTGCCCATACTATGATAGCATGTCATGAAAACATGACAGGTCTCAGTAACAACAGGTTCTGCTGAACTGCTTTAATAAAATGACCATATTAGGTCAGGCAGACAAATCAGTATCTTTTATGAAGACTAATAATTTTACAAGGGATGGTTCCAAAAAGGTAAGTCTAGTCTGTTTATGTTCATATTTTTAATATCACCCTGACAGACAATTTAAAGTTTATTGCTCTAAGCTTCATTTAATTTTTGAGACTTTTTACTATTCTTCTCCGGACTTTTAACATTAAAAATAAACCTAAGCTAGTTTCAGCTAGTAATGGTACCACCACAAAGAGTTTGCTTTCTGTATAAAGAAAATAAATGGCATACGGCTGTCAGGGATATAGTGGATCTTGTATTTTCCTTGGCTGCCCATTCAGTACTATTTAAGTTCTTGGGATGTTTCTTTGTTTATTGGGTTTATCATCCCACCAACAGTATTTCAGTTATCTGGAGAGGGTGTCTACTTAAAGCAGATAATTATAGTGCTGCCTTCACTGTGTACATCATGGCATGATACCACACCCAGTCACATTATCTTGACGACAGGCCATCTAGTCTTCGAACTACCTTTCTATTGGCTTGAGTGTTAGCAAGGGAGCTATACCACCAACATTTTTAATGTCTTGGCAGATGCTCTACTGATTGCGCTACAAGGTCCGGTGTTATTCTTGGGATGCCATCATGTTTTATTTATATAATGATGCTAATATCAACACTGACACTGGTGATAATAACAATGGTGATGAAAGCAATTCTGACAATTGTATAAATAACAAGACTGACAATAGAGATAACAAGACTGTCAATGGAGATAACATGACTGTCAATGGAGATATGGAGATAACATGACTGTCAATGTAGATAACAAGACTGTCAATGGAGATAACAAGACTGTCAATGGAGATAACAAGACTGACAATGGAGATAACATGACTGTCAATGGAGAAAACACGACTGACAATGTAGATAACAAGACTGACAATGGAGGATAACATGACTGTCAATGGAGATAACAAGACTGTCAATAAAGATAACATGACTGTCAATGGAGATAACACGACTGTCAATGGAGATAACAAGACTGACAATGGAGATAACACAACTGACAATGGAGATAACATGACTGACAATGGAGATAACATGACTGTCAATGGAGATAACAAGACTGACAATGGTGATGACAAGACTGACAATGGTGATGACAAGACTGCCAATGGAGATAACAAGACTGACAATGGAGATAACATGACTGACAATGGAGATAACAAGACTGACAATGGAGGATAACAAGACTGACAATGGTGATGACAAGACTGACAATGGAGATAACATGACTGACAATGGAGATAACAAGACTAACAATGGTGATGACAAGACTGCCAATGGAGATAACAAGACTGACAATGGAGATAACAAGACTAACAATGGTGATGATGATGACAAGACTGACAATGGAGATAACATGACTGACAATGGAGATAACATGACTGACAATGGAGATAACATGACTGACAATGGAGATAACAAGACTGACCATGGAGGATAACAAGACTGACAATGGTGATGACAAGACTGACAATGCAGATAACATGACTGACAATGGTGATGACAAGACTGACAATGGAGATAACAAGACTGACAATGGAGGATAACAAGACTGACAATGGTGATGACAAGACTGACAATGGAGATAACAAGACTGTCAATGGAGATAACAAGACTGACAATGGAGATAACAAGACTGACAATGGTGATGACAAGACTGACAATGGAGATAACAAGACTGTCAATGGAGATAACAAGACTGACAATGGTGATGACAAGACTGACAATGGAGATAACAAGACTGACAATGGAGATAACAAGACTGACAATGGTGATGACAAGACTGACAATGGAGATAACAAGACTGTCAATGGAGATAACAAGACTGACAATGGTGATGACAATGGAGATAACAAGACTGACAATGGAGATAACAAGACTGACAATGGTGATAACAAGACTGACAATGGAGATAACAAGACTGACAATGGTGATAACAAGACTGACAATGGAGATAACAAGACTGACAATGGTGATGACAAGACTGACAATGCAGATAACAAGACTGACAATGGAGATAACAAGACTGACAATGGTGATGACAAGACTGACAATGGAGATAACAAGACTGACAATGGTGATGACAAGACTGACAATGGAGGATAACAAGACTGACAATGGTGATGACAAGACTGACAATGGTGATAACACGACTGTCAATGGAGATAACAAGACTGACAATGCAGATAACATGACTGACAATGGAGATAACAAGACTGACAATGGTGATGACAAGACTGACAAGGGTGATAACACGTTTGTCAATGGAGATGACAAGACTGACAATGGTGATGAAAAGACTGACAATGGAGATAACAAAACTGACAATGGTGATAACAAGACTGACAATGCAGATAACAAGACTGACAATGGAGATAACATGACTGACAATGGTGATAACAAGACTGACAATGGTTACGACATTGATGCTGACAACTGTTATGACATTAATGCTGACAACTGTTATGACATTAATGCTGACAATGGTTATGACATTAATGCTGACAATTGTTATGACATTAATGCTGACAATGGTTATGACATCAATGCTGACAATCGTTATGACATTAATGCTGACAATTGTCATGACATTAATGCTGACAATGGTTATGACATTAATGCTGACAATGGTTATGACATCAATGCTGACAATCGTTATGACATTAATGCTGACAATTGTCATGACATTAATGCTGACAATGGTTATGACATTAATGCTGACAATGGTTATGGTTATGACATTAATGCTGACAATGGTTATGACATTAATGCTGACAATTGTTATGACATCAATGCTAACAATGGTTATGACATTAATGCTGACAATTGTTATGACATTAATGCTGACAATGGTTATGACATTAATGCTGACAATGGTTATGACATTAATGCTAACAATTGTTATGACATTAATGTTGTCAATGGTTATGACATTAATGCTGACAATGGTTATGACTTTAATGCTGACAATGGTTATGCCATTAATGCTGACAATGGTTATGACATTAATGTTGTCAATAGATATGACATTAACTGCTGACAATGGTAATGACATCAATGCTGACAATGGTTATGACATTAATGTTGCCAATGGTTATGAGATTAATGCTAACAATTGTTATGGCAATAATGTTGTCAATGGTTATGACATTAATGCTGACAATTGTTATGACATCAATGCTAACAATGGTTATAATGTTAATGTTGTCAATGGTTATGACATTAATGCTGACAAATGTTATGACATTAATGCTGACAATTGTTATGACATCAATGTTGTTAATGGTTATGACATTAACGCTGACAATGGTAATGATATCAATGCTGACAATGGTTATGACATTAATGTTGCCAATGGTTATGAGATTAATGCTAACAATTGTTATGGCAATAATGTTGTCAATGGTTATGACATTAATGCTGACAATTGTTATGGCATTAATGCTGACAATGGTTATGACATTAATGCTGACAATGGTTATGACATTAATGCTGACAAATGTTATGACATTAATGCTGACAATTGTTATGACATCAATGTTGTTAATGGTTATGACATTAATGCTGACAATGGTTATGACTTTAATGCTGACAATTGTTATGACATCAATGCTAACAATGGTTTTGACATTAATGCTGACAATTGTTATGACATTAATGCTGACAATGGTTATGACATTAATGCTGACAATTGTTATGACATTAATGCTGACAATGGTTATGACATTAATGCTGACAATCGTTATAACATTAATGCTGACAATGGTTATGACATTAATGCTGACAATCGTTATGACATTAATGCTGACAATGGTTATGACATTAATGCTGACAATGGTTATGACATTAATGCTTACTTTTGTTATGACATTAATACAGTGATTTTTAGAATGCTGACAATGGTGATGCTTACAAAGCCCATCATGGTGAGTACATAAAATTTAAACAAATCATGTTAAAAGGATTTAAAAATAAATAAACCAAACATGTCCAAATTCTCTCAATTCGGATCAACAAAACCTACTTACTCTGATGTGTTGGTTTGTCAAGATCCGTGACCAACACAATGATAAGTAGGATTTTAACCCAACTATCCCCTCAAGTAGTAGTTTAAATCCATCATCAATTACTATGAAACCTCAGTATGATTTAACACCTTAAACTAGCCCTCCAATGCCATGCAGAGGGACCTTATGTCTGAACAAGGATATATCTCAAGATGGGAAGTGGTGTGCCTCTTGAGTAAGGAATGTATGTTCCTGCGGATGACAGGACTTGTTTACTGTTGGAGGAGGAGTTGTGTTTTTTTTATGACCCAGTGCACATTGTGTAAGGATACGCTATGTGAACATACCAAGGGTGCGATGACATTATGACATACAATGTACATCTATATTGGCTGAGTGTTGATTATTTCAGATAGAAACCACAGACATATTTTTCCAATTGCTATGACTGCTGTGTCATCTGAATACAAATTAAAAGAGTACTGCTCTCACTAGAATAGTTTGCAACTAATACACACCATTCATGTTAATCTAGATGTTGGGCCTAAATCAAAATTAGTTTTAATGAGCATATAACTTTTTGTTCACTAATGCATAGTCTTATAGAGTTTTTTGCGGTTTTTTTTTCAGAATAAATGTATACAATGCATAATGCTTTCTTAAACTGTGTATTTTAAAAATAAGTTTAATATCCCAACAACAGTACTCAAGTCAAATGAAAACCATGTTTTTCTATAAAACAATGTTCTGTCTTTGTTTGTTTTTTAGCATTGCTGTCTAACCTCGTCTATGACCTACTTACAAATGCTGACGCACGGCTAGCCTGAATAAATATCCGAATGACGTGCATTGGCAGAAATCTCTGATAGCACCATATACCGTAGTGTTTCTATTAAACTTCTTCACTGGATATATAGTTATTTATACAGTTGTTAAAGTCATAAAACATTAATCAAACATCACTTGATTCTACATTATTATTAGCAGATGGAGCCAGCAACTGGTGTAAAAATGTATAATATTTTTGTGTCTTTGATCTTACAATTTATTTTCTATAAAAACACAAAGACGATAAAAAATGTGCAAGTTAATGTCTCACCAACGCCACATATCTTTTGCGGTCGGAGACGACATTGTGCATTTGTATACATGTCAGTTATAAACAATTAATTTATAGGTTGAAGGCCTCATATTAAATAATATTAAAGATATCCATAACAATAATAACAAAGATGTCCTCTTTAGGCAAACACTGAACTGCCGATACTGTAACAGCATACTTTGAAAATGAAACCTTTTATGGTACATGATCATTTGGGGGGCCCATGGCCAAGCAGTTAGCGTCACCAACTTGTAACTCCTTAGTCACTTGCCACATGGATTCTTCAGTCCAACTTTCATATAGAGAAGGTCGTCTAGCTGAACTGTAGTGCACCAGTGGTTCTACTCTGATATTTGACTGAGGTCTTCCTCTACCAATAATTAGCTTAAAGTCGCTAACATAACCAGTATGGTGTTGGTGTTATTTAACATAAACAAACATGATCGTACCTGCTGTCATCCTAACATACCGGTAATAACATATGACCAAAGTAATACCATACAAGTTAATACATAACATTAAGTCAAACCCCTGACTAAGGGAACTAAGATAAAAAATAGGATAGTGAAAGAGTGAGTATAAATTTATCCCATGGGCACTGATGCATCCACATCATTAACCAAGACAAACAAGCAGAGCGATACAGTCTATAACCCAACACCAGGGCTCATATCAATAACAAATCTTGCTTATTTTTTCTGATTTAATATCATAAATTTTAAGAATAAGAAATTTCATGAATTCGGGATTTTATGCATGAAACTAAAATTTTCTTAACTATAAGGAAATATTTAAAGATTCTAGGAAATTGTCCATGTACAGACATACCAGCTTGTGTTCATTCTAATCTATTGATGCCTTTAAATCAACAACATGCCCAAATATTATTGCATGTGTCTAATTGCACAGTTCAACTTTTCCGTGACCCACAAATTTAGGTTACAACCCTTTATAACTGGCTAAATATGTTATCTAAATGAAGACAGCACAATATCCACTTCAAGTGAAAACAATCTGTAACTAATTGAATAATTATTGTTTTGTTTTTTAAAATAAATCACAGTGACCAATTATGATTAATATAGGAAGTTATTTTGTTGAGGAAGACCCTAAACAAATGTCTGAGCAGAACCACCGGCTCATCGCAGGTTAGCTGAAAAACCTTCCTACATTATGTCCTTTAGCCAAAACAAGACTCGAACCCTAGCAGTGAGAGGCTAAGTGGACAAGAGTTACAAGTCGGTGACTTTACCACTACCCCACAGGTGCCCTCAAGAAAAGTAATCGATAGTATACTAAGCCAATTACCAAGACACAGCATTCTGATTCATGCTAAAAATATAAATTCAAACAAAGAGTCAGAAAGATATTTAAAGAATTATAAATGTTGAATATCAGGTTAACCCCAAAAGCAAGCAAGTGAAGGACCTTATAATCTGGGTGTTAGCTATGTTATGAACACCTACATCAAGAAATCTTACTCATAAATTGGTAGTTTTGTGGTTGAAGTTTCTTACTCAGATATTGATAAAATTAATATAGTTATGCAGTTCTTTTCCATGTCCATTGATACCTACTGGAAACAAGTGGGTGTCAGTGGCTGAGAAGTCTATGTCAAAAGACTTGAGAACTTGTCATCATTCATCGTTCGAATTTCAAAGGAGACAAGATCTTTTATGTGTAAAGAGATTGAGAATTTGACAGTGGTTTAAAGTTTCAATGCCGTCTTGAAACTGTTTGTATGATGAAACTGCTTGGCCACGGGTGACACCAACTAAAGGTGGAACTGGTCCACAATGGGCACCCCTCGAGATGGGATTGCTAAGTTATGGACAACCATCCACTAAGATGGAACTGTTTGGTCAAGAGCAACATTTAACATTGCTGGAACCCTTTAACCCTGACTGATCCTTAACCAAGGAGGCACCAATTGGCTACAGGTCACCCCCAACTTAGGTTGAACTGCTTGACTCTGGTTGATCCTCAACACTAAGGTGGCACCCTATGAAATCAACATAAGGGAAACCCCTTCTGAATGACACTCATCCAAGGTGGAAACCTTTAAACAAGGCCAACCCTCAACTACGGTGGAACCACTCTGTCTCAGGCGAACCCCATTTAAGGTGAACATTAAATAACACTGCCATATCAACACTGTTCTTGACAAAATAGTAGTTATACTGTCCCACATTCATTTTTTTGTTACTGCTAATGGTTTTATTAATATTGTTTTTATTTAAAGTAACTGCTTTCTTGTTCAAAAATGGCTTCTTCACATAAAATTAGAATGCAGCAAACAAATCTGCTAGTAAGTATAATTGCTGATATACTAAGATCAGATTTTAGACCACATCACTTTAACCATATATGCGCCAACTTGTACTCTTCTATCATTCAATAAACTACCCATAGTGCAACAACATCTGACACTATATCAAAATTAACCCTTAATCTGCAGTATTTGTAAATATGACTTCTTAATTGTTTGCTGGAAACTACATTCAAGGGTAAATAGACAAACTGCTCGAGACTCAGATGAAAAAAGTGCAGATCCAGATTACTCAGCTACCAGCACAGCTGGCCAATCAGGATCTACACTATTTACTAAGGCCTAATTCATATGCACCTAGCAGTTAAAGAGTTAAGAAATCTCAAGTGGTAGAATTTGAGAAGTCAAGTCAATCATTATATTATTCAACAGCTTATCAATTTTGATTGAAAAGCTAAGTGTGAATTCCGATTTCATGTTGAGGTTTATAAACAACATTCAATGTTCAGCTAGCTACTTAAATTCCAGCATTTTAAAAGCCACTTCACTTTGAGTGGTGTGAAAGTCTAACTTTTCACATGGGAAGGATAACTAAATTCAGTCTTGAGTCAACAACATATGCAAGGTGGGCGTGGCTAAAGTAAGTTTGTACATATAATGTATGTGCACCTAAGAATCAGTATGCTGATAATACATGCAGGTATGGATAATTGGACAAATTTCAATATGCTAATGTAAATCTTAATCACATGCTTTTAATTTGAGTCCTAACTATACACCATTGCAGTCATTAATATTTTTTGAAAGCAGGTGTGACATATGGCTCTGGACAGAAAGGATGAGGTGGACAGGAAGGTGGACATGACAAAAATATCCCTCCACTTTTGTCAAGGAATAATAAATGTTTATATAAATAACCAGCATTTTACTTTTAATTCAATATCATAATCCTTCCCACTTGGTCAGGGGAGTTTTCCGAATCAACCATTCAAATATAAAGGTAACTCAATGAAATAATGAGAAAGGAATGTATGCAGAGGCGTAGTTGGAGAATTGTTTGGATTAATCCAGGTACTCAATCAGTCAGTAGATAGAGTCTTATCCAACTAGAAATAGAAAATGCTGATGTCATATAGCAGTGAAGATTACAGAGACCATAAAGTTGGTGGTGATGACAACAATGCTGATGATGATAAGATGATGTTGATTATTCTACTGATGATAATGATTTGTTTGTTTTGTTTTTGAAATACATCACAGTGACCAATTTTGGTCATTACAGCCATGTTGCTGTTGTTTTGGTGGCAGAAGACCCATGACAATTGTCTGGGTAGAACCAATGGCACACCACAGGTCAGCTGAAAGACCTTCCCACATTAAGTCCTCCATCCAGAACAGGAACTCGCATCCATGCTGTGCGAGGCTAAATGGTCAGAGAAGTTACAAGTCAGTGACTCTACCTCTACACCATGAACACCCCCTAACGATGATGATGATGATGATAATGACGAGGACGAAATGATGACAATGATGATGATAAATAGGAGAAGGACAATGATGACCATGGTGATGAAACAATGATAATGATGATGATGATGATTGCGAGGATATTTTTGGTGCTGGCAACTGTTAAGATGATGATGATGATGATTATTGTTACCTTCAAGACCAAGGTTGATGTTATTGATATTGTTTTTGACAATGGTTACACTAATGAGTTTGTTTGAAATTATCCAGTAGTTAAATAAATGTCAAAGTATACCAATAATGCCATATTGTTTTGAAATTTTGATCTTAACTTAAGATCTCATTAATGAACAGATCGTGAAAAATATAAAGTTATAGTCAAATTTCATATAATGTTCAGTATTTATCATCTGGCACTATATTACTTTATATCATTTAGTCTGTCTTGTCATTGTAGCTGATGTTTGATATGTTTTGAGCCAACATGGTAATATGGGTCCTTGTTTTCACCTTTATCCTGCTACAGTTTCATTTCTAGATCATAAATCATACTAGTTATTGGTGCCGCTCTGGAGGCTGGTTCCTCTTATAGAATGTATTGTATGGGAACGATGGTGTAGTAATCACATCTGTGCTTATTCTTGTAATGTATTTACATCTGTCCCACCGACTTCACAGAGTCCATATGACATACAGTGTTTGGGATATAGGGTCAGGAAAATCATATGAAGTATTACTGTCATAACTAACATGAAGATGTATGATTACGGTTAGTTTGAAGGATAGTCAAACACAAATGCCTATCCTCTATAAAACTCAGTTTAACAGCTTGGAACTTGGTTGAGGTTGGGGACACACAAAAAGGAGCTGAAGTCCTTCAAAGCCAAATTCCCAGTATTGGTGAGTTTGTTTGTTTATTGGGTTTATCGTCCCATCAACAGTATATCTGGAGATGGTGTCCATTTGAAGCAGATATTGTGCTGCCTTTGCTGTGTATAGCATGCCGTGAACACCTGGCATGATACCACACCCAGTCACATCACCTGATACTGGGCCAACCAGTCTTGGAACTACCCTTATATTTGCTTGAGCATTAGCAAGGGAGCTATATCGCTACCATTTTTAATGACTTTGGTATGTCGGAGCCAGGCATCAAACCCAAGGCCTCCAGTAATTGGAGCCAACACTCAACTGATTGCGCTACCAGGTTCTGTCAGTTAGGTGAGTCTTGGATGTTGTTGGTTCAAATATGTTTTAATAAACGATTAAATGAAAATCAGCTTTACTATTGTCTATTACACCACATTCATGTATAGGTATTAGTATGTACTTATAAATGCTTAAAGGTGGTATACGATAGTTATTTCTTTTCTCAAAATATCAAATAAGTCATTGCTACCTGAAAAAGTCCTGCAAAATGCTGTTCATTGATGTCCTACATCTGTGTGAACAGTCAAGCATAAATCACCACTTGTCACTACAAGTAGGTATTTCCTATCTGAGCCATGCTGCAGAGATAGCTATTTATAAACTTAGAAAACCATGTGACCACTAACTTTTGAGATCGAATTATATAGTCATCCAGGTCTTCCAATCTGACGTCGATATCTATTTTTTAGCAGAGACCACTAACAAGCTTTTTATACAGCTGGAAAAAATATAAATTCAGAAGGTGTTTTTTTTTGCGATAAGTTCTGTCTTACAATTAAATTAGTGTTCAAAATCGTATTTATTAAGGCTAATCTGGACTTACACATTTTGAATATTACTGGTCAATGTGTGTTTAGATACCTCAGAGTTAAACAACTTTCATAAATAAAATGCAGGAACTTTATACCATTTTTTTAACGAAGGGAGACAAAGCAAGCCAACATGTTAACATACCTTCAATATTTACTTCCCATACATGATGGGAGTTCACCTTGCTATATGGAGAAAGCACTAAGCAAAGTTCAGGTAGGGTTACCTGTAATTTATCTTACTGCTCAGTATCTAACTGGGGCAAACTTTTTCATGTGGTCACCACCGGTGTAGCAGTGGTTTAACCCTGACGTAAGTCTAGGAGCTACCTATTATCTAAAATAGCTGAATGCTAGCTGTAAAGATAACATCGAGTCATAGTGGCTGTGCTTTAAAATATTAAAAGTATCAAATTAATAGTAAATTACCTGTCACAGTCAACAAGGCATCTGTTCTTTCCTGCCCTGCAACATTTTTTGCAATGCATGTGAACTTTGACCCTTGAGTCACTTTTTTAAGGACTAGATGACCTTCACCTTCCTTGGTTTCCATTGCAACAACCCCTTGGCTGCTGGTTTCCAGTCTCTGGTTGTCTCTGTACCAGATTAGTGTTGGAGGTGGGGAACCTGAAATGAATGAGATTTGTTTTTTCTGAGTTGTCGGCATGTTCTGAAAAGTTGATTGGCCTGCCATTGACTCATAGAACTGCCATCCCATGCATTCAAGTGGTATGCCAGATCTCCTTGTGTAATGTTTAAATCTGTGTGAAACAAAGTGCATTGAAACCCCAGCTGCTCCACTCCCCACGGGAATGACCTTCCAGTTCGAGAGAGTCAGGAGTTAGAGAGAAACAGAAAATTATTTACAAGTCTGTTCATCACCTGTTGTTATGAACAAATTGTAAAATAAATATAATTATGTGCTATCAGTCAAGTTATTGTACCTCTAAAAATAAAATCTTATCTTTAATGATATTTCCTTAAGACAAGTTCTGTTTTAGTTTTTGTTATGATGATCTGAATATGTTATAAACAGAAATTTGATTCCATGTCACAAATGTTTTGATAAACGCAACAGAATTTGTGTATGTTTTTTTAAACCATATCAATCAATCAAGTGAAAAACATAACAAAAAAACTTAAAATTGTTCAGTATTTCAAATAATGGAAGTTAAAAATGACAAATAAATTTACATTCAGACCCATTATAAATCCATTTCATTTTCAAAAATCCTCTGAGGTCAGAGAAAATTATCCCACGAAATTGACAATCACATGACAAAAATCAATAATGATATTTATATGTGACTTATGTAATTTTAATTTTGCTGAATATTCTGATGTGATAAAATACTGGGATTGATTTATGAAAGCGGTTACAACAGGTTTGATCTTGAATCATTTGCATCCGGATATTCGTTTAAAAAACTTTAAATTTCAAACGTTCTATTTTATGTATTGGCCATTTTGCTAAGTTATCTTTCTTCTGACAATGTACATTCATGCATAAGCCGGTGTAACAGATTATCGACAGGTGATGACACACAGTACTGTATATTGGGCATCAAAGTTTTAGAAATGTGCTTGATGGTACTTGTCATAACTTGCTAATTAACAGCCAACATTTGAAGCTTCTACTGATCCATTTTGGTTTTAGAATATTATCTTTAATTGTATGTGTTGTGTTTAATTAAAAAGGAATAGAGCTATAGTTATGAAGACAATTAACAAATTAATGTGACTTACTAAATAGTATAAAAAACAGTGTACTGAATAATTTATAACATTTTCAAATAAATGTACGCATGTCCACACGTTTTTCTTTGATCAGTTATTTGTTTGATTTATTGTGAATTAAAATGATCAAATGTTTTATTGTTCGTATTTCAATAATTATTAAAATTAAGAAGCACATATGTCTATGGAAACATTGATTTATTTATTTCTATAGAAATGATGATTAAATTATGTCTATGGAAACAATTGTTTATCCCTGCACACATCCGGCAGCAACATTACTATTAACAAAGTTTAGTATCCGGATATGCGTTTGGATCGTTCAACAGATATCAACAGAATTCAAAATTTGGTATTCGTTAACATCCCTAGAAAAAAGCTAGACAATTTGAAATAATTCCTTAGTTGGAATAGTTTCAGGTAAACACCTTAATTTCTTTCTCTTATATTTACCATTTGGTCTTTAGTGTTTCTGAAAAAGATAATGTATAATGGAAAGCTGTATGAAACACCCACTCCTTAATTAATAAACATGGCAACCATGAATTAACTAATTACATGTAACTTATATTACAATCATGTGGATATTCTTTATAATGACAAATAGACCAAAAGACAGATATAAAAGAACAAAAACTGAAGCATTGTTTGATTCTTGTTGTGGAATTCCAAACATCTTGATCAATTTAAATCAACATATAGTGCTGGGATATTTATTCATACATGGATTATCCTAAAATTCCAGAACATTGATAGCATATTAAAAATTTCACTAACAGAATTTAATATTCTTATGTAATTATGGATGGATTTTTATGTTGTTTTTAATTTAATATTGAACATATTATAAAATATTTAAAAAAATAAATCTCTTTTTTTTTCTTTTCATTGCTTTTTTTCCCATTTCTTTTTTCATTTCTTTTTTTCCCTATTTTTTCTTTTCATAGTCTTTTTTGTTTTTATTTTCATTGCTATTGCTCTTCCAGTTTATCAATAGAACCATTTCACTGATCTAATTCCCATGATTATTTACACTATAGGGTTTGAGGTGAGAATCCAAATGTGCTGCAAAGGAAAGGCAATGGCAGTGATAACAACTGCACATGAACAAATTCATTTGAATATATCTACATGTATTTCTGCAGAATGGAAGTGGCATGACGGGCTGCAGCCATGTGAATTTTTTTTATTCGTAACATGAAGGAAACTTTTCCCAGCCGGAGAGGAATCGCACTCAAAATAGTGGTCAAAACAGTTATCATTTTATGTAAAAAGCCATGAAATATCACTAAATACATGTAGTGTGTTGTTGAAAGAATTATACATGTAGTGACTATAAATCAACAAATGGACATGAATACCTGCATGATTGTGCAACAGAAATCCTTTTTTTCATGTCTTTGTTGTTTTTTTTTTTTTTTAATTTTATGACAGTACGATTAATTCTTTAAAACTTTGAATTTAGAATGTTAAAGATTTAAATGAAGCATGTTGTTAAAACAATAGTATATGGACAAAAGACTGTTTGTCCATTTACCATGAGTTATATATAGATTTATATGAATTCAGAACCCTAACAGTGCTGCATATTATTTTGCCGCATCCATGCCTGAGCCATTTTGCAGCCTCATAAATGGATTCTCCCTTCAAGGAAAAAATAAAAAATTTAACATGAGAGTAGTTTTTATTACTTCATTGCAGCAAAAACAAAATGGGTGTAATGTTCATTGTGACTCTGGTAATGCTACTGGACCTTTCAGTGGGTTCAGAATTCCGTGACAAAGTGTTAGATAATTTACACAGACTTTGTCCTGGACAGTATGCTCAGCAGAAAACGGCTACAGATTTAAACATGACCTTGACACAACCCAGCTGCTGTACTGGTAAGTGTATGGTGTTTTTCTTCGAATTATTTTCAAAAGACCATGTTTTTTTTCTAATTGGCATTCAATAAAATCTTTGCCATACTTTGTTTAAGATGTTATCCAGTCTTTGCCTGGATAAAATAATGCAACAATAGCAAACATCAGTTGATGGGTGTTTGGAAATGAAATCTGGTATACATATATTTTCCCCTTTAATTTAAGACAATTTGTATTCCTTTTTTAAATTATCTTTGATGGTTACGCAGTAAAAACCATGCAATATTTGGTTTGAGTTTTTATTATTTGTGAATACATTTTTTAAATATATGGAGGATTTCTTCAATGGAAATGGATGCCAAGCCACTTCAGTGTTATACAGAACTTAGCATTATATTTGATAGCGTTATAAAGGAGTTCCAGTTTAGCTACAATTAACTACCTTTATTTTCTCTTTAATAAATGATTGAGACCAATTAATGCTGATTCATGCATAAACATATGGTTATGATCAATCATTTGAGTACCAGGGATGTGTGGATTTCTTTCCCAAATTGTTAACTTTAATGCATACAGCAAGGTTTTTCTCAAAACAAGTTTTTGACATCTACCACACAAATCTAGGACACAAAGAAGCCACTGATAGCTGGACCTTGCAAGTAAATAATGCATGTAAAACTTTTATGATAACATACCTCATGTACTATAGAAAAAATACTTCCAAGTATAAAAAACTTCTTCCATAACATTGACAGTGTTTAAAAGAAAAAGTCAACTGCTCGAAATCTTGGAAGGAGGCGGGCTTGGACCCCCCACCCAAACAAAATTATAAAAAGTACCTTCCGTGAAGGTATTTTTTAACATTTCAGGTTGCGTCACATCTTAATTACTCTAGTAGCACTGTTGTTACATGTGTCCAGTGCTACAGATAAGAAGAGTAAGCACAAATTTATGACTAAAATGTCAACACACTGAAAGTAAACTATTTGTATAAAAACATACTTTCTATGAAGGTCTGTCAAGTATATGAAATACAGGAAATGGCACTATTTAGCATCTACATGTCAACACTCCTCCTGTGGGAGAATGCCCCCAGACTCCCAACACTCCTCTTGTGGGAGCATGCCCCCAGACTCCGAACACTCCTCTTCCCAACACTCCTCTTGTGGGAGCATGCCCCCAGACTCCCAACACTCCTCTTGTGGGAGCATGCCCCCAGACTCCCAACACTCCTCCAATACTCCTCCTGTGGGAGTATGCCCCCAGACTCCAGACACTCCTCCAATACTCCTCCTGTGGGAGCATGCCCCCAGACTCCCAACACTCCTCCTGTGGGAGAATGCCCCCAGACTCCCAACACTCCTCCTGTGGGAGCACACTCCTCCTGTGGGAGCATGCTCCCAGACTCCTAACACTACTCCTGTCGGAACACACTCCTCCTGTGGGAGCATGCCCCCAGACTCCCAACACTCCACCTGTGGGAGCATGCCCCCAGACTCCCAACACTTCTCCTGTGGAAGCACAATCCTCCTGTGGGAGCATGGCCCCAGACTTCCAACACTCCTCCTGTGGGGGCATTGCCCCAGACTCCCAACACTCCTCCTGTGGGGGCATGCCCCCAGACTCCCAACACTCCTCCTGTGGGAGCACACTCCTCCTGTGGGAGCATGCTCCCAGACTCCTAACACTACTCCTGTGGGAACACACTCCTCCTGTGGGAGCATGCCCCCAGACTCCCAACACTCCACCTGTGGGAGCATGCCCCCAGACTCCCAACACTCCTCCTGTGGGAGCACACTCCTCCTGTGGGAGCATGGCCCAAGACTTCCAACACTCCTCCTGTGGGGGCATGGCCCCAGACTCCCAACACTCCTCCTGTGGGGGCATGCCCCCAGACTCCTAACACTCCTCCTGTGGGAGCATGCCCCCCAGACTCCCAACACTCCTCCTGTGGGAGCACACTCCTCCTGTGGAAGCATGCCCCCAAACTCCCAACACTGCTTCTGTGGGAGCACACTCCTCCTGTGGGAGCATGCCCCCAGACTCTCAACACTCCTCCTGTGGGGGCATGCCCCCAGACTCCTAACACTCCTCCTGTGGGAGCATGCCCCCCAGAAACCCAACACTCCTCCTGTGGGAGCACACTCCTCCTGTGGGAGCATGCCCCCAGATTCCCAACACTCCTCCTGTGGGAGCATGGCCCCAGACTCCCAACACTCCTCCTGTGGGAGCATGGCCCCAGACTCCCAACACTCCTCCTGTGGTAGCACACGCCTCCTGTGGGAGCATGCCCCCAGACTCCCAACACTCCTTCTGTGGGGGCATGGCCCCAGACTCCCAACACTCCTCCTGTGGGAGCATGCCCCCAGATTCCCAACACTCCTCCTGTGGGAGCATGGCCCCAGACTCCCAACACTCCTCCTGTGGTAGCACACTCCTCCTGTGGGAGCATGCCCCCAGACTCCCAACACTCCTCCTGTGGGGGCATGCCCCCAGACTCCCAACACTCCTCCTGTGGGAGCATGCCCCCAGACTCCCAACACTCCTCCTGTGGGAGCATGCCCCTAAATTCCCAACACTCCTCCTGTGGTAGCACACTCCTCCTGTGGGAGCATGCCCCCAGACTCCCAACACTCCTCCTGTGGGAGCATGGCCACAGACTCCCAACACTCCTCCTGTGGGAGCACGCCCCCAGACTCCTAACACTCTTCCTGTGGGAGCATGCCTCCAGACTCCAGACACTCCTCCTATGGGAGCACACTCCTCCTGAAGGAGCATGCCCCCAGACTCCTAACACTCTTCATGTGGGAGCATGCCCCCAGACTCCCAACACTCCATGCCTCCAGACTCCCAACACTCCTCCTGTGGGAGCATGGTCCCAGACTCCCAACACTCCTCCTGTGGGAGCATGGCCCCAGACTCCCAACACTCCTCCTGTGGTAGCACACTCCTCCTGTGGGAGCATGCCCCCAGACTCCCAACACTCCTCCTGTGGGAGCATGCCCCAAGACTCCCAACACTCCTCCTGTGGGGGCATGGCCCCAGACACCCAACACTCCTCCTGTGGGAGCATGCCCCTAGACTCCCAACACTCCTCCTGTGGGAGCATGGCCCCAGACTCCTAACACTCCTCCTGTGGTAGCACACTCCTCCTGTGGGAGCATGCCCCTAGACTTCCAACACTCCTCCTGTGGGGGCATGCCCCCAGACTCCCAACACTCCTCCTGTGGGAGCATGCCCCCAGACTCCCAACACTCCTCCTGTGGGAGCATGCCCCTAGACTCCCAACACTCCTCCTGTGGTAGCACACTCCTCCTGTGGGAGCATGCCCCCAGACTCCCAACACTCCTCCTGTGGGGGCATGGCCCCAGACACCCAACACTCCTCCTGTGGGAGCATGCCCCTAGACTCCCAACACTCCTCCTGTGGGAGCATGCCCCCCAGAAACCCAACACTCCTCCTGTGGGAGCACACTCCTCCTGTGGGAGCATGCCCCCAGATTCCCAACACTCCTCCTGTGGGAGCATGGCCCCAGACTCCCAACACTCCTCCTGTGGGAGCATGGCCCCAGACTCCCAACACTCCTCCTGTGGTAGCACACGCCTCCTGTGGGAGCATGCCCCCAGACTCCCAACACTCCTCCTGTGGGGGCATGGCCCCAGACTCCCAACACTCCTCCTGTGGGAGCATGCCCCCAGATTCCCAACACTCCTCCTGTGGGAGCATGGCCCCAGACTCCCAACACTCCTCCTGTGGTAGCACACTCCTCCTGTGGGAGCATGCCCCCAGACTCCCAACACTCCTCCTGTGGGGGCATGCCCCCAGACTCCCAACACTCCTCCTGTGGGAGCATGCCCCCAGACTCCCAACACTCCTCCTGTGGGAGCATGCCCCTAAATTCCCAACACTCCTCCTGTGGTAGCACACTCCTCCTGTGGGAGCATGCCCCCAGACTCCCAACACTCCTCCTGTGGGAGCATGGCCACAGACTCCCAACACTCCTCCTGTGGGAGCACGCCCCAAGACTCCTAACACTCTTCCTGTGGGAGCATGCCTCCAGACTCCAGACACTCCTCCTATGGGAGCACACTCCTCCTGAAGGAGCATGCCCCCAGACTCCTAACACTCTTCATGTGGGAGCATGCCCCCAGACTCCCAACACTCCATGCCTCCAGACTCCCAACACTCCTCCTGTGGGAGCATGGTCCCAGACTCCCAACACTCCTCCTGTGGGAGCATGGCCCCAGACTCCCAACACTCCTCCTGTGGTAGCACACTCCTCCTGTGGGAGCATGCCCCCAGACTCCCAACACTCCTCCTGTGGGAGCATGCCCCCAGACTCCCAACACTCCTCCTGTGGGGGCATGGCCCCAGACACCCAACACTCCTCCTGTGGGAGCATGCCCCTAGACTCCCAACACTCCTCCTGTGGGAGCATGGCCCCAGACTCCTAACACTCCTCCTGTGGTAGCACACTCCTCCTGTGGGAGCATGCCCCTAGACTTCCAACACTCCTCCTGTGGGGGCATGCCCCCAGACTCCCAACACTCCTCCTGTGGGAGCATGCCCCCAGACTCCCAACACTCCTCCTGTGGGAGCATGCCCCTAGACTCCCAACACTCCTCCTGTGGTAGCACACTCCTCCTGTGGGAGCATGCCCCCAGACTCCCAACACTCCTCCTGTGGGAGCATGGCCCCAGACTCCCAACACTCCTCCTGTGGGAGCATGCCCCCAGACTCCCAACACTCCCCCATGTGGGAGCATGCCCCCAGACTCCTAACACTCCTCCTGTGGGAGCATGCCTCCAGACTCCAGACACTCCTCCTATGGGAGCACACTCCTCCTGAAGGAGCATGCCCCCAGACTCCTAACACTCCTCATGTGGGAGCATGCCCCCAGACTCCCAACACTCCATGCCCCCAGACTCCCAACACTCCTCCTGTGGGAGCATGCCCCCAGACTCCCAACACTCTCGTACCTTTCATGCGTAATTTCATCTCTTCCTTCATTCCATGAAAAATATGATCATAGATTATCTTTGTCACCAAGAATAGGAACAGTTTGGAAATATGCAAAAAAGTTTCTAGCATCTTCTGATTTGCTGGAAATGGCCGTATTTGGCCAGAAGTTTTTCTGGGGGAACATGGCCCCAGACTCCCAACACTCCTCCTGTGGTAGCACACTCCTCCTGTGGGAGCATGCCCCCAGACTCCCAACACTCCTCCTGTGGGGGCATGCCCCCAGACTCCCAACACTCCTCCTCTGGGAGCATGCCCCCAGACTCCCAACACTCCTCCTGTGGGAGCATGCCCCCAGACTCCCAACACTCCTCCTGTGGGAGCATGCCCCTAGACTCCCAACACTCCTCCTGTGGTAGCACACTCCTCCTGTGGGAGCATGCCCCCAGACTCCCAACACTCCTCCTGTGGGAGCATGGCCCCAGACTCCCAACACTCCTCCTGTGGGAGCATGCCCCCAGACTCCCAACACTCCTCCTGTGGGAGCATGCCCCCAGACTCCTAACACTCCTCCTGTGGGACCATGCCTCCAGACTCCAGACACTCCTCCTATGGGAGCACACTCCTCCTGAAGGAGCATGCGCCCAGACTCCTAACACTCCTCATGTGGGAGCATGCCCCCAGACTCCCAACACTCCATGCCTCCAGACACTCCTCCTATGGGAGCACACTCCTCCTGAAGGAGCATGCCCCCAGACTCCTAACACTCCTCCTGTGGGAGCATGCCCCCAGACTCCTAACACTCCTCCTGTGGGAGCATGCCTCCAGACTCCAGACACTCCTCCTATGGGAGCACACTCCTCCTGAAGGAGCATGCCCCCAGACTCCTAACACTCCTCATGTGGGAGCATGCCCCCAGACTCCCAACACTCCATGCCCCCAGACTCCCAACACTCCTCCTGTGGGAGCATGCCCCCAGACTCCCAACACTCTCGTACCTTTCATGCATAATTTCATCTCTTCCTTCATTCCATGAAAAATATGATCATAGATTATCTTTGTCACCAAGAATAGGAACAGTTTGGAAATATGGAAAAAAGTTTCTAGCATCTTCTGATTTGCTGGAAATGGCCGTATTTGGCCAGAAGTTTTTCTGGGGGAACATGGCCTCAGACCTCCTTGCATTGCTAGCATCTTTAGTGCTCGCTCAATTAGGACCCACACTGAAAAACCTCCTGGATCTGCCCTGAATTGGCTTACTTGATATTCCTTAAATCATACTGCATGGGTTTGAGGCTTATCTGCTGTAACACATGGTTTTACCCGAACTTTTAATATGAGACTTTCTTAAGCAATGATACCTCAACACAATTATAACAACCATAACTGCATTATTCTTCATATTAAAAAAACAAAACACATTAAATTTTATTTCCAGGAATGTTTGACGATTCAATCCAATTGCGATTCCATACTAACTCTACAGCAGCTACCAAACCTGGTCAACAGTGTGTCCAACCACAGTATCCCCATTCGCAGTATTTAACAAGCCAAGATAGAATATCCTATTACATGGTCACAGAGTCACCTGAAGTTGGATGTGTTGTGACAAATACTAGTGTGGACATTGAACCTGGAAGCCACAAGGTGAACCATCCCACGTGTAATGACTCGGAAATAGAAACTCCAATCCTCCGATTTCTTCCTGTGTATTCTAAAGACAGCAAACTCATCTACAAAAACCCACATTGTGCCCTATGCCACGGCATTGTAGATATAGACTACTGGTTAGTGCTGATTAACTGTTTACGTCAAACATTTGCCACAGATGAGAAGAACTGCAATTTTGATTTTTTCTTCCCAAGACACAACAGTGAGATACAACATTTAGAGTGTTTTATTGATAAATACAGCCGCTGCCCAAAAGATCTGTCTCAATTGGTTTTACCTCAAAATTTGGATTTATCAACAGAAGAAGTCAGACAGGCCTGCTTGGTCGAAAACCTGCCACGTTTCTTTAGTAATGCTTTTTATGCCAAAAATGTATTCTGCTATTTCTGCCACTATGCCTACCCATTACGCAGACAAATATGTAGTGCTGAGCCAGAAGACATGTTCCTGCAGAAATCCCTTGCCAAGAAATCCTTAACTCGTCTACTTAATATTCGACTCATGGCATCAGAAGTCCAACAAGAATCCCTGTCTCCAGCAGATGAACTTATCTGTGGTCTAGATAAAGAGGTTTGTATGACACTTAAATACACCAACACCTAATCACCTTGAATAAAACAGCTTAAATTACAATTGGACAAAAAAGGTCTATATGTATTTGTTTGTCTGTTTGTTTATTGGGTTTATCGTCCCACCAACAGTATTTCAGTTATCTGGAGACGGTGTCCAAATGAAGCAGATGTAGTGCTCCCTTCACTGTGTATAGCATGCCGTGAACACCTGGCATGATACCACAACCAGTCACATTATCCTGACACCGGGCCAACCAGTCGTGGAACTACCCTTATATTTGCTTGAGCGTTAGCAAGGAAGCTATACCACTACCATTTTTAACTACTTTGGTATGTCGCGGCCCGGGATCGAACCCGGGGCCTCCGGTACCTGGAGCCGACACTCGACCGATTGCGTTACCAGGTCCGGTGCATATGTATTTTGTATTTTGGGTTTTACGGCACACTGACACTTGACAGGTCATATGGTGCCGAATACAGTGAAGTTTAATGAGAACAGAGAATAATCAGGTTAAAATTAAAATATGTGAGTAGAACTCGAAAACTCTATCCCGGTTAAACAGGTTTCTATCAATACTGCATAAAGAGGTTTGTATTATATCTGCATGAAGTGGTTCTACCATTGTATAACTGCACACACTACTTCACAGAATGGGATAAAAAATTGTCAATAGCTATTAAGTTATTTCTAATTTTAAAAAAAATGCTGCTAAGTCCAGCTAATAATTATAACAGATAATAATAATCAATAACAGAATACAACTTTGTTGACAATCCAATTCCTAACTTAATGTACTAATATACTTTTTTTTTTACTGTAATACTTTATTTCATGGTAAGGTATGCAGAATTGTTAAGATTTGAAAGGCTTTCTTTGTACAAGAGAGACCTGATGGCCCTGAATTGCAGACCTTGCTTTCAGTATGCTTTTAAATCAAACCACAAGACTAAATGTACACAACTGTGCCTTTCAGTATGCTTTTTAATCACACCACAAGACTAAATGTACACAACTATGCCTTTCAGTATGCTTTAAAATCAAAGCACAAGACTAAATGTACACAACTGTACCTTTCAGTATGCTTTAAAATCAAATCACAAGACTAAATGTACACAACTGTGCCTTTCAGTATGCTTTAAAATCAAATCACAAGACTAAATGTACACAACTGTGCCTTTCAGTATGCTTTAAAATCAAACCACAAGACTAAATGTACACAACTGTGCCTTTCAGTATGCTTTAAAATCAAATCACAAGACTAAATGTACACAACTGTGCCTTTCAGTATGCTTTAAAATCAAATCACAAGACTAAATGTACACAACTGTGCCTTTCAGTATGCTTTAAAATCAAATCACAAGACTAAGTGTACACAACTGTGCCTTTGGACTCTGCTGATCAAAGCTTTTTGTTTAACAAATGTTTGCACACATCAACCCAACCAAATGTCCATGCAGATTTAGATTTAGGTTCTATAAAGTTTGATGAAGATTCTGTTAAAATAACTCTTCTAAAATGTTAACATGGTTATTTATTGATTTGGCCCATTAACCTACAAACACATCCCAGATTTCATGCAGACAAACAATCTGGCGAAGTTTGGTAAAGACTGAGCCAAAAATGTGGTCTCTATGGTGTTCACAAGCTTTTTCTAGGATTTGACCTAGTGACCTACTTTCTGACCCCATGTGACCCAGGTACAAACACATCCAAGATTTAATGCAGACAAATATTTAGGCTAAGTTTGGTGAAGATTGGGCCAGAAATATGGTCACTATGGTGTTCACAAACTTTTTCTAGGTTTTGACCTAGTGACCTACCCTACTTTCTTACCCCAAATGGCCCAGTTATGAATGCATTTAAAATTTCAAGCAAACAACTTGACCAAATTTGGGGAGATTGGGGCATAAGAGTGGTCTCTAGTGTGTTCACAAGCATTTTCTGAAATTTGAACTAGTGACGTACTTTTTTCACCTCAGAAGACCCAGTTAAAAAGTCATCCAAGATTTTGTGCAAACACTATGACCAAGTATAGTGAAGACTGGATCAATACTGTAGCCTCTTGAGTGACTTACCCAAACATCTAAGAAAAGCCAGGAGAATTTTAACTAGGGAAAGGTTTGCTTTAGTATATTGTTAAAGTGAAGAGGTGTGGTGTCTAGTCTTATATATTAATGACATGCTTTTACAGTAGAGGCAGCAGAATAATTGCATCAAGGAAACATGTCTGGATACAGAGTAACTGAAAGACTTTTTATTGACTTGAAACCAAACCTTTTGACAAATATTTTGTTGTTCTTCTTCTTTCTATTTATTTCTTAGGTAACTTATTTACATTTTTTTCTGCAGACATGCCAGCCAATGTTATGTCCCCTGGGCCAAGTGAAGGTGGGACTGGAAGACAGCAGAACATGTCAGATGGATTCAACACTTTGGATCAATCCTAAATTTTCAATGATATTACTTCTCCAGTTTGACAAGAACATTTCCATGCATTCAACTACGCTGGACAAGACATTTACTCAAAATGCATTCCAAGGATTAGTGTCAGATTCTTGGACGATGGAAATGCTGTACATACCATTTGTAAAATACTCGACAATGAGTACTAAAAACAAATACAGTTACAACTTCTCAAATGGTCAGATGATAACCTCAGTTAGTCATATTTTTGCCAAAATGGTTTTCAATGATTTAACTATTAAACCTCAAGTATTCATGACAAAGGTCACAGAGAAGCTTTCTAAAGTGGTGTACTTTAAAAGTAGTGGACAGAAGGCCAAAGTTAAACAGATGTTAAGCAGATTTTCGCTGTGGCCGTTGGATGCTTTGGTTCCAAATTTAAATCTACAAATGATGCTTGCCATTACATCAGAACAGGCAATTGGACATGCTCAACAACATGATGATATTTTATACAAGATAATCACATTGATCAACCCAACCACATCAGAATTAATTCTAAGTAAACTGATGTTTTGTCCACAAATTGAAATACCCAGAGAATCAGTTTACTTTTTCTTTTTTCTGAACAGTGTGCCAGCATTGTATCACAATTATACAGGGATGGTCATATTTGATCGAGAATTTGTATATCAAGACCATGAAAGAACCTTTCGAGTCTGCATTGCAGATCTTCAGGAAAATATAGCATCAAGGAGTCAAATGGGGCTTCCTTGGTGCATTTGGTATGGAATCTCTATTTTTTATGGCAAGGTTTAATTTTGTTTTACAAATGCTGTAAGGGATAGTAAACAGAATATTTTTTATAAACATCACATCTTGCCCCTACAAAATGTGTGCAAGTGTCTTTGGTAGGACATACAATATGATAAAAGCACATATACATTGTATATTAATTAGGAAAAGGATGATTTTTTTTTGCTCATAATATGGTTGGAATATAATACATGTACATAAACCCTTTAAGATTATTATAATTACAACCTGTGTGATTTCTTTGAATATGATTGGCTCATTCGGATCATGTGACTGCTTTCATTTCTCAATGAAATACAGTTGGCTAAATCCTCATTAATATTCATGACAGGACTACTTTTTTTTATATTGCTGTGAAGGCATACATCATTGTTTATATGTATATTAAAACAGAGAATTGAAAGTAAGTTTACAAAGTGCTTGTATAAATATAAAAATTGAATAAAATGTTGATAATTGGTTGACTGTATTTTTTTTATTTTTTTTAAGTTAATGAATTACATTTGGTTCACATATATTCGGTGCTGAATCTTTTTTGTAAATAATCATCTGCAAAATGTCAAGCATAATGATAGATGCCATGTCACATATGGACATGTTGTTTGGAAACATTGAGCTACAAACTAACAATCCACACAATTACTTACTTGCTGAATATCAGTCAGTTTAAGAAATAATTCAATTTAATTGCATGCACAATCACAATTTTATAGCAGTTTTCACATTATAACACAGTTATTGTTTTCTCAAAGTGGCTTTTTCTCACATATTACAAAGTAGGGAAGCAGCATTGTCTCATGTATTATGGCTCATGCAGTTCAGGTACATATGCATAATCCCACCCCAAAAACATAAAAGTGAGTGAGTCGCATCAAACAGATATACAAAAGGTGAACATTGCTCCTAATATTGCTTATACTGTTTTTAAAGTCTTATTTAGAGGTCAGTTATTTTTTTCACCTTCTATGACATGTTTTTTTAAACTAAACCAGACAAAATAATTTCATTCTGTCATTTCAGTTCCAATTGGTAGTTAAGGAGACTTTCAGGCTGAGAATCGATATTAATGCGTAAACTAAAATTGGTGGAAACATAAAGTTTGCAAAATTTTGTTTAGTATTTTCTTGGAATCACTTTAAAAAAACACAAAGGAACAGGTTGTCATTATAAGGATTGATTGTTTACTGTGTATTCATGGTGATCTAAAAACAAGTTGCCATTCTACCATTATACAAATTAGATGTAAGACAATACACAACTTTTCCTTTACTTATTTATTTGGCTGCATAAATGTGGAACAAAATCAGTCCAAACTGATGGATACCACATTTAACTATAAACTTTCTAAGCATGAATTGATCAGGCATATGGAAATAGAGCAGGCCCAAACCAGCCAGCACCTGCCTTATAAAACTAAAACAAAAAAACCTGTTATGTTTATATAATGAGATAATTATAAGAAATACAAAAAAAGATCTTGTAACTAAGAAACTGTATCTTATAATTTTTCAGATAATTGTCTCATTATTTCATGAAAAGTCCTTGTTAGCACAAGAAATTATGCCATAATTACAAAACAATTTTTTTGGCTTTCATACCAGTATTTAATTACTCCAAACCACTGAGATTGGTTGTATAGCTAGGTGCTAGTTTATATTTTAATATATATATGGTAATTCTTATACAACGTTGCCATATTTTCATATTCATCATTTTTTTATGATGAACACACAGATTCTTATACCTTTACCATCTGTCCTCTTATAATCTGGTCACATTAAAGCCTATTAATTCACTATAACAATCATGTGAGACATAAAACAGAGATTTGCAGCTTTCGAAATAACATCTCCCTGACATCTTGTGTTTCGACTTAACACACCAGTTATATGTCAAGGTGATGGAATAACCCCTGATAAAAACATTGTTAACACATCAGTATATGTGTCAAGGTGATGGAATAACCCCTGATAAAACATTGTTAACACACCAGTTATATGTCAAGGTGATGGAATAACCCCTGATAAAATGTTGTTAACACACCAGTTCCAGTATATGTGTCAAGGTGATGGAATAACCCCTGATAAAACATTGTTAACACATCAGTATATGTGTCAAGGTGATGGAATAACCCCTGATAAAACATTGTTAACACATCAGTATATGTGTCAAGGTGATGGAATAACCCCTGATAAAATGTTGTTAACACACCAGTACCAGTATATGTGTCAAGGTGATGGAATAACCCCTGATAAAACATTGTTAACACACCAGTATATGTGTCAAGGTGATGGAATAACCCCTGATAGAACATTGTTAACACAAAAGTATATGTGTCAAGGTGATGGAATAACCCCTGATAAAATGTTGTTAACACACCAGTACCAGTATATGTGTCAAGGTGATGGAATAAGCCCTGATAGGTTTTTATATGCAACACTGCTATCTTGTGAAAACCTCAGAACACAAGATGTTGCCAAGAAAACCCTATCCAGTACTGAATCTCCTTGTTCTGTGTTACCAAGATATTTTAGGGTCAGTTACATTTCCTATCATTCACCTGCTGTGGGATTCTTTTACATCATTTGAACACCAATTTCATTTTAAGTTGCATTTAAATCACTTCTGACTCAACAACAACAGGTTCACATGAGAAAATAATATTATATGATGATTAAATTTAAAAATGTAAGGAACATAATCACAGTACTTGTGATTATTCTATACTTAGAAATAATACTAAAATATCTTTTGTAGATTGTATAAGCATACTAATTTGATCTGTTGTAGTGAATATTTTTGTTGTTGTTTTTTACACTGGTAAAATATATTCTTTTGTCAATCCAAATAAATAATTATGCTTACAGTTGTATATCATAATCAAGTGCATACTTTTAAGTTCTCAATGAAACTGGATACACAACAAAAAGGTCTTTTAATACTAAAATATCCAATACAAAAATATAATTAGATGCATTTCCTGACTGCAAATCCATAAGTGACTCTGCTTGTAAACTTCTTGTCAAATGTGGTTTTGCAATCTAGGTGCCAAATATGTTTCCATATTGGACACTTCTGACTTATAATTCTATTCGGTTCTGTACATCGGGCTCAATACTAATATTTACACAACCATATACAGTAAACAAACATCCACCAGATCTCTAAATAAACACAAAATCTTGTGATTATTGTTGAAACAAAAAAAATAAGCTTTGGGTAACAAATCTGAATGTACAAAGACAAAAGACATTAATACAAAAAATCAAAGTGCTCAGAAGTGCTGTTTGGGACGGTGTAAATTTTACCCTTACCTGATTACAGGTGTGCAAACAATGGTCAAATTACTCAGTAGTAAATCAAAAGTACAATGTGTTGGAAATCGGTAAGTTGGCAAGTCTTCAGCTGCACATAAACACCTTTTTTAAAATATAAATTATACATTGGGATAAAAGATACATCAGGGTCACTAACATCCGATAATAGAAACCATTTTATTAAACATTCAAAACTTTTTATATGATTTTACATTTTAACTTAAGTTAGTCTACAATAAACTGAGTTTGTAATTAATAACTAGCTCTTACATATCTGTGATCTGAATCTAAAATTTAATTTCAGAATGAAATGCTGAGATGATGTGAATGACCTTTGTCATTACATGACCTAGTTCAGAGCAACAGAAAATAGAGATTCCCCGCACGGGATATTGCAAATATCTCGGCCTAGTAGATAATGCATAGTCAGTAGAACACTCGTTCTAATAGCAGTTTGCTCTCCATTTCGACCCTTTCCTCTAGTCAATGAGTGATATTACTATGCGGCATTGTTCATTCATAAATCTGCATTTCATGTATATCTGAATAACACTATTTAATGAATTTCCAGTTAAAACTGAAATCAATATTAATGTTAACATTTGAAACATGATAAGACACAAATGACACATCTAGTCTCCATAGATATAGATATTTGTTCTGCACTATGTTTTCCCAGGCATGAATAACTGACTGCAAGTAGTCATGTGATCAAAGTAAAGTCCTATAAGTATAGCAACATAGAACATAAAATTTGAAAAGGCACATGACAAATAATGTTTTGTTTGTTTTTAATTACATTGCAGCGACCACTTATGATCATTATAGCAACATCCAGCTTTTTGGTGGAGGGAACCACCAGCACAACGCAAGTCAGCTGGAAGACCTTCTAAAAGTCTTCGTCATAGAACTGGACTCGAACCCATGCGGTAAGAGACTAAGCAGTCAGATCAGTTACAAATCAACGACTCTACCACAATGCCAAGGGAACACCTACAAGACAATGAATTCACATGCCACCCAGTCAAATGTAAAAGATACAAGAAAACTAATTCAATCAGTGAAAAAGTAAACAGATCTATTTGGAACAAAACAGTCCAACAAATGATGATGTGTACTCAGATCTGAGCATTGATGTCATAAAATAAAAAATCAGTGAAATGACTAAAATAATATTATTTTTAACCTACTTTTTAACTATTCTGGACTGAGAACAGATTCTACTTGTACATTTAAGCAGATTCATGACTGCATTAAGAGTGATGTATCTAAGATCAAATCTACCCGAATAATCAGGACAGTTTAACATTGTGTACATTTAGCCTAATATTTCATATGAATTATGTATGAACACAACCATAGACAGAACCCAAACAACCCCAAGTGTACCATCTAGGTACACAACAATCTTGTAGCAATTGTTTAAACTGTAAACATTGGTGGATCCATCATAAAAATATTTACATTAGAAACTTGTCCTTATTTGTTACTTGACCTACTTCTACAGTACTGTTTCTCCATTGGTTAACTGTACTCTCTCACATCTTGTTTTAAATCTTCATTTTTTTATTCTTTGAGTTTATATAATTGATATTTTTTTGTATTCACTTTAGTAGTTTATTGACTTAAAGGTTTTACAACAGAACTGATATAAATTTTTGCACTTCATTTTTTATTTAGTAAATTTATATAATTATATCTTTCTTCCTTCACTTGATTAATGCATTATTTTAAGTTTTTAGCATTTATTGTTTTATCCTTTTCACATTTTGCATTTTTTCCATTAAAAATAAATGTTATGATTATTATATTATATTAAAGTTAATTTTCACTTGAAAATTTCTCAGCAATTGTGGGTAAGAAATTTATGTCACAGACATACAAAAGGGCAATAATCAACATATTTTTCAAGCGGGCCACCCACAATACCCAATTAACCGGTATGTATCGGAGTTATTAGATGCCAAACTACTTAGCCTCCCACTGTGAGGGTTTGAGTCCCGTTCAGGGGGAAGGACTTCATGTGGGAAGGTCTTCCAGCTGACTTGTGGTGTGCCGGTATGTGTCTGGGGTCTTCCTTCACCAAAAGTCGTGAGTTCTACCGAAACATTTTTTTGCATAAATAATAGCAGCATGTCACTAATATGACAATAAAATTTCAGTGTGTTGTTGCAGTTAATAAAGTCAATAAAAGAAGCTCACTAATTAACAGTGATGACAATATATGTCACAAATCAATAGAAATTATGCATTTTTCTCTCTTCACTCAGCAGCTATATAAATCTGCTAACAAGTTCCCATATATAACAAAAAGCCTGGAGAGAAGAAATCAATAATCACCAAAAGCCAAATCGGCTTGTTAATTTATAACTTTGTTACTACATGTATTCTCATTTTTTTAATTACCGGTAATGCTAGTAAGTTACAACTAATTAATGATTTATCACATTCCAAAAATAAAATAAAATCCATACCTGTTATGTTCAATTTCAATCAATTGCTTACCTAGAAAATTTCAGTTATTTCCTGATCTTTTTTCCTTTATTACAGTGTTAACCTCAAATTTTGAACATGGACTTTTTCCGAGCACATGTCCAGTCCAGTGCAATAACTACATTTATTTGAAAATGCAAAGAGCATTATTTTTTTCTCAAATTGTACCATACCTTTGGCTACAATGAATTAATTACACCTTTGACAATAGTTTTGGTCAGTCTACAGAAACAATTCAAGGTGTGGAATTGTGTTGCCTATAGTAACAAGATCATGTATTAAACATGCTTATTGGGTAAGTGGCAAGGTAGAATAATATTTTTTTTATTTTGTTTTATTATCAGGTTCAATAATATTGTTGGAAATGTTGTCTGACCCCTCGGCAGAGGAAACAACAGATGTAATTGATGATGATGATGATTTCTAAGTTATGGGATGGGATGGGATTAGCCGGCATTTTTGCCGATACTGCGCAATGACATTTATATCATTATAGCACAGGGGCACTTTGCCCAGGGACTGAACCCGGCCGGTCCATTACACTGACACCGACGAGTCAGGCGTAATGCTGTCCCCTTAGCCCCGAGAGTTAGGAGGGAAGCCACTACTACCACCTTTAAAGTCTTTGGTAAGACCCGGCCGGGGTTCGAACCCACGACCTCCCGATCCGCAAGCCGACGCTCTACCACCTGAGCTATTGCAGCCGGTTTCTAAGTAATGACTTTAAATTTCTCCCAAATGTATCAAAAGTAATTAAGAGGCATTAGTGTACATAAATTTTGGGAAGAAAAAGACAAACATGTAACAAAAGGACCAACATGACTAAATCAGCAACAAGACCAGGCCTTGTAGCACAGCCTTTTCTTCAGGTACAACAGGTGCAGGTTCAAACCCCTATCATTACATATCAAAGTCCTAAAAGTTGGTAGAAGTATACATGTAGCTTTCTAACTAATAATCAAGCAAATGTTAGAGTAGTTCCATGACTGGTTTACCCAGTGTCAGGAAAGTGTCTGGTCCACCCAGTGTCAGGAAAGTGTCTGGTTCACCCAGTGTCAGAAAAGTGTCTGGTCCACCCAGTGTCAGGAAAGTGTCTGGTCCACCCATTGTCAGGAAAGTGACTGGTCCACCCAGTGTCAGGAAAGTGTCTGGTCCACCCAGTGTCAGGAAAGTGTCTGGTCCACCCAGTGTCTGGAAGGTGTATGGTCCACACAAAGTCAGGAATGTGTCTGATCCACCCAGTGTCAGGAAAGTGTCTGGTCCACCCAGTGTCAGGAAAGTGTCTGGTCCACCCAGTGTCAGCAAAGTGACTGGTCCACCCAGTGTCAGGAAAGTGTCTGGTCCACCCATTATCAGGAAAGTGACTGGTCCACCCAATGTCAGGAAAGTGTCTGGTCCACCCAGTGTCAGGAAAGTGTCTGGTCAACCCAGTGTCAGGAAAGTGTCTGGTCTGCCCAGTGTCTGGAAGGTGTCTGGTTCACCCAGTGTCAGGAAAGTGTCTGGTCCACCCAGTGTCAGGAAAGTGTCTGGTCCACCCAGTCTCAGGAAAGTGTCTGGTCCACCCAGTGTCAGGAAAGTGACTGGTCCACCCAGTGTCAGGAAAGTGTCTGGTCCACCCAGTGTCAGGCAAGTGACTGGTTCACCCAGTGTCAAGAAAGTGACTAGTCCACCCAGTCTCAGGAAAGTGTCTGGTCCCCCCAGTGTCACAAAAGTGACTGGTCAACCCAGTCTTAGAAAGGTGTCTGGTCCACCCAGTGTAAGGAAAGTGTCTGGTCCACCCAGTGTAAGAAAAGTGACTGGTCCACCCAGTGTCTGGTCCACCCAGTGTCAGGAAAGTGTCTGGTCAACCCACTGTCAGAAAATTGTCCGGTCCACAGTGTCAGGAAAGTGACTGGTCCACCCAGTGTCAGGAAAGTGTCTTGTCCACCCAGTGTCAGGAAAGTGTCTGGTCCACCCAGTGTCAGAAAAGTGTCTGGTCCACCCAGTGTCAAGAAAGTGTTTGGTCCACCCAGTGTCAGGAAAGTGTGTGGTCCACCTAGTGTCAAGAAAGTGACTGGTCCACCCAGTGTCAGGAAAGTGTCTGGTCCACCCAGTGTAAGGAAAGTGTCTGGTCCACCCAGTGTAAGGAAAGTGTCTGGTCCACCCAGTGTCAGGAAAGTGTCTGGTCCACCCAGTGTCAAGAAAGTGTCTGGTCCACCCAGTGTCAGGAAAGTGTCTGGTCCACCTAGTGTCAAGAAAGTGACTGGTCCACCCAGTGTCAGGAAAGTGTCTGGTCCACCCAGTGTCAAGAAAGTGACTGGTCCACCCAGTGTCAAAAAAGTGTCTGGTCCACCCAGTTCCACCCAGTGTCAGGAAAGTGTCTGGTCCACCCAGTTCCACCCAGTGTCAGGAAAGTGTCTTGTCCACCCAGTTCTACCCAGTGTCAGGAAAGTGTCTGGTCCACCCAGTGTCAGGAAAGTGACTTGTCCACCCAGTGTTAGGAAAGTGTCTTGTCCACCCAGTGTCAGGAAAGTGTCTTGTCCACCCAGTGTCAGGAAAGTGTTTGATCCACCCAGTGTCAGGAAAGTGTCTGGTCCACCCAGTGTCAGGAAAGTGACTGGTCCACTCAGTGTCAGGAAAGTGACTGGTCCACTCAGTGTCAGGAAAGTGACTGGTCATCCCAGTGTCAGAAAAGTGACTGGTCCACTCAGTGTCAGGAAAGTGACTGGTCCACTCAGTGTCAGGAAAGTGACTGGTCATCCCAGTGTCAGAAAAGTGACTGGTCAACCTAGTTTCAGGAAAGTGTCTGGTCCACCCAGTATCAGGAAAGTGTCTGGTCCACCCAGTTCCACCCAGTGTCAGGAAAGTGTCTGATCCACTCAGTGTCAGGAAAGTGTCTGGTCCACCCAGTATCAGGAAAGTGTCTGGTCCACCCAGTTCCACCCAGTGTCAGGAAAGTGTCTGATCCACCCAGTGTCAGGAAAGTGACTGGTCCACCCAGTGTCAGGAAAGTGTCTGGTCCACCCAGTGTCAGGAAAGTGTCTGGTCCACCCAGTTCCACCCAGTGTCAGGAAAGTGTCTGATCCACCCAGTGTCAGGAAAGTGACTGGTCCACCCAGTGTCAGGAAAGTGTCTGGTCCACCCAGTGTCAGGAAAGTGTCTTGTCCACCCAGTGTCAGGAAAGTGACTGGTCCACTCAGTGTCAGGAAAGTGACTGGTTCACCCAGTGTCAGGAAAGTGACTTGTCCACCCAGTGTCAGAAAAGTGACTGGTCAACCTAGTTTCAGGAAAGTGTCTGGTCCACCCAGTGTCAGGAAAGTGTCTGGTCCACCCAGTGTCAGAAAAGTGACTGGTCAACCTAGTTTCAGGAAAGTGTCTGGTCCACCCAGTATCAGGAAAGTGTCTGGTCCACCCAGTGTCAGGAAGGTGTCTGGGTGTGGTATTGTGCTATGTATGCAGAGCATTCTACACCATGTATCACAATTAAGGCTGAACTAAATGTACTTCAATTTAACACTGTCTACAGTTAACTGAAATATTATCAGTGGAATGGAAAGTCAAACAAACATTAAACAGCAACATGATCTGCCTTAACAAAACAAACATAGCAACAACACCATGAATGCAGCATATGTATCATAGCTGCAGATAAAAAAGAGCAAAATCCAAAAAAGCAGCAGATTCAACAACAACAACCTTTGGACATAAAAAGTATAATAAAAAATTTAGAGAGTTGTTGACGTCTCTGACTCATATTGCTCCATGTTCGAGTCCAGCTCGGGCAAAGCACTTTCCAGCAGATCTGGACAGTGGTTCTACACAAACATATGTCTGATGTCTTCCTCCAACAAAATAGCTGGATGTTGCAATAAGACCATTATTAATCGCTGCAAAGTATTTCAATATATAAAAAGAAAATTAAAAAATGACCTTTTTACATGAAAAGTTTTAAATTTCACATCTGATCATACTCCTATATTTTGCCACCCAAATCAATTATGAACAGTATTCTAATGTTGACAGAAGATTTTAATCCCAATTAACATAGTCTTGCTAGAACCAATTTATCCATTTTCCCATACATCAGCCAAGAGCTGTCTCCAAATGGTGATGAAATTCAATAAATTTGAAAAAATGCTGACTTGCACCCTTTTAAAACCTGTTAAGGCTTGAAGTTTTCACTTTATTTTAAGTTCATGATTTTTAGAATGATGTTTGTGTACTTTAAGCTTTGATATAATGTTCTTCTTAGGACTCTTTTCATTTTGTAAACAACATTAAACCACATCCAGCCAAAAAATAATCAAACTAAAACTGAATAAGATCCTGAAAAAAAAACAACAAAGAATTATTAGGAGAATTTATAAAATTGATTTGTCGATATGAGTGAAGCCACTACTACCAACTTTAAAGTCTTTGGTTTGACCCGGTCAGGGTTTGATTCGGCGCGACCTCCCAAGCCGACGACAAAATTAATAATTTTGTTTACAGTTGCACCAACAAATTATGGCCCTAATAAAACTTCCAGTCATTATTTGTTGAGTAAGGATTCTGACAAAATAAATACAACAGGTGTACAGCTGGCCACCTGGGAAAGTTTTCATCCGGACTGGGACAGAGTCAAATGGACACAGTGTAGGGCTGAATAATTATAATTAGTGAGCCTATCTAATGATCTACACCAACCTACAATCATTGAGTCAAGGTGTAACATATTATCCTAAATATATAAAATACATATTATAACTACAATGTACAAGTGATAACACAGATACCATGGTAACAGTTGGTATGGATTCATGTAGCACTTGTAGATTTGTCTGGTCCAGTCTGGCCCAGTCAACTTGGCGGATTATCGATAATTCCAGTAAAACCATTGCAATCACTAAATATGATGTCATGATTCAACAAAATAGCTGGAAGAAACTGATGTTAAAATCCTCACCATATTTTTTGCTAGACAATATTTCTTTTCAAAGGGACTATGCTAGAACAGTTTATATGTCATTTTATTATTTTAGATCAAAATTTAGTTATAATGTTTGGTTGAACTGGGCCTAGTGCTGATAACTGGCCCTGGTCCAAATAATGGAATTTGGCCTAAATGGTCTCAGGGCCGTTTTTGGTTTTTTTTGCCAGTGGCTTAATTGGTCTAACTATCGCAGTATCAGTGCTCTACTCCTCTCCACCGTGTATGATCATTGTCTAAGTAGCAGAACATGCTTTAAAAATGGTATCCAACAGTTTGCCTATATCTAATACATACAACATGGTATCCAACAGTTTACCTATATCTAATACATACAACATAGTATCCAACAGTTTGCCTATATCTAATATATACAACATGGTATCCAACAGTTTACCTATATCTAATACATACAACATGGTATCCAACAGTTTACCTATATCTAATACATACAACATGGTATCCAACAGTTTGCCTATATCTAATACATACAACATGGTATCCAACAGTTTGCCTATATCTAATACATACAACATGGTATCCAACAGTTTACCTATATCTAATATATACAACATGGTATCCAACAGTTTACCTATATCTAATACATACAACATGGTATCCAACAGTTTGCCTATATCTAATACATACAACATGGTATCCAACAGTTTACCTATATCTAATACATACAACAACTTATTACTTATCCTGTTTTGGAGAATTTAGGCATAATTCCTATATAAACTCATACTTTAGTTTAAGTAAAGACTGTTATAAAATTACCCCAATTGTTAGATAGTACAAATCATGAAAATCATGCTTAATGTCAACTATTTCCAAATCTATAAATAAGCAAGCTGAGGATTTCAGGTAAATATAAATATCGATGTTAGAGCTGATTACTAGGATGTTTATGTAACGTGATCTTAATAGTAAGTGGTCACACGGTTATCTTAGTTCTGAAATAGCTAACTGTGCAGTGTGGCTTTGATAAGAAATACCTATTTGTACTGACATGTGGGATGGGGGTAACCAGGTTTATGCTTTACTAATCACATGGATGTAGGGAATGATTAAACAGCATTTCATGTGATCCTTTCAGGCAAGAGAGAACAAAATGGTCCAAAGTGTCGGATACAACCTTTAATGATAAGTTATTTTACAACAGTGAAATGTTGTAAATCGACTGTGAAGCTATTAATAATAATTCTATTGGGCAAGACACCTACATGTACTACTATTATAATAGTTCTATGACTAGACACACCTATACATAAAAGTTACGATAATAATTCTGTATCTAGTCACACCTACCTGCACAATAATGATACTAAATTATAACTGGACACACTCACAATGATGGATAGTAGCTATTAACATAGCTCATTAATAGACTTATTATGATAGTTATTGATCCTCTCTCATCCCAAAGTTAATTGCTGTCAGCCATTTATGGGTTACTGATCTATCACTGAACAGTGTCCTCGAATAGATATTATAAAACTCAATCAGAGTTTTAATCTGCGACAATGCTCAATCATCTGATTGGTTGGATTTAAATAAAATTTTCAAAATTGATAAATCAGATACTTGAGAATTGTCTTGGACTTGATTGCAAAAGTTAAGTAACCACAAGCATGAGATATAAATCAGTTATCAATGATATGCCTATCCTAAACAAACAACTCAACACCAAGTCAAGAGAAAATGTTCATGATAAAATATCTTCAAGCTGACCAGTGATTCAGTGGTGGCTATTCTCAAATATTTTCCTGCAGTTGTCCTTCTTCAGTTTAATGTTGCTTCTTAGTTTAAATAATGATAATACTTGTAAACTCACAGAAAGTGGTAAGTTGTTGACTAACTATTCTTTATTTGTCCTAAAGGCGGTATATCAGACAGTTTACCTATATCAAATACACATAACAAAATCAAAATACTGCTCTGGAGAATTTGGACATATTTTTTGTACAAATTTATACTTTAGTCTTAATAAATACGATTTTGAACACTAATTGAATTGTTAGAAGAACTAATGGCGAAAGAAAATCAGTATGAGTGTTGATTTTTTCCCAACTGTATAAAAAACTTGATAGTGGTTTCAGCAAAAAATAGATATGAACATGAGAGCAGTTTACCCAGATGACTATATAACATGATCTTCATAGAGTTGTCATGTGGTTTTCTAAGTTTAAAAATAGCTATCTCTGCAGTGTGGCTCGTTTGCAATGATAAGTGGTGATTTATGCTGTACTTCTTCACACAGGTCTAGGACATCAATGAACAGCACTTTGCAGAAACTTTTCAAGTAACAATGTCCTATTTGATTGTTTGAGAAAAGACATTATGGTCCATACTGTCGGATACCATCTTTAACAACAAGATTTGCTTCCTCAAACAATTTTATTATTTAAAGGAACAGCACTATTTCAAGCTTATGCTCTATTGTAATCTAAGTTTGTTAAACATATTGAAATAAATCACTTTAAATCACTATTGTGTAGCTTGTCACCAATTTGTTCTAGAAAGTCCTTGCATTAAGAAAATCTAAGTGCTGCAAGCACTGAGGTATTCATTGCTGCCAAAAAGTAGTAGCATTTTGAGACAATTAAAACTGGTGTAGATAAACTGTCTTACAGAAAGGTAGTTTTTGTTCTAGATACACTGACCCTACTAAACTATTAATCACCAGGTTCAATGTAGTGGATATGTGGTAAGCAGAAGGTTAAAGGTCATGAAGCAAGACCAGTTGATGTAACCGTCCTATGCGGGTCACATAACATACACCATGTTTTTCAAGATGCTGTATTTATACATAGCAATGGTGGTAATTTATCAATAAAGTAGTTTGGCATTTTGTTGCAATTTAATGCCATTGCCTATTTAGCAAACAAATGTTATTAATGAGGAATTTTATTATTTACAGAAAATATCTCTGACATTGTTTCAATTGCGAGTAAATGTTTTACAGAATTGGTTGCGTCACATGGAATGTTTATGGGCACTTTAATGCTTCTTTAGTTGTTTTATATTAAGTTGTTCTAATTATCAATAACAGATACTGCTTTCAATTAAATGCACAACCTCAAACTATATTTTATCTATAACAGATACTGCTTTCAATTAGATGCACAACCACAAGCTATATTTTATTTATAACAGATACTGCTTTCAATTAGATGCACAACCACAAACTATATTTTATTTATAACAGATACGGCTTTCAATTAGATGCACAACCACAAACTATATTTTATCTATAACAGATACTGCTTTCAATTAGATGCACAACCAAAAACTATATTTTATCTATAACAGATACTGCTTTCAATTAGATGCACAACCACAAACTATATTTTATTTATAACAGATACTTCTTTCAATTAGATGCACAACTACAAGCTATATTTTATTTATAACAGATACTGCTTTCAATTAGATGCACAACCTCAAACTATATTTTGTCTGTAACAGATACTGCTTTCAATTAGATGCACAACCAAAAACTATATTTTATCTATAACAGATACTGCTTTCAATTAGATGCACAACCTCAAGCTATATTTTGTCTGTAACAGATACTGCTTTCAATTAGATGCACAACCTCAAGCTATATTTTGTCTATAACAGATAATGCTTTCAATTAGATGCACAACCTCAAACTATATTTTGTCTATAACAGATACTGCTTTCAATTAGATGCACAACCACAAACAATATTTTATCTATAACAGATACTGCTTTCAATTAAATGCACAACCTCAAACTATATTTTGTCTATAACAGATACTGCTTTCAATTAGATGCACAACCTCAAGCTATATTTTGTCTATAACAGATAATGCTTTCAATTAGATGCACAACCTCAAACTATATTTTGTCTATAACAGAGACTGCTTTCAACTAGATGCACAACCACAAACTATATTTTGTCTATAACAGATACTGCTTTCAACTAGATGCACAACCTCAAACTATATTTTGTCTATAGCAGATACTGCTTTCAACTAGATGCACAACCACAAACTATATTTTGTCTATAACAGATACTGCTTTCAACTAGATGCACAACCTCAAACTATATTTTGTCTATAACAGATACTGCTTTCAACTAGATGCACAACCACAAACTATATTTTGTCTATAACAGATACTGCTTTCAACTAGATGCACAACCTCAAACTATATTTTGTCTATAACAGATACTGCTTTCAACTAGATGCACAACCACAAACTATATTTTGTCTATAACAGAGACTGCTTTCAACTAGATGCACAACCACAAACTATATTTTGTCTATAACAGATAATGCTTTCAATTAGATGCACAACCTCAAACTATATTTTGTCTATAACAGATACTGCTTTCAATTAGATGCACAACCACAAACAATATTTTATCTATAACAGATACTGCTTTCAATTAAATGCACAACCTCAAACTATATTTTGTCTATAACAGATACTGCTTTCAATTAGATGCACAACCTCAAACTATATTTTGTCTATAACAGATACTGCTTTCAACTAGATGCACAACCACAAACTATATTTTGTCTATAACAGATACTGCTTTCAATTAGATGCACAACCTCAAACTATATTTTGTCTATAACAGAGACTGCTTTCAACTAGATGCACAACCACAAACTATATTTTGTCTATAACAGATACTGCTTTCAATTAGATGCACAACCACTAACTATATTTTGGTCTGTGACATAAATTACAAATAGATCTGTGTTATGGCAATAGGTATTGTGAATGACAAGGCTATATCCCAATATGTAGCATACAAGTGTAATGCTGATATTACCCAGCCTTATACATCCCCAGACATTCAACAAACAGGCAAAATAAGCCTTCTATCCATCTTAATTACAGTTCATTACACATTATGGCATAATAATACCCATTTATCACTGAAGAGGTCCATATATAGAAATAAGGAAATAGATATGGGCTATTCTAGGCATGCTTCTATAGTCCCATCATCAGCCTAACATGGTACTTTTTTTCTTATGATAACTGACACAATAAAAAAATAATATTGACAATATTAATTACAATCTTGTCATCTTCTGATGACTCGTTGCTTAAAGTTGGTATCTAACAGTTTTGTCCATATTTTTTTTCTCAAATAACCAAATAAGTCATTAGTACCTGAAAAGGTGTTGCAAAATGCTGTTCATTCATGCCTCCCCACTCCTCATTACAAACAGGTATTTCCTATCCGAGCCACACTGCAGAGATAGCTATTTTTAAACTTAGAAAACCACATGACCACTTACTGTTACATAGTTGTCTGGATATTCCGCTCTGATGTCAATATCTATTTTTAGCAGAGACCACTATCATGCTTTTTACAGAGTTGGAAAGACTGAACATTAGTTCTTCAATTAAATAGTTAGTAAAAAAACCAAATAAATAAATATTCTTACCTGTTACTTTGGTTACGAGGCTCACTGTAGCATCACTCTCTACAATTTGATCGTACAATGGCAATATAAATTTGGGAGGCCTTGGTTTTATTGATGGGTCTGAAACAAAAAAGGAAACTGGTTAGTGAAATAAAATAAAACTGATCATTATTTGTTTATATGAAGCAAATTATTTTGTATACTTCTTGTGACATTGCTTTTTTAAAGAATTTATTCAATGATTGACAAATGGTGTAAAAAATATACATATATGCCCCATCAATAAAAAATATGTAAGAAGCATTGAAACTCTTTACTAAGAACACAGTATACATGTAGCAAAACACAAAAAAGAATAAGAAACTATGAATATTTTTCAATGACTATGAATATTTAACCGAATCATGATCAACAAAATCCTTCCCATGAAAATGTAAGATTTAGGACTACAGTTGAACATCGTATTTTTTAAGTCATCTGGACCTCCAATTTAAATGCATTGGTTGGAATAATCCAAACTGCCCGCACTTACAAAATTTTCCGACAAGGAGTCTGCCATTTGAAATTGTGTAATTCACAGTGGTAATTTGCAAGAAGTAATGTGCCTGTATATATATTTTATACATTCTGCTTAATTAATGATACATCTTAACTGATGGTCAAACTTCAACCAATCTATTAACAAAGCCAAACAACAATGTTACTGGAGTAACCTCCCTTCACAGTTAGACACGTGACAAATACACAAAGTCTGCCTGGCGACGAGAGCAGGCTTTAGATAATATAATGGTGGCAGCATTTAAAATTTTGCGACCAAAATTTACTCCAAAAAATGCTGAAACTTTGATAAATGCAAATAAATAATCAGAGTTTTTTTACAATAAATTACATAAGAAAAAAAGTTGGGGCGGACGAATGACTTTGAATAATGCCTCGTTTCAGAAAACCAGAGTTTAAATAACCAAGGTTCCAACTGTACATAATTAAACAGGCAGGTTCTGCATTACTTTAAATGTGCACCAATGTCCTATCAAAGGGCTAGAACATAATAAGACATCAAGGGTAGTTTTATTTTGGGTGACGTTGCTACATAAATTGTAAGTTGGATGGTACTGATATGTTCATTTGATTTTGTGATACATTACAGCAACATAATATGGTCATTATAATGACATTCAGCTATAATTGGTGGAGAAGGAAAAATGCCTGCATGGAACCATGCTGAAAAACTTCTGAAAATCGAAGTTTTTTTGCCTCAGCTGGGACTCCAACCCATGCAGTGAGCAAATACCCACTAGGCCATCTCTAGTGTCAGTAAGTTTTTCTAAAACCATGGCAAGCTAACTTCACTTTGTATGTTTCAGAATATATCATCAACAATATTAATGTCATTTGGAAAGTAATATGTGGTAATCACTTGAAGCAGATAATTATAGTGATGACCAAAAATTTGATAGCATGCTTTGAAAAAAATGACAAAATGTGATCTACTTTCATGAAACTGGCCAACCAGCTTCTTAAAGGAAGTGAAACTTGGAAAATGGCCTTATTTGGGTGGGGCTTCACATTGTCATCACTGTGCAATGTGGTGGGGGAAGAAGAGGGAGAATGTGAATGTACTGCATCTTAGGATCAATTTTTTTATATATAATTAATTTAAGTACTTCTGTTTGTTTATATAAAAGTAACATGTTTTTGTCTTTAACCAATCAGTTTGTTTGTTTTATAAGAGTAACATATTTTTGTCTTTATACAATCTTATAAAGCAAGGAAAAAAGCTAACTAGAACTAACAATCAAAACTGAAACTGATCAACAAACTTACCAAGTAACCCTACAGAACATCTAGTCTTTGCTTTTCCTTTTGAATTTACAATGGCACACTCATAGGTTCCGCAAGATTTCTTCGAAACTTCACCGATCACAAGCTTTGCTGTTTGTCCATCAAAGTGTGTACTGGCCTGCCAATGTTTAAGTTCCTTTCCATTTTTAAACCAGCTGGTATGAGTGTCATGTGCATCTGTAAGAGAAAAAAAGATTAATAACTTGGTAATTTTGTTATGAAATATTCTTTGTAAAAGACATACTTTCTCTTACTTATTTTATTACTAACAATATTTCAATTGTTTTTTACAGTCTTTATAAGCTAGTTAAAGACTGTGCAACCAAGTTTAAATGTTCTAAGTTTGAAAATTTGTTGTGGTGTAGAGATTAATCTACCTATATGAAAATTATTGAGGTTGCAGTTTGTTGGGTTTAATGTCCTTGTCTTATCTTATAGTTATGTGGAGACAGTGTACACCACTCTCTTGTTCTGTCTGTTTACCTCTGTAATGGGCTTAGATTATTTAAGGACACATGACTCTGTATGACGTTAGATAATACACTGGTTAGGAATTTGAAAATAGAAGGTTCAAATTGGTTACACACGTAGCTCATGAGAGAAAAGTGAGATAAAGATAAATCATTTAAATATTGTTAAATTAAATGTCAGCATGTAATTCATTTAGTTTTTGTATTTATGTGTATGTTATAAATATGCTGTGTTCTAGTGAACATTCATGCAGTTACCTGCCTTGCTTAAAAAGTACAGGAAATAATTTGATAGTTATTGCTAAATCACACAAGTAATCCTAGGTTTTCAGACCAAAACACAATTGAATATTATATTTACTATGGTTATGGTCCTTAAAATCAAATTAGTGTGGGTTAAATACATTGTTTGTCCGTTTGGACTAGATTCTTGTCATTGGGCCCAAAGCAGTGGTGTTATAGTGAGGTATGAACAACAACTCTGCTTGGAGATTGATCGTACATAAATAGTGCTGCCTTAACCTACCCAAGATGCATGTTCCAACCTCTTGCTATCCAGTCATGGAACTTTCCTTGTAAATACTAACAAGAGAGCTACCGTTACATCACCACAACATTTGTACAACTTTGGTATGTCACACCTTTGGTACTCAGGAAGTAACCATATACTGTACGACAATGTGTAGGAAATGTGTAGGAAATATCTAGGTATTTACTATAAATACAGATAGCAGTAAGCTTGCGGTTCAAACCTGGAACCTTGTCACCAGAGACCAACACATTAATTGAAACGTGTATCCAGTGTTTAGGCTAGAGCGTGCCTATTGCAGTATTGGTGCAAAGTTGGCATACATTTTTAACTAAATGGGTCATTTTGGCACATGCTAATAAAAGTAAAAAATAAATAAAATAGAAAGAAATACTTCTATTTTTCTATCAATCGTAATTCTAAGTCTAGCTTGTACACAAACTAGTTTCTACTAAAAATAGACCGACTCGGCATTACCTTTTGACCTAAAAACGGCTGTATTGGATTGACATTATATATGTACTAGCAGCTACTGATCATAATAAATAGATGCATAAGTTTAATGATGCACTATGTAAGTAAAGCATTTCTGGTGAGTTTTTTTCATCTTTTTAAATGACCCACTGATAATAAAAACTGACCACTGTTTTCAGAAGTGATGGGTCAAATTGGCCCACTGCTTTGTAGTCCTAACCTAAACACTGTGTATTCTGATCATATATATACCTGAATCTGTCCTGATGCATACAGGTAACTTCTGTGGTCTTTGGATAGTGGTTCAATTTAGATACAGATATTACCTTTTTTACATACAACACAGCAATATGTCAACATAATAATGATCTGATAGCTGATAAAATAAAAATATACCTCAAATTTACAATGTATAAGCTTTCATTTAAATGGATTCTGAAAATTCACCTTACCTGCCCTAACATGCCTTAGGGATTTTGTACTTTATTTACCACATCTACATTATCATACCATAAATAATTATATGTGAAGCTGGTATAAATCGATGTTTTTATCGTCATCATCAACTTCATCACCACCAATATTAGCAGCAGCAACAGCATAATCTTTTATAACACTATCAACACAAAAAAGAAGAAACAATATTTGGAAAAAAAATATCTAAACATAATGTTTTAATGGCTTACTAAGTTAAACTGCTTATAAAAACAAACTTAGACTGCAAAAATACCTTAAAAATGTATTTTAATCCATTACTCAAATTTGCATACACCACGCTGTCAAATTTCACAATTTAATCATACCAGTAGACCTCATTAAACTTATATGTACTGAAATAAAACTCCTATTTATTAGTAAATGGAACAAAACAACCCACAAAACAACTTCAATTAATCTGAAACCATCACGTATTCTAAATCCCCAACCTTAAATCAGTATGAATATTTCATCGATTGCACAATCATGTTAATCAACATACCTGGTTGTCACTATCTTCACCAGTATAACGACCCAAGGTACAAGTACCTTGCATGTTTAATTAGATGATCACCAATCAATATCATGCTACTTATATTGAACTTAAATGAAACCAAGATAAAAGGATACAAATGCTATCAAATAGTTATCTTACAAAAAAGGATTCAGTTGGATTACGTGTACATGATGCAATATCTCATTACTCTTCGTTCAGAGAGACCAATGGCAGCATGGTTAGAATAACCAACTTAAAACATGTATCTTGCCTGCTCTGTGCATGAGTATGAATCTTTTTCAAGGCAAAAAGATTTTATGGGAATGTCCTGCCAGCAGACCTCTGATATGCAGTGGTGGGCTTTACTGATATATAGTGTCGAAAAAATATTCACCAATAATGGCCATAATGACTATTCAATATTGCTGTATTAGTTTAAAATACATGTCACATCAAATTAAATGACACTTTTTCCAACACCTATAGGAGCTTAAACAAATCTTGAAGAAAGAATAAAAGAGAAAATCAACACTAGACATTTCTTTATTATTTCTGGGAATTGAACTTGCAGACTTTGGCTCCTAAATCTAATGTACCATCTTCATTGCACCACAAGGTACTTCCCTTTGTTTCAGTTTGATTTAAGTAATAATGAAAAGATTTTTCAAAGATAGTGTTTACATCCAGGTTTATTATCTAAACATCACTCCTTAAAATATCCTGAGACAATGTTCCCTCTAACCAGATCAAGTGCTGTCTTCACATCGATATCATGTCATCAACATCAAGGTTTATCATCCAAACATCATTCCTTAAAGTATCCTGAGACAATGTTCCGTTTAACCAGATCAAGTGCTGTCTTCACATCGATATCATGTCATCAACATCAAGGTTTATCATCCAAACATCACACAAAGGGTATCCAGAGACAAAGTTCACTAAATGCAGATAAAGTGCTGTCTTCACATCGATATCATGTCATCAACACCAAGGTTTATCATCCAAACATCACACAAAGGGTATCCAGAGACAAAGTTCACTAAATGCAGATAAAGTGCTGTCTTCACATCGATATCATGTCATCAACACCAAGGTTTATCATCCAAACATCACACAAAGGGTATCCAGAGACAATGTTCACTAAATGCAGATAAAGTGCTGTCTTCACATCGATATCATGTCATCAACACCAAGGTTTATCATCCAAACATCACACAAAGGGTATCCAGAGACAAAGTTCACTAAATGCAGATAAAGTGCTGTCTTCACATCGATATCATGTCATCAACACCAAGGTTTATCATCCAAACATCACACAAAGGGTATCCAGAGACAATGTTCACTAAATGCAGATAAAGTGCTGTCTTCAAGTGATGCATGTACTGAATGTCTGGCTGGAGATGAAACTACCCTCACATGCTGACACTGCCTTATATGACTGTGGGACTTTCGAAAACCAGGTGCCAAAAATCTCCCTCCAACTTTCAGGGCAGGTGTCTCTTCATTAATATATTATAAGAAAGAAATACATGTAGTTATACTGACAACATGTATGACCTATTTTAACATTGCCAATTTAGGATTGTTTTAATCAACTCAATGATTTCAGTTTATGATAGGAATGCGTAATTTTTTAATGCAATTTTAGTGTATTTAACATGTAATAAGTAAAATTTTTATGAACAAATCAGCACATATAGATTTTGAACTCAGTCACTGAAATCGCAGATAATCTTCACAACAACAATGCATCTTTCCACAAATCACTGCATTTGTAGGTTTAGTATATTCTTCTCAATCAGACTTTTTTAGGGAGTTGAACTCTGGGGCTAAGGAGCATGAGTGAGTTGTTGGCAAAAGTTCAATTGTGGAGAATGCACAAATGTTGTACATACCTCTTGAACTGTTCTGTAATCATGTGGTTTAATTTAAAATGTGGGAAAAACATTAATCTAATTCTTATCTTGAAAAAAATGATTAATTACATGAAGGTGTGCCATTAAAACATCTCAGCAATGTTTTTATTGTATTTTGTTTATAGATTTTTAAGGTAGCATGTAGATTAAATTTAATACTACAATACATATTTGTGATATGGCATGTTTTATCAAATCGAAACATCGTTCTAACTAGCTGTAGGGTCAATCCTAAATCCAATTGAAGTAACAAATTTTACTTTCAAAGAATCTAACTATAAATCTTTTGTAGCTTGTGGTAAAACTGATACAAAAATAGAACCCCAATGACTACCCTAAACAGTACAATTTACTACATATATTTACTACGTATTTATTACATTTGACATATATTTCAACATATTACTACAACTGAAAATAAAAAAATTTAAGCACATTTCAATCCACTACACCATACAATGTCCACACTTAATTTTGATGGTGCTGATAGACAAGCCATGATAAAGTGCTGGTAACAACCCTATACCTCACCATCTGGGTTCAAGTTCTGGTCTGTTTTTTGTTTTATTGTTGAAATAGATCACAGCAACCATTTATGACCATTTTAGCAACGTACAGCTATTTGGTGGAGGAAGACCCCAGACAAATATCAGGGTAGAACCACAAGCACACAACAATTCAGCTGGAAGACCTTCCCACTTTAAGTTCTTTGCCCCTAATAGGACTTGAACCCACACAATGAGAGGCTAAGCAGTCAGGAGTTAAAATAGGAGACTCCACCACTATGCCACGGATGTTCTGGTCTGGTCTGCAGCTTAATATGGGAAGGTCCATGTAAGGGCAAGTATTTGCTTTTGTGGTTGAGAGAAAAATATCCATGTCATGATTCATTAACAAGTCAATGTGTACAGTGGTGAAATTTTGATTCATCACACGTGTATATTGTAGACATCAAGGATTATATAACTGTATAGTAGTGCAAAATGTTATCAACGCCATATTTATTTCAAACTGTACGCATTACTAACTGATTTCATTTATGTAGATGAAGAAAATTTACATTTAATTTGTAAAGGACACTATTCCTAAATGTTGTTTTATTACATAGACCTTTTTATCTCCAAGCCAAAATAAATATAAAAAACTTTTTTTAAATCATTCATTCAAAATCAAATTTGCATGTCCAAAAAATGTCATTAATAACATCATAGTAACATATAATTTGCAATTTACAACCAAACAAATCAGTTTTGACTTACATGTACCGAGAAACTCACTGTATCCCACAAAAACAATCACACATATATTTTCTCAACCATGAAGTCTTCAACAACATCCACTTAGAAAACATGTATTATTATCATAACTCAGGCATACAAAAAACCTAATTTTAACCACTGAACTATCATACCATGAAAACTTATTTTGGACTAAATATAACTTGTAAATAGATGCCTTTTATGCTCACTATAAAATTAACAAAGATAAACTAAAGATGCTCCCTTTTGTAAAAGCTTAAACAAACAAAAAACACATTGAAATTTTTTTATTAAAATGTTGAAAAAATAACTATAATAAAAGATTACCTAATCTTATTATAAATGATTAAATCATCACTTCTGGATTTAATTGCATTTGTGGGGGAAGTTTTTGAAAAGGATTTGTTGTCATAGCAACAATGGTCTTAATAGCAATTTCATTTTATCATCCCACTTGAAAAATACAATACTTATATTAAACAACAAAATATTCTTTAACATCATGAAAAATTACCAAAATATTTTAATATATATTTTTTTACCACTATTGTGTCAGTTGTAAAATCCAAAAGCAGACAACAACATACGCCCAGGTCTTGTATACAGGTAAAACAGTAATTTCTTAAATTTGATACACACGTCACAGGCTTAATACTAAAACAGCTTAAGGCCCTATTTCATTTCTCAATGTAAGTTATATTATTGAGGGTCTCCCTAGTTAAATGTTTAAGAGTTGCTGACTTCTAACTCGGTAAATTATATATATACCTGTGTGAGAACTTTCATGTGAGAAGATCTTCCAGCTGACCTGCAGTGCATATGTGATTCTACATAGATATGCAAGTGCATGTCACTAATATGACCATCATTATGTGAGTGTGATGTAACAAAACAAAAACAAACAAAAAATATCCTCTTGTATTATGCCATTTTATGACAGACCCCTGTAAAAACTACCCTCATATTACATTTCCAGGATTACTAATTAAATATTACACTACAAAGAAAGAATACAAACCATTTTACCTAAATGATTAAAATCCAAAATAAATAAAAAAACAAACACACTAGTTAATTATCCAGGTAAAACATTGTCCTATTTGTAACTTCATAAAAACTTAAATCACTTTCTCTCCCTTTTTCACTCCACCTTGTAAATCACAATATTTATTTTATCATACCACCATCAATATGAGTGACAAGCCCCAGTGAACATAAGGCTAGTATAACATTCCCATACCAGTACAATGTGGGTTTCAGATTCTCTGACCATGTATTGTGCATCGGGTTGTAGTGAGGATCCTAATTAGACCCAAAGGTTGCATAATCATTATACAGGAGTACACAAACCTAGATATATACTAGAAGGTTTATGACAACTCTACCTTTGTTCATTCTGTCATCACCATAGACAGTACATGTAACATTGTTGACCTTCATTTACAGTATAGTGCAGCTAGTAAATATTATATTAAAACCATTGTGCACAGCAAGATATTTATCGCATATTGGAAACATCCTGCTAATTATTGGTTAAGAAAGACATAGCAGGCTAATGTCTGGGCAGAACCACCGGTACACCACAGAACAGTTGGAAGACATTAACTTAGTAAGTTAAAACTCAAACCTCTGGTGCACCACAGGACAGCTGGTAGAAGTTCACTAACTCAAGGTTTTGAAGTAAATAGGACCCAAACACATACAGTGAAAGTCTAAGGTAACTGTAAATATCTGACTAGAGCTGTTATGTCATGGTTTGAGCTTGACAGACATTCTCATACTAGTAGCATACCAGTAGTCAACATACACTTTACAGCTTTCCCACATCCATATATACATATAGTGTGTACTAGGCATCAAGCATGCAGTCTTGCTCTGTATTTTTCTAAAATGGCAGGTAATTATAGGTGAACAAAATGGTTATTTGGTCTCACTAACAGCCATTTAATCACTATCAACAACAGGTTGTGCAGATATGGACAAATGACCAGTCCCAGCTGTGGAAATGACCCAACACACCTAACCACTCAACTACTTACTCATTCAACAACGTTTTATTACATCCCCTTGTGGGGTTAGATTACTTAATGATAGGATAGAAGATGGGACAAGAATGTTGTTTTTTTAGCTTGGGATATCGGGTTAGTGATGGTTTGGTGGAAGTGTTGGTGATGCACTCTCAAAGTTATTCCACACTAATGATTTATTACTAAGGAAACTTGGTCTGTTGCAGGCCAGGCATCAAACCCACAACCTCATTTTGACCACACAATTTGTTGTTCCACTCCAATCTAACTTAAGACCTCCTGCATCCTAGCATGTAACAGTTGACCAGTTGATCTTAAGAATATATATTATCGTCTATGAAGACTTTAGAAAAAAATTACTGGTGCTTTTAATATACTGTAGTATGTCTATTCCAGGGCTCAAACACCTGACCTTCCTCTTCTGTGGGCCCCAACTCTAAACCAACTCAAAAATGACTTACTATTACTGCTACCTATTTCTTTGGACACTGCAAGTACATGTATAAGCTACAAAACTGAATAAACAAACACACTTCTTGGGTTGATGCAACCTGAGACCAACCCATGACTTCTCACATATGAAAGCTGATGCTCAACTAAGTAACAAGATAGACTTACTTGTAAATTTGCAGATCAGGGTTGCATCTTTAGTTCCCTCAGGATAGTATGCATCCATCAAGGGTAGTTCAACACATGGAGCTGAAGGTATGTGAGAGTTATGCCCCTTACTTCTAATCTCCTCTGAAAAAAACAACAAAGATTACATGAAAGAGCACAAGAATGAGTACAGATGTGAGACATCCAAGATGACTCAAAGAGCAGGCACTTCAAACAAAAAGATGACAATTCTGGGCACTAAACACTCTCTTACACTGTCAACTCATTACATTAATATGTGTAAGTAACAAATCATAACTCAAATAGGAACAAGACTATCTACTAGTCGTCTTTCTTCCTGTTGTTCTACGTCTGTAATTGCAAGCTGCAGTGTTAACATCATCATGCTTGTTTCTTTTATTAAACAAGACCTTGCCAAACAGCAATGAATTCCTAATAAGGTCGGCTACCTTTTTTTATAAATAATTGCAAGCTACACTTTATTGTTGCAAGCTACACTGTTAAAAGTGGAATACTTGGTTCTTTTCCCTGAAAAAGTTCCCACAGAAGAGCTGGGATTTCCTGTTACTGCATGCTACACTATCTTTCCCACAAAAATATACATTTCATAAGAGACCCCGAGTGGTGTCAACAATGTGTCAACACCAGACTGATCCACCACCAGACTGATCCACCAGACTGATCCACCAGACTGTGTGAAAGCCTTCAAAGGATTATAGGTACAGACTACTTTCATACATGGCTGACAATAAAGAGTTCTACACAGAACTGATGCCTGTGTGTACACTGGACACTTCACATGCTATTTATAAAGGTTTATTTGTAAAAAATATAATATAATTACATTTTATTTATATGTAGAACTTATTTTAATTTAAAATGTGGAGGTATAAATATCTGAAATTGGCTAGCAGTAAAGCATCATATCAACATAAGAAAAATAAATCCCCTGCAGATAGCAATCTGTCAGACCCACATTCAAATTCTAACAAAGACATGGATTCTATATGAAGGTCAGGTGAAAAATACTGTACAACAACAACTTAAGATGTTACCATGACAATACAGTATTTTTACCACCACATTATGAATTGTGTTGTTTGGAAGAAAGGCTATAATTGTAAAGCCTTGCAATTCTTTTTATTCACCCAAAGACAACACAATATTTAGAAGGAAAGCAAGCTTACACAAAAAACTTGTATCAACTGTAATACTTCAGTTCATTGTGATTTAACCAAGTTTTGCTCTTTTTTTTTTTTCAAAATAAAAATGCCAATTTGACCAACTGTAACCAAGTCGCTTTACATATTCATGTATCCATGCATAACTTTTTCCAAGTGAATATACATTTAATAATATATGGCCACTGTGTATGGAAAGTTGGTTGAGTCAAGTAAATATAATAACTCACAATGTCACTATAAGAAACACAACCAAGATTAATGAGGAAACAAAATCTCTTTTATACAGTACGTACAATGTCTTTCCATTTTTGTATGTACAATGTCTTTCCATTTTACCGTATTTAATCATATACAGTGCACTCATGAAAACAGGAAGCACTTAGTCAGTTTTGACTGGCTGGTATGATTTTCTTATCTAATGTTAATATTGCAATAAATGTCTTCAAATGAGGTGGCTTTAAAATACTGTAAGGGTAACAATGATAAAAAAAATTAAATATCTAGTTCAAAATGAATATTTTTCAAAGATCCAAATGCAATTGCCTTTATCAGCCAACTTGGGCCTGTTTTGAGAAAATAAATGTTTCTTCTTATATAAACTTAGGAGTGCTCAACTTGTATTTTTATGTGCAAACAGCAAGGATGTAGAGGGCAAGACCTATTTAAAGTTCACCATTTGATACACTGGTTACATCCAACCATGTTTCAATGCAGTGGCTGGGTTGCTTTGTTCTTGTGCAATAATGTCAGTAATAAATTATTACCTTAGGTTGTTCTGTAAAATCATAATTTTAACATAATTATACCACAATTAACTTAATTTTAATTTTGGCATGCAAATCATAACTGTCAGCAATAGACTGTGCTAAAAATAGTATTTTTATGTGTGGATGTATGATGGCACTTTTTTCTTGGAGTATGAATCATGCAAAACACCATGAAGATCAATCTACTTGCCTTCAATATTCTGTTTTCATTACTCTGGTTGGTGTAGCAAGGAAAATTTCCAATTAATTTTTTGATAGGTTTCCCTGTATAAATACTCACCCTGCACATGTAAAAATGCTGTTGCAGAAGTGGAACCAGCCAATGTTTCCAAAGTACATGTGTACTCTCCATGGTCTTCTGCTGTTGCCATGATAACTTCAAGATGGTGGCAACCATTTTCCTCAAATATCTATAAAAAAAATACATATTGAGCAATCAACATAGTGTATGTGGTAGTGATAATCTTATTAATCATAAAGTTAATAAATCTGGAATGATCCTCTGGTTCAAAAGACAATGACAACAAATTATTGATGAAAGACACAAAGGAGTTGTCATTCTAGATATTTAAACACAAAAACAAAAATTCTGTTCTTGTTGGATAAAAAGGTGATTTCAAGCCAATAAAACCATCACTGTATTTAATCTGTTAAGCTTTCAACAACACGGCAAGCGAGTTGAACCCAGTTTTAAATTCATTATATAAGAAGTAAGACCATTTCTACATCAAACTATCTGACATGAAAACTCCACACTTAAGCAATATAAACTTGGAAACAGTTGACTGTAAACATTGCAGAAAAGCCTTAAAAACCACAGTATGTGCAGAATAACTTGAAATTGGTTAAACTTTATACTGCAGTCTTACTAGTAATTTTGTATTGAAAAGTAATGATGCTTTCAAATAAGGTTTCCCATAATTCAGCTTAGTTTTGACAAAGGTGTATCATATTTTATTTTAGTTGTTTTTGTTCTTGTTTTTTTTTTAAATACATTGCAGTGATACACTCATAATCGATTAAAATTACATCCAGTTATTTGATGGAGTAAGATTCTAGAAAATTGTCTTCATAGAACTCAGACAATTATCCGGATGAACCAATGTTGTACCACAGGACAGCTTGAAGATCTTCTCCAAGATGTCCTCCATCTTGACCAGTACTCAAACTGATGTGGTGGACAGCTGAGCAGTCATAAGAGTAACAAGTCAGTCACGGATGTTGTTGTTTTGTTTTTAATTATCCCAGCTCATGCAAGATACATGAATTTTAATTGTAATGACCTTTAGGATTTTTCATTTGCATGGTTTTTCTTTAAAATGAACATCTTTGTTTTGATTCTTCTTCAGGTTTATGGTGACTTGCTATCATTACAGACACTGAGAGCCCTCCTTTTATCAAAGATCAGAAAAGGACTTGATGAAAAAGCCAACATATATTTTTTTAATTCTTGCCCTATCTTTCTGATCTACCTATAAGTAAAGCTGCAGCCATCCTTGAAGATGATTGTTTGGGGTTTAAAGTTGGAGAGTACAGTGCCTCAAATGAATGTGAAATGTGATTCAAAAAAGCATTGCAAAGCTAACAGATTATGAATCCACATCCATGCTGCAATATGTTATCATTTGTCAGTGAGACCAGTCCATTTGTCAGTGAGACCAGTCCATTTGTCAGTGAGACCAGTCCATTTGTCAGTGAGACCAGTCCATTTGTCAGTGAGACCAGTCCATTTGTCAGTGAGACCAGTCCATTATCTGCTGGAGTTCCTAGCAATGCGTTGAGAAGTTATATGTCAGAAAGTGTCCCTTGTTAGTGATGCTGACCTTGTGTGGTGGCAAGCCAAAATGAATGAAAATGTAGAACAAAATATCAAAATGTATTTAAGCATTTCAGCATTTAATGACATTGTACACAATAAGTCAGCATCTGACCAGTTACAATTTTTTGTGCTAAAAGAATATAATTGCTGAGCTTAAATTTAGTGTCTATGCTCATTTTGTTACTTTTATGATGCAGTAAACAGTACACAATTGAAAAAAAAAAAATAATAATTTTCTCAGTTTTATATGAATAAATTAATAAATTAACAAAAAAACATGCTATGTAAGATTAATCTTTGCCTTAACAATTCCTACCTTTCTGTTATAATAACAACATCTTCAAATTGAAATATTAAAAAAAAAATTCTCTAATAGATATGTACCATGCATATAAAAAAAATTCAACCAAAAAACAATCTTTTCAATAAAATAGAGTTTTAAACTTTACATATTGTGCAATCATAATTTCAATCAACCATCAAGACTGCATATTTTAAAGAAAAAAGATACCCAGCAGCTCAAATATACATCATTGAAAAAAGTGAACAAGGGAAACAACTCCACTCAACCTACCTTGTATTTATTACCTCCCTTGATATGTTTACTGTTGAAAAACCATTCAACTCTGTTAGAAGAAGGTCCAGTGGATGAAGTGCTGAACTTGGCAGTTTCTCCATCATTTACAAACAGTTGCCGTGGTCTTATCAGAAAGACTGGTACCTTTTCTACCTTTCTTGCATGAAGAGCTTTTCTTGAAGAGGAATCTTTTTCTACCTCACCTGGCATAAAAGTTAAAAATGTTTTTCATCCAAATACACATAAGGAAAACAGTGTATTTTTTATTTATGCATTACGGTATGCCAATATTAACATGTTTATCAACACATAAAAATTCTTAAATTCTTTACAGTTTTTGTATTGTATGAGATAGCATAAATTAATATTGCCCGGTACACATTTTAACCATTCTAATTTTGGTGGTGCTTACCTGTAGTTGTAGATCCCTAACCTAGTTTGCCATAGTAACTAAGAACAATGGTTAGTCAATACTTTTGTTTTATCAAAGTCAACAGTTTTGTGTTGTACCTTTTTTTCAAATTTGGTGGTCACATAAGAACATAAACAACAAACACTAACAAAATGGATTCAAATATGCCTTTTCCAATACTTATATCAATCCCATTTCTATGGCAACATTAACAAACCAGACATCAATTTAAATCATAATCGTACACTTTCACCATCCCCTTTTCAAACCTTGTGTATAAAAATCAAGTCACTTTTGTTCATTGATTTTTTTTTATACAAATCAATAAATGTACCTGGTCTTTGCAAAATCTTCATGTTTCTATTTATATGGATATTGACAAATGTATATTATGGCAACGACCAAAACAAAGGGAAAAAAATGAACTTGTCTTCAGTGTGATTTGAACTTACATCCCCAATATCTCCAAAGGATAGGTAGTCACCAAAGTTTACACATTTTAATAGCTGTTAGTTTCTTTTCATTTCTTATGATGTAAATACATATTATTTGTTCAAAGCATGTATTGTATGAAGTAAGTTAAGTATTTTTTTTAAAAGCCTGCAGGATTCATAGAAAAATGCCCAGAGTTGAAATACATTATGTTAATTAACAAATGTTTCCAAAATGTGTTAGAATGTAGGCCTGCAGACATTTGCCAACATCAAAGAGCTATATTTACCTCTTCAAAAGTGTGTGCAATCCTTTAAACTGTTCAATCACAGTAACACTTTGTACTGATTACCAGTTATGAAGTCTAATGAAATGATGAAACAAGAAACGATGCCACATGCCATGAAACAAGGTTTTCAACAATTTAACACAAATTATTAAGCGGAAACTGTTTTTCTATTTTTAGTAACAGTGACCTTGACCTGACTGGCCCCCAAATCCAATCCGAAGCTAGGTCTTCATGCAAGCTTGCTATATCCAAAGTTTCAGCAAAATTAGTTTATCCAAACTGAAGTTATTCACTGGAAACCCTCTGTTTGATGCTGCCAGACAGACCGGCAGCCCACCTGCCATAATCCAATCTAATTACAAGGATTTTTGTTGATAACCTGGTTTATAAAAATTTATGTTGAAACTAGATTTTAAGAAAGAATATACCTGTAGTGTTAGTGTCATCTCCATTTCTTTCCTTTCGACCTCCTGGAAAAATAAAAAAATAAAATATTGTGGGTCTTCTATACATTTGTACACAATAGTATTACAAACCTTTATGTGAGGCAGAAAATAATTTAAACAGTCTCAGCTTCTATTTATGATAAAACTGAACAAATGTAGGTAATGTAACTACAATGTATGTTATACTAAAATGTCTAGCTTAACAGATAATGTTACATTTGCCATATTACTGTATAACTCTGGTCTTTTTTGCTCACAACTACATACATGAGACTCAGCAGCATATAGATCCAGAGTTGAAGCTTAACCCCAACCAATGATGAATATTTTTTTTATAGATAAAAATCTTATGGGATTTTTGTCTATTTCTGCATTATATTGACTTAGTGTTTTACATATATGAACCAGCATCTAGTGCTAGCCCAAATTTTATTTTACCATGTCTGAGTTCTCCTGAGACATAATCATATTTGCTTAGCAAACTCTTTATTTTACAGCAATTTCTATTAACAATTTGAAGTTTCTTATCGATGTATGTCAAGTGCCAGAGAAAGCATATCTATCTATCAATGTATGAGATTGTAAACTGACACAAATTCTTCTCATTTATTTTCTTTACACAGGTAGTGCGACACAATCATTGAGTGTCTATTGACACAGAATTCACAACATGTGCTTAGGTAAATATTGAACTTGTCATTTAGCCACTGCGTGAACATGCTCGTTCAAGGGCAAGAGTAATAAAGACTTACAGAAAAGAAGTCTGTCAATTGTTGTACTTTCCCAAGCCATATTCACACTGGATACTACATAACTAATTTAAATAATAAAGCTAAAAATACAGCTTTTTACATATTTTTTTTAAAATTTCTCTGGTATTTGTATTTCCAGCTGTTTTTGTTATATTTTAGCGTGTGTGTGCATGTGCTAGTAAGTGTAAGTGTTTATTTTATGGTTTTACGGTAAGAAAATATTTGAGGAAATTAATTTTAAGAACTTTCTAGTGGGGAGGTGTCCCAGCTGACCTGCTGTTCTGGTGATTCTACCCAGATATTTGTCTGGGGTCTTCCTCCATCAATGAAAGTTCCAAGTCACCACATGAATGTGTCAATGATGTATCTCAGACAAATTAAACAATATGTTTAATATTATTTGGCAGCATTAAGCTGGTACTCATGTATATACACATGTTACCGTAAATAGCCTCAGGACATCTATTATGCGTTTGTTTATACAAGACCATAAAGTCTCCTGGGTTTGACGATTACATTATTAAAACTATTGAGATCCAGCTCAATGTTGTCATGCTATACAACATAATATTTGTTGTGTTATTTACCTGTCTGGTATGTATCTACATTGCTCAAGAGATAACAAAATGCTCTCAATTACAAAACATAAGGCTCCATAATGTCTATATTTAGCCCTGACAAGAGTGTAAATTACCTTACTGGCAAGAACTGAATATACTACCAAGGATAAACCTAGCATTTGTGTTTGTTGTATGAATTTCTGGTCCATTTTTATGTACCTATACAAAATAGCTACAAAATATCTATTGGAGCTATAATAGAGTCTATATAAAGCAAACATAAACTTTGATCATGATGTATTCATTAAACAGTATATTCGGGATTCGTGTATTCTGTAGACATTTCAGTGAAAAATGTCATTAATTTTATCTCAGTGCAGAATTTGTCATATGTGTAGTTTTAAAGATAACGATGGAAACAGCTACAGAAAAAATGAATGCCATATTTGTGAAAATAAAATTGTGAGGTCAAAAGCAGGAAATTTTAAGAAAACCAACATTGGCAAAAAAAATCATTTAGACAAGACTTAAAAAAGAATGTTTTGAACATTGTATAAAATATGTAAAATTATGTGAAATTTGTTTAAATCAGAGACACTGAGTGTGTACTTATATATTAAATGCTTTGACATATGATAGCATCACTAATATGATGTCAAAATGTCCAGTTTAAGAATACATTCATTGATTCATTGTAAGCAAAACTCATCTCTATCAGTACCTGTTCTTACTGTTTTAACAGGATTTGTGAAACATTCAAAGACAAGTGTCTTTTTAAAGTTTCCTTAAATAATGAATCATAATCGCTGAAAATGTCTCTTCAGGAAATGGCTCCAGGTTACAATCATGATCTTAAGACACCTTATAAATACATAGTTACATAAAAATTCTAAACCAACTAGTTATCAGCATGCCACAAGCACTTTTGTCACTTAGGTAAGCTCAGGATGTGTCAAGAGTCTACCTGTGTCAAGTCTATTTTAGTCATGGTGAGTTTACCCAGAAAATTTTCCTTGGGTCTTTCTCCACCAATCACAGCTGGATGTCACTAATATGACCATAATTGTAGCATTGCATTGTATTGTCCATTAGAATTAACTTGAGCCTAATAAATATGCTGCTTATGTTCAGCTATCTATTTATAAAAACATGCATCAGTTTGTACATTAGGGTTCAAGTGCAATCAGCTTTAATACACAATAACACTGCAGCGCATAATAATGAAGTGTATTTGGTCTATTGTGACGATGCTCGACTGTCAAGCAGGTGGTTGTGGGTTCAAACCCTGATCTTGTTATAATTATAATTTTCTTTATGCTATTTTCTATGTTTAGCGCGGGAATATGATAGCATGTGGCACATTTGTCACCATTTTCACTGTAAAACGAAGCAAAGTCAACAGGCAAGGTGGTGTCATAATTTACAAACACAGCTGTGTTTCCCATAGTCATCGGGAAGAATGGCCCTATGGTTGAAAAAAAACAAACCCAAAAAACAGAGGGAGTGGGGACTCGAACCAGTCACCTTCGGTTCTTGTAGAATGGAGCCTCTTACCACTTTGCCAACTTACTTGCACCTAGTTCGTTCATCAAACAATTATTTATACTTTAAATGAATCATGGAAGTTACAGAATTCTTATGAAATTGTTCCAATATTTTACAGAAAGCAAAGAGTCTCAAGTTATTTCTAATGGACAATATCTTGCAACCAAACCAAATAAAATAAATGACTGGAATGTAAAAGGAAAACTTAAAAAAAAATGAAATGTAAATCAGAGCAATACATTCAGGATGTGCTTTTTTGAAGAAAAAAGAATGAACATTTGCATAACTTACATGTAGTTAACTTATGAATATATTTGACTTGTAATTATGAAATGTTACAAAATTTGTTTCCAAAAATACACATTTTCTTTTTCTAAAGCTTTCAGATAAATTCATACATTATTTAACCTAACTTGTGTGTTTTTGATTATTGTTTATTGGGTTTATCATTCCACCATCAGTATTTCCGTTATCTGGAGACGGTGTCCACATTAAGCAGATTTAGTGCTGCCTTCATTGTGTATAGCATGCCATGAACACCTGGAATGATACCCAGATACCTGGCATGTGACACCCAGTCACATTATCCTGACACTGGGCCAACCAGTCATGGAACTACATTATATTTGCTTGAGCATTAGCAAGGGTGCTATACCACTACCATTGTTTATGACTTTGGTATGTTGTGGACTGGGTTTGAACCTGGGGCCTCCCGTACTTGGAGCTGATGTGCTACTAATTGTGCTGCCAGGTCCAGTTTTTTTTACCTTTAAAACTTATCTTCAATTAAACAACACAACCTTTAAAAGCATGCATATATATCAAGTTTTTTGCTTGTGTTAACTACAAGAATTGTTTATTGGTTTAGTTTGTTTTAATTTACACATGATATTGACACAATTATGGTCATATTGGTGCTATCCTGCTATTATTTGTGTTGGAACACCCCAGACAAATATCTGGGTAGAACCACTGGCATACTATGGGTCAGCTGGACATAAAAGCTCCCACTAGGACCAGGTGAGGATCTAAGGAGTTCTAAGCCAGTGACTAACCGTTCATCTATGAGCACCCCTCTAGATGATGGTGATTGCAAGGACATGATATTGTAGGATGATGGTATATAAACCTTCATTGTGTCCTGATCAGGATTTATGACTGATATGATGCGACCTGGACATCCTACCTCTATAATCAGGGTTCCTACAATTACTGAAGCGAAAAATTCAAGGTCTTTTCCAGGTTTTTTCCAGTTATTTTGTCTATTTTCAAGGTCTATGAATGTGAACATTCAATTGTTTTGCGGTAAATATTTATGGGAGTTTACAAATGTATGCCAACAAATACTCTGGATTTTTTTAATCAAATTCAGTTAAAATGCCTTATGATTATTAAAATGCACTAACAGTTTTCTAGGTAATTTCCCATTCTTTTTTCCGTATCATGTCAAATTTAAGGTCTTTTCCCGACCAGGAGTGTTTATTTTCGAATTCCCAGCTTTTTCCCGATTACCTGGTTCTGTGGGAACCCTGTATAATCTGACACTCTACCTTCTCAGCTTCCAGAGGATACAATTTTGTTGAATAAGATCAGAAGATTTATTAATCTGATAATATGTTGACCATTGAAGTGACCCTCCTAGTTTAAGATATGAGTGGTCGCTATGATTAAATAACCATAATAATCAGAAGTCTAGATACTTACCCTGCTAATCATGTGGTAATAGTGCTTAGGTAAATAGTTATATCCAGATCAGCCGGCTCCCTGCTGGAAGTTGTCTGATCAGGATCTCAGCCGGCTCCCAGCTGGAAGTTGTCTGATCAGGATCTACACAATATTGCTGCTTGGTCACAATGGGTACAACAACCCATATATGTAGTATTTATAATACATAATCATACAAAAATAATAATTTAGCAAGTGCTTTGAAAATGTAGCAAGATAAGGATTAAAAAATATTGTGTGTGCTTCTTGTTTCATTTCACCTCCAAGCCCTATACAACCGGTACTCCGCATCTCAATATGACAGTACTAATGAGTACCAACAATATAGGGTTTGGTTGCAAATTATGGTATATACTTAATTAACAGATTTACCCCACTTATCTCAGGCTCAGTATTATATGGACATAGAAGGAAGTGACAGGAAGCTGTCGAGACACTTGGTACAAGATAGGACAAGTAATCCTTATTTATATCATTTTGTGATTAGATAAAACTATATTTGCCATGACTTTTGGGAGTGGTTTCAAAATCTTGAATGGAGTAAAGATAATATCAGAATAAGTGAAGATTAATGTGGTATTTATGTGTTTACATTAAACATAACATTTCAACTGATGATATAACAAAACAGCAAGATAATACAATAAGAGTCTCAAATATAGGGGCTTTACTTTGTTAAACTGCAACCATTTTACCATGTTAACTGTTTTTTAAATTATTGCATCTGTCAAGGTGTATGTTTTTACTATTAAGAGCATATATAATCCAAGACCTATAAAAACAAGATCTAAGGAAATCCTTTTAATGAAACCCTGTTAACACGTGAAAGGATACTCAACAAATGCATGCTATTTTAATGGATATGTAAGATTTGATATGACAGTCAAGACACAACTATAATAAATTTACCATAAACAATTTCCTCTTCTACAACACCCTAGATTACAAAATGCAAACAAATTGCATTGTTCTTGAAGGAGACTGAAACTGAAACTCTTGCTCTCTAGGGCAGAGTACTTTACCAACACTTGGTTGGGACCTGGATTGTAACTCTTCTCTCTGAAGATTTAATAAACTTGGCAAGTCTATAAATCACAAACTTAAGTAAGTAAAGTATACACATAAGCTGCACATTCTGTTTAAGGTAATAATTTTTTTATAAATAAATTTGGAATGTTTTGTTTTTCAAAATACATCACAGTGACACAGTTATGCTCATTGAAGTGAAATTTAGCTACAATTATTTGTGAAGGCAAATCCCTGGGTAGAACCACTGGCACACTGCAGGTCAGCTTGCAGACAGCCCAATCTTGAAATCTTTGTGATGACAAGAACTTGAACCCATGTGAGTGAGACTTATATGTCTTCAAATAAATTAAGTTCATAAGCTTACATTGCAGTTTAACTTTCGCTTGTAAGTTTTTGAGGGAACCATGCATTGGATATTTACTAATGAGAATTCCAAATAATATAGCTGTCCATTTTACCTGAAGCATCATTTTGGATCGTTTTTGAAAACCTGTATATGACAGGAGACTCAAAATGAAAATACCAGTTTGTTTTGTTAGTTTTACCATAAAACCTTATGCATACCAATATCACAACATGAGTAACTTGAGAAAAGCAACAACTGCCATACATGAATATCTGGAAAGAGTTTATGGTATATAGTTTGAAAGCTGAGCTAGTAACAATTCAGTGTATTTATAAGATTTAAATAAGAAGTCTAGTATACATTAATGAATTAAATGCAATCTTTTGCTTAAGCCCAGACAATCATAACAGACTTACAATAGAAATCATAAACTTTACAGTGAAAAAATAGTCAATATATTAATTTAATCAGACCTCCAGACTAAGAGAATCGACACATCTGATCTACTTCCCCCTTCAATATCTCTTGTAAATAAATGGAACTTTTTGTTGTTAATTATTTAAATACATTCACTTGTGCATTATGCATTCACACAATAATATTAATTATATCATTTTCTAGTTATCTTACTGAAGAAAGACCCCAAGGTCCAAGATAGATGTATTCGTAGAATCACTGTCACAATACTGCAAACACAATAATAATAATTATAGCAAAGTCTAGTTATGTTTTGTTTTTAAAATACATTGCAGCGACCATTTATGATCATTATAGCAACATCCAGCTTTTTGGTGAAGTAAGAACCCCAGACACATCTAAGTAGAACTACCAGCGCACTGCAAGTCAGCTGGAAGACCTTTGCACATTAAGTCCTATGCCCTGAACAGGACTCGAACCCACGCGGTGAGAGGCTAAGTAGTCAGATGAGTTACAAATCGGCGACTCTACCACTACGCCACGGGTGCCCCGTAGTCAAGTTATCTTACTGGAGAAAGACCCCAAGGGCCAAGATAAAAGTCCTGGTAGAACCACTGTTGCAAACAGGTCACCTGAAAGACCTCCACATATGGAAGTGTATGACCGGGCTGGGGCTCTAACACAACCAGTAAGAAGCTGATGAATCAACAACAAATTAGCAACTCTTATCAGCCATGAGGACACCCTGAATAAATGTATGATTGAAGAGTTTTCAAAGGTCAAACAAAGCTATGGGAAAAAAAAATTTCCTCATGAATTAAAACCTGACATTTTGAAAACAATTACAGGAAGTTGTAAAGGTGGAAAAGGATTGTTTGTTTCCTTGCAAAAGGTCAACATTTTATACATGCATGTTGTTGACTTATACAGCACATTTAAAAAAAATCTCTTATGTCTGAAATACGGTCTATAGATAGTTTTCATGTGATGTCATAGGCACTGATAAGACAGTTTAAGGCAGCATTCTTTGAAGTTAGAAGCTAATGCAGGCTGAAATCTGGAAATATGTGCTGTATTCAACACACGATTGTGTTTTTATTTTTCAGTCTATTTTGCTGAATTTTATATCAAATTTAATTGCTTTTATGAAGTATTTTAAATATCAAAAGTATATTTCGATAGTTTAAAAGGTAAAAGAAAATACAACTAAAAAAGATACACTGTTTATTTTGTTTAAGTATGAGCCAATAATTTTATTTATTTCTCTTTTATCATTTCTCTTTTATCAGTTTTAAAAATATTGTATTCTAAAAATATGAATTTCAAGAGCTTTCCAATGGTGAATGGCTTTTAATTTTTGGACCACAAATGAAGAAATTACAAGAAAATAAAACTATGCTTCTATACAATTAATCAGAAAATCCCTTGAAGTTACCATCAAAGATGGCTGCCAATATAAGGGATCTTCACGAATGTGGAAGTTGGAAAAAATGTCATAAAAAGTCAAGTAACAATACACTTTTAATGTCTGCAAGGTATAACTAACAGTGATTATAGTTAATATTACTTTTTGTTTCAATCAACCTTACTTAGCCAAAAAGAAGTCAAACTGTTACAAAAGTGATATAGAGACGTTTACATTTTAAAATCAATACATTTCTTTCAAACTATTATAGAATCAAAAAGCCCACCTTTCTTTTAAGAAGCAACCTAAAGTAACTCATATCTAAGTCATGCATACTAACAACTACATTAAGTACACAAATATTTTTAAAAATATATACAATTAATTTTGATATAAGCCAATTTGGACCAAAGATATTTTTATCAAATAGCCAAATAAATAATTGTTACCTGGAAAGTTCATACAAAATTCTGCTAACTGATGCCTTAAATCTGTGTGAACAGTGATGCCTAACTTCACACTTGTCATTGCAAACAGGTAATTCCTATCTGAGCAACCCTGCAGAGATATCTATTTTTAAACGAAGAAAACCATGTGACAAGGTTCTTTTGAGATTACTTATATTGTCATCAGGGTAGTCCACTCTGATGTCGATATCTATTTTTAGCAGAGATCACAAGCGTGCATATTTATAGGTTTAGAAAGAAGGAACATTTAGAGTACTCTTTTAAGCAATATGTGCTAACAATGTAGGTAGTGTTCAAAATCACCTTTACTTTGACACAAGTATGAGCTCATGCAGAAATTGTGCCGAAATTCCCCAAAACAATGGAAAAGTCTTGTTACATGTCTTTAATAGAGGCAGACTGTGGGATACCACCTTTAATAACAGATCAATAGACCATAAATCCCACTTAATCACTTACTTGTGACAGATTGTTTAAACATAACTATTTTCTTTAAGTTTATCATATCATTAAATTTGTTTGTACTGTTAAATGACTAATTAAACAATTTTACACAAGTCATTATGTTTAACTAAACTTGTCTGCCACACAGAAAATGTTGAAGTCAGGTCAAGTACCTTTTATGTTGATTCTATGGATTAACTAGGACTTCTTAAGGAACAGTTCAGTCCAGTGGTGGATACAGGACTGCTGATCACAGGTTCCATGGTTTGAATCCTGGTCATGTCGCCTCTAATTTTCTTGAACATAATAGTTCAGTTAACCTCCAATTTTTCCATCTCACTCAGGTAAATAAATGCATAATCATGAGATACATGTATTGGGTCAAGCATAAGGCCTTCTAGGACAATGTATTTTGGCTCCTTATAATGGGATACATTAATAACTCCATGATTATTAGGTAAAAGTGTCAAAGTCTACAAAATATGCATTTTCAAACTGTAAACTGAGACCTTCACCTTTATTTTTGTAATCAGGTGTTGTAGTGTTGTTGTTCTTTTATTTAGTTGCCACAGATTATAGTTGTCACAGATTATAGTTGTCACAGGTTAAAGTTGTCACAGATTGTAGTAGTCACATATTATAGTTGTCACAGATTGTAGTTGTCATGGATTGTAGTTGTCATAGATTGTAGTTGTCATGGATTATAGTTGTCATAGATTATAGTTGTCACAAAATGTAGTTGTCACAGATTGTAGTTGTCACAGATTGTAGTTGTCATGAATTATAGTTGTCACAAATTAAAGTTGTCACAGATTAAAGTTGTCACAGATTGTAGTAGTCACAGATTATAGTTGTCACAGATTGTAGTTGTCATGGATTGTAGTTGTCATAGATTGTAGTTGTCATGGATTATAGTTGTCATAGATTATAGTTGTCACAAAATGTAGTTGTCACAGATTGTAGTTGTCACAGATTGTAGTTGTCATGGATTATAGTTGTCACAGATTAAAGTTGTCACAGATTAAAGTTGTCACAGATTGTAGTAGTCACAGATTATAGTTGTCACAGATTGTAGTTGTCATGGATTGTAGTTGTCATAGATTGTAGTTGTCATGGATTATAGTTGTCATAGATTATAGTTGTCACAAAATGTAGTTGTCACAGATTGTAGTTATCACAGAATGTAGTTGTCACAGATTGTAGTTGTCACAGATAATAGTTGTCACAGATAATAGTTGTCACAGAATGTAGTTATCACAGATTTAAGTTGTCACAGATTGTAGTTGTCACAAATCACATACTTAAGTGGTCAAAGATTTTAGTTGTCACAGATTGTAGTTGTCACAAATCACATACTTAAGTGGTCAAAGATTTTAGTTGTCACAGATTGTAGTTGTCACAAATCACATACTTAAGTGGTCAAAGATTTTAGTTGTCACAGATTGTAGTTGTCACAGATTGTAGTTGTCACATATTGTAGTTGTCACAGATAATAGTTGTCACAGATAATAGTTGTCACAGAATGTAGTTATCACAGATTTTAGTTGTCACAGATTTTTAGTTGTCATAGATTGTAGTTGTCTCAGATCACATATTATAGTTGTCACAGATTGTAGTTGTCACAGATTGCAGTTATCATGGACTGTAGTTATCATAGATTATAGTTGTCACAGATTATAGTTGTCACCCATTTTAGTTGTCACTGATTTAGTTGTCAAGTTGTCACTGATTTTAGTTGTCACAGATTATAGTTGTCACAGATTATTGTTGTCATAAATTATAGTTGTCACAGATTATGGTTGTCATAGATTATAGTTGTCACAGATTGTAGTTGTCACAGATCACAGATTATAGTTGTCACAGATTATAGTTGTCTTCCATTTTACTTGTCACTGATTTTAGTTGTCACAGATTATAGTTGTCACAGATTATTGTTGTCATAAATTATAGTTGTCACAGATTATAGTTGTCATAGATTATAGTTGTCACAGATTGTAGTTGTCACAGATTGTAGTTTTCACAGATTGTAGTTGTCACAGCTTATAGTTGTCACAGATTACAGTCACTATAGCAACTTCCTGCTTATATTGCCAAAGGAGGATCACAGACACCTGTCAATGTAAATGCAGATTGGTAACAGTTGTTTGCTGGATTTATTGTCCCACCAACAGTATTTCCATTATTTGGCGATGGTGTAACAGTTGTTAAAATTTGCATTTTTAATAATTTGCTTAAAAAGCAAAATTCTGTCTTTCCACAATGAATGACAGATAAAAACATAACCTCTAAATTATTACTACATGGAGACTATATTGAAATATTAGGTGCCTCAAAACATGTTGTAATGGGTTTCAACTATTTCAAGCATTTGGTGCTGAACAACCCAGCAAATGTTAAATCTACCAGTAGTACACCTAGCTTTATAATGATGCAATAATTTAAACAAATAAAAAGTGCTGATAATGTGTCTATATATGCTAAACAGAGAGCTGACTGCTTTGAAATCTCTGACAAGAAGACTCTTTTCCAACAATGTGTTTGGATTCAAGAGGACGGGGAATAGAAGAATTGTTACAGTAGCTGTAAAATTGAACCTTCACCAGGATTCGAACCACAGACCTTTCCAATATAAGCAGGTTGCTCTATCAGGTGAGCTATGAAGGCTCTGTGAGATAAATATCTGTAAAACTGCTACAAAATATTTTAGATATATGAAATAGATTTTAATGATAACATCAGGCTGGTTTTGGTTGATAGAATCACTTTATCACAGCAGATCAGCTGTAAGACCTTCTTGTATAGAAGTTTTTGTCACTATTGGGATACGAATATCCCAGAAGGACCCACAGCACTATGTAGGTCAGCTGTTAGAGCTCCTAACATTAAGATTTAAACCCCTCTGGTTGAGGGCTGAAAAGTATTGTCAGCAGTTTTAATCTCTGGACATTGGCAGCCATGGTTATTTTTTATTATAATTAACATCTCACACAATTATGGTCATATTGGCAATGTCCAGCTTATTATTGGTGGAGGAAGACCCCAGACTGACATCTAGGTAGAACTACCGGTGTACTGCAGCTTAGCTGGAGTAGCCATGGTTTTGCTGAAGGCATGTTTTCACAGTAAAGGCACGCTATATGCGTACCTACTTTTAAATGAGAGATATATTCCTGAACATAACTCCTAACCTAATAGACAATGAGCATGGAGCTCGTGGTGAATGTACCAGTATATATGTTATCAACTGATCTGTGTTTAACCTTAATGACAGGGCTGGTTCATTGTTCCTTTCAGGTGAAAACATCCCCAACTAAAATACAAACAAGGCACTGACTAATGAACTTAAACTATGGCAGGAATGTTAAAGCAGCCTGCACAGTCAGTCTAGTATACCGGACACATTTTAAACCTTAAAAAGAAAAGGGACAACAATTTTAACCTACAAATCAATATATAGATTTAAATATTACCTCTGTTTCATTTAAAAGAACTTGTTTTTTTAGGTAGGGATGATCAAAACCATTGTAATGATTTTCCAGAAAAAACAGCAATGTCAAGCTTTAAACAGTGCATCATGTGGCAATATACTTCAATCCAAAACCTTACTATAATTTGTCAGAGTATTTAACTTTAAACTGTGTCCGAGCAGCATTAAAGGAGGTATTCAACAGTTTGCCTATATCAAATACGTGTATCAATATTTTATCCCCTTTTGGGGAAATTTGGGCGTAACTTCTTGACTCATAATTAAGTCTAAATAAATATGCTTTTGAACATGTCCTCAGTAACAAATTATTAAATAAATCACTCTAAATGTTTCTTTCCAAATCTCTAAAAAAACAAGATGGGATATTTACCGGTATGCTAAAAATAGATATTGATGTCAGAGCGTATAGCGCGGACAATGATATTCTTAATCTAAAAAAAGTTAACTGCAGCGTAGCTTAGATGGAAAATACACATTTGTAATGACAAGTGAGGTGTTTCACATTTGTTACATAGACATCAACCAGCAGCATTTCGAGGGATATATAAGGACACAATACTCTATTTGGTTAGGGTAAAAAAAGAAAATAAGTAATTTAAAATAAAGTAAGACAATAATATATTTTATTATTGTCTTACTTTATTTTAAATTACTTATTTTCTTTTTTTACAAAACATTTACTGCGAAGAGGCTGTACGTGTCTTCTACATATACCCTGACCAAAAAAAAAGGGGCCCGTGAGGGGGACGTCGGGAGGTTAGAGGCATCCAGTGGGGTTTATGTACCATTTAAACCATCCCCTGCAAAGTCAGGATGGCTTTATTCTACTATTTTTACAAATGTGTTTAACTTTCCCAAGCCAATTGCAATAAAAAGATAAATATTTGTATTGTTAATAAACAATGGTCTGGTAGGAAAAAAAAAATGTAATTTGTAACTGTGCACCCTATACATACGCTAAATATTGACTTGAACATAGTTATAATTAGAATACAACAAAGCATTCATGATATCATACCTCATGCTCAACATCATCAAACAATTCATAATCAAACTTCATTGTAAAATTTAATTTGCTCGAAGCTAACCACCATTTTTAATAACAACATCATGAATTTTTAACTCTATTTACAATTTTAAACACCACAGCCAAGAGCAACCCTCACGCCATTAGAAACCATCTGTGATATTAAATTTTTAACCAACTTGAAACTAATGCCAAATAATTCATAATTAACAGCGAGGGTAAATAAGTCCAAATAAGTAAGTTGGTTAGGGTTAGGGTTAGGAGACTGTCAGATACCACCTTTAGTCCTGGAAACATCAAGGTGGGGTATGTTTTATTATAATGAGTGTTTGAAATGGTGTTTGAGGCGGTAAAGGGTTACCCAATCATTACATCTCAGGTTGTTGTTGTTTAACCAAATCAAAATGTCTGTCAATTTAAGTATTTTATTCAAATAACCTAACTACCAGGTGACAAAATTGGTAAAGGGTCTTATTTATTTGGTTAAATGATGACTGCCAAACAAAGACTTGGCAGACTAAGAGGGTGGGGGCTCACGAAGCACCCCCTCCCCTACCCAGCCATGCCCCCCCATCCCCCCCCACCCCCACCTAATCCCTAACCATATATAAAATATACATATGTATTAATTCAATTCAATATATTAGTAAAATAGTACCACATTTGATCATGATTTACAACACTCCACAAATCAAAAGTGAATCTCTTTAATATAACCTATCCTTGTATGTAATTTGTATTTTGGGGTTTACGGCACACCGACACTTGATAGGTCATACGGCGCCGAATACATTGAAGTTTAATGACAATTGAATATAATGAATGAAAAATTGAAAAGAATCATGCCCTCCTCTAGACTCTAAATCTGATCATGGTCATATACATGTGCAACTACAAGGAAGTAATCAATTTTTTTCTATTTTACAGTTGTTGTTGATGTCAATTTTTTTTTGTAACTGTGACTATTGTGAAAATTTTAGTTGCTGATAGTATATCTTTTATCAAAAACACACAGTAAAACTACTATAAAAGTAGTTACAAGACTGGTTAAATTTCTTTCAGTTTAAATGAATTCTTACTGACAGCCCACCTATAGGCATACCCGTGTTTAGTAGCTACCTGGAACAATGGGTGGTCAGCCGTACTGACAGCCCACCTATAGGTAGAACCCGTGTTTAGTAGCTACCTGGAACAATGGGTGGTCAGCAGTACTGACAGCCCACCTATAGGTAGAACCCGTGTTTAGTAGCTACCTGGAACAATGGATAGTCAGCAGTACTGACAGCCAATCTATAGGTAGAACCTGTGTTTAGTAGCTACTTGGAACAACGGGTAGTCAGCAGTACTGACAGCCCACCTATAGGTAGAACCCATGTTTAGTAGCTACCTGGAACAATGGGTAGTCAGCAGTACTGACAGCCCACCTATAGGTAGAACCCGTGTTTAGTAGCTACCTGGAACAATGGGTAGTCAGCAGTACTGACAGCCCACCTATAGGTAGAACCCGTGTTTAGTAGCTACTTGGAACAACGGGTAGTCAGCAGTACTGACAGCCCACCTATAGGTAGAACCCGTGTTTAGTAGCTACCTGGAACAATGGGTAGTCAGCAGTACTGACAGCCCACCTATAGGTAGAACCCGTGTTTAGTAGCTACCTGGAACAATGGGTAGTCAGCAGTACTGACAGCCAATCTATAGGTAGAACCCGTGTTTAGTAGCTACTTGGAACAACGGGTAGTCAGCAGTACTGACAGCCCACCTATAGGTAGAACCCATGTTTAGTAGCTACCTGGAACAATGGGTAGTCAGCAGTACTGACAGCCAATCTATAGGTAGAACCCGTGTTTAGTAGCTACTTGGAACAACGGGTAGTCAGCAGTACTGACAGCCCACCTATAGGTAGAACCCGTGTTTAGTAGCTACCTGGAACAATGGGTAGTCAGCAGTACTGACAGCCCACCTATAGGTAGAACCCGTGTTTAGTAGCTACCTGGAACAATGGGTAGTCAGCAGTACTGACAGCCAATCTATAGGTAGAACCCGTGTTTAGTAGCTACTTGGAACAACGGGTAGTCAGCAGTACTGACAGCCCACCTATAGGTAGAACCCGTGTTAAGTAGCAACCTGGAACAAAGGGTAGTCAACAATACTGACAGCCCATCTATAGGTAGAAACTGTGTTTAGCAGCTACCTGAAACAATTGGTAGCCAGCAGTACTGACAGCCCACCTATAGGTGGAACCCGTGTTTAGTAGCTACCTGGAACAATGGGTAGTCAGCAGTACTGACAGCCCACCTATAGGTAGAAACTGTGTTTAGCAGCTACCTGGAACAATGGGTAGTCAGCAGTACTGACAGCCCACCTATAGGTAGAGCCCGTGTTTAGTAGCTACTTGGAACAATGGGTAGTCAGCAGTACTGACAGCCCACCTATAGGTAGAAACTGTGTTTAGCAGCTACCTGGAACAATGGGTAGTCAGCAGTACTGACAGCCCACCTATAGGTAGAACCCGTGTTTAGTAGCTACCTGGAACAATGGGTAGTCAGCAGTAATGACAGCCAATCTATAGGTAGAACCCATGTTTAGTAGCTACTTGGAACAACGGGTAGTCAGCAGTACTGACAGCCAATCTATAGGTAGAACCTGTGTTTAGTAGCTACCTGGAACAATGGGTAGTCAGCAGAAATGAAACCCCACCTATAGGTAGAACCTGTGTTAAGTAGCAACCTGGAACAATGGGTAGTCAGCAGTAATGACACCCCACCTATAGGTAGAACCCGTGTTTAGTAGCTACCTGGAACAATGGGTAGTCAGCAGTAATGACAGCCAATCTATAGGTAGAACCCATGTTTAGTAGCTACTTGGAACAACGGGTAGTCAGCAGTACTGACAGCCAATCTATAGGTAGAACCTGTGTTTAGTAGCTACCTGGAACAATGGGTAGTCAGCAGAAATGACACCCCACCTATAGGTAGAACCTGTGTTAAGTAGCAACCTGGAACAATGGGTAGTCAGCAGTAATGACACCCCACCTATAGGTAGAACCCGTGTTTAGTAGCTACCTGGAACAATGGGTAGTCAGCAGTAATGACACCCCACCTATAGGTAGAACCCGTGTTTAGTAGCTACCTGGAACAATGGGTAGTCAGCAGTACTGACAGCCCACCTATAGGTAGAACCCATGTTTAGCAGCTACCTGGAACAATGGGTAGTCAGCAATACTGACAGCCCACCTATAGGTAGAACCTGTGTTTAGTAGCTACCTGGAACAATGGGTAGTCAGCAGTAATGACACCCCACCTATAGGTAGAACCCGTGTTTAGTAGCTACTTGGAACAATGGGTAGTCAGCAGTACTGACAGCCAATCTATAGGTAGAACCCGTGTTTAGTAGCTACCTGGAACAATGGGTAGTCAGCAGTACTGACAGCCAATCTATAGGTAGAACCCGTGTTTAGTAGCTACCTGGAACAATGGGTAGTCAGCAGTACTGACAGCCCACCTATAGGTAGAACCCGTGTTAAGTAGCAACCTGGAACAAAGGGTAGTCAACAATACTGACAGCCCATCTATAGGTAGAAACCGTGTTTAGCAGCTACCTGAAACAATGGGTAGCCAGCAGTACTGACAGCCCACCTATAGGTGGAACCCGTGTTTAGTAGCTACCTGGAACAATGGGTAGTCAGCAGTAATGACAGCCCACCTATAGGTAGAAACTGTGTTTAGCAGCTACCTGGAACAATGGGTAGTCAGCAGTACTGACAGCCCACCTATAGGTAGAGCCCGTGTTTAGTAGCTACTTGGAACAACGGGTAGTCAGCAGTACTGACAGCCAATCTATAGGTAGAACCCATGTTTAGTAGCTACCTGGAACAATGGGTAGTCAGCAGTACTGACAGCCCACCTATAGGTAGAACCCGTGTTTAGTAGCTACCTGGAACAATGGGTAGTCAGCAGTACTGACAGCCCACCTATAGGTAGAACCCGTGTTTAGTAGCTACCTGGAACAATGGGTAGTCAGCAGTACTGACAGCCCATCTATAGGTAGAACCTGTGTTTAGTAGCTACCTGGAACAATGGGTAGTCAGCAGTACTGACAGCCCACCTATAGGTAGAACTTGTGTTTAGTAGCTACCTGGAACAATGGGTAGTCAGCAGAAATGACACCCCACCTATAGGTAGAAACTGTGTTTAGAAGCTACCTGGAACAATGGGTAGTCAGCAGTACTGACAGCCCACCTATAGGTAGAACCCGTGTTTAGTTGCTACCTGGAACAATGGGTAGTCAGCAGTACTGACAGCCCACCTATAGGTAGAAACTGTGTTAAGCAGCTACCTGGAACAATGGGTAGTCAGCAGTACTGACAGCCCACCTATAGGTAGAACCCGTGTTTAGTAGCTACCTGGAACAATGGGTAGTCAGCAGTAATGACAGCCAATCTATAGGTAGAACCCATGTTTAGTAGCTACTTGGAACAACGGGTAGTCAGCAGTACTGACAGCCAATCTATAGGTAGAACCTGTGTTTAGTAGCTACCTGGAACAATGGGTAGTCAGCAGAAATGAAACCCCACCTATAGGTAGAACCTGTGTTAAGAAGCAACCTGGAACAATGGGTAGTCAGCAGTAATGACACCCCACCTATAGGTAGAACCTGTGTTTAGTAGCTACCTGGAACAATGGGTAGTCAGCAGTAATGACAGCCAATCTATAGGTAGAACCCATGTTTAGTAGCTACTTGGAACAACGGGTAGTCAGCAGTACTGACAGCCAATCTATAGGTAGAACCTGTGTTTAGTAGCTACCTGGAACAATGGGTAGTCAGCAGAAATGACACCCCACCTATAGGTAGAACCTGTGTTAAGTAGCAACCTGGAACAATGGGTAGTCAGCAGTAATGACACCCCACCTATAGGTAGAACCCGTGTTTAGTAGCTACCTGGAACAATGGGTAGTCAGCAGTAATGACACCCCACCTATAGGTAGAACCCGTGTTTAGTAGCTACCTGGAACAATGGGTAGTCAGCAGTACTGACAGCCCACCTATAGGTAGAACCCATGTTTAGCAGCTACCTGGAACAATGGGTAGTCAGCAATACTGACAGCCCACCTATAGGTAGAACCTGTGTTTAGTAGCTACCTGGAACAATGGGTAGTCAGCAGTAATGACACCCCACCTATAGGTAGAACCCGTGTTTAGTAGCTACTTGGAACAATGGGTAGTCAGCAGTACTGACAGCCAATCTATAGGTAGAACCCGTGTTTAGTAGCTACCTGGAACAATGGGTAGTCAGCAGTACTGACAGCCAATCTATAGGTAGAACCCGTGTTTAGTAGCTACCTGGAACAATGGGTAGTCAGCAGTACTGACAGCCCACCTATAGGTAGAACCCGTGTTAAGTAGCAACCTGGAACAAAGGGTAGTCAACAATACTGACAGCCCATCTATAGGTAGAAACCGTGTTTAGCAGCTACCTGAAACAATGGGTAGCCAGCAGTACTGACAGCCCACCTATAGGTGGAACCCGTGTTTAGTAGCTACCTGGAACAATGGGTAGTCAGCAGTAATGACAGCCCACCTATAGGTAGAAACTGTGTTTAGCAGCTACCTGGAACAATGGGTAGTCAGCAGTACTGACAGCCCACCTATAGGTAGAGCCCGTGTTTAGTAGCTACTTGGAACAACGGGTAGTCAGCAGTACTGACAGCCAATCTATAGGTAGAACCCATGTTTAGTAGCTACCTGGAACAATGGGTAGTCAGCAGTACTGACAGCCCACCTATAGGTAGAACCCGTGTTTAGTAGCTACCTGGAACAATGGGTAGTCAGCAGTACTGACAGCCCACCTATAGGTAGAACCCGTGTTTAGTAGCTACCTGGAACAATGGGTAGTCAGCAGTACTGACAGCCCATCTATAGGTAGAACCTGTGTTTAGTAGCTACCTGGAACAATGGGTAGTCAGCAGTACTGACAGCCCACCTATAGGTAGAACTTGTGTTTAGTAGCTACCTGGAACAATGGGTAGTCAGCAGAAATGACACCCCACCTATAGGTAGAAACTGTGTTTAGAAGCTACCTGGAACAATGGGTAGTCAGCAGTACTGACAGCCCACCTATAGGTAGAACCCGTGTTTAGTTGCTACCTGGAACAATGGGTAGTCAGCAGTACTGACAGCCCACCTATAGGTAGAAACTGTGTTTAGCAGCTACCTGGAACAATGGGTAGTCAGCAGTACTGACAGCCCACCTATAGGTAGAACCCGTGTTTAGTAGCTACCTGGAACAATGGGTAGTCAGCAGTAATGACAGCCAATCTATAGGTAGAACCCATGTTTAGTAGCTACTTGGAACAACGGGTAGTCAGCAGTACTGACAGCCAATCTATAGGTAGAACCAGTGTTTAGTAGCTACCTCCCATCTCCAACACAAAAGTCTTGACAATGAATGTCAGAGAAATGTGGTGTAACATTCAATCTAATAAACAAAAATGTAATCAAACAACTTCTAACATACATTTTGTATTTTATATACATGGATATTTCAGCAGAAATCAAGTGGAGGATTTGTTCATGTAACAAGCTGTTTTCCTTGTCTTAACATGCACGTGCATGAAAATAACTGTAACATGACAAAGCTTACAACCGCATAGTATGATTTTTGTATAGTGCATACATGAGAAATTGGCAGAATCTAAATTTAGCAAATTAAATGCTAAACAGGCATATGAATGAAAATAACAGTAACATGACAAAGCTTACAACCACATAGGTTGATTTTTGTATTGTATTTTTGTATTGTGCATACATGAGAAATTGGCAGAATCTAAATTTAGCAAATTAAATGCTAAATAGGCATATGCATGAAAATAACTGTAACATGACAAAGATTAGAACCTCATAGTATGATTTTTGTATAGTGCATACATGAGTTCTTGGCAGAATCTAAATCTAGCCAATTAAAATTGATTCACTTCATAAAGCTTGTTTTATGTAATATTGTTGTATAGTTTATGCACAAGAATATGGTTAATGCTAAACTTGTATGTTAAATTAAATATAAATAACCAAGCAATTGTAAATAATTGTAACATGATGAAGGATATGGCATTTATGCATCGGATAAAACCATGTATCTTTGTACCATTTCCATCATCAACCTGTTGTTAATTTATTACTCATATCATGTATTATTCATCTGAAAAATAAAACATTTTATGCTTTGGAAAAACACACACATTTATTTGAAATATATCAGTTATATCTTTTTTTTTTTCTTCAAATTTTGTTATATAAAAAGATAGTTCAGAAAACAGGTAGGAATACAAGTTTATTACCCATATGAGATAACCCATTTCCACTATGCCTATTTTAAGAGAAAAAATTTAACAGCACTATCTATATAGTAAAAAATCATTATCTATAGTTTTTCTAAATTTCTTGCATTACCATTTTTCTTTTTTTAAACTTTTCATAAACTGAATCTGCCGGTAGAATAATGTTTTAATGTTTAGTTATGCTAATATTATAATGCTTTTACATTTAAAGCAGTTCTTTATGTCAAGTCATAACTTTTCCTATATAACTTTTGACTCGAATATTATAGCCAACAAAAAATAGTACCAAAGTCTTGTTTTGTCTAAAGGCATAATTTACCACCTAAAATTGCATTCCTTTTATATTTAAGTTTTTTATATTTAAGTTTAAAATGAAATCAATCCCAAAGGTAAATGCATATTTTGCCCTGTTAGTACTGCAAGTACTGTTCTACTTAATTCAAGTCTTAAATACAACTTATTTCAATGCAACAGGAGACAACTAAATGAGTTTTTTCAATAGAAATAGATACAATGGAATCAAATGTTCTATGAATGGGGTTTGCCTTTGGCATTACATGTCCATACAAGTATTAGAAGAACCTATTTTCATGGTAGAATGCCTTCAAGATATAATTACAGCCAGACATATTTTCATGTAAAGAAGTTTTTAAACTTACTGCAATACGTAGGATAATTATAGGGAGTTTCCATTACTGTCATGTGAGAACACCTTCATGTGTGTTAGCAATTTGTATAATGTCCCATCCACAATCTTTAGTCTCCCCCATATAAGTTCTTTAGTTTTACCCTTTCATTCATAGTAAATGTATAGGACTTTAAAAATTCACTCGAATTTTTTAATTTTCTTTGAGAAACAGTTTTAAATCTTTTTAAACACATGCATTTTCAGCAGATAATTATATAACCTAGATTAAACTAGTCTACAAATAAACCCTTAGTTGTGTTGATGCTGCTGAAGATAAAAGGAATAATGTTCAATTATTTACAATGGCGTAAAATGGCATATGCATGAGCAAAATGGTTAAAGTGCTGTCGCTACTGTAGTAGCATGATTTACTAAACACTCAGATCCTCTTGATGCTACTTCTATAATTTGCATGATCCTATCATAAAACTAGCACAGGAGCTCGAAAAACAATCATCTTTTATTATTTGCTTCTTGTTTATTGGGTTTATTGTCCTACCAACCAGTTATCTGGAGATGATGTCCATTTGAAGCAAATATAGTGCTACTTTCACTGTATATAGCATGCAGTGAATATCTGGCATTTTACCACACCCAGTCACATTATCTTGACACTGGGCCAGTTGGTCATGGAACTACCATTTCTATTTGCTTCAGCATTAGCAAGGGAGCTACACTACTACCATTTTTTATGATTTTGGTATGTCTGCCATACCTGGAGCTGACGCTCTTCAAAATGTGCTATCAGAGCATTATTGTTGTTTTTTATTAACTTTGGTATGTCTCAAACAGGGATTGAACTTGGGGTCTTTTGCAAACACCCTGCAAACAGCACTAACTCCCAACTACTTACTGCCCATTATAGGCACATTCCTAAATTGTAAACTTGCTTAATGGAATAGAGAAAGAGATAGCTGCTTCAGGATTGTTTGTTTTTCTTAGAGAGGGTTGGTGTATAGAGTGGTCATCATGAAATTGTATTACAGTCAATCAAATAATCTACTTCATGGAACAAAATCATTTATGCTTCTGTGTGCATTACAAGTAGGGGATGCCTTAACCTGTTTTGCTTTAAAGTAGGGGTTGTTCTAAAAAGATTTTTCTTTAACAAGTGCTGCTTTAGAGATTCATGTATTTTGCTTTAGATATATGCTTTAAGGGTATGATGCTTTTTAGCAGGCTTTAAAGAAGGGTACCTTTAAATGAAGATTGCTTTAGAGTGGGGATGCTTTTGTTTTGTTTTGGAAATATATATTATAGTGACGTCCAGCTATTTCTGTGGAGGAAGACCCCAGACGAATGTCTGGGTAGAAAGACCCGACACACAGCAAGTAAGCTGGAAGACTTTTCCAATGTAAGTCCTACACCCAGCATGGAACTCAAACCCATGTGGTGAGAGGCTAAGCAGTCAGAAGAGTTACAAGTGTGCAAATTAACCACTACACCATGGTGATGCTTTGGGTATAGTGCTATAGAACTGGTTATTTTAGTGTGATGCTTTAGAGATATGGCTCTAAAATAACGCTGCTTAAGAGAGAGTCTCCTTTAAAGGTGTGTTGGTGTAGCAAGTTTGCTTTAGAAAAAAAGCTGCTATATGCATTAATATTCGAGCAGTTGTTATAGCAATGTTCCAGTAAAAGCAGTGTATGTTCTCTTGACATTGCCTTTCATGTACATTCATTCTTAACTGCAAGTTTCATTTTATTAAATGACTGAATAAATCTTGCTAAAAAATTGAAAATAAATGAGAAATAAACAGAAACATATCTTACCTAGGTGAACATGAATAGATGACCGATAGACTTTTCTTTCTGAGAATCTTGTTAGTGGCATTTCTGGTTTATGTTTTCGCTAAGCCACATAATATTGTCACAGTCACATTTTTTTTAATCTGATGTTTAAGCATATAAGTTTTCTTTATGTAAATCATCACTTGAAATCATCACTTGAAATTATCACTTGAAATCATCACTTGAAATTATCACTTGAAATCAGTTTTTTTCTTTTCATAATGTCATTTAAAGTAACTTACTCTTCACATTCACAACTTTTTTAATTAAAATATTTCTAATTTCACATTTTGGTTCCAAACAAATAAGACCATAGTCCAGTTAGTATTCAATACCAATCATGCTACAACTCACTTTCTGTTTTCACTAAAAGACTTTTTTCTTTTTATGACACATAATAGTAATAAATGTCACAACACATACTTTTGATGACACTAAAACATAAATAAAACATTTAATTATTAAAAATAAAATGAATAAACTTCCACTAAAGCTCAATATTTTTCACATTATTTAGACTTTTATGGAAACAAAATCAATATATCCAAGTGTGAAACTTTTAAAACATGCCAGACAATATCCAATTGGAAAACACATCAAAAATAAGTCACTTATTAACACACCATAAGTAACTAACTCCAACATTAAGTATCACTAACAGTCCTCCATTTCTAGTCTTTATGGATGTAGTATATCTCTAGCCAGACTGTAATTGGTAATTATATTCCACATTAAAAGCATGTTGTTCATGCTAAACAAACAACACCCTCTTTGACACATTCTGTTCAAGCACCAGCACAGATGAGATACACAAACCAATCCACATCCTAATTAGAGTGTCAGATAAACATGGTGCAAAAAAAACAACCAACTTCCATACTTCTATTTTCTTCGCTGTATTACTTTATCACCATAAAACATTACACGCACTGATCATAAAGAATGTGTACTCCCAAATTAGGCAGAGGCATTTTTTGGCCAGGTAATACATAATTAGAGAGATTGATTTTCATTGGTGATACACAGGCCTACCTGTAATGAGTAGTAACAGGGGATTGTGGTAAAGGGGGGTGGGGGTCTAGAAAGAGTGTGGAGGGACAAACAGGACCCTTGATACATGTATTCTATATATAGTCCATGTCATCACAGGTATGAGGATGCATAAAAGTGTTCATGTCTGGTCTGTGTTTCTGTGTTGTATTGTTGTTTTTTTTAAATAAATAATAAATACCAAATTAACCAAAGTCCATGTACATAGCACATGTTTAAAGAGAAATCATGTTATGGAAGCTAAATGTAAGTTGGACCAACACATATTTTTGACAAAAATATATTGTACCATAAAATTTATTATTAAGTTTAGGTCTACAGTAACCTCCCTTGTGTTTTGTGTATAAAGGTTTAATACATCCTATCTGTTTTATAAAGCATGTGCTTCCTTCACTGTGATAGCAGGTTTTGATTGCCATGTATGATACGACAACCAGTTTCACAATTGTAAGATGCACAATGAGATCAGTTTTGATAAGTTATAAAATAAAAGATTATCATTTAATATGAAATATAAAACATCACAATAAACAATCTTACAACAAACAAGTTATAAAATTCAATCAATAGCCAGTCTGCATAACTGAAAGCTACTCATTCATTGAAATTGAATATTTCATGATCATTTCCTTGTTGCTACCAATATATTACTTGTGTGACACTATAAAATAAAGGCCTGAAGGCTAAAATAGAGAATAGTTGTGTGGGATGAGCATTTTCCTTTTGAAGTTTCTGTTCAATAAATAATGTATCTTCAGAGCTTGGGAGTTGTTAATGTGTTATGATTTAGTAAATCTTTTTAAAAAAAAAATGAATAGCAAAGTTTGATTTCTATGGTTGTCCTGATAGTAAGCTACTTGGGTAGAATCAGTACAAGTAGTTAATACATTACTTAGTAAAGTGTTTTGCCAAAGAATAAACATGTTGTGTCTTGATTGGTGTGCAACCCCAGGACCATCTGAGCCTGTGTTTAAGGTGGTGTCCATCAGTTTACCTACACCAAATGCTTGTAACAATATTTTCCCAGGGTTTCTGGGAATGCATTCATAATTTCTGCATAAACTTATACTTTTTTCTGTGTAAAGACGATTTTTGAACACTTCCTATTTGTGAGACAGTACACATTGGAACAAATAACTCTTTAAGTGTTCATTATTTTTAAATCTATAAATAAGCATGAAAGCAATTTCTGCTAAAATAGATACCAACATCAGCGCGATCTACCCAGAGGACGGTATAATACAATCTTAAAAGATGTCACGGTGTTTTCTTAGTTCAAAAATACCTATCACTGCAGCGTGGCTCAGATAGAAACTACCTGATTGTAATGATGACTAGGGTGTAATGCTTCACTTTTCCACTGATCTAGGGCATCAATGAACAGGAGTTAGACATTTTTACATATATTTGATATAGGCTATCTGGATACCACCTTTTACCACAAAACCACAAACACTATTACTTGATTCTTTGCACTTCTGTGTCATCCTCAAGGGAAAGCGACCAACAGTCACTGGTTTGATTCTTTGCATAAACCTACCTACAAGTTACTAAGTGTAGGTGCACATGGCCGACTGGTAGATATCTAATCTGACTATTTGACAAATCACAGCTTGGGTTCTAGTTCCAGTCAGAGTCAGGGACTTAGTAAAGGGATGTCTTTTTTCTGCTGGCCTCGGCCCAGGACCTGAGGTTATACAAGTTTGAAAATGGGTCTGAGATAGCTCTAATTGGCCTCATTTGGGGTTTAATTAAATAAAAGACCAATGGTATGCTTAGGAATGGTCACATACTCCAGCCCCAACACATGTAGCCTAAAGCCCTGGTTCTACTCAGGAAATGCACAGTCATGAAGGATTAATCACCATGAATATAACTTGTTTCTTCATCTAAAGAAATTACTTCAAACCAAAATAGAAGAATCTATTAAAGACTCTTTCTATTTGCCATTTAAAACATACAGGTCATAATATGCTTCATTATAAACACCAAAAATTACTACATATCCCATGTTTTTTGCCCTAAATTTTACATTACAATAAGACAGAAAAACTTCCAGATGAGGAATAAAGATAAACCAAATGTCTGTGACAATTGTCGTAATTTGAGCCATTGTTCTGACTACGAGTACGTTGTTAGGAAAGATTGTATTGTTTTTTGTTTTTTGTTTTTTGTTCGAGGCGAAACTACAAAACTAAGGGTAAAACCAACAAAGCGAAACTGCGCAAGAGGTATAAAGAGTGCATATTCAATAAAGAATGAGGCTTTCCTAGTTATCAGGTAACTATGTCAATAGATATATACAAGAGGTGCTCATGGATAGAAGGCCCCTGATACAGTATTTAAACAATGTAAAAAAAGGCTTTTTGCTGGGATGTTTTAGTTTAAAACCACTAAAATAACAGAGTTCTGCTGGAGGTCTTTCTCAAGATTATCATTTGCTTTTAAGATGAGTGTAGGGATGAATTCTGTAGAGTAGGAAATATCTGGTAAAGGGAGAGAACTGCATGCAAATCAGCAAAAGTAACTCAGTGTTGACTTCCTTGATCTTAAATCACACTTTAAATTTTAAATGAATTTAAAATAGTAGAGAAGCAGAAAAACGGGGATATATTAATGGACAGAGATCTGCTAATGAAATTAAAGAGAAATACAAACTGATATTAAAATTCTCAGAGCATGTGTGCAAATGAGCAACTTTATTAACTTTTCAAACATGTTTAGAAATTTAGTATAAAACATTTTCTTTTAAACACAATGGAATCTCATCTTTTTTGAAGATATTTGTTTGAATGTTGTTGTTGTTAATAAAGCCAAAATATATTATCTTATATTACTTTTTACTCAATAGGGTTCAAGTCAGTACCATCACGTTTACATCCGGGAACCACTGGGTTGTGTTTTGTGATTGTGCTTCAGGCCATTTCTTGCTTTTCCAATTGTTTCTATACAAACCATGATCGTTATGAAGCGTCGGCCTTCTAGAAATGCTGTGAACTCGTCAGGTTTCCGCCAAATGCACAGTCTGGTGTGGCGCCCCTTTTATGCAGCCTCACCACACAGTTAGAACTTGAAAATTGTATGTAATCAATTTTCCGTTTCTTCTTGCTTGTGTTTTTGTTGAATATTTTACTGCTGATAGATAGATATCTAGAAAGCAGAATGCCCTTTGCTGCTTTGGTTTGTTGTTGCCTCTATTGTGTGCATCTTATCTATAGATAGTTTCCACATTAGTGAAAATCCCTTATCTTGGCAGCCATCTTTGATGGTAACTTCAAGTGATTTTCATATGAACTGTATAGAAGGGTAAATTTATTTTCTTATAATTTCTTCATTTGTGGTCCGAAAATTTAAAGCTATACACCAATGGAAGGCTCTTAAAATTCATATTTTTAGAATACAATATTTTTACAATTGATATTTGCACACAGAATTAATACAAAATGAACAGTGTATCATTTTCGGTTGTATTTCTTTAACCTTTTAAACCATAAAATATAGTTTTGATATTTTAAAAAACTTTATAAAAGATGTTAAATTTGATATAAAATTCAGTAAAATAGATTGAAAAATAAAAACACAGTGGTGAGTTTTAATACAGCACATATTTACCATTTTTCGGCCTGCATTAGCTTCTGCCTCCAAAGATGGCTGCCTTAAAGGGGGACGCTCAAAATCCCCTTGATCATAATCCCCTTGGTTGATAAACGACATAGTGATCGAAATCCCCTCAACAGAAATGACAGGGTTATCATAATCCCCTTGGCAAAAATAAAGGGGTGGTCATAATCCCCTCAGTGGGTAGTCAAAATCCCCTCAAATAATGTGAAATGGTTGGGAAATTTCTTCAAGATTTTTTTCTTATTTTTCTTTTTAGTTCAATGAATTTAAGAACCAACTGCTTCAAGAATTGCTGAAAAAAAGAGAAAAGCATACAAACAATTAAAAGGTGTATGTTTGTCACAGCCAGTTAATAATGACACCCTTTATTGATGTTATTATTGCTGAGAAAATTGTAAAATACAAACAAATAAATGATAGTTGATTATAATTAATCATTGCAATTATAGTTATATGTAACAAACAATCAATTAATCTTTGCAATGATAAACACCTTTAAAGGCAAATTTGTTGCACACTAGCTTTAGATCTTTCCAGATAATAACTTAAAATGAGGCTATTAATTGCAGTTTGCTATCTAAAATTACTTCATCTTTGTTTTACTTAACTGCAAACTGTTATTTTGTTGGGTATATAATATGATGGCTCTCTGCAATAGACATGAATACCCAAAATGGAATTCATTACAAGTAACAAAGGTTCTCGTAAGCTTCTGTATGAAGGTTATGCCTACACAAAGAAAAATGAAAATAAGTCCTCAATGCGGTGGGAATGCTCTCAGAGAATTGGTCTGAACTGTAAAGGTGCACTGACTACTGATTTACATGTAAGTATATAATCAATAATAATCATTTGGTACATTTAAATTTGAATACTGATTTATATTTTATTTGAGTGTAGCTCAGTTATAATTGAGGTCATTGTTAGAATATTATTTTGGAAACAAAATTTGAAGATGAGGAACTGAACATGAGATAAACTAATATGTATCAATTGTGCAAGTTATGCCTGAATTAATTTTTTTCGTCTTATTATTTTTTTTAACCTTTGTATAGCACTCTTTTTATGTAAAGCAAAAGAGATTACATGAAAATATTAATGGAGACATAAAGCACATCATAATAAAAGTATGCATAAATCTTAATTATAATAGGTAATTATTAATTTCAGCATGCTAACTTTATGTTCTATTTCTAGGTGTCTTCTGTCAAATCTGAAACCGCGCACAGTCATGCTCCTGACAAATTTGCAATGCAGGCACTTAAAGTCCGCAGTGAGATAAAAGCATCTGCTGAAGCTAACCGTGGTAAACCCGGACAGATAGTAACAGATAAATTATCACTGCAGCCTACAGAGGTGAGTTAATAAATAAGATTCATAGAAATCCTGTAAATTTCAAAATTGTTCTTTTTTAAATTTCAACATGCCCTGTAAAATGCACATGGGCCTTCTCATGAAATAAACCACTTTGGAAATTTATATTAGTAAGATTACTTTTAATGATGATATTAATGATATAATGACAATACTGATGAATATGTTAAATGCCCAGAATGTACAGACACAAAGGCCAGACAAACAACTGTGAAATAGGAAAATGAAATAAATGAATTGAGTGCATGAAAACTGTTGCTTTATTTTTACTTCAGGTTATTGCTGCCAGTTCCGTCAAGAGTTTGAAGCAAACTGTGAGACGCGCCAAGAGAGGAACAGCACCTAAGAACCCATCAACAATCAGAGATGTTCCTGTTCCTTTCCCTGTTGAGTTTGCAAGTAATGTCATCTACGACAACGAGTCTCCAGACAACCGTATTCTCATCTTCGCCACTAATGACGGTCTTCGCCTCCTAGATAGTGCATCCAGATGGTTTATGGATGGCACCCACTCTACAGCGCCCTCTCAGTTCCAACAACTTTTTGTCATCCGTGTACCTTTAGGTGAATCCTGTGTCTCAGTTGTCTACGCACTCCTTCCGTCAAAGCAACAGCTGGTGTATGAAGAAATGCTGACTGCCCTACTAGATGCCTGTCTGCAGCGAGGTATCCGACCTAACCCAGAGCACATTATGGCAGACTATGAGATAGCTATACACAATGCTGTGGGAACTGTATTGGCCAGCAACATTCATATCCAGGTAATAATATTATTATACAAGCCTTTAACTAACTTTATATAATTCATATTCTTGTTTAATTGTTTTATAATATGTAAAAGACTATTTAAACAGCATATTAAAACCTTTTTTTTACACCATCTAGGGATGTTTTTACCATCTAACTCAAGCTACTTGGAGAAGGGTGCAAGCAGAGGGTCTTCAGTCTGACTACAACAATGATGATGATGTGAAATCTTTCTGCGGAAAGCTTGACGGTCTGGCGTTTCTTCCATGCAGCGATGTGCAAGAAGGCTTGACGTTACTACGTGAACAGGCCCCAGATCATCTACAGTGTCTGGTTGAGTATTTTGACTCCAACTATGTAAATGGATCCTTTCGCGCAGTCATCACTGCTAATGGAAATATGAGGTTCCGACGCTCCTCTCCAAGATTTCCTCCACCAATTTGGAATGTGCACAGTGCCACAATGACTGACCTGGACAGAACAAATAACCAGTGTGAATCTTGGAACAATGGGTTTAAGCACCTTGTTGGACATTCAAATCCTTCACTTTGGACAGTTGTGAAATGTGTTGAAAAGGATGCAAAAATGGTGGCAGCTGAAATTCTGAGATGTAATCGTGGTGAACTTCTACAGAAACAAGTGAAGAAGGCCACTAAAGCTCACCAGCAGAGACTGAAAGTTTTGTGCTCACAGTACGCAAGTGGCATTAAATCCCTTGAAGACTTCTTGGGTGCTCTGGGACAGATTATCAGAATAAAATAATGTCGGTGCTAAGTAAATTCTGTGAATGTGCTAACATATGTAAAATGTGCTGTCAGAAAATAAATAAGAGTGAAATATTATGTCTGGTTTTAAGCCTATGTTTCTATAGGCATGTTTCTGTCTGAAAATTACATCAGTGAGCTTTATATTAACATGAAAATGACAACATTGGAGTATTATAAAGAAATTTGAGATTTAAAAAATGATATATTCGTACCATGTTTTCTTAAATTCATTGGTTAAAAAAATAGACAAATATTGAAGTACAAATGTATATTTTATGCTGAATGAAAAACAACATGTTTGCACCAACATGAGGTCAACTTTATTTTTATGTTCAAACTTTATTATGAAGGAACCAGGAAATGAAATCCTTTTTAAAATACATCTTACCCAGACCAATTATGTATTAGAAAGATCTTTATTGTCTCCATCGCAAAAGTCTACAAAAGCAGACACATTGATCCCCTAATCAATACAATCACGGTCTCCAAATATTTTATTGCTAAAGTATACTCCATACTCTTTCCTCTACTCAATGTAACTGCTGTTTGCAACATTTCTTTATGTAACACAATAGTTTAGCTGGAGTGACAAAAGATCAAAGGAAAAAGAATATTGAGTAAAGGGGGTTGTTTTTCACAAGTTGAGGGGATTTTGACCACCCCATCATTTTTGCCAAGGGGATTTTGACTATCCATCAAGGGGATTATGAACACCCTGTCATTTCTGTTGAGGGGATTTCGATCACTATGTCATTTTTCAACCAAGGGGATTATGATCAAGGGGATTTTGATATACACTCGCCTTAAACGATCTTATCAGTGTCAATGACATCACATGGAAACTATCTATACCCCTTTTAACTGTCACAGATGAACAGGCGCCGATGTAGTCAGTAATTTTTGAGAATGTAGACAGCGGTCGGAATATTGTTATTTTTATGAATGTTCAGAAAGCATGGCTCTCCGTTTTCGCGTGCATTGTAGACCATGCAGACAACAGGAAGTGAATCGAAGTAATGGGAGGTAACTCTCTCAGAATGTTTTAGAGAAATAAGTTGAGTTATTCCTCTTTGTAAAGTTGTATACATACATGATAGTAATTGTATAAATACGATTATTTGGGGGCATTAAATAAAATCCTCAATAATTTCTGGGAATTCTTTACCTGTGCATAATCCACCTGATTTGCTCTCCTATCATAATGCAAGGAGATTGTAATCACATGATTAAACGTGAAAATAAATTTATGTAAATCTGATTATATATAGGCCCAGAGTGATATAGGCCTAAAATTATTAAACCAGTCTTAGAAGACAATCCTTAGTGGTAAACTACTACAAAACCTACTTTACTAACGCACTTATACCTTACAGAATCCATTTCCAAGCTTATGCATAAATCAACAAAAACTTTACAAAACTAAAAATTCAATATTTAACACAAATTGTAACCAAAGAAATTCATGCAAATTATATAGATGCACCATCCGGCATCGATGCGTGGTTTCATCTCCAGACCCATAATACCTACTGACCCATTACACCTACTGACCTATTACACCTACTGACCCATAACACCTACTGACACATAACATCTACTGACACATAACACCTACTATCACATAACACCTACTGAAACATAACACCTACTGACACATAACACCTACTGACACATAACACCTACTGACACATTACACCTACCATCACATAACACCTACTGACCCATAACACCTACTGACACATAACACCTACTGACACATAACACCTACCGACCCATTACACCTACCGACCCTTTACACCTACTAACACATAACACCTACTGACCCATAACACCTACTGACCCAGAACACCTACTGACCTATAACACCTATTGACCTATAATATCTATTGATCTATAACACCTACTGTCACATAACACCTACTGACCCATAACACCCACTGTCACATAACACCTATTGACCTATAATATCTATTGATCTATAACACCTACTAACACATAACACCTACTGACACATAACACCTACTGACCCATAACACCTACTGACCCATAACACCTACCGACACCTTATGTCACATAACACCTACGAACCCATAACGCCTACTGACACATAACACCTACCGACACCTACTGTCACATAACACCTACTGACCCCTAACACCTACTGACCCATAACACCTACTGACACCTACTGACCTATTACAAAAACAATATCATGTTTAAGATCGCTGTGACATTGACCGTTGCACCAATGCCCCAACTTAAATAAGCCATCTCCTTTGCTATAATTACTAATATATCTACTAAGTTTCACAACTGTGGACTCCGAAGCAGTGAATACCGCAGTGCTTGCAGTGCTTTCATTATAGTACGGCAAGGCATGAGTTCAAGTATCATTTAACAAATAAAACGGGGTTAGATCAACTGCCTTAAAGGCAGCAAAATCTAAGATCTGAAAGTCATGCGTGTGCGTGTAGCACACACTTGCCGAATCGAAGGCTGGACTTCCTCTGCGAACAAAATTTATAGCGTTTTATATTCTTTAAGCGAAATGTGAGATCAAGAAAACCAGCTTTAGAATTGAAGAAAAGGAGAAAATAATCTTCTAATGTCTTTTATTATTAATATTATAGATCTTGACAGCAGACAAACTCAGGTGCACTTCCAGCTTCGAAAGGCGATGAATACAATGTTGCGGTATAACTCGTGCAGTCGATAAAGCATCACACATTATTCTACCAACCAAACTACATTCAGAAACATCAAAAAGGTAATAAGTAGTGTCAACAACAATCGAACGCAAACGTAACAAAGACAAACACAATCGGAACGGTGGGTTACATTTCCAAGAAAGATCACATTTGCTACATTGTGTAAACTATCTTAAAACATGTTTACACTATTCGCCACTTTCCCTTATTAATGTCTGGAAATGTTTCACCGAGAAATTCCAACTGGAAGGAAGAATGGCGATCAGCATAAATTACAGAATTTCTTGCAGTTATCTTCCCGCCATAAGCCAGAAGACTTCGATTGGAACACATGTCATCCTGGTACTCAGGCGCAGTTATTAATCTTGTCGAAACAAGGAGCCGGCGTCGATGCTGAAATTAGGACAAGAAGTATGGTCGAACACCGATCAAGAAATGAAAAGGAAAAATGAAATACAGCCATTAGCATGCAGAAGATAGAAATGATAGTGGATCTTAATTTTAACATTTTACATATTTATTTAGTACAATCTTTTAATACGAAAAATATTAATACACTGTTTTACAGTAGCCTGCTTCCAATGGCGTGGATTAGCCTGTATGGTCAATCGGAACTCCTCGGGTAATTCCGTCCTCAGGGACAATCATCCCTCGGATGTATTTGGTGCAATGATACATACTGAAATCACGATCGTTTTGTTCGCCGGAAGGAAGTGAATATTCCTAAAATATAGTTCGCACAAAACATAAACAATTCCATCGTTTGACAGCCGCGTATCTGCTGCGCTGCGTAAATTAAAATTGGATTATTTAAATTTGAAGCCGCCACTAAATTAAAGTTTTACAGGCATCGTACTGTAGTGAGCTGCCATCTTTGTTTTGACGTCTGTCACAAAAGTATTTCCATTTAAGGAAATGGCCGAGGTGATCCGATTACACTACATACATCCGAGAGAAGTTTCGTGACTTATCTGAGATGTTCCGATAGCCTGGATGGTGACATTCTGTGATCTCAAACGTAAGTAGTCACGTGGTTTAATTAAGCACCAATGGTTTGTAAAGTAGCTAAATAAGCAGCGTATTCTGAGACAGGAATTTCCTGTTTTTGAAATAAATTGAAAAAGTAGGCTACACTTCCCGCACCGAACTAGGGCATCAACGAAAAGAGTTCGCAGGACCTTTTCATGTAACAATAAGTAATTTAGTTAATTATGGCAAAAGATTTTAGTCTAATCCGTCGAATCCTTTTATTATTGTGGGTAAACTAAAACTGAACGTTACTTGGACAGAATCCGCAGTGGAAAGGACAGAATCGCTGAGCCCATTGTAGGTACGGTGCAGCACAGGCAGTGGGTCGGTAATACTGGTGGCAGTCTATAAGATCTCGGCAGTCTCCAGCTGTGGGGACAAGCATCATCAACAGCAACATCAGCAGCAACAGAAATCGTGAGAGCATTACTGTTTTTAAAACAATTTTAGTAGTTGCAGTTATAACCATTCTTTGCGCCATGATTCTTTCACCATCGTAGCCAGCCTTCCTCCTCCTCCTCCTCCTCATCATCATCATAAGTATTACCATCATTAATCATAAAACAACAACAAAGCCGTCATATTCATTATAAAAGTCAAACGCAATACACCATCAACATCAACAGTAACAAAAACAACAGCAAAATTATTCTTATCATCATCACGATCATCATCACGATCATCATCATCGCCATCATCATAATAGTTTACGATCATCTTAAATAACGACAGCATACCATTATCTTCAAAAACAGCATTGCCATAATAACAATTATCACTTTTATCACAAGCAACAACACCATGACATTCAGCAGCATAGCTGAGCTGGGACGTCGATATATGTATTAGGAAATAATTGAGTAGGCCTATTAGCGACATATAAAAAAATATTATAATATAACAGAATGATATTTCATTACTTTTAAAATTAATTTCACATACGTGCTTGAGTAAGATTGTTTGTCACAAATGGGTTCGCTGTGGCGTTAGGTGATGCCGACGTAGTTGTTGCTGTTGTGGTCGTGGTCGGTGGGGGTGTGGTTGCTATAGGCGTTGGTGTGGTTTTTGACGTCAACAGTGACGTCGTAGCAGCCAGGGCCGCAGGGCTAGAATTTGGGGTGTCTGTGACGAAAAGCAACGATTGTTAAGTAAATATAATTCGATTTTACAGGAACAACGTATTTATAAGTAGTGTATGTATCACAGTATAAAAGGTAAAGCTTATGTACATACCTATCTACCCGGTTCATACACAATTTATGTATGTTACTTTTTTCACGAAACAAAGCTTTAAAACGTTGTGGACAGTTTGTTGTAATTACTGCGTTACAATAAGACACACCTCCATTTAGGGTGAGAAATAACAAGAGTAACTAATAACAGTTAAAATCCTATAGCAGTACGAAATTATCAAATGTTCAAAATAGTATGTCCAATCTGTTCGAGTTAGATGTAAATGTGACTATAAATTGCAACACAAAATGAACTACTTTATACATGGCCCACCATCTAGAGCGCGTAGAAATAAAACATCTTGTGAAATGTAGTACTTTTGTGTAACCAGTACAGGACGATTGAGATCACTTCTACCGGTCTTGGTCCTCGACCCTTAGCAGCCTGCTTATCACATGTCCATTTCTCTTAACACAGAGTTGTATCGTTTAAAAGTGGCGGTTTCACTAACAAAACACTATGTACGACAATTTATCTACAACGGTTTTCGCTGTCTCCAAATGTGACTACTTTTTCCGAAGCAATGAATTCATACAGTCGTGCTTCAGCGCGTTCATTTATTAAATCTTGAAAACATCGGTAATTTATTTCCGTCCTCAAAGAAGTCCACTTCAGAGTTTTAAACTCTAGAGCAATTCGCTTATTAGAAATTATAATTATTTTATTCATTTCGGATTGTAAAATCCGTTCTAAAAACTGTTACCTGTACATTGTATGTTGCACAGCTTGACATCTTTCGCATCGCCCAAACACAATTGGCCGTTCAATGATGGCGGAGGATTGTCACATCTCCGGTAACGTCCGGTCAGGCCGATCCCACACGAAGCGCTACATCCCTCCCATGGACCCCATTCCGACCATGCTCCGTGAACTATTGCTGATTTCCGTAATATTCCGCAATTTTATTATTTATTGAATTGCGAGCTCTATTGTTAATTTATTCCTAAAGATAGTTTTATTCATTATTGTTTGTGCAGTCTTTTATTTACTTTGCAAGAATTCAAATAAACAGATATAAATAAATCCTTTTTTGTGTTTTGCTCTATTTCTTAAAATCCAGCACGATTATTTCCTGTAACTTGGTTGTTTTCAGAAAGTGTCTCAGTTGGCTAAAGTTACATTGACTATCAATGTGTGGCTGCGATGTATTTGTAAAAGCAACAACAACGACGACAGCGACAACAATAAAAACAGCAAAGATGGCGATGAAAAACATAAGGAAACAACACAATCAATAATGAAAACAACAAGAACATTGACTCACGGATCGGTGGCTGTGCTGTAAACCTAAGAGGACACAAGTACTTGTTACATCCGTCTAGAGAACAGCACTGTTCGCACGTGTCTCCCTGACCGCTTGTCTTGTCGGCCTATCAGATGGGTGACGTCTAACTCTGTACAAAACTGACGGGGAAAAGAAATGGGAGTTAAGATCAGTTCAGTTTGCTATAAAAAGCAATTTAATACAACCACTCGTACTAAAATGGTAACGTTAAATACATTAGAACTTGCTTCCTTAACCCTGAACACTTCCCCAATATAAAACAATGCTTTGTGACCACAGCTAGAACACTTTATATGTGTAAGTAAAATAAACAAGGATGTCATGGGGGAAACAGTCACACTTGAACAAACTGCTGCAACATGTATCGTTGAAATAGTGGCCATTTTAACTATCAAACGTGTTTTATGCATTGTACATTTTGCATTAACTGACAAGTTTAAACTATATTTCTGTACCGACTCCATGTACAAAACAAGAGATTTGATGAGCGAACATATGAAGGGATGCCAGGCCGTATTTACATTGTATTCTACCTTAATTATGTAAATCGTCTTTATCAGTGGATTTTGGACAACTTTTCACAAAAGAAACAAGCATAAAATGGTTACTCAAATCTCACCTACCACAGATTCATGACATCCTAAACTATAAAACTGTACCCCACCTTCGTAAAACATCTCTGTGTGGCACATCTATACCAAAAAGAAGGAAACTGTATATATATTAAGTAAAACAAGTTATTTCTTTTAAGCATTCTTTTATAAAGTTTTTACGGTTTATTCTGTATGACAGTTGGTAGAGAATCGGGTCGATGTACAGGATATCCAGGTCTCATCAAATAAGTCATTTTAAAATAAAATATATGCTAATTAATGATTAAAGTATAACTGTTAGTTGACTAATAATATACACTTTCAATAAACTTTTAATAATATACTGGCAACTCAAACTTCAGCATTGATTTTTTTATTGCTTTGCTTCATGTTGAGCGATATTTTAGTTGATTCCATACCATTTGTTAATAATTGAGCGGACAGAAGGCAGCCATCGATGGTTGTCTGGCTTATGTCCAGCACACAGAGGAATGTTTGGACATGTATTTTTCACATGTAAATAGAAACATATTGTTTCACGACTTCGACATACCTGGCTTGGTGAGCACTGTTTAATCACGTGACAGTCACTTCGATTGCGGATCTTCTGACAGTTGAAACAGTCCGTCGCCGCTAGGAATGACATGTGTTAAATACGAATTAAGGTCAGAGAGGGCGGGGCTCTTAATATGATAACAAAACGTAATTAACTCATATAATTTACATTCTGAACTTGACACTTTATTATCCTGTTTAATAAATACAGTACTTTAAAGTGAGACTTATTTTATATAATTGTTAAACGGTACTGTAATAACCGGATATACTCCCTTCCGAGCATTTTAGCAGAGGCGGACAGAATCACGTCCATAGATTTTACATGGCGGACAAAATCTCGTTCTGCTATTTCAATGCGGATATTATTGTATGCGTGTGTATTGCTATTATTAATTTGGAATCCTTGAGCGAAGTGTTTTTGTGCGTTTGTGTGTCTGTGTGTGTTTTTGTTGTTGTTGTTTTTAGTTGAACAACAATTTGACTACTGGAAATACCCGCACATGTGCGCCGAAAGACATGTGGCAAGGATTTTTCGACGGTAATGTAAGACCTGTGTGCATCTGAACTACTTATTGGCAATCCAGTGTAAGGATGTGGCCGAGGATGGCCTACTATAATGTACGTTTCATACGGTTAACTTTGTTTGATTCACATTTTTACCGTGTTTGTGATCATTAAATAAATCAAGAGATATATCGGCCTTGGCAAATATCACGAGAGATTATCTCCGCATTGTTAATATCACGAAGTGATTATGTGCGCAATGTTAAAATCACGAAGAGAGTATGTGCGCATTGTTAATATAACGAAGAGATTATTGTTAATATCACGGAGGGATTATGTCCGCCTTGTAAATATCACGGAGGGATTATGTCCGCCTTGTTAATATCACGGTGGGATTATGTCCGCCTTGTAAATATCATGGAGGGATTATGTCCGCATTGTTAATATCACGTAGGGATTGTGTCCGCCTTGTAAATATCACGAAGGGATTATGTCCGCCTTGTAAATATCACGGAGGGATTATGTCCGCCTTGTAAGTATCACGGAGGGATTATGTCTGCCTTGTAAATATCACGAAGAGACTATGTCCGCCTTGTAATATCAAGAAAGGGTTTATGTCCGCCTTGTAAATATCACGAAGAGACTATGTCCGCCTTGTCATATCAAGAAAGGGTTTATGTCTGCCTTGTAAATATAACGGAGGGATTATGTCCGCCTTATAGATTTCACGGATGGATTATGTCCGCCTTGTAAATATCACGGAGGGATTATGTCCGCCTTGTAAATATCACGAAGAGACTATGTCCGCCTTGTAATATCAAGAAAGGGTTTATGTCTGCCTTGTAAATATAACGGAGGGATTATGTCCGCCTTGTAGATTTCACGGAGGGATTATGTCCGCCTTGTAAATATCACGGAGGGATTATGTCTGCCTTGTAAATATCACGAAAAGACTATGTCTGCCTTGTAAATATAACGGAGGGATTATGTCCGCCTTGTATTATCACCGATAAGTTTATGTCTGCCGTTGCAAATTACAAGGCCGAAATTTGTGTGAAAATTATACTTACCGCCAAAATGTAACTGTGTCATAATAACGTGTACAGTCAAGATATGCATCAAGTCTGAAATTAATACAATGCAATTTATAAATTCTCATTTTCTTATTTTCTTTATTTTCTTTATTTTATTAATGTAGCATCCTGTTTAAACGTTTCAGTGCGACAGTTACTTGATCTGCATACTAAAAGTATAGCCAAACCTAGGTCGCTTGAACACCGGATCTGTAGAATTAGCGAATCGGTCGACCAGAACTGCCCGCCCTGCATTTTGCCATCTTTGTTCTATTTAACTTACCACGAGGTCGCTCGCACAACCTGTAGTTCGAACAGTCGAACAGGTTGCTGGTACCTACAGCCTATTTAGCAGTATTTTTAACCTTATCGGTCGAATAGAAATCATTTAGCCCAGACTGATTGTCGTTGCTGTCAAACTACCAGTAATAGTGCCAGCAATGCACGTATTTTGGGGGGCATTTTACACGATGATTTATTTTATACACCAATGCATACATAAGGGGACTTACGTATATCATATTACTGTTTTCTGCTATTGATAACACCAACACTGCTGCAAGGGATAACACTTATTGGCCATTAAATCTGCATATTGTTGACATAAATAGCTTTCAGTAGTATTTCATACTAAAACATTTATTAATACAAATATAAATCTGCGTTACGTTTTGGGAGAAAACATGCTGCTTTTTTCATGTGTCGCTTTACATTGTTGCACTGCTAAATAAATCTTCAGTCAGATAATCGCTGAGTATTTACGTGATTTGTCCACACACAAAAATCAGACAAGAGGTATGTCACTAAAGACTGGCCAAAACTAAAACGACTTCGTCCGACATTAATCCAAATGAACTGATAAGCACTAGTTGAACCTTCTCAAACTCATACAAAAGGTTATGTTGAAAACTGAATGTAAACATCGTACCGGTCGCATTGTATAAAGAAACAACATACAATCAGCAAGCACTAAGACTCTATGGCGCAGTCACAAGGAGGTCCCTGGTTCGAATCTTACACACAGACACACACACACACCACACACACACACACACACAAAGAACATTTTTATTACTAGTTTAAAATATTTTGGTATTTTTCTTTCTTTTTCATTTCAACAGCAACTAAATTTTATCAACGAATTATGTGTTAGTATTTTTTTTAACTACGGACTTTTTTAAACTAATATATAATATAAAGACAACCCGTTAAAAACTGATATGAGTAAAGTAAAATAACGTGCACGCAAAAATTATGATAGCCTGAATACATAAGTAATTTACTGGCAAATCGACATGTAAGTCTTTGGCCATTTATAAAGTAGAGATCATGGCAAAGACACATTTACATGTACAAAACATATAACAAAGAGCATAATTAAAGAAAAGAAATGACACTCGAAACAGTTATAAATGACAGGGTATTACAGGACTCTTAACAAAACACGTCACGTAATTAACCATTGGAACGTTCATTATTAAAATGATTTGAACTGACAACAATGTACTTAAGCTTTATTTAAAAAATTATCTCTAATTATAACTTTAATATTAAGGTCGCGATTATACTGAACCCTACTGCCCCTTCAACAAATGTTTACAAACATTTTATGATAACAACTGATGCCATCCGGTGCGTCTACTGCAGTACTTTATATTGTTATTTGTAGAGATGTCAGTAACATAATTCTTCGCGCCTGCCGCAAGGAAGACATGACGTTACATGGCGTTATTTAAGGCACGTGACGAACCTTATTCTTATTTTCTTGTCGACGGTGCTTGTTTCGTGTTGTGTTGTATTGTGTGTTGTGTGTGTCTGGGTGTGTCTGTGTGTGTGTGTGTAATTAGTTTCTTGTTGTTGTTGATGTTGTTTATAAAATAATTCCAACTATTCAAAAAAATTCAAACATGACATAACGTTTATCCCATATTTCATAATGTGCAACATGTTTTGACAGCAGAAACGTGTATGACTTATTTCGAGGTAAAAAAAAAATACAAACTACACAACAATCCACTACAGCTCCTTAAAAAATAAACATTTTATTAGTTTATATAACATGGAAATAATTAATGATCGGATGACTTTATCAACAGTGCTTCTAATGGCAAGTGGTCCTTCTCTTAAAGGTAGTATCCGACAGTTTGAACCAGACTTTTTTTCAATCAACCATATAATTAATTGTTACCTGAAAAGATCCCGCGAAGTTTATTGATGTGCTTCATCTGGGTGAAGGGTGGAGGATAGCATCCTACACGTAATTACTAACAAGTGTTAACTGTCACAGTGGTAGACATTATTATAAAAGCTACAAACCAGTCTCGCTGCGCGGTTAGCTCTTTGGCGACGTGGTTTAAGCGGCTTTCAAAGTTGTGCGGTTAAGCAACGATTACCGTGACTGGTATATGAATGGGTGACCGGTGAAGAGCGCCCCGGACGGCCTTACACAAGCATTTCCTATCAGAATCATGCTTCAAAATTAACTATTTTCAACTAAGAAATCCACGTGACCAATTACTTTTTAGATCACGTTATATCAGCATCCGGGTAATCTGATATTGTCGTCGGTATTTATTTTAGCAGAAATCCCAGTCATGCTTATTTTTAAATTTGGGAAAAAAATGAACATTCAGAACGCTATTTTCGACGATTTGTACAATCTAACAATTGAAGAAATGTTCAAAATTGTCATTTTAGACTAAAGCACTGGTTTATGTAGAAATCATACCCAATTTCCTCAAAATATAGGTTTTATTTTATTTGTTGTATTCTATATTGGCAAACTGTCGGATACACCTTTAACCTGATACGTCCAAATTGTTTGCACTTATATTAATAAATGCACTTATATAATGCACTAACACAACAATGTAGGTCCAAAATAACCAGAAAAATGTGTCATTTGCAAGTGTAATATGCACATTATTCCCTATGAGATAGTTACCCAAACAACACCATGAGATTTGTTCTCATTAGGTTTTATTTCACAATCATATTCGTAGATTATGAGTGTTGTTTTCCTGGTAACCAATTACAAAGGTACTGGCCTTCCTTCTGGCCTGACAATGGTTCTGGTATCTTCCTTCTGGCCTGACAATGGTTCTGGTATCTTCCTTCTGGCCTGACAATGGTTCTGGTATCTTTCATCTGGCCTGACAATGGTTCTGGTATCTTCCTTCTGGCCTGACAATGGTTCTGGTATCTTCCAGCTGGCTGACAATGAATCTGTTATCTTCCATCTGGTCTGACAACGGTTCTGGTATCTTCCTTCTGGCCTGACAATGGTTCTGGTATCTTCCTTCTGGCCTGACAATGGTTCTGGTATCTTCCATCTGGCCTGACAATGGTTCTGGTATCTTCCACCTGGCCTGACAATGGTTCTGGTATCTTCCTTCTGGCCTGACAACGGATCTGGTATCTTCCTTCTGGCCTGACAACGATTCTGGTATCTTCCTTCTGGCCTGACAACGGTTCTGGTATCTTCCTTCTGGCCTGACAATGGTTCTGGTATCTTCCTTCTGGCCTGACAATGGTTCTGGTATCTTCCTTCTGGCCTGACAATGGTTCTGGTATCTTCCTTCTGGCCTGACAATGGTTCTGGTATCTTCCTTCTGGCCTGACAACGATTCTGGTATCTTCCTTCTGGCCTGACAACGATTCTGGTATCTTCCTTCTGGTCTGACAATGGTTCTGGTATCTTCCTTCTGGCCAGACAATGGTTCTGGTATCTTCCACCTGGCCTGACAATGGTTCTGGTATCTTCCATCTGGCCTGACAATGGTTCTGGTATCTTCCACTTGACCTGACAATGGTTCTGGTATCTTCCTTCTGGCCTGACAACGATTCTGGTATCTTCCTTCTGGCCTGACAATGGTTCTGGTATCTTCCTTCTGGCCTGACAATGGTTCTGGTATCTTCCTTCTGGCCAGACAATGGTTCTGGTATCTTCCACCTGGCCTGACAATGGTTCTGGTATCTTCCATCTGGCCTGACAATGGTTCTGGTATCTTCCACCTGGCCTGACAATGGTTCTGGTATCTTCTTTCTGGCCTGACAACGATTCTGGTATCTTCCTTCTGGCCTGACAATGGTTCTGGTATCTTCCACCTGGCCTGACAATGGTTCTGGTATCTTCCAGCTGGCCTGACAACGATGCTGGTATCTTCCTTCTGGCCAGACAATGGTTCTGGTATCTTCCACCTGGCCTGACAATGGTTCTGGTATCTTCCTTCTGGCCTGACAACGATTCTGGTATCTTCCTTCTGGCCTGACAATGGTTCTGGTATCTTCCTTCTGGCCTGGCAATGGTTTTATTATCTTCCTTCTGGCCTGAAAATGGTTTTGGTACCTTCTTCTGGTCTGACAATGGTTCTGGTATCTTCCTTCTTGCCTGACAATGGTTTTATGAACTTCCATCTGGCCTGACAATGGTTTTATTATCTTCCATCTGGCCTGACAACGGTTCAAGTATCTTCCATCTGGCTGACAATGGTTCTGTTATCTTCCATCTGGCCTGACAATGGTTCTGGTATCTTCCAGCTGGCCTGACAACGGTTTTGGTATCTTCCATCTGGGTGACAATAGTTTTGTTATCTTCCATCCGGCCTGACAAATGTTTTGTTATCTTTCATCTGGCCTGACAAATGTTTTGGTATCTTCCTTCTGGTCTGACAACGGTTGTGGTATCTTCCTTCTGGCCTGACAATGGTTTTATTATATTCCATCTGGCCTGACAACGGTTTTGGTATCTTCCATCTGGTTGACAATGGTTTTGTTATCTTCCAGCTGGCCTGACAAATGTTTAGTTATCTTCCTGCTGGCCTGACAATGGTTCTGGTATCTTCCATCTGGCCTGACAACGGTTCTGGTATCTTCCAACTGGCCTGACAACGGTTCTGGTATCTTCCTTCTGGCCTGACAATGGTTCTGGTATCTTCCAACTGGCCTGACAATGGTTCTGGTATCTTCCAACTGGCCTGACAACGGTTCTGGTATCTTCCAACTGGCCTGACAACGGTTCTGGTATCTTCCAACTGGCCTGACAACGGTTCTGGTATCTTCCAACTGGCCTGACAATGGTTCTGGTATCTTCCAACTGGCCTGACAATGGTTCTGGTATCTTCCAACTGGCCTGACAACGGTTCTGGTATCTTCCAACTGGCCTGACAACGGTTCTAGTATCTTCCATCTGGCCTGACAACGGTTCTGGTATCTTCCAGCTGGCCTGACAACGGTTCTGGTATCTTCCAGCTAGCCTGACAACGGATCTGGTATCTTCCATCTGGCCTGACAATGGGGCTGGTATCTTCCTTCTGGCCTGACAATGGGGCTGGTATCGTCAATCTGGCCAGACAATAGTTCTGGTATCTTCCAGCTGGCCTGACAATGGTTCTGGTATCTTCCATCTGGCCTGACAATGGTTCTGGTATCTTCCATCTGGTCTGACAATGGTTCTAGTATCTTCCATCTGGCTGACAATGGTTCTGGTATCTTCCATCTGGCCTGACAATGGTTGTGGTATCTTCCATCTGGCCTGACAATGGATGTGGTACCTTAAGCTGGCCTGACAACGGTTCTAGTATCTTCCATCTGGCTGACAATGGTTCTGTTTTCTTCCATCTGGCCTTACAATGGTTCTGGTATCTTCCATCTGGCCTGACAATGGTTGTGGTACCTTAAGCTGGCCTGACAACGGTTCTAGTATCTTCCATCTGGCTGACAATGGTTCTGTTTTCTTCCATCTGGCCTTACAATGGTTCTGGTATCTTCCAACTAGCCTGTCAAAGATTTTATAATCTTCCATCTTGCCTGATAATGGTTCTGGTATCGTTCAGGTGGCCTGAAAATGGTTCTGGTATCGTTTAGCTGGCCTGACGATGATTGTTTTAAGAGTTTGGGAGTTAAATACCATAATTGTGATGGACATTCTACACATAACGTGTGTTAATATGCAACTAGAAGTAGTTTCAGACAAATGCAGAAACAAATATGTCCAGCTAGAAACTCCTTATCTAGGATGCTCCCGTAGAAGACCGTAGAGTCTCGATAGAGCAGATTGTTAAACATTCAAGGTTGCCTAGAGTCTGATACTTACAATTACAATACAATTCCATTTTTTCCAGGGGTACGTGTCCGGGCAGGTTTATTGGTATATCCAAAACTAACGTGAATACACGATTTACCAGGCGTTTGGTAGCAGAATAGCAACAAAACTCACACTAACAGACACCAAGGGCTTAGTTGACGACATTTTACAGACCGCATTACGCGAAAAAAATACGCTGAACATTGTGAGAATAGTTGACGTCTTATCTTTGTAAAATGACCCATATACTGTGCCAATGGTAGGTTATCTAAGTCTAACTGTTTTGGAAAATTTCTATAATAATAAAAGAGCATTCAGTGCTTTTTATTTATTATGTGGAAGGAATTAGGATCGAAGACAAATCAAAAGTTAAACCACATAAAGAAAACGTGGATATAGTTGAAGATTGTTACCTATAATTTCAAACAATACAATACATCATTGTAACATGAATAAATCACGCGAAATGGTCTTTATTAAATCACACCTCTGTTGCTATGTAACGTACAACACACCGCTCGTTAAAACAAACAAGTCTATTCGTTTTTACAACATGTACTTCCTATCTGAGCTACGCTGCACAGTAAGCTGTTTATAAACTAAGACAACCACGTGACCATATGCCTTTTTAATATCACTTTATAGTGCATCATCCGGGTTATCTGACGTCTATGTCTATTTTAAGCTGAAATCCCAGTCGTGCTTATTTAAGTCGGGACTTTTAGCGATCTTGTTCATGATATGTACTGAACAGTTGATGCAATGTTCAAAATAAAACAAAACAACATAAAATGACAAAAAAGACAACGTAATAGATAATCAAATAACCTTTAAAAACTGTTGTTGAGAGGGAAAATGCGTATAACAAATCGAGTTAGACTCGATTAAATTAATGGAACATTTGCAATGGAGAAGGAGTACTCGCCGCAGAATAAAACAGCTCTTTATTCAACTTCCGCTACTTTCTGTTTTGATGGTTTTTTTCACAAAAGAACATGATTTTCGGGTAGAACTGGGGCGCATATTGTACTCAAGGCAAGTTGTTCATAGTTTTTAGATTTTGTTTTTAAATAAAATAACTGGTAAATTGTTCAGACATGCATATCTCGATTAAATTTTTTTATTGATTGTAAACGCAGGAGAGTTGATCCGGTTTTGTTGTTGAATGTTGTTTGCAGTCAACTAAATAGCAAACAATCTTGCATGTAGCATATTTTACATTAACATTGTACATATATTGGTAATTCGAAATAGTATGTAGTCACATGAAGTCAAATAGAAAGAACGATTTTAAAGAGCTGTTTCATAGATTATTTTTTTTAAAAATGAAGTAAAAACAAATATTGTTAATAATGTTAAGTAGTTTCCTCTTTTATAACTTAAATTACTTTTAAATTGTCTCATACCAATTAATTTACAGTCACTGAAACATAATAAAACAGCTATATGAATCCGGCTGCTGAGTGGTTAGGGTTGAGGGGTGACAGGGCAACTCGTGCCAGGTAAAAATCGCTCTAATATTAGAAGACTTGCACCATATATAGACTGTATATACTGTAGTAAAGTATCGGTACATGTAGTGAGAGGAGATGACATCATGAGGTAGGAGTGAACACTGCACTGGCGATGGTGATAATTGTTGTTTTAACATGGTTTTACCTTATTGAATGGAATGGGTGTGAAGTTCACATACTATTTATTTGTTTAGATGAAGACATTATGTAGGAATTTTTTACACATAACTCAAGATAATTTTCATGATTTATAAACATACAATAACACACACAAACACAGATTGAAATACACAAAAATATTAATACAACTGTAGTGAAATATAAAGATTTATTGTTCTTACCAAAGAAAACAAACACACAATGAGATAGAAATAGAAGCATACATCGAAACATGCAATAACACACAATAATAATATATATGACAAATGGAATAAGCATAACTGTAATTTCAGCACACTTTTGATAGCACATTTCAATAGATTTGTCACAAATCAAAACCACCTCTATTTTTTAATTATTTATTTCAAACAATATACATTGAATATCCTGCGCGCCGAGGATTGAAAAGTCGTCTTTCTATCCAAAGTTTAATCTTGTACAGCTGTTTTCTGGCATGTCACCTGAAAATGCACAACAATTTTATGAAAAAATAGGAGAGAAGTCATACTAAATAATGTAATGTATGATAGTATGATATCTTTTACCTATACACAAACATTGGTAAGCTGCAGCCTATTGCATACTGTAAGTCTGTATGTGGTGCAAGTCTATCAACATTGGAGCGATTTTTACCAGGCGCTAGTTGGTTTGGCGTGAGTTGCCCAGCATTTGAGTTGAGGACTTGCAAGTCGTCAGCCCAGCAAATCATGGGTTTGAATCACAGTTGGGACAAAATTTGCTGGAAGTCTTTGACAAAACCTGGTGGACCATGGACCAAGCCCATCAAAATCTCTGTCAGTCCATTAAATTTTATAAGGTAAATGGACTGATGGTACATCAGAATTTTAAGCCACATTCAAAATTCTGAATTATTATGAAAATATATCTGCTAAATCAAACTAAACAATGCTTTACAACCTTTTACTGAACTCAGTTACACCTCGCTTCAATAACCAACCTTTGTGGTCAAAATGCTAAAATCATGCGTTCAGTAAAGTTTGGTCCTATCCAACAATTCTTGCAAGCTTTGGATTGAAAGTCCAGTGTTTTTAAATTTCTTTCCTGAAGACTGTTCTGGTGGGGAGATTTTATAGTGGTGCACCAGTGATCCTACCCAGGCATAAGTCTGGGGTCTTCCTTCACTAATAATTATCTGGATGTTGCTAATATGACCATAATTTCATAATTTTGTCAGTGCAAAGTAAAAATAACAAAAAACACACTCAAACAAACAAGAAAACAACAGTTAAAAGCAATTTAATAAAATATTAAGGTAAGAAAAGGAATTGACTTATGATTGTTGTATGGTTAGTCAGAGTTAAATACCTTAACACAGTCGTCAATATGAGATTGTTGTCTTCAAGCAAAGTTTTTCACTTTGCAAAAGCAAATCCACATATACCGGTATTTCCCACTTTTAAAATGTCATTATTTTTAAACACAATATTTAACTTTAAATTTTATTTTAAAGAAAATACTGTAATGAGATGAAAACATAATATATATAAACATATATATATATAAATATGATAACAACACTTACTATAAAAATATTATGGCGGTTCACATCATCTAATAATGTTGCTGGCATAGTCTCAAAAAGTGGTTCACATCATCACAGTTCACATAGCCTGTGTCAATTACGAAGTCAAGTTGATCAAACTTGATCAAAATGTTTGCCTGCATAAATCTTGGATGAGTTAGTAACTGCGTGGGGTCAAAAAGTAGGTCACTAGGTCAAATCTTGGAAAATGCTTGTGAACACACACATTTATAGCCCAATCTTCCCAGACTTGGTCAGAATGTTTGTCTTCATGAAATCTTGGATGAGTTTGTCATTGGGTTCATAAAAAGAGGTCACTTGGTCAAATCTCAGAAAACCCTTGTCAACACACTGGAGACTGCCCTTATGGCCCAATCTTCACTAAACATGACCAGACTGTTTGCCTGTAAGAAATTTTGGGTGAGTTTTGTAACAAGGCTATGTGGAGTCAAAAACTAAATAACTAGGTCAAATTTTAAAAAACCTTAAGAAAACGGTTAGAGGCCACATTGATAGCCCGGTCTTCACCAGACTTGGGCAGAATAGAATGTTTGCTATTATGAAATCTGATATGTTTTGAAGTGAGTGACATGGATTCAGTAGGTCACTAGGTAAATTTCTAGAAAATGTGATCAGCCCAGTAGTCACACTAATGGTCCAGTCTTCACCAAAGATTTTTTAAGTAAATAACTCTTAATTACTTGATGCCAGATATGAGCCTACTAAAAACCGGCGTCCTCAGGTGAGTGATAAATGGCCATCATGGCCCTATGGGCTACGGCACTTGCGTAATTGATAGTTGTAATAACTTGTCAAAATAGAATATTATATATTTTTACTATGATTATGCAAAAGAGGCAGCCATTTGAGTATTATTAGAATCATGATTCTACGGAAGAGGGAATACCGCAATAAAAATGTTTCTTCTGTTGCTATTGTGATGATAACACTTTTATTGTTTTAGTAATGATGATTACACTGTTACAGTTGTAGTTGTGATGATTACAGTTGTAGTTGTGATGATAACACTGTTACAGTTGTAGTTGTGATGATTATATTATTACAGTTGTAGTTGTGATAATTACAGTTATAGTTGTGATGATTACACTGTTACAGTTGTAGTTGTGATAATTACAGTTATAGTTGTGATGATTACACTGTTACAGTTGTAGTTGTGATAATTACAGTTATAGTTGTGATGATTACACTGTTACAGTTGTAGTTGTGATGATTACAGTTGTAGTGGTGATGATTACACTATTTTGGTTGTAGTTGTGATGATTACACTGTTACAGTTGTAGTTGTGATGATTACAGTTATAGTTGTGATGATTACAGTTGTAGTGGTGATGATTATATGATTACAGTTGTAGTGGTGATGATTATATTATTACAGCTGAAGTGGTGATGATTACACTATTTCGGATGTAGTTGTGATGATTACACTGTTACAGTTATAGTTGTGATGATTACACTGTTACAGTTGTAGTTGTGATGATTACACTGTTACAGTTGTAGTTGTGATGTTTACACTGTTACAGTTGTAGTTGTGATGATTACAGTTATAGTGGTGATGATTACAGTTGTAGTTGTGATGATTACAGTTATAGTTGTGATGATTACACTGTTACAGTTGTAGTTGTGATGATTACACTGTTACAGTTGTAGTTGTGATGATTACACTGTTACAGTTGTAGTTGTGATGATTACACTGTTACAGTTGTAGTTGTGATGATTACAGTTGTAGTTGTGATGATTACAGTTGTAGTTGTGATGATTACAGTTGTGATGATTACAGTTATAGTTGTGATGATTAAACTGTTACAGTTGTAGTTGTGATGATTACACTGTTACAGTTGTAGTTGTGATGATTACACTGTTACAGTTGTAGTTGTGATGATTAAACTGTTACAGTTGTAGTTGTGATGATTACACTGTTACAGTTGTAGTTGTGATGATTACACTGTTACAGTTGTAGTTGTGATGATTACACTATTACAGTTGTAGTTGTGATGATTACAGTTGTAGTTGTGATGATAACACTGTTACAGTTGTAGTTGTGATGATTACAGTTGTAGTTGTGATGATTACAGTTGTAGTTGTGATGATTACAGTTGTAGTTGTGATGATTACAGTTGTAGTTGTGATGATTACAGTTGTAGTTGTGATGATTACACTGTTACAGTTGTAGTTGTGATGATTACAGTTGTAGTTGTGATGATTACAGTTGTAGTTGTGATGATTACAGTTGTAGTTGTGATGATTACAGTTGTAGTGGTGATGATTACAGTTGTAGTTGTGATGATTACACTGTTACAGTTGTAGTTGTGATGATTACACTGTTACAGTTATAGTTGTGATGATTACAGTTGTAGTTGTGATGATTACAGTTGTAGTGGTGATGATTACAGTTGTAGTTGTGATGATTACAGTTGTAGTTGTGATGATTACAGTTGTAGTTGTGATGATTACAGTTGTAGTTGTGATGATTACACTGTTACAGTTGTAGTTGTGATGATTAAACTGTTACAGTTGTAGTTGTGATGATTAAACTGTTACAGTTGTAGTTGTGATGATTACACTGTTACAGTTGTAGTTGTGATGATTACACTGTTACAGTTATAGTTGTGATGATTACAGTTGTAGTGGTGATGATTATATTATTACAGTTGTAGTTGTGATGATTATACTGTTACAGTTGTAGTTGTGATGATTATACTGTTACAGTTGTAGTTGTGATGATTACACTGTTACAGTTGTAGTTGTGATGATTACACTGTTACAGTTATAGTTGTGATGATTACAGTTGTAGTGGTGATGATTATATTATTACAGTTGTAGTGGTGATGATTATATTATTACAGTTGTAGTGGTGATGATTACAGTTGTAGTTGTGATGATTACAGTTGTAGTGGTGATGATTATATTATTACAGTTGTAGTGGTGATGATTATATTATTACAGTTGTAGTGGTGATGATTACAGTTGTAGTGGTGATGATTATATTATTACAGTTGTAGTGGTGATGATTATATTATTACAGTTGTAGTGGTGATGATTACAGTTGTAGTGGTGATGATTATACTGTTACAGTTGTAGTTGTGATGATTACAGTTGTAGTGGTGATGATTACAGTTGTAGTGGTGATGATTACAGTTGTAGTGGTGATGATTATACTGTTACAGTTGTAGTTGTGATGATTATACTGTTACAGTTGTAGTTGTGATGATTACACTGTTACAGTTGTAGTTGTGATGATTACACTGTTACAGTTATAGTTGTGATGATTACAGTTGTAGTGGTGATGATTATATTATTACAGTTGTAGTGGTGATGATTATATTATTACAGTTGTAGTGGTGATGATTATATTATTACAGTTGTAGTGGTGATGATTACAGTTGTAGTGGTGATGATTACAGTTGTAGTGGTGATGATTATATTATTACAGTTGTAGTGGTGATGATTATATTATTACAGTTGTAGTGGTGATGATTACAGTTGTAGTGGTGATGATTATATTATTACAGTTGTAGTGGTGATGATAACACGGTTACAGTTGTGGTGGTGATGATTACACCATTTCTGTTGTAGTTGTGATGATAACACTGTCCAAGAAACTGAAGGCTGGACAAGCCATCAAGAAAGAAGATGAACCCAAGAGGATATCTATTCGAGACAAACTTCTTGTCAAGGGTAAGTCTTTCTTTTTATTATTATATTGTTGTGGATACACAAACTTGGGTTCCTGGTGAGCCTTTGTATTTATTTTTGTATTTTATTCATAAAACTTCTCTTGAAGATTTTAGTTTCCCACCATAATATTTAATATTTCCAGTCTGTATCAATAATTGATAAGCACTTTCTATCAGGGCTTTCGGTAGACTCTGAACTTCATTGACCTCTCAGTCAAAATTTTCAGGGGTCAAATTCAAATTTCTGAGGGTCATATCTGTGTTATGTGTATCACATCATAAAGTGCAAATGTGCTGTTATAGCAGTGTTCATTGTGTCTTACTATTTGCAGTTAATAAATTTTTTTTTTTTTTTTAGAATTTAGGTTTTTCTTCAGATCTTTTTTCTTTTTTCTCGGTAAAACATTTAATTCATCTTTTTTTTTGTATATAATTATTATTGTATATATAATTATGTCATTGACGTCCACATTTTGCATAAATAAGCCTTGATGGGAGCTATTGATACTTCTGATAGTTTACTAGGGACAAGTAAATAAACAGAATATTGCTAAATAGTGTTTTTTTCTGCATCTCAATTATGACAATCACATAAAAAAATCATATCAACTAACATTGTTACATTGTCACCGTTAAAAATAATATCGCTTCTCAAAACTGGCATCACTCCAAAACTAAATATTTGAGTCAACGTTCTTGGCCACCCAATATCGCATATAACAAGTATTATTTCCTAACTAAATATATCTAAAGGCACCATCAGGCAAGACAACAAGAACCTGGTTTTCAGTACAAAATGTACTGTGTCAAACTGTAGTCTGTGCCCAAAAACTAATTTTGAAATATCAAAACGTCAAGCAGTTTTTAGCCATATTATCCACCATTCAAGTAACAAGTACTTCTTTCATAGATATGATTAATCGATTTGCCATTTAAGTGTGCAAAGTTCTAAATCGCTGTCAAATTACATTATACTCGGACACACCACTTCGCACCTTTTCAGTAATCACACATTTAGGTGGCCCAATCAAGTAATTTTACAATGCCTACAGTCGTCCTTAATTGCTTTCGATGCATCTGGATGCTACATGTTTTACGAGTAAACAGATGCCGATCAATTAAGATTTTATTACTTTTCTACACCTCTGTAAAAATGCCATATTGAAATTAGCCGCGCACACGAGCAAACGTGTCGATTGGCAGAATTAGAGCACCTGTTTCTTATTAATTATGCAGGCTCCGCCTACAGTATTGTTTTTCTCCTACCAGAAGGTAATTGATGCGTGTGTAGGGAATCTGTTCTCATTAAAATGCAGACTCAGCCCATTGTCATCTTTTCTCGCTTTTTATGAAGCTTTATGCGATTTTGACCTGCTCAGGTAGAAATTGTCATTGGTCAAAATGACCCCTGCCGCTTTATTGGTGTGCGTCAGGGGTATTTCCGAATTTTCATGTGTCAAAACCCGGGAGCTCAGGTCAACTGAACACCCTGTCTATCAATATTCATCTTCATTGTTTGAGTCATTGGCAATTATGTTTAATTTCTTTTTCAGTTTTCTTATAAGTTACACCTTTAGCAAGTTGTCAAGACTTATTAGATATATAATAATATGTTGCAGCTTATTTATCATATTAAAGGCTTAATAGCCATAAATGTATACAATTAATATTTTATAAATCAGTTGTTTTTTAAGAAACACTTCAGTCATAGATATTCTTCAGATATCAAAAGGTATTGATGTCTGCCTTTTGTTTACAACTTACTTTGCATTTGCCAGAGCCATTATGGATACAGGATCTATAATATTGTTTACTAATTTTACCTTCTTACAAAATAAATTGTTGCCATGGATGTCAACTAACTGCCCAAATGCCATGGATGTACGACCAACTGCCCAAATACCATAGATGTATGGACCAAATGCCCAAATGCCATGGATGTATGACCAAATGCCCAAATGCCATGGATGTATGACCAAATGCCCAAATGCCATGGATGTACAACTAAATGCCCAAATGCCATGGATGTACAACTAAATGCCTAAATGCCATAGATGTACCACCAAATGCCATGGATGTACAACTAAATGCCCAAATGCCATGGATGTACAACTAAATGCCATGGATGTATGACCAAATGCCATGGATGTACAACCAAATGCCATGGATGTACAACTAAATGCCCAAATGCCATGGATGTACAAACAAATGCCATGGATGTACAACTAAATGCCATGGATGTATGACCAAATGCCATGGATGTACAACTAAATGCCCAAATGCCATGGATGTACAAACAAATGCCATGGATGTACAACTAAATGCCCAAATGCCATGGATGTACAACCAAATGCCATGGATGTACAACTAAATGCCCAAATGCCATGGATGTACAACTAAATGCCCAAATGCCATGGATGTACAAACAAATGCCATGGATGTACAACTAAATGCCCAAATGCCATGGATGTACAACCAAATGCCATGGATGTACAACTAAATGCCCAAATGCCATGGATGTACAAACAAATGCCATGGATGTACAACTAAATGCCATGGATGTACAACCAAATGCCATGGATGTACAACTAAATGCCCAAATGCCATGGATGTACAAACAAATGCCATGGATGTACAACTAAATGCCATGGATGTATGACCAAATGCCATGGATGTACAACCAAATGCCCAAATGACATGGATGTACGACCAACTGCCCTAAACAAGCATGCCTTAACTCTCAGTCAAAAGTGCAAACTAATGTGACTGAATGTATCCAACCATTTCATGTACAAAGGTGTTCCATCTGAACTGGGTTGTGTGGGTAGTTCTACCGAGATGTTTGCTGTCTTTTACCACTGATCGAAGCCGAATGTATCAGATCATACTTGTATGGATATGATGTATGAAAATAAGATCTATTGATTCATTTTACAGAAGTCCAAGAGATGGAGGAGAACCTGCCACGCACCTGTAAGGTAAATTTTGATGATCACAACAAGCTGCACCTGTTCAACCTGGTGATTCTACCTGACGAGGGGTTTTGGAGTGGAGGAAGGTTTAAATTCTGTGTCAATGTCCCTGAGGAATACAATATTGTGGTAGGTACTTAGCCCTTTTATTCATAGTACATGTCTGTTATTTTGAAAATTGTCCTAATTGTGCTCATTTTCTTTGGAAAAAAAAAGTTGTTTTTTTAATACATGTATGTTCAGCTTAAAATTTTAAAGGCTTTAATAGTTTATAAATATAGCCTAAGTTTTGCAGATTCTACCATTGATTATGACAGGTAAATGTGAATTCTTTGCAAAGGTGTAAAATGACATATGCATAAACAGATGGGTTACTATTACCACAGTTACAGATCAGTAGCAGTTACATATTGATGTTTCATTAGAAGTCCATAAAAAATCTTAACCATTTCTTTCATGCATATCCTGTTTTACCCAGAGGGTTTATTTGCAGACTGATTCAACATACATACATACTAAAAAACGAAATTGTTCAATGTTAAAGTTACAAAATAACTGGCTGTCCAGTCGAGAACAAATTCTTCAACTTCGGCGATCCAGTGGATTAGTGTCACCCATTCTTCAGGATGTACGGTACTGTTTCAATAGGTCATCCCAGGTCAGTTTAGGTCTACTCGAGGCCCGATGACAAGCAACATTTAGAGTACAGATCTTTGACATCCGTCCTGCACTGCATTCTACATGGCCGAACCATCTCAACCTGCTCATCTGGAGTATTTCTAAGATATCTTTGATGTCCAGCTGATAAAGAAGAGACTATGGGTACATAGTCTTCTGGTTTGTCAAGGCAGATCCATCTTATCATGGCTCTATCAATGGATCAAAGCCTCTTAAGAGTAGCAGCTGTCATTGCCCATGTTTCAAAGCCATACAGCAAAACAGGTCTAATGTAGGTTGTGAAGAGGCGACCTCTTGTTGTGATAGGCAGATGTTTTCTTGTTAAGATTGGAAGCAGCTCTCGGAACTTTCTCCATGCTGACTTGCATCTTGTTGTTACAGCGAGTTCACAACCACCTCCAGATGACAACATATCACCAAGGTAGCAGAAGTCTGTTACTATATCAAGCTTTTCCTCACCGACTGTAACCTCTGGCATTGGCCTACCATTAATGGGATGTCCATTACAGCGAGGGCACTTGTAGTTCCGATCAAGCTTGAGCGGTCCTTTAATTCTACTACACTTCTTATGTACCCAACCAGAGCAACTTGAGCAGAGAATAGAGTTTCTTCCTGTACCATTGAGACAGACACCACATGGATACTTTCCAGATCTTCTTAGGGTATCCAGATTTGGACCAGAAATCATTACCTATGTCTTATTCATGTTACTGTGAACCCTTTCTCCTCCATACTCATCTTCAATGTGGCCACTCTTACCAGCAACAATTCAAGGGAAGTGTCAGTGATTACAAGATCATCAGCATACAAGAGCTCTCATGGACAACTTACTCTGAAATGACAACTCTTCTAGAACAATAATGAACAACAATGGACTGAGTACAGATCCTTGATGGACACCAACATTGACATCAAACGAAAGGGTTATTTTATAACATTGCAGGCACCATTGTACATTTACTTTAACCACCATTTCTGGTTAACTGAACTTTGATGGGACACTGGAACCAACAAAAAACCTATTTCATATCTTTACATTCAATATGTTATATTTCCCAACAGCCCCCAGTTGTAACATGTGACACAAGAATCTGGCATCCTAACATTGGGGAAAATGGTGAAGTCTGTCTAAGTCTGCTCAGACAAAACTCCTATGATAGTATGGGTAGGTAACAACTAAGATACCATTTAAACCCTAAGCATGCCATTATTTCTTAATAACTCATACTAAATGTTAATCATTTGCTAAACACATGGGGGTGAGGGTGTAACTCCTCAGCCCCTCTCCGAATGGGTTTGAGGCCCAGTCCGTGGCAGGTTTTCTAGCTAACCTGCAGTGGGCTAGTGGTTCTACCCAGACATAGGTCTGGGGTCTTAATCCACCAGGCTGTGTGTTGCCCATATGACCATAATTGTGTGATGTAACAACAAAAACAACAGCAACAATAAAACCAAACACTTTGTGCATTGGTAATGAGAGGTATTGGTAGAGACTGATGAAAATAATGCAGGTCCTCATCATCCAAGTAGGGAGTAGGCTGATCTAGATCCACACTATTTGCCAAAGCCTGATCAAGTCACGCTACATTATTTTGGTAAAATAGAATATTAATAACTTGACTTACTAATGATGTAATCTTCCACATATTACATGTTGGAAGTTACTTTAGCAGTTGAGAGTGGGCATTCTCAAAGAAAAGTGACAGTGAGGTGTCTCTTTTAAGGGTATCTCATAAAACAGTTTTCTATTTGGTCTTTATGATGTGGGTTAAAATAAAAACATCAGACCTGATAGCTCAATCGGTAGAGCATTGGCTCTAGGTATGGGAGGCCCCGGGTTCGATCCCAGGCTGCAACATAACAAAGTCATTAAAAATGGTAGTGGTATACCTTCTTTGGCTACCACTCAACCAAATATAAGGGTAGTTCCACAAATGGTTGGCCCGGTGTCAGAATAATATGACAGCGTGTCATATCATGCCAAGTGTTCACAGTATGCTATACACAGTGAAGGCAGCACTATCTGCTTCGTGTGGACACCATCACCAGATAACTGAAATACTGTTTGTGGGACGATAAACCCAATAAACAGTAAAATCAAAACAAACCTCTCTAATTACTTTTCGATTCATAGCCTATCTTCTTCGGGTTTATTTAAATTCTGTTGACATCGTGACACCTCAATTACCAAATGATGTCATAAATGCCATCAAGTTTGGCTTAAAATTGTAACTGTAGAGGATCAATAGAAGTTGATACTATAATGCATGTAGGAAATGTTAACAGAACATTGTTTGTAGAAAAACATGCATGAACTATATTGTTAGATACATAGTAAACAATTTAAGAGATGTAGAAATAAGACCTAATGGTCAATTAATATTGAGCAAAACTTGAGTATGAATTTAGATGCAAAAACTAGCGCAAAAAATTATAGTAAAAACCTGCTTGAAAATATATTGGGTTAGAACACTGTTTATTAATTAACTTAAACACACTTCATCTTTGTCCAGTAAACACATGTACTTTAGTTAATAATCTTGTTTATGAATTTGGAAAATACATTTAACTGCATCACAGTTATATTTATTTTATAACAGATTCTATTGTATAGTATATGAATAATCCATGTTCACATCATTTCCATTTCTTCAGGCTGGGCACCCACAAGGAAATTAAAAGATGTTGTATGGGGTCTTAATTCTTTATTTTCTGTAAGTATAAAATCTTGGTCTAACATAAAGCAACATTATAATGAGCCTGAGTGATGTGTCTGCCTTTTATAGTTTTAATTCAAAACCATTTGGTGGCTAAAATATATGTGGCCTGACTGCAAAACATGCTTGAGGACCCATAAAACAAATTTTATTGTCAGTTTGATGCAGAAGTAGGTAAATATTAAATTTGGCATCAGACATTCTGCCTATGTCAAATAGAAGAAACAATATCTTACCATTGTTTTTGGGGAAACTGTGCATAATTTTTGCACCAACTTTATTCTAAATTCTAAAAGAACACTATTTTGAACACTACTGCAGTTATTAGACAGAACACATTGTGAAAATATTGCTGTATTTGTTAATTATTCCACAACTATAAATAAACATGATGAAAACTATGGCTAAAAATAGATATCATTATTAAGTCTGCTTACCCTGATTACCCATGGTTTTCTTAGTTTAAAAATAACTTACTGTGCAGCATGGCTTAGATAGGAAATGCTTGTTTATTATAATCAGTGGGGTGTTATGCTTTACTTATAACATAATGTAGACCATCAAAAACAGCATTGTATGTAAAATTTTCAGGTAACAAGAATTTATTTCCATGTTTGAGAAAAAAAGTTTTTTAGTCCAATGTTTCAGATACTACCTTTTATTAGTTCCATAAGAATTACATTGTATATGAAATTTGACCTAGCACTAGCCAAAGGTTTTAACCTACAAGTTAATGTAAGAGTAACAAAAACTTTAAAGATGAGATCACAAACAGAGGTAACGTGACATAATATCTTAGAATGATCATTTGGCAAATATACCATCAGGGTACTAAAACATGTTCTCAGAGTTGAACCTAATGCTTCAAGAAAGGTTTCCTCAAAGAAAAACTTTGTGAATAAACTATTATATCACAGTGACACAACATTCATAAAGCACCAGCATCTGGGCAATATAAAACTAAGACTGAGCCTAAGGCAACTCTCAAGTATACGATTGGTCAGATTTCAAATTTTATTTGAATACAGCCAATCAGATGATAGAGTATTGTCTCAGATTCAAGCTCAAAAGTTTTACAGTCTCAAATCCAGTAGTAATGCAGTTAATAAAAATACTCTTCTCTTTTCAATTTAACAGTGAATGCAGCTATGTTTATTTTTGACAACTTAACATCAGCTTAGACAAGCTAGTTGCCAACATGTTTTTAATAGTAGAAGTAAAAATATTCCTTTTGAAAGGATATTGAATATTTTTAATAATCTATAAGGGGATTGGGATGGAATGTGGTGCCTGTAGCTGTGTGGGCTAAGTCCCCTCAGCCCTTGGGATCCTGTCCCAGTCAGAGGGTAAGGAAAAATTCAGATGGGTGTCTTCCAGCTTATCTGTTTTCTAGTCTCATTGAACATTAACATGACATGATAAAAAATTCAAGTTGTTACATTATAATCATATAAAAAAACACAACATATTTCATTCTTGCAATTTGTTTGTAACAAAATAATGTTTCTATTATCACTTGCAGGATCTGTTAAACTTCGATGACCCCCTTAATGTTGAGGCAGCAGATCACTACGAGAGAGACAAAGTTCGTACAAACTGGTTTATAAACTACTGATTTTGATGATTTTCTGTTAGACATTTCATAAATACAAATTTAATTTTTAGATGAGTGGCTGAAAATAATGTGTATTAGCTGACATGGTTTTAAAAAGATCCTTGTCTGAAAATCTTCCAGCTGATGTTGTGTATAAATGGTTTTACCAAGGCACTTGTCTGAAAGTCTGACAGCTGACATGGTGCAAAACTGCTCAATCCAAGACTTTCTGGAGGTCATCCACCTGACATTGGTGCCTAACTGCTTCTATCAAGACCTCTTTAAGAGGTCATCCACCTGACTTTGGTGCCTAACTGCTTCTATTCAGACCTCTTCAGGAGGTCTCCTAGCTTACATGGTGCATAAATGGTTTTACCAAGACCTCTTTAGGAGGTCATTCAGCTGACATTGGTGCATAACTGCTTCTATTAAGACCTCTTTAGGAGGTCTCCCAGCTGACAAGGTGCATAACTGCTTCTATCAAGACCTCTTCAGGAGGTCTCCCAGCTGACATTGGTGCATAACTGCTTCTATCAAGACCTCTTCAGGAGGTCTCCCAGCTGACATTGGTGCATAACTGCTTCTATCAAGACCTCTTCAGGAGGTCTTCCAGCTGACATTGGTGCATAACTGCTTCTATCAAGACCCCTTCAGGAGGTCTCCTAGCTGACATTGGTGCATAACTGCTTCTATCAAGACCTCTTCAGGAGGTCTCCCAGCTGACATTGGTGCATAACTGCTTCTATCAAGACCTCTTCAGGAGGTCTCCCAGCTTACATGGTGCATAACTGCTTCTATCAAGACCTCTTCAGGAGGTCTCCTAGCTTACATGGTGCATAACTGCTTCTATCGAGACCTCTTCAGGAGGTCTCCCAGCTGACATTGGTGCATAACTGCTTCTATCAAGACCTCTTCAGGAGGTCTCCTAGCTTACATGGTGCATAACTGCTTCTATCAAGACCTCTTCAGGAGGTCTTCAAGCTGACATGGTGCATAAATTGTTTTACTTAGATGACTTAACTTTTTCCTTTCCTACTGGATTTTTTTAATTCTTTCAGGAGTCATTCAAGCATAAAGTTAGCAATTATATACAGATGTATGCCAAGAGATAGCTGAGGGATGTGTTCTAGTCTACACAAGTGAGTTGTTTCTCAAATGTTGTGAAGTCAGGATAGTAACCCTATCAAAGAAACTCAATGTATGCTTGAGGGGAGTAACTGTGACTTAATATCAGATTTGTGTAAATAATATATAGCACTTCTTAATAAAAACCTTTGTGGCAATTGTTGATTTGAACACATTTACTGTAGTTGAAAGATGTTGGGCTTATTTGAAAAATGTGGCGACAGGGTCTGAAATCTTATAACGTGATAGGAAAGAAGAAAAATCCTCAGGTAAACAAATATTGGTAAAATTCCATACGGCAGTTCTACCCAGACATTTGCCTGACAGACACTTGGCCCCACCCCCCACCCACAAAGCTTGTGCTTTGTAAGGACAAGATTATGGAGGAAAGAGACAAACGAGGACATGTGTATGTGTCATTTTTAATCACTGTATCTACAAAAATACAGATGTTGTATCTATTAAGATACAAATGTTAAATATGAAGAAGACGAGTGTTCAAAATGAGGTGCATATATATTTAACCATTTGGATGTTATTGAGGTTTGATTAATAGGAATGAAGTTGATAATGTGATTTAGAATCGGACTTGTTAGTGAAATTAATTCATGTACACTAATGGAATATGTATGTGAAGAATAACACAGTTATAGTATTTGGGTATCAATTAAATTTGGACTTTAAAATATTATCATTGTGAAATTTGGCCATTTAGATGTAACATTCACTAGCTTTCATGGTGTGAATAATTTAGGAGGGTAATTCTTAATGTATGCATGTTTATTGATTCTAGTGAGCTCACCTCTTTGGTGTTATTAAATATCCTTTAAAAATTTCAATTCTATTTTATCTTGAACAAAACTATGTTTGAAAGCTTTACATAGAAATGATCTCCCAACTACTTTAGAATTCATCAGTAGACTGACTATTTTATCACTGCTGGATTACGCATCTCAAGGACATAGACAATTTTAACATCTAATCCAAGATGTGCAGATAGTAAGGTCTAACCCCAGTAAGGTTATATGTCAGTTTGAATAACTAGGTGAAAGCATTAGGTATAGTTTGCAAATATATTTGTGAAATTTAAAAAAAGGTTTAAAATTATGATGTACAAGGTATGTTAAGAGTTCAGACTGCATTTAATGTCTAAACATAACCAACATGCGGGGGTGTTTCCTTAATAACTTACCTCGATTCATAATGTGACCGCTTGCAGAAATATTTCTCAGTTGAGATTTTGTTCTTGCTCACAATTTGATTGTACTTTATTTACTTATTGTATATTTAAAGGTGGTATCTACCAGTTTGGATTATTCTTCTTGCGACTTACATTAATTGTTGTTACCTGAAAAGATCCCATGAAATGCCGATTTTTGGTGTTCTACATCCCTGTGAAAATAAAGCATAACTCCCCACTTGTCATTTTGAAAATGTATTTCCTGTCTGAGCCATGCTGAGCTATTTTTAAACTTCTGAAAAGCATTACATGATCTTGGTAATAATCAGCTCTTTTTTGAGCTGAAAGTCCCATCATGCTTATTTATAGATTAGGACATAATTTATTTTGATATATTTCATGATTTCTAATGTCTAATAATTGATTTAAGGTTATAAACAGCCTTGACATAAACTAAAGTATTGATTTATGCAGCAATTATGCACAATTCCCTAGAACAGAGTGTACAATGTTGTTACATGTATATAATAGAGGTTAACTGTTGCATGCCATCTTTAACACTTCATTTTAGTATCTGAATATCACAATCCTTCCATGTTAGATAGGATTTGTAAACATAAAAATATCATTATGATTCTGGAAAGTTGTCTTTGTTTTTATGATTATTAATTCATGATTAAGATATTTAAAATACTAAATTGGGTACATAGATACTTGGAGCTTAAGGTAAGAGAAGTGTGTGGGATTGTGGTCAAGAGTTTGGTCACAGTTACAAAAAAGTAACTTTAAAAACCTATTTTTTATGTATTACTTGTTTTGTAACTGTTTTCTTTAATAGGTTTGTTTGTCTTCCATATTGCTGATAGAAGTGAATAAATGTTACTTGAGATTTGTAACTTGTTGTAACTGTGTTTATGAAGTAGGGTAATATCTATTTGCTAAAATTGTTTCTGTGTACAAAATTTATAGGAATAGATTTTACAAGTGTGTGCTTGTCATATAGTTGTTTAGTTTCTGTTTGATAAATGCTACTTGTGAAAAACCCTACTGTCTGTTTGAAGAGATCTGTCTGTAAAAGTTATAAAAGATAGCTAGGTTCAAAAGTAAGGATATCATAGTTTTGTTGTGCAAAAATAATAATTAAGAAGACTTTTTGTTTTTATGGGTATTATATGAATGCATATATGATTGAATGTTTCTTTAGTTTTTGTCTTAATGCATTTCATAAAAAACATGAGTTTGTATTGCCTAATATCTGCCATTAATGTTAAAAGGTTGGTACAAGATGTTAGTGGGGTTGAAATGTGTGACTATATACAAAACAGCCATTGTTTGTCATTTTGTATGTAACTTTTATATCTACAAACATTACCTTAATTGAATATCATTTTCTTTACTTTGAAATATAGAACTCTTTCTATGTGGAGTAAGATTTCAATATTAACAAATATTCACAAAATCTTGAATTAAGAAACCTTTACCTGATTTTGTTTTTAAACAAACCAATAATTTTTACAAATATGTATAAACAAATTCTTTAATTCTAAAGTCAGGAGTATTGTCAAATTGCCAAAAAAGTAAATGTTACATTGGAACTTAATTTGTTCAATATTCAGTCAGATATGAGTGGCACCCAGTCAGATATGAGTGGCACCCAGTCAGATATGAGTGGCACCCAGTCAGATATGAGGTGGCACCCAGTCATATATGAGTGGCACCCAGTCAGATATGAGGTGGCACCCAGTCAGATATGAGGTGGCACCCAGTCATATATGAGTGGCACCCAGTCAGATATGAGGTGGCACCCAGTCAGATATGAGGTGGCACCCAGTCATATATGAGTGGCACCCAGTCAGATATGAGGTGGCACCCAGTCAGATATGAGGTGGCACCCAGTCAGATATGAGGTGGCACCCAGTCAGATATGAGGTGGCACCCAGTCAGATATGAGGTGGCACCCAGTCAGATATGAGGTGGCACCCAGTCAGATATGAGGTGGCACCCAGTCATATATGAGGTGGCACCCAGTCAGATATGAGGTGGCACCCAGTCAGATATGAGGTGGCACCCAGTCAGATATGAGGTGGCACCCAGTCATATATGAGTGGCACCCAGTCAGATATGAGGTGGCACCCAGTCAGATATGAGGTGGCACCCAGTCATATATGAGGTGACACCCAGTCAGATATGAGGTGGCACCCAGTCAGATATGAGTGGCACCCAATCAGATATGAGTGGCACCCAGTCAGATATGAGTGGCACCCAGTCAGATATGAGGTGGCACCCAGTCAGATATGAGGTGGCACCCAGTCAGATATGAGTGGCACCCAGTCAGATATGAGTGGCACCCAGTCAGATATGAGGTGGCACCCAGTCAGATATGAGTGGCACCCAGTCAGATATGAGTGGCACCAGCTCTTTGGTCCTTATGGAGTTGTGTGTTATGTTTTTGCAGAACCATTTGGCCAATATTTTATCTTCACAGTGATTTTTGGTTTGTAATGAAGTGATAAAATATTGAGCCAGTTGTTGAATTTTTACTCAACCTCTATTTCATGTCATAAATAATAAAATGGTGTTGATACATCCACAGACATGATTAAAACAGGTATTTTGTGAATATTTTTGCCATATTTATAGACAATATAATATACACACAATCTGCAATACATTATCCATCCTGTAGCAATAAACAGCTTTTGTAGTCGATATACTTGCCTTTTTTTAAACAGTAGCCTATGCAGCTGTAAAAATGAGGGTATGAAGTTTTAACCTTAAGGGCATAAGCATATTTAATTTTATTGTCAAATTGAAATTCATAAGTACCAAAATAGCTGGAAGTTAGTCATATTGTTAGTTGTTATTTTATACTAGTTTGTGTTGCTATTTGTCAATCCATTGTCAGGATTAAATATTGGAATGTTTTATAAATGAGCTTGTCATAAAATGCAAATTATTGCAAAATAAACACATGAAATTTGTAATCATGTTCGTTTACTGTTTTAAGACATATTATAATTTTAAGATGTAGAAATAAAAATGTTATAGTTATAAAAAAATACTAGCAGTTTATACTAAAAGCAACAGCCACAAATGAATACCGCTTAGTTTAGTATATATAAGAATTTTGGTCTTTTTCATCCAATAAATGAATAAAAGATAAACTGGTCTTTCACATACATATAGGTAAAATGTGGTGGGGTTGTTTTCATAAAGGATCTCTGAGAAACTGTCTTAAATCTAGAAATACAACTTAAATATGAGAAAATTTCATACATATAACAATGTAATCTAAGAAATAGTATATTGTTAAACAAAATTAAGTGAATTTTGACATTTAAGTTTAGAAAAGTAACTGAGACTATAAATACTATCCCAGTATTATTGGGTCTTTTTATTGTGTGTACAAGAAATGGGGATTTGCCTAGTAAGCTGCTGATTTACAACTCCTCAGCCTCTCACTGTGTGGGTACAAGTCCTGGTCAGGGTAAGAACTTACATATGGGGAGGTTTTCCAACTATCCTGTGGTGTGCCAGTGGTTCTAGCCAGACATGAGTCGGGCAGGGGTGGTGGGGTGGGGGAGTCTACCTCCACAGATAATTAGCTGGACATTGCCAGTATGTCAAGTAACAAACAAAACTAAAGTAATGCCCACTTGATTACTGTGTTTAACAGTTTACTCATGAGCAGACCAAACATGAAGAAGATCTGTTCAGATGGGGAGTTACTGGGTGCTATGACACGCATGTCATTGTGATGGGTAGTGGAGTCAGTTTATTACACCACGATATTGCACACCGACACCTTACACCCCTGTTGGCAATAAGTTAATAATTAGTGTTTTATTGGAAGGGGATTGAGACTTCACTTCATGTAGCAGTATAACACATAGTCTTTCATAATGAAGCAAAATAATATATTAAGATTATATTTATTAGTAGTACGAGTCATTAACTGATTACAGAATTTGTAACCGGTAAGCTTTCATTGGGAGAGATTAATGTGTTGTCATGCCAGATGCTTAAGAGAGACTATGACAACACAGGGTCAGTTTGGAAGTGAATACTTTCTTCTTATAGCTGATGTTTGTGTTTGAAATACATCAAAGTGACTTAAGTATGACCACAATAGCGGGTCAAGCTATTTTGGCGGAGGAAGACCCCAAACAAGTGCGTAGCACCACCGATGTACCACAGGTCAGCTAGAAAACCTTTCCACATCAATCCCTTCACCTCAAATAGACATCTAACCCAAGTGGCATGAGATTAAACAGATGGATGGTAAGATTTTAAATTTATCAAAGATGAAGAACAGGCCTGGATTAAACAGTACTTTCCTGATCATAATCTTTTCTGTTCGCTCGATAAGTTAAAGTTGACAGTAATTGATACAAGGATATTTTTTGGCACAAAATAAATGTAGAGGCAATGGGAAATGAAAAAAGACATAAGAGGTAAAGTTTTAGATAATTTTTAATTGAAAAGTCATCGCTAAGCTTTATAATTAAACACACTATATAGAAATATGACAGTTATAGTATATATACTTATAAACAGATATGACTATATCGATAAAAATGACTAAAGAAAAGAAGCACAAAAAAGTGAATATAAATAAGACACAAAAAAGAAAACATGGTCAGCCATTTCTGGTCAAGCATTTGTCAGTAAGGTCAAGCATTGTAGTTATATTTATTTGGCAATGAAAATATTATTCACAGAAAATCATTTTAAACATTAACTAAATAAAAGTTAGTTGCATTGATGACTAAGTCATTGCCAGCAACCATGACAGTCAATTGTCATAAAATTATATTGCAGCATAGCGCAACATATGGTAAGGCATGTTTTACAAAAATGTCTAAAACTATATATGTACATTTTAATACAAAATTAATGAAAATGTATGACTACAATGTATCCAATTCTTGTTTGTAACCAACAGCATTTAAAATATTCAAAACTTGGTAGCAAGACATAAATCCACATTGATGTATGTGTTAATTCTATTCTAACTGTAGCTAAATAAGGCATGAGCCTTTTCTACTGTGTCAAACTATCAAATTAGCCACATTTTAGATGTGTTTCAAATTTCTTAAAAGGTGGTAAAAATGTATTGAAACTAAGTATACAGTTGATGGAGATTAATTTGCTTATCGGTTATTCATATACAATTGATTTCAGGTAAACAAATAATGGTTATACTCATATTCTGTTTTATTAAAAAATTTTTACAAACATCAAACCTTTTTAAAAACCTTTGTTAAAAATAATGGTTATATGCATAATGTGTCAGCCTGGTTTCTGTTCTAACTGTTCTAACTTACCTGTCTGCTGAAGCTTGCTATCAGTTTATCTCTTGGGTAATTTTCACACCTTTTCTTAGCAAACACGGTCACTTATCTGTGTCAACTACATAATCAGCAACCTGTTTGGCTTGCACTGTTATGGTTTACTGCCAATGGCATATATAGCAGTATGTTTATTCTTAATGAATGTAAGACAGTAACTCAAAACTGTACAACAATAAACACTTTTGTAATAATAATAGTGTTGTTGTATAAATAGTAAAACAATTAAACAAAAAACAAACAATTTAACTACTTTTTATTGTCAATTCAATAAAAAAAAAACAGCACACAACGATTCAATATTATTGTTTATAGAAATTAAAAAACAAACTTATCAAGCAACTATACTTTCAGCACTTACTATTCTTAATAACAGCATAGGTGTACAAGCGATACAATAAATTTAATAATGCACTAATTAAGCTATTAAAATAAATTCTAAGCAATTAAAAATAAACATGTTTCCAATTCAGTAAAAAGTATGGTATGTAATGTTATGAAAATATGTTTATGATTTACAACATAACAGTAACAACTTTACTTACAAATTCCAAATGGAATGCTTTATAAATTATATCTATAACATAATTTTAGAAAATATTATGCTTAAAAACTTTATACATTGTTAAGATCAAGTGCCTGACAATCTAAATTTCTTTAATTTGCATGTGTGTGTGTGTATTTAACATCCCATCATTATTTTAACCAGACAAAAAAAGCATTATACATGCTTAGTATGATGAATAAGTTAAAAGCAACAATGACATCATTTTATTGCCACGTAAATATCTCGTGTTCATGATAATGATATATCCTGATCATCATCTACTGATGACAAATGGTTAGGAAAATACAGGTTTTATTTATAAAAAAATATAGAAACAAGAATAAAAGATATACCACATGTGTTCTTTTTAAATAAACGATTACTGTTAAAATAAACGTTCAAATTACTATCATTTATATATTTTGTGGATTAATGTTGATGGTTACATATAATAATTTACAATAAGGTATAAATTAGGTAATGAGTTAATTAAAGTCAAATAAAAATAAATGAAATCAGTAATACTAAGTCCTAGAAATAAAAGCAACTTAGTCAAAGTTGGCCAAACATTTTTATGATTTTTGTTTTGTTTAAAGAAATATTATTTTTAACTAAATAATGGAATAAAAAATTATCTCTAATAATTGTTCAATATCTGAAGATGCTGTGCTTTAAATGATTGTATTGTCTCTAGTTGGGAGAATCAAAAACATCGCAACCCTTTTTGAACTAATTTTGCAGATTCTGCTTTTCAGTGTATTATATCACCAAACTTTGCATTCAGTAGTAATAGTCATCATATGTATATGTCAGTCATAAACAATACTCTAATTAGCTCAATATTGATGCAATAATTTATATGCGTATGATGTACCTATCCAAAACTGTGACCAAGTCATATTTACATATTTAGAAAAATATAATATATATAAAAATTTACATTTTTTTATCACAACCATTTGAATGCATGATCAACATGAATCCTTTAAGGATTACACACTAATTATAAACAAAGGGGGAAAAGAATGGAATGGGTTTATCTTTTCTCTGAATCTTGTAAAAGCATCCACTTCAGGATGAATATTTCTTTCTTACAACATTCTGCAAATTGCAAATAACATCATGTGACAGTTTCTGTCCATGTTTATACACTTCTGATAATACAATTTTTTATACATGTATAAAAAAGTAACAGTAATCTAATAATATGATGTGGATAACCAAATTTTGCATCCAAACAGAATACATCCATTCAAAATATATCACTGGTTGATATAAAAATACATATACGTCACATCACTTCAAAATCTGAGTTTATCAAAAAGGAATTCAATTCTCACAACTGGGACCAGGAAAATAAAGCAATATACTGTTCCAATACATGCTAAGTTTACCATCGACATCAGAATAGTTTTACTGTCAATGTCAGACTGATAATTTGAAAATATTCTACATTTCCTCAGATCAGTTTACAAGTACACATTTTTTGAAGTATAGCTGTTGATTTGCTACAACCTCACACTGCCATTATTTGTGGCAGGTTTAACAGCAACAATAACAATTTTAATGTTACAGTTTAAGTGATGATTGTAACTCAATCCAATACACACTTTGTACATGCACCAGGGAAAATAAAAACATCACTACAATCTCATACACTACAATCTCATACACTACAATCTCATACCATCTTACTATTTGCACTAGGATTAAATGGCAATATGATTCTTGCAAGAAGGCAATTTGACACTGCTTATCTCATGTTTACCTGCAACAACATACTTCCTATTATCACAGTTCAAAGGGCATGCAATTACAACAAAACTGCAGTGTATACTAATGTTTCTGGTTATTGTTAATGGACAAATAAAAGCAAAATCAAAACACTTTATAAACTTAAACTTTCTCCATTTACTTGCAAATGAACAGGAACATAAATATAACCTTTAGTGTTTAACTTCACACCAAATGATTCTGGTACTTAACCGGGTATATTTTTAATTTAACAATTGAAAAACAGTACCAACTAACACTCTCCCCTCAATTTACTGTTAAATTAACAAGATCATCATAAGGTTCAATGTTGCTATTAAATAGCTTCCTTGAACATTGTCTATAGTCATCCAAGGTTATCCAGATATATTTTATTCCTACTACAACAGTAAAACAACCCTGATGTTCAATGATCTCATGTCAACTTCTTGGTTTAACATTATCTACATTTACTGCAATTTGATCAGTTTATACAATATTCCTGATTTCACATTTTAACTGCTATAGCCATACATTCTCACCGAAACATTATCCAGTTAGATAAAATGTGAAGCAAAAGTTTAATATAGACACTATCCCTAAAGCAACAACAGCGAAGTCATGCTTCAGCCTTTAATTATTTTTGTCATGCTTTGTTTACAGAACAAATGGTCTATGACCTTTTCTTTATTCAGTCTATGTTAATTTTTTCATACACAAATGTACCAGTGAAGTCTGCTACAACCTGACATCTTCCAAGCTAGGTGCACGTTGAAAAGGGACAGAATAATGCTCCTCCTCAGGCCACTGGTTCTCTTCCACCTTTGGTACAGGCAGCCTAACTGTGGTTGTATGATCGTAGTTGCCATCTTCATGACCATCCCCCCTCCCCCTCTGCTGCTCCAGCACCTTCATTACCACTATCACCATTAAAACTGTCACCACCAACAAACTGAGGCCTCTTGTGGTTCTCACCACTCATCTGTGAGGTATCACCATTACTATTATTCCTCCTTCATATCATCCTGTTTGTCCCAGCCCTGTCTGATTTTCATATAGGCCTAAATTGGTTGTCCCATTCCCATATACAATATTCTCACTCTCCACTACTACATTGTTTGTCTTCATCTGCTTCATTTCAATTTCATCTGTCCTCTTCTCGTTATTTTGTTCACCATGGAATGTTATATCTACACTTGCAGACTCAATACTTGCTGGTTTCCCATCTTCTGCCAGTGGTTGTCGAAGTCTCAGCCTCATGCTTGTACATCATCTTCCCCCATCTACAGCTTCAAACTCATCCTCGGCCAAGTTGTGAGCTGATATTTTTCTCTTCAATGTCCTCCTGATGTTTGAGTGCTTTAGCCAGGGCTGCAAAAAGTGTTTGTGTTACGTTGTTGTCCCCCGTCTTTTATATCACTTATCTTACGCAGGTTACCCTAGCTGTATTTTGTTCACAGCATCCTTGAAGCGGGCCTTGGCAATTAATTGCCTACCTGCTATGGAGTGTTTGAGAGTGTTGTTTCGTTTGATGGCTGCAATCGTGTGGAGCGATTTATCAGTAAATCTTCTGAATTGTCGTTTCCTTTTCAATTCCTCAATCTCTTTATCTGAGTCCTGAAAAATTGTAAAAAAGAAAAAAAAAGTCCATCTTTCTGTCTCTCAATCTGTTCAAGGACATTTCTCAGACATAAACAAGTAGATTTTCATAAAAGATTTCCTATAATGATTGGAATAAACAATGTATAATACCCATGTCACACTAGAGCAAGACATTTCTACAAGTTGTGGCATGTTGTGCCTTGTAATTACTTAGCTGGTCTCATGGAATTCTCTTACACCTTTATCTTAATTTGTCAAACACGTCATTTTAAGCACCATTCTGCAGAGAATGGCACGATTATGAAACTGGTTTGACGTTCTCATCATTGTTTGCTCACATGTTCTTCTCATTATGTCATGTACATGTAGAGTAAGTCATCACATCTTGCAGAAATATTGTATATAGCTTACACCATGTCATCACTTCTTTCCAAGCAAACAACATTTCTGCAAGTTGCAATGACATTCATCAACATTTTTTCAATGTCCTCAACAAGTAATGAGTTCATGGAAATATATAATATTCAATTTACTTCAATATTGTGTTTTGCATTTAGATGATATCGACACAACAATAATGATAATAATAATATAGTGATAATTAAAAAAAAACAACAACAAAAAACAATAATCATAATAATAATAACAATGATAATATAACCTCAGCAATATAGGTGTTAGTCATTTTGGTGATAGAGGGACACTATACAACGTACTGTAAAACTTAAAATTTAAAATCATTGCCTGTTTTTTTAGCTTAACTGAGCACAACGTGCTCAAGGTGAGCCTTTTCTGATACCCGTTCATCCGTCGTCCGAAGTCCGGAGTGCGCTTGTCAACATTTTAGCTTGTGAACACACTTTAGGCCACATTTATAACCCAATCTTTTCCAATCTTGGTCAGAAAGTTTGCATGAAATCTTGAGAGAGTTTGTAAATGGGTCACGTGGGATCAAAAAGTACTGTAGGTCACTAGGACAAATCTCAGAAAAAGCTTGTGAACACACTAGAGACCACATTTATAGCCCAATCTTAACCAGATATAGTCAGAATGTTTGTCTGCAGGAAATCTTGAATGAGTTTGTTATTGGTTCACTGTGGGGTCAAAAAGTAACTGACTAGGTCAAATCTTAGAAAAAGCTCGTGAACATACTAGAGGCCCCATTTATGGTCCAATCTTCACCAAACTTGATCAGATTATTTGCTTGCATGAAAGCTTGGATGAGTTTCATAACTGGGTCACGTGGGGTCAAAAAGTAGGTCACTAGGTCAAATCTTAGAAAAAGCTTGTGAACATACTAGAGGCCATATTTATAGCTCAATCTTCACCAAACTTGATCAGAATGTTTGTCTGCGTGTAATCTTGGATCATGTATATTATTAGGTCATGTTGGGTCAAAAAGTAGGTCACTTGGTAAAATCTCAGAAAAAATGCTTGTGAACACACTAGGGACCAGATGTATAGCCCAATCGTCACTAAACATGGCCAAAATGTTAGCCTGCAAGAAATCTTGGCTGAGTATGTACATTGTAACAAGGTCAAGTTGGGTCAACAACAAGGTCACTAGGTCAAATTTTAGAAAAAAAACTTTTGAAAACACCTAAGAGTCCACATTGATGGCCCAATCTTCACTAAACTAGGCCAGCATGTTTGCCAGTAATGAAATCTAATATATGTTTTGTAGTAGGTCATGTGGATTCAGTAGGTTATTAGGTAAAATTCTAGAAAATGTTATCAGCCCAGTGGCCACACTAATGGTTCCAATCTTCACCAAATATTTCTAAATAACTTGACGCCAGATATGAGCCTACTAAAAGCTTGTGTCCTTAGGTGAGCGATTAAGGGCCATCATGGCCCTCTTGTTTTATCTTGCGTTTGATTATTTTAGGGTATTTTCCTAACTAGAACTATCGCTGAACGAGATTCATACCCCCACCAATGTCCTTGACAAAGTTGGTACAAGGGTAAGATCGGTTCTGCACACTGCCCAGTTGGGGTGAACATTTGAGTTAAGTTTGAAGAAAATCCTTACATTAGTATAGAATTTATAGGGCAGACACGACATATTGTCTAGTATTGATTGTAAGTAAATTACAAGGCTTAAAAAGGGGCATAACTTTGTCAAAATGAAATACAGAGTTATGAAACTTGACCTGCATATCTTACTTGTGATATGTCATATATCTTTTAAGTTTCAAGCAAATACCTGTGCTAATTTCAGAAATATTCAAGTACATGTTAAAATTTAAGAACATTTTCTAAGTCAATTTTGACCTTCAAGTGTGACCTTGACCTTAAGCCGGCAAAAAGGTAACATGGGTTCTGCACATAACCTTGTTGAGTTGAACATTTGAGTAAAGTTTGAAGAAAATTCTTCTATTAGTATAGGATTTATAGAGCGGACACGACATAATGTCTAATATTTGATTGTTTGATATTTGACCTTCAATTGTGACTTGACCTTGAGCTGACACATGGGCAACATGGGTTCTGCACATTCCCTTGTTGAGGTGAACATTTCAGCCCAGTCTAAAGAAAATCCTTCAATTGGTATAGGATTTATAGAGCGGACACGATAATGGAGATGGACGGACGGACCGACGGACGGACGGACGCGACAAAGCGAATCCATTATAGCACCCCCACCACATTTTGTGGTGGGGCACCCCCACCACATTTTGTGGTGGGGGTATAACTATATTTGTTATCTGTAATACAATATTATTTGCATCCTTTTAGAATTAAAAATAAATTTATAAAGTTGCTTTTAGACAAATCTAATATGGTCAAATTCATGTTTTAATGTTTAATAATTGGAAGAGGAGCATAAAATCCCTTCGACCAACCACTATTTTGAGGTGGAAGTGGGGGGCACAAGTGTTGCAAATACATGTATTGCATAGAAGATAACAAACCTTTTTAAAAAATGCCTACAGTTTAAATTTAATTCTACCAGTCTAAAGAATGAATTTAGGCAAAATCCAGCCAGGAGTATTCTATTAACGCTATCAACTTCTTCTAAATGAGTAGCATTACTACGGTATGTTGCACCAAATTGTATGAATTTGTTGATTGCTTTATCATCTGATCATCAAGATTTTACAGTCAAATTGAAGATCAGGCATATCATACTAAAACTGTGCACATATGAAGGAAAACGTAACATATCCTTGGTCAAGGATATTTGTCAAATGACTTTTGGCCAAGGGTATCTGTTCTTTTGTCAAGGATATGTCAAATATTCTTTGGTCAAAGATATCGGTCAAATGTCATTTGATCAAGGGTATCTGTTTTTTGGTCATAGATATGTCGAATATTTTTTGGTCAAAGATATTTATCACATCAGTAGGATGAATTCTTAAATCTTCCATCAGCCTATATTCCTGGTACTTATACATGTGAAGCTTTTCTGAGGCCAAAGTGGGAGATTTTCACTTGCAAAGTGGAATATAAGTTATTTTCATATAAATGAAGAAGGCAGTTATTTGTTTCCAATTAGGGAGATTTCTGAAAATGTGTAAAACACCCTTCATTTTCAAATAAATTTTAACCTTAAAAGTGGGAGTCTCCCTCCAAAAGTGGGTGAGTTCACAAGTACGGGTACTTGTTTAAATTGTCAATGGAGTGGGGCAAAGTTTCATGTTTGATTGACAGCTTGGAAATATATAAAGGATTACCCTATTTAAAACTTTGATACTATAAACACATACCTCGTTATCTTCTTCCTGTGGTTCATCCTCAATCAGCACCTTCTGCACCTCTTGAAAGTTCTTCTGGAAGTTAGCACCCAGTGTGGTGCCAGTTGTCTTACGGCGCCGAGTGGCAAGTTTCTTCCAGAGACGCTTGTTCTCTTCTCGTTTCTTGGCTGGTAAAACCAAGATTAAACAGGGTTAGTAAAAATTTTGATGCTTTTACAGTTATCATTTTGTAAAACCAAGATTAAACAGGGTTAGTAAAAATTTTGATGCTTTTACAGTTATCATTTTGTAAAACCAAGATTAAACAGGGTTAGTAAAAATTTTGATGCTTTTACAGTTATCATTTTGTAAAACCAAGATTAAACAGGGTTAGTAAAAAATTTGATGCTTTTACAGTTATCATTTTCAACAAAAAGAAGCGCTTAGTCCTAGTTACTCTGTAAGCCCCTGATTGGTCACCATTCTACAAAATTATTCAATCATGCAAATACAAGATAAGCACTGATGTTCAGTATGGCTTAAAACTATTGCCACAGATAAGACGAGTACAGCTCCTGCTTACGCCTTTATTTCTCCTCCAAGCACTTTATACCTGGTCACATTAGAGTCACCTTGATATGACAATTGTTATGAGTACCCACACTAGATCATATGTCTGAGTTTGCTCTCCAGCTTTTGGCCAGACATTTTTCTTAAAGCTCACACCACGTCACCTTTCTGATATGCTACAGAACCTGGTCTTCCACTTTTGTGGCATGCCAAGTTTACTTGGGTCGGTTTCTGGGTTTTGACCAAGGAAATAACTAAGAGTCTCAGAAAGGGTTTAGTTAAGAATTTTAGGATATATGGAAAAACAAAATAAAATTTACTCCTCTTATATTGAGCACTGCAGTTAGAATACACTCAGGAAATAATGCTTTACCTGCTTCCTCGTCATCATCAGCCTCGCTGTCTGCAAAACTTGAATCTGAGACCATGGAAATGGAATCTTCATCCTGGTTCTTCTGGAGATCTCTCACAAATGACATAGCCTGTAAATGTAGTAAGTAAGCACACATTTAACTGCATGTATCCTCATTACTAGTCAAAGTAAAAGCATAAACAGCTCTTAAAAACATTCCATTGTTTGTAGCACTAAGGTATAGTATCAAACAATAATTCAGACTGTTTCTGGTGTTTGTGCTACACTGAAAATGTCTAAAATGGAATTCCCAATAGATTATGTTGTTTAATTTGTGTTTTTTATTAGGTGCTCAAGAATAACAGTAGGGAAATCAGTAAGATTTAAACCTTACACTGTTATATATTGTGGCGAGATATAAACCTTACACTATTATATATTGTGGTGAGATTTAAACCATACACCATTATATATTGTGGTGAGATATAGACCTTACACCATTACATATTGTGGTGAGATATAGACCTTACACTATTACATATTGTGGTGAGATATAAACCTTACACCATTATATATTGTGGTGATATATAAACCTTACACCATTACATATTGTGGTGAGATATAGACCTTACACCATTACATATTGTGGTGAGATATCAACCTTACACCATTGCATATTGTGGTGAGATATAAACCTTACACCATTACATATTGTGGTGAGATATAAACCTTACACCATTACATATTGTGGTAAGATATAAACCTTACACCATTATATGTTATGGTGAGATATAAACCTTACACCATTATATGTTATGATGAGATATAAACCTTACACCATTACATATTGTGGTGAGATATAAACATTACACCATTACATATTGTGGTGAGATATAAACCTTACACCATTACATATTGTGGTGAGATATAAACCTTACACCATTGCATATTGTGGTGAGATATAAACCTTACACAATTACATATTGTGGTGAGATATAAACCTTACACCATTACATATTGTGGTGAGATATAAACCTTACACAATTACATATTGTGGTGATATATAAACCTTACACCATTGCATATTGTGGTGAGATATAAACCTTACACCATTACATATTGTGGTGAGATATAAACCTTACACCATTACATATTGTGGTGAGATATAAACCTTACACCATTACATATTGTGGTGAGATATAAACCTTACACCATTACATATTGTGGTGAGATATAAACCTTACACAATTACATATTGTGGTAAGATATAAACCTTACACCATTATATGTTATGGTGAGATATAAACCTTACACCATTATATGTTATGATGAGATATAAACCTTACACCATTACATATTGTGGTGAGATATAAACATTACACCATTACATATTGTGGTGAGATATAAACCTTACACCATTACATATTGTGGTGAGATATAAACCTTACACCATTGCATATTGTGGTGAGATATAAACCTTACACAATTACATATTGTGGTGAGATATAAACCTTACACCATTACATATTGTGGTGAGATATAAACCTTACACAATTACATATTGTGGTGATATATAAACCTTACACCATTACATATTGTGGTGAGATATAAACCTTACACCATTGCATATTGTGATGAGATATAAACCTTACACCATTACATATTGTGGTGAGATATAAACCTTACACCATTACATATTGTGGTGAGATATAAACCTTACACCATTATATTGTGGTAGATATAAACCTTACACCATTATATGTTATGGTGAGATATAAACCTTACACCATTATATGTTATGATGAGATATAAACCTTACACCATTACATATTGTGGTGAGATATAAACATTACACCATTACATATTGTGGTGAGATATAAACCTTACACCATTACATATTGTGGTGAGATATAAACCTTACACCATTGCATATTGTGGTGAGATATAAACCTTACACAATTACATATTGTGGTGAGATATAAACCTTACACCATTACATATTGTGGTGAGATATAAACCTTACACAATTACATATTGTGGTGATATATAAACCTTACACCATTACATATTGTGGTGAGATATAAACCTTACACCATTGCATATTGTGATGAGATATAAACCTTACACCATTACATATTGTGGTGAGATATAAACCTTACACCATTACATATTGTGGTAAGATATAAACCTTACACCATTATATGTTATGGTGAGATATAAACCTTACACCATTATATGTTATGATGAGATATAAACCTTACACCATTACATATTGTGGTGAGATATAAACCTTACACCATTACATATTGTGGTGAGATATAAACCTTACACCATTACATATTGTGGTGAGATATAAACCTTACACCATTACTTATTATGGTGTGATATAGATGTTACACTGTTACATATTGTGGTGAGATATAAACCTTACACCATTACATATTATGATGTGATATAGATGTTACACTGTTACATATTGTGGTGAGATATAAACCTTACACCATTACATATTATGATGTGATATAGATCTTACACTGTTACATATTGTGGTGAGATATAAACCTTACACCGTTACATATTGTAGTGAGATATAGATCTAACACTTTTACATATTGTGGTGAGATATTAACCTTACACCATTACATATTGTGGTGAGATATAGACCTTACACCATTACTTAATATGGTGTGATATAGATGTTACACTGTTACATATTGTGGTGAGATATAAACCTTACACCATTACATATTATGATGTGATATAGATGTTACACTGTTACATATTGTGGTGAGATATAAACCTTACACCATTACATATTATGATGTGATATAGATCTTACACTGTTACATATTGTGGTGAGATATAAACCTTACACCGTTACATATTGTGGTGAGATATTAACCTTACACCATTACATATTGTGGTGATATATAAACCTTACACCATTACACATTGTGGTGAGATTAGATCTTACACCATTACATGTTGTGGTGTGATATAAACCTTACACCATTTCATATAGTGCTATGGGTTCATGCATCCATGTTACTGCATTCCCCAGTGGCTTTTTGTTAAGAGGAATGTTGCCTTAATGTCCAAAATAGTGTCCATGTACTATCTATACATATTGAAATACACTTATTACATAAAAATACCCACCTGATCATAGGATAGTTCAGGGACCTCTTCAGTTTCCTCTGTCCCTCTATTCAGTACCACCTATTGTAAAAACAATATCCATCAACCACACAGAAATTAAAACAATGCAACAATACAGAAGAGCCATCAACAAAATGCTTACTCAAACTCACTTAAGCCTTCAGCCCTACAGATATTTTTCAAGGGTTTAATAAAAAATTATTTGCTTGCTTTTTAATATAAGAATCTCCAAAAATAAGGAAAATTAAATTATTTATTTGCTTTACATTTGTAAACAACACCATAACATGTAATATTGTGCAAATTTGTTATGTTAAAGAAAATTAGGCGAAATATCTTCTGTGAAAAAGAACACAATAATTTTACTGTCAAATTTCAAAACATCTAGCATGTGTTACCCATTCATAAGACCTGCAAAAAATGGCTTTTTTAATCATGTTACTTGTAAAGTTTTACAATTACTGACAGAAAAACTTAAAGGGAACATTTTTTTTAAGGAAACAAGTCACTTTTAGCCGCAAATCAGCTTATCAATGGTATAAAACTCAAGCCAAACAAAAAACTTACTTGCATGACATTCATCTGATTGCCGGCAAATCAAAATGAATACATGTTATTTACAATTATATATTGTGACTAAGGTTGTAAATAATACAGAATCTTCAATGTTTCATTATTTCATTATGTGTGTATTCTGATTGGAACTCTCAAAAGTTCTGTCTAAAAGTAAAGTCATAAAATATTTTTAGAAAAACAAGTATCCAAATATTACCATATACACCTTTTATGAATGTTTCACTCTAAGTGTTCTAAGTACTTTGTGATCAAGCTAAGGCAAGTAATGTAGATCCAGATCAGCCCAGACCAGCTTTCTCTGTAAGCTGCCAGTTTAGGACCAACTCTTTTTGCTTCTTGATCTTTATCTGTATGTCTTCTTGTTTGTTTATGAAGTATAACTGAACTGAGTCATTGTTTTTAGACCTTTTGGTGCCTTGGCAACTTGCGTTGACATATGCATGTACAACGAATACCATCATCATTGTATGTAAAAAAAAACAGTAGAAGTATTACAGCATGTTCCTCATATTTTATTATTATTATGAATTATATTTATTTATATTTATTGTTATAGTTTATAATTATTTGTGTATCTACTATTATTACATTATTTTAATACCAACAATATATTTGGTGCTGAGCTGTATTTTTCAATAAATAACTGGTGCCAAAATGGTCAGCAAATTAAGCAGGATGTGTGTTATAACTTTTGAAAATAATAATTTAATAACTTGAACAAACTTTTTTCCATTTCTGAAAGTGTCAACTAAGACAATTGAAATCCATAATTGAAATCTTAAATATGGAAAAAATGAAAAGAAAAATACATAGCTCACCTTTGTCTTTTTTTTGAAAATCTCTGTGGCAGCACATATATGCAGGAGAGTTGCCATGCGATGCATCAGCATGCAGATGAACTGTAAAAACAGAAGCAGCCCAAACACTAGCGTGAAAGCCATGCTGATTGGCTCAATCCTCTGCCCTGGGTCAGTTGATCCCTGGGACGGGCAAAGGCTGATGGAAAGTTTACTTTCTGAAACCAAATCATCATAATTATCATCTGACATCTTCATGATCATCATAAAATTCATTCACAGGAAAAGTATCCAACAGGAGATGAACTATTTCCAATACTACCATTAACATAGAACATGTGGAAACATACACATATATAACATGGTTTTGCTTTTTCTAAGGTGTATTTTTTACTTGAGGAAACTAAATAGACAAAAATTTAATGGTCATATCACCTAAATATTTATTGTAATGGGGTAATGGGATATTTTGCTTGACAATTACAATTTTAGACTTACTGTTTTTATCTGTAGCATTAAAGCATTAACTTTTTTTAGCCAGCATAAAACAAAGTGTTTAAGCACAGACAAATAGTGTAGAACCAGACCAGCCCTATTGGGGTGCTCTCTGATCAGCATCCGCCTTATTTGCTTCAAAATTTTAGAACCATACCTTTGTTACCAGTAGGTGTTATAAAATTACTACAATGATGTTTCCATCTCAAGTTAAGCAACATGAAGAACTATACTAAATACGGAAGTTTTACCTGCCCCATGTCAATAGTTACTAAAGAAAGGCCATATATTACCTGTGGAAACAACCTCTTGGAGGAAGACCACTATGATGATGAAGAGGGAGTTGATAAGGAGGAAGATGAGGCACACTCTGTTCCGTAGCTCCAACAATTCCCCTTGCAACCTCTCCTTTTCCTCAGGAGACTCTGCGATTGGGTGGAGGTACTCCTCGATCAGTTCGTTCCAGAAGACGGTTTCTTCCTCGCCGATTTTATCTTGTTTGAGTCCAGCCAGGTCCTCTTCTTCCATCCAATAGGGGTTAATCAGTCGGTCACGAACATCTTGCTTCTCCTCAATAAAGGCAGGGTTGTCTAGCAAAGAAGATTAAACTATGATCATGTTTAATAAAAGCAGTAAGCCTCCAGTTAATAACAAAGATACAAGAGATGAGACATGATTAAACAACACCACTATCAAACCAATATCAATATATTGGGTTGGTTGCAGAAAACTGGAAAAACTGATTTTCAAATAAAAATAATAGAGCAATAAACTCTTTATTTCAATTTTCTGAGTAGAACCAGGATATGAGGTAAAAAAAAATGAAGCTCATGTCTGTGTACAACCTCTATCATCCCGTTGGTCTAAATTTTAATGAGATTTAGAATCTGACCAATCAAATGCTTGAGCACTATCTTACACTTGTACTCAAAGTTTTATAACCTTAGAACCAAAAGTAAGGTAGTAAGTGCCGGAACCAATCAACCTCTAAGAATTCAACAGTGTTGCTTGAAACTTAATCTCGAATCAGTTAAGAAATTCGAATAAAGGTTTACTGACTAAAAAGCATTATATTGTTCCTGAATAGTCAACAAATCTGTGTACAAACACCTTTTATTCTTATCTATTTAACTGTGAAACAGCGGTGATCTGATCACCTACATCAAACAAAAGAACATATGTGATTAATTTTGGTACGGCAAACTCTTGACATAGACAGAACATTTCCAGCAAAATTTAATGGGAAGATGCGTTGCCTTGTGTAAAAAGGAATATTGAAAACTGTTCAGAGGCCTTAAGATGAGAACAAAATTGCAAGGCAACATCAAAGGGCCACTGAAAATCATAACAATAAATGCTAGGATTGTTGGCTTCGAAAATAAAAATGCAGATTTTTTTTTTTATTATTCTTTTTTTTGATAACATTTCCCAAATGAATGGTGATGTATATGCAATAAAGAAACATTCAATTAACAAGTGTATGAACACAAATAAGAAAACAGGATAGAGACAAAGCAAGACAAACATTAGCCTAATGACACATGCTCTTTTTTATGATGTTAAAAGAAAATAACTCAGATAAAGAAAGTGAGACACTAGATAAATGAGACAAGAAAAAAGACAATTACAGACTACTAACTTACTTGTTGTTCCTCCCTCTAAATCAGGTAGCTGGGAGAACCTCTTTGCTGATGCATCCTCTCCAACCATTATCACTGAAGGAGTATCACTTGGTGCAGCCATCGAGTTTCCAACTGATGGGTTGGTACGGGCCATGCTAAAGTTACTGATGTTATCTTCAAGCATTTCAAGTCTATTGAGAATCTTTTGAAGATTACGGTCTTCTTGCCGCGCACTTGATCCTGGGCAGCACATTTGTACAGCTTGTAAAACCCCTGAGAGACCTTCCTTCAGTTTTTCTTCTTTCACCTCAGCTGTTAGATGAAAGAGGAAAGATGCTTTATAAGTCTTTTATGAATGACAAGACAAAAGTGTTTTATAGCAGGAATTAGCCTAAATATGTTATTTTTACGGATCAAAAATGCTTCTTATGGAAACACTTCCAAATGGTTGGCTGTTGAGATTATATGTTTGTTTGCATAGGAAAAAACAATTAGCTATGGTAGTTTAGGCCTAAAAGTATATTCAGTTAAAATACTTGGCATCTCTCTTTCATTTCTGCTGCTGTCAAAAGAGAAAGATTGCCTTCATATATGTTATAACTAGAAAAAACACACACAAAAGGCAGCATGAAAACTTTTCACAAGCAATAAACAAAGTTTATTTTGGTTTACCATTAATGATAACCCCTCTTTCCTATTTCACTTTCACTGTTAAAAAAAAGAAGTACCACTTTATGTCATTATGTCTGTAGCAGTTTGGTCATATTAGTAGGAAATAATGTTAAAATATACTATACACCCGATCCTCAGTAGTAGCCCAGTGTATATACTATACACCCAATAATCAGCAGTAGCCCAGGGTATATACACCCAATACTCAGTAGTAGCCCAGTGTATATATACACCCAATACTCAGCAGTAGCCCAGTGTATATACTATACACCCAATAATCAGCAGTAGCCCAGGGTATATACACCCAATACTCAGCAGTAGCCCAGTGTATATACTATACACCCAATACTCAGCAGTAGCCCAGTGTATATACTATACACCCAATACTCAGCAGTAGCCCAGTGTATATACTGTACACCCAATACTCAGCAGTAGCCCAGTGTATATACTATACACCCAATACTCAGCAGTAGCCCAGTGTATACACACCCAATACTCAGCAGTAGCCCAGTGTATATACACCCAATATTCAGCAGTAGCCGTGTAAATACTATACACCCAATACTCAGCAGTAGCCCAGTGTATATACTATACACCCAATACTCAGCAGTAGCCCAGTGTATATACTATACACCCAATACTCAGCAGTAGCCAAGTGTAAATACTATACACCCAATAGTCAGCAGTAGCCCAGTGTATATACTATACACCCAATACTCAGCAGTAGCCCAGTGTATATACTATACACCCAATACTCAGCAGTAGCCCAGTATATATACTATACACCCAATACACAGCAGTAGCCCAGTGTATATACTATACACCCAATACTCAGCAGTAGCCCAGTGTATATACTATACACCCAATACTCAGCAGTAGCCCAGTATATATACTATACACCCAATACTCAGCAGTAGCCCAGTGTATATACTATACACCCAATACTCAGCAGTAGCCCAGTGTATATACTATACACCCAATACTCAGCAGTAGCCCAGTGTATATACTATACACCCAATACACAGCAGTAGCCCAGTGTATATACTATACACCCAATACTCAGCAGTAGCCCAGTGTATATACTATACACCCAATACTCAGCAGTAGCCCAGTGTATATACTATACACCCAATACTCAGCAGTAGCCCAGTGTATATACTATACACCCAATACTCAGCAGTAGCCCAGTGTATATACTATACACCCAATACTCAGCAGTAGCCCAGTGTATATACTATACACCCAATACTCAGCAGTAGCCCAGTGTATATACTATACACCCAATACTCAGCAGTAGCCCAGTGTATATACTATACACCCAATACTCAGCAGTAGCCCAGTGTATATACTATACACCCAATACTCAGTAGTAGCCCAGTGTATATACTATACACCCAATACTCAGCAGTAGCCCAGTATATATACTATACACCCAATACTCAGCAGTAGCCCAGTATATATACTATACACCCAATACTCAGCAGTAGCCCAGTGTATATACTATACACCCAATACTCAGCAGTAGCCCAGTGTATATACTATACACCCAATACTCAGCAGTAGCCCAGTGTATATACTATACACCCAATACTCAGCAGTAGCCCAGTGTATATACTATACACCCAATACACAGCAGTAGCCCAGTGTATATACTATACACCCAATACTCAGCAGTAGCCCAGTATATATACTATACACCCAATACTCAGCAGTAGTCCAGTGTATATACTATACACCCAATACTCAGCAGTAGCCCAGTGTATATACTATACACCCAATACTCAGCAGTAGCCCAGGGTATATACTATACACCCAATACTCAGCAGTAGCCCAGTATATATACTATACACCCAATACACAGCAGTAGCCCAGTGTATATACTATACACCCAATACTCAGTAGTATCATGTCCCGAGCATATTCTACTGAGTACCCACACTATAGTTATAGGATATATGGCACCACAAAATCAGATTTACTCCTTTTATCTGAAGATCTGCAATAAGATCTAATAAAAAGTGTGACATACCTGCGGTCTTGTTCTCCCTAGTGCCCCAGGACACCACATGCAAGTTCCCAAGGGAGTAGATCATCAGGATCATGGACATGGAGGGGATGGCCAGGAAATACAGGAATCCATGAATGATGCACCAGAACTCCTGGTTGAGAGTATTACAAAATTTAATCATGTTAATTTTTTGCACACTGTGGATATTGTTTTGCTACCACTTTCATCTCTAATATTTAAATAAATTAGTTGTATAATGAACTTATAGTCAATTAATAGTAAATTCACAAAGACACTTGCATTGTTCCTCAACATTTTTTTTTTGCTTATTTTCTCTCAGTAAGAAGGCAAACATATTTATTTTACTTATTAGATATGTATTCGTGTATATGTAGGAACAACAAATAAAAGGGGAAGCTGTGGATGAAATGTTATTCGCAGACTTGTTAATCTTCAGCGCCTCTCTGCGTAGGTTTGAATCGCTGTCAAGGTGAGAAATTTTATGTGGGGAGGTTTTCCTTCCTGCGCTGTGCCGGTGGTTCTACACAGACATAAGCCTGGCATCTTGCTCCACCAATAATTAACAGAGTGTCATAAATATGACCAACCCATGTACCAGTAAATGTGTCGGTGTGATGTAATAAATAAATAACAGCAACAAATGTATGATTATGTTTTTGTTTGAAGTTTGTATAATGGCCTGGAGCCTCTAATGTACAAATAAAGAAATGAAGTGTTTATGCAATGAGAAATCTAGAGACAAAATGCGACCATAAAAAACACTTTTTGTACTGCTAATAAAATGGTTATAAGATTTTTAACAACCTATATTTTAAATTTGCAATAAAAATCTATATTTAAAATTGGCAGACTTAAAAAACTGAATATACCTGTGGATGGATGAGGGCTGCTGTCACAAATACCCCGGCAACAAATGTAAGGAAGATTGTTGTCACTGAACAAAAGGCATACTTCACAACCTGCACCAGTAACCCCACAATTACCACCATCATCACTAGACTGTACCCAGTAGATAGGATAGCTGCATAGTTTAGCTGGATATAGGGTAGAGTGTAAATTGGTTATCATATAATTGCATAGTTGAGCTGGAACATGTAAACTAGTTATCATATAATTGCATAGTTGAGCTGGAACATGTAAACTAGTTATCATATAATTGTATAGTTGAGCTGGAACACATAAAATAAGTATTACAATTAAAGTCAATTTCAATACCAACCCATGTACAGTGAATTTAATAGAATAATTTAATAGAAAAGTGAGTTGGAAAACAATAAAAGAATGCACCCACGTATAATGTACATATATTTATAACCAGTGTTTAGCGCCACTCATGTTTAGTGAAACCCATGTTTAGTGTTGCTAGGTTTAGTGCCACGTACATGAAGTACAGTTCTCATAGTGTATAATGTTCATTAATATATAATGTACCTGTAAACAAGTTTTCACTTGAGTATAATTTTTCAGTCCAATTGGATTGTTTTATGACTAACTGGATGTAAACTTATGCCACCCCCCCCCCCCACACACACACACACACACCCACACACATACCTCAGTATGGAAGCATGTTCTAAATGTTACGAACAGTAATTGAGAACTCCTTGTGAATTTGACCTTAACTAACCCATTAGAACTAAACAGTACTAAAACGAACACTTTAACATCTCCTTTATACAGGGCATAAATGTTTCAAATTTGGTCAAGATTATATCACTTATGACAAAAGTTGTTGAAGTAAATTTATTTTTGGCATAATCTATTTTTGAAATCAGTGACCATGACCTTTCAGACCCAATCAGCACTGCATAGCTTCACAAAAGGCATATGATAATTCCAGTATACCACCTTAAACATTTGTTTGCAAAAGATTAAAACTACAAACCAAACAAATATTGTAAAATACATACCTGTGTTTCTGTCTTAGCAAAAAAGCATAGCAGCACCATCAGACCAATAGGAATGGTGTTGAGCAGGAGAGAGTACCAGAGGTTGACGGGGTATGCCATGGAGATGGCACCCATGATCATCAGGAAGATGGTGCCAGGTGTCAGGATGGAGGACACCATCAGGAGGCCCTGGAATACAAAGAAGTATATGAGTACTGCATTCTTGAATTTCTTACACAATGTCTTATGTTAAACATATTTTATTGGCAAATATTTTTCTGTACATCCCATGTACAGTCTCAGGAAGGATAGGCAAATGGGTTGAGTAATAAGTTCTTAAAACTTAGATCAAACCTTGAATGAATTACTAAGACCAACAGCTATAACATAACCATTAAAAGGTATACCAAAACCCCTGAGCTATTGAGTTCAGGATACCTTTAGGGACACTAACAAATTTTGCAGTCAATCCAAAGCACCTGTCAGCTAAACCTTTTACCAGTCCTTCTAAATTCTGAAAGCTTGGTAACAGTGAAATTTTTGCATATAATGTTTTTTTGAAAATACACACACATAAAATTTAAAATTCCTTATCCTAAAGAAATGTGTTTTTATGATGCAAGTAGAGACTGTAAGACTTCTTAGAAAGCTGACCTGGTAGAAGATGTACACCAGGGAAATGTCTGGATTCTTCTTTGTCACATTCTTCCAGTCGGACAGAAGGTCGAGGATGTTTGCCATAGTAGAGGGGGTCCAGCGGCGGCGCTGGTTGAAGAACTCAAAGAACCCCTCGGGGGCGTAGGTAAGAGCATCTGATGCAGCACAGTACTCTACCCGATGGCCTTGTTGGAGTAGGAGGGTGCAGAGCCATCTGTCTTCTCCTACATTGATGTTTTTGATTTTGTCAGTTAAAAGCATCTACTAAAGTTAATCTTTTGGATAGCATTTTATAATTTTACAAAAGGTATAATGTTCAAAAGATGTAATATAGTTGACAATAGTGTAAACATAACCACATAACCTAGGTAACCACATTTGTTTCTTTAATATGTTGATATTTTCATAGGTAGCTTCTTACAAAAATATTGAAGTATACACCCCTCATTAAAATACAAAAATGAATGTTTAGTCTAAAAATATGAAGGCCATTTGTAAATATACTAAGGTAGAAGTATTCAATTCCTTCATTTAGGTAGAAGTATTCAATCCTTTCAATACCCTTAGGCTCATGGCTCAGCCAGGATGATATAAATTTTGCAGAATTAAAATAACAGAAATATTCTTCAAATGATGATTGATGTTTATGTGTCACCTCATTAATTTAACCTAATGGCATGTTTCCATGACGACCAAGTAAAATGAGCATTGACCTTGAGCTGTGACCTGGAACTTTGCACTATTTAGAGTGCACAAACATCCTCACACAATGATTATCTTTCATGGTGTGCAGTTCCATGAAGATCCATCTTTTTTGTTCAGAGAAAATGGCTAAGAACAGACTGCATGATTAACAGAACAAGAGGGAAATGATGGCCCTTAATCGCTCACCTGAGGACACAGGCTTTTAGTAGGCTCATATCTGGCATCAAGTATTTAAGAGTTATTTGGCCACCAATGTTGCTTTTTTAAAGTTTTCACAAGGTTTTTATAAAATTTGACCTAGTGACCTACTTTTTGAACCCATGTGACCCAATAATATACTCATCGAAGATTTTCATGCAGACAAACAATCTGATCAAGTTTGGTGAAGATTGGGCTATGAATGTGGCCTCCAGTGTGTTCCCATGCTTTTTGTAAGATTTGACCTAGTGACCTACCTTTTGACCCCACATGACCTAGTTATAAACTCATCTAAGATTTCATGCAGGCAAATATTCTGATCAAGTTTGGTGAAGATTGGGCCATAAATGGGTCTTCTAGTGTGTTTACAAGCTTTTTCTTAGATTTGACCTACTTTTTGACACCAAGTGATCCAATAACAAACTCATTCAAGATTTCATGCAGACACAAATTCTGAGCCAGTTTGGTGAAGATTGGGCAATAAATGTGGTATCTTGTGTGTTCACAAGCTTTTTCTAAGTTATGAAATAGTGACCTACTTTTCTGGCCCCACGTGACCCAGTTATCAACTCCTCCAAGATTTCATGCAAGCAAACATTCTGATCAAATTTGGTGAAGATTGGGCATAAATGTTGCCTCTAGTGTGTTCACAAGCTTTTTCTAAAATTTGACCTTCTGAACTAATTTTTTTACCCCACGTTACCCAATAATAAACTCATACAAGATTTCATTCAGACAAACATTCTGACCAAGTTTCATAAAGAATGGCCTATAAATGTGACCTCTAGTTTGTTCACAAGCTTTTTCTAAGATTTGACCTAGTGACCTACTTTTTGACCCCACGTAGCCCAGTTACAAACTCATCCAAGATTTCATGCAGACATACATTCCGACCAAGTTTGCTGAAGATTGGGGCATAAATGTTGTCTCTAGTCTGTTCACAGTTACAAACTCATCTAAGATTTCATGCAGACAAACATTCTGATCAAGTTTGATGAAGATTGGATAACAGCTGTAGCCTCTAGCGTGTTCACAAGCTAAAATGTTGATGACAGATGACAGACAACTGACGAGGGACGTCGGAAGACAGACGAAGCGGTATCAGAAAAGCTCACCATGAGCATGTTGTGCTCAGGTGTACTAAAAATCAACAGAATGAATAGAAAGAGAAAAAAAAACCCACCTTGATCATACTGAACATAGTGGCGTGGCTCAGTAGGGGGTGTGGTGTATTTGTTCATGACATTGTCGTCCATCAGAGCATGAGCCTCTGAACATACTGAAACATCCAGGACTACACAGAACACATCCCAGCTTGTCTTCAGCTGCCTTCTGTAGCCAGTGACTGACGGCATACTCAAACTTCTGGTACCATACCATAGCACCTGAGAGAAAAAATAAATGATGCTAAACACTTGTCATGCTACATTTGTTAACGATCAATTAAAAAAATCTTAGTTATCTGTATACATTCTATTTTTTATGATTTGTAATTATTACACATTTTTATTATTTATTTATTACGTTCCATTTTCTCTATGCATCCAGAGAAAAAGAATTATTGAATCATTTTAAAATCATTTTAAAAATGATCAAGACCTCTGTCACATTAGAGATAGCAATAATTAAGGCAAACATTTGTACCATATCAGGCTTAAAATATAAGTCAAGAAATTGCCAACATTTGGGGTTAGGCAGCACCATTTACCATCTCCTATCGGATGTATGCGTCCACAAGCTGCTCCAACTTCTGGGTTTTTTCTCATTCGATCCACCAGTAGTAGCACGGAGTTGGGGTGGAAGTCTACGTCCCCATCCAGGGCCAGCAAGAATGTATTATCAGCCTGCTTCTGAAGCCTCTTGGCTTTCTTTGACCCACTCCTGAACAACTCATAGGCCAGGAAATAATACATGTACATCACCTTAAGGAGGGAAAATACAGAATATATGATTCTTTCTTCCACTGATATTGTGAATATCGATTGCAGAGTGAAAACAATTTTCAATTTGATAAAGTGAATATGAGAGTTTAAAGTACACGTAGTAAATATTCTTTCGAGATGTTTCATGAACATGTTTCATGTTTTACAAACACATCCTAAAAAATGGATTGGTTTTAAGCCCAAATGGAAGGTTGGCTACGTTCTCTTTTACATTGTTTTATATTGTACCTCTATTTCCCTTATTTCCTTGAAAAGAAGTTGCACTCAAGATGTAAGGTTTATTAATCTTTGGGTGAGATAGCTGTTTTCCCCCAGAATTCAATTTTTACAATGATATGTAAACCATACTTTTTTGTGTTATTTGTTGTCAGCAGGCATTTTTGCTTCTCTTTTTTTCAGTGATTGGTTTCAAAGAAAAAGGAACAGCTTTTTGTTCATCAAGGGGAACTATATGTGTAACAAACCAAAGTAACACATTAATAAAGCAAAAGAGTTGAATGATTTTTTAACTTTTCTCATGTTACATTTAATAACTTATAAAAATTCTTAGTTACTTTCTAACAACCACAAGCAATTATAACTCGACATATTGCTCTAGCCTCAGCTTCACCTAGTGTCGTTGCTGAGCAAACAGTTCCCAGGAATACATGGCTGCGTCTACACTATTTGAAACCTCTGCAGGTCAAGAAATTAATGCTAGGCTGCTTTACCTGACTCCATCGTTTCCGATGTCGGATGACCTGCTTATCTTTTAGATGGGCAATCAACTGGTTCCCACCAGGTAGAGACCAGACAAGTCGACCTCCATATGGTGTGGCAATCTTCACTGGCTTTGTCATCTTGAAACCTGGTCCATGGACAGCACTGTAGATGTAGTAACAAAACATTTAAAAAAATTCTAAATTTCTAAATTCATTTTTTTCCAAACTAACTCTTAAGCCAGATTTACATCAACTTTTCTAAGCTCTGACTTAAGACCAGTGATTTCAATTGTAAATTTTTTAAATATATAATTATTTCCAAGGTAGGTAATTTAGACACCAAATGTGTGTAAACACATCATTTAACTAAAGGACAAACATTCACAAGGAGGGTTAATTCAATGCATATCAAAAATAAGAGTTATCTACCATTTAATTATACTCAAAGAAAGTTCAAAAGTTTTTCATAAAGTATGAAAAGGAATACTCTACAAAAATAAAAAAGTATCTCCACCATTGACGATCCCAAGCCCAGATAGGAAAAGAGGTGGGTTGTGCATAGGGCCAGCAACCCCACCCCGTAAAAAAAATAGCCGCTACAGAAACCTACACCATAGTTACTTCCAAGGATTATCAGTATGAACTAGGAGGAGAGGGTATAAAGCTGAGAAATCTACAACAAATCTTCTCTACCTAAGAACTCAAGGGTCGGATTTTGGAAAATGGAACATTGTAAGCACAGGCAACAGCCAAAGACCGTACCAAATGGAGAACCATGGTGTCTGCCCTATACTCCTCAAGGAGTGAAGAGGATTGAGTGAAATAAAACAAAGACAAACCTTGCAGAGAAGGTGACAGTCCTTATCAGTTCCTTTACATACTTGTTCACTGTGTATTCATACTCATCGTCCTTGTATGATGTGAAGGCATCATCGAAGAAAATGTGGGCTGAAAATAACAACCAGACTCTACCTCTAAAACCCACTTCATATTGTTTTTATTATTTATATTCATTGTTTTATTTTGTGTTTAGAATTTAAAAAAAAACAACAACACAATGTTAAACGAGCATGGAAAATAGGTGCTAATATCACCTCTGTACATTTTTTAAGGAGAACAGTGACAAGACACCTTCAAAGAATAGTGATATATTCTTAATATACAGGTGATGAAACTACTGGTTAAACATTAAAGCTAAATTATAAATGTAAATAATAAAAATTATTATTTTTAAGAATTATAAGCATGTCCATACCTTCAAATTCGTAGTAGTCTGGATCTCTTTGATTTAACAGGAACTGTGCATGTTTTCTTGTACACTGGTCTTCATCCATCCTGGAATAAATGTACAAGGCAATAATTAGAGGCAACAATCGGAGGTCCCATTATTGGCATAAATTTATGAGGCAATTAGAGGCAACAGGCAGGGGCCTTATTATTAGAATAAATGTATGAGGCAATTAGAGGCAACAGTCAGAGGCCCCATTATTGGCATATATGTATGTAAAATTGAGTGGAAAAGTTTTTTTTCTATTGTTAGTATTGTTATTGTGAAAATTTTATGAGGAATCATCTGGAAAGTGTTTTTCTATTTTTAGTAACAGTGAACAGTCACCTTATTGTTTGTTGGGGGGTGGGGGTGTACAATGATTTACACACAAACACACAGATATATGTATACATATATATAGTAACCATACCTAACATTCGAAAAAAAAGCTGTCATTTTGTTCTCATTCTCATGCCACATGATTCCACACATATAGATCATGGGAATTTATATCTTTTTCATAGAGTATACAAATACATTTACATATATTCTATTTATAGTTACTGTACCTAAAAATAGATTTGAGAAATTGTGCCATTGCCTTCTCATGCCACATATTGTCATATATGCAGATCATGGGTATAATAATCTTTTTTTACAAATCATTCTCCTACAATTACATATATTCTATTTATAGAGCTGTACCTAAAAACAGATTTGAGGAGTTGTGTCATTTCATTCTCATTCTCATGCCACATGGTTGCACACATATAGATCATTGGCGTTTCATCTGTCCTGTATACGGAGCGTTCACTCAGATCATGCTCCTTAGCATCTGGTAGTGGAATCTGGGCACGCTTGGCCTGAAAATGAAACAAAAAAGGAAAAGAAATTAACAAATATTGATTGTATGTATTAAAGTATATTTTTAATGTTGTTCTGTTAGGGCTGCATATAAGAAGTGTTTGACTAGGAAGTACCATCCTGGAAATTAAATTTTAGAGAATACAGGAAAACGGTGTTGTTAATATGAACAATTTAGTCACTATTACTATAGTTTTTAATAATAGAATATTGCTAGGTTTTGTAAAAGGGATTATAATTACAGCCAAACAACCGCTTGAACAATGAAAAATAACAGATACTTGCTCTGTGGTATAAAATAGGAACTCACCTTTGAGTCTCTGTGTTTGGCATGTTCCTACTCGACGTCTGTTCAACATGATTGACTGCTCTGGGAATATTCCACAGTACAGCGGTCGGACAAAAATTCTGGGAAAGGAAGTTAATTTGTTATTGCTCCTTTGTCAACACAGTAAGTACTAATTTAGCTTGGTATAGATCATACATTTAAATCAAGTATATTAAGTCTCTTATCTTTAGATGGACTTTTTTTTACATTTACAGAAAAAGTAAAAATTGATCTCTTTGAAATGCCAATTTATTGTTCCAATTAGCAAAATGTACTTAACAAATGTATCAAGTCAAACCTCTCAGATTTTACGACAGTAGGAAATGAGGTTTCCTTGCTTAAATTTAAAGAATTTAAGCACTTAATAAAATAAAATTATTTTAAAAAGGAAAAAAATTGCTGCTTAGTTTTCTTTCACACTTACTGGTCTGTCCGCTGAAGACGCTGCTTCCCTGGAACCCAAATATGGTTTGTTACAACCATAAATGAGAAGAAAGCAGCAGCACCTGCTATTACAGGCCAATACACAAATGGTTTCGAATTATCAGCAAGGTTGTTAAGGAATTCATTGATTCCATTTCCAGTTGTCCAAATTGGAAAGGGGAGATCACTCCCAGAGCAGATGTGTGAGTTGACATCCCCACGGGAATACATTCCAATCACTATGACAATCGTCACAGGGAACGACAGAGTCAGTGGGATGGACATGTCGAAAATCTGCGTCAGTATCTTAGTGGCAATTTTGCACAATTTAAACAACAGTCCACTATAAAATATTCCTAAAGCAGCTATGATAAGTGGGAGGTAATTACTGCAATTTCTGAATGGTAAATTGTCCTTGCTAAATGGCTCAACTAAGAGTCCTGTCCTAATGCTGGAATTTTCCCTTTGGAAAAACAGTGTGTCAATGCAAGTCTTTCCACCAGAGTTGCAAATGATGGAGAAGATGATCATGGGAAGAACAATTGACAGGATGAGCTTCCAGAGGCTAGCAATCATGTTGAGTTTAGTCCGACATCGACGAATGTTACGTGCAAGGAGTGGAAGACCAGTGGAGTCTTTTTTTCCCTGCTTAACAAAATTTTCCCACCAATGGATGCTTGTAAGTATTGGTGCAATGATAAGACAGGCATAGTAACCCACTTTTGTCATCTCACCTACATCTTCATCATCATGGAGTATATTGTACAAGTGATAGGCCCATGCAGCTGGAAATGCACACAAACAAGTTCATTATTAAACAAGCAACAAGTAGAATGAGGTAATGCTTCACGAAGTGATGTTGGACACAGGAAAACTAGTCAATCAAAAACTGAGTCATGGCTCTTGTGCACTGCATAAAAAACACACACAAGAAGACACAACAATAGAAGACAATTGAAATTAATGTCAGTATAGTTGATTCTTGTGCACTATATTTCCATCAATCAAAATCTATCTAATCTCAAAGTTTGAAGACAATATGTACAACAGTTTTTGAGATATGCTCCAAATACAATTATGACAGACAGAAAGACACAGACAGATAGATGGATGGATAAAGATGGATGGGCTGACAAAGCGACAACTATACACTCCCTCCTTCAAAGAGCATATATTTTTATCAGATGGTTATTACTACTGGCAGACTGGTTCTACCCAGGACATCAACAGCTTATTAAGATAAAAAAGACTTGGTTTCCAATCTATCAATGACAAATGATTTTAAATAGTGGGATTACATTTAAAATAATGAAAAAAGACAGAAAATACAATAAGAAGTTGTATAGCTCCCTGCTTAGCTGATAAAGCTAGCTCATATACTGGCTGGCTTGCTGTCAGGATAATGTGACTGGGTGTAGAATCAAGTCAGCAGTCGATGACATGTTATTATTGAAGGCAGCCTAGAAGATATTTGGTGTTATGATAAATCCAACTAAACAAACAAACCTAATGCTCCCAGTTGGCCCAGAGCTCCTATTAAGCTGAAAAATCCTACAACAAATTTCATTGCCAAGGATTTTGCTCGGTCAGAAGTTGATTGGCTGAGCATTGGGGCATTCTCTTGCTTCTTCTTTCGTCGTGGGTATAAAATTTTGAAGATGCCTGGCATGATGCCCACTGTCCACATCAGGAAGAGACCGGACAGAGGGTCAAAGTTGGGAATCACAATAAACATCATGAGGTTAACGCCTAGCGAGTGAAGAAACTCAATCAACAGAACCTAAAACAAAAGTTTTAACTTAAATAATCACAGATGCACAACTAATTCCATTTGGCAATATATTCCATAATTCTTAACAAAATCTTAATGATGTTCACTTCAATTGTTTAAAGTGTTTTCCAAGTCATCGTCTTTGTCTGTTTACAGACCACTCTACTCCAATTAAAAATTGTGGCTCTCGTCACATAACAGGTTATTCCACAAATGGTTATCTATAATTGACATGGTATAAGTTTAAACAAAGCTTTCTACAATTGGCCTAAACAACTATTTGATTTTCAGAGCCACTAGCATGTGCATTCTTCGAAAAATGGGATTTTCTTTAGAAGAACATCCTAATATTTTTATGCTACGTGATGAATGACTTTTTTAATATACAACCTCAGTCACCTTCCTCAAGTCCCTTCCTTACCTCAACCTTTTGAGGTTTATTCAAGTTCTTGTTTCACTAAACACTTCAAGGATTTGAAATGGAGAACACTTCTAGTTACCTTAAAGTTTCACCAAATATGGTGCTAGCAAGGAAGTACAGATGCCAGCGCAGAAAATGCAAGCATAATTTTCGTCCTCATATTGATCCATTGACTGAGAGCGATTGAGAAAGGTTCTATCTGCTTTTTGTTCATTTAACTACCATAGAGTTTATCATCAGTCTTGTTGCAACAACGCCTTAGCCTTTAAGCAACTGTGATGTTGTTTCCTGCTATGCCATTGCTTGCTTCCCATACCAAAATTCTCTCATCCTAAATTTTAATTTAAAGTTATATTTTTCAAAAAGAGAGCTGTTTTAATGTTTTTTTGATAAGTACAATCGAATATTCATGGTCATTAAGTACTGAAACTATTGAACTAAAGCTTTGTTTTGTATTGTTCAATCAACTTGTTTAATATTTTCCGTATTCTGTGAACACACAGATCCTCTATATACATACCAGAACAACAGTGAGACAGGATGGAGAGTGTATGTGGTTCATCTGAAAGACCACCCTCCAGAAACTATCAATGAAGGAGAAGAGGTACGGTGCTCCCATCATGAGAATAAGAGCCCAGATCCATTGAGGGTGAGTGGTCTTTACATCATACTGAATCTCATGGCCCATCGTCTTCAGTCTGCTCCAAGTTGCATTGTGATTCCCATCCTCTACCACTGATCCATTGATGAATGTACTGTTTGCTGGGAAGATGTTTGCCGTGATGATAATGAAACAAATCTTCGCTGCAACCGCTGAACCCAGTGTCAACATAAATAATATGAGGCTCATCACAATTTTTGTGAAAATAAATATTTTTTCCCAGAAATGGACGTCTTGGTTGGAGATGTTGTCCTGAGTTGTTGTTGTAAATCTATCCCATTTTGGTTTTTCTCTTTGTCTGTGTATGATAAAAAACATATTAAATATTCCTAATACAGACATATGGGCCTTTGTTATTATAATAAACTAGAAGTGTACACATTTGTAAAATTAAAACTTAAAATATTAATTTATGAATTTATGAAATTCAAACATATTGCTTGGAAAACAAATAATTTCTGTTGCAATAATGCTTTAAGCACTGGACTGAGGCTAAAGAAAACAAATTAAATAATAAACAAAGAAACAACTCAAACTGTTGTTGTTATTTTGGCCTTACTTATTCCCTTATTACCAGGAGTCACAACTTTAGGCTCTTGCCAACTCTGTTCGACTGGTACTCAACAGTTTAAAGTGTCAATGTTATCATTCTAATCGTTACCCATAATGCATGGTTTGATTTAGCTTGGTTTAAGCTACTTTACCGGTATACACCTATAGTCATATTGGAGATGTACCGCTTTCATTGATGGAGGAAGATCCACTTTCTTGAACTTGAAAGTTCTTGGTCTGTCTAGGACTGGGACATATACAGTGACAAGCTTCTTAATGAAAAGTCGGTCACTATAACAGCTCAGGTCACAGACACCCACAAAGATTTAGTCTAGTAATTATGAAATATTACTGCAATTTTGGCATGTTGACTCCCTATGTCAAGGGTTTGAGGTGATATAAGAACAAGTAGATCTAGAATTGTTACCGTTTTGTCTGTCGTCTTTCTAATGGTGGTTTCATCTGCGGTTCAATAGTCTCGAAATTGACAACAAAGTCTCGACCACCATTCGGCGTCTTCTCAATAGGTGTAGGCGTGTCGCCTTCAAACGAGTCTCTGGAAGATTGATCAAACAAGTCAAAAGTTAAACCTGAGGAATTTGACAATTCTGCATATGAATAGTGTCTGGTCAGTGAGATTACTATGATTTAAGATTAACACAACCAATCTAACAGACGGTGACATAAGTAATGTTGTACAACATCTAGACCCTATACCCTACCCATTTTCACCAAGTGGCAACTGACATCAAAACCAAGAGGTCATCTACTCATCTTAACCAATGTTCTTGCCAAGTTTACTTAGTGTGGCATTAGGCAATCTGTGGCTACCATTCGAACACCATAATCAGATTTAAGATCTTGAAGGCATCCCACTGAAGGTCACTGTGACATTGGCCTTTGCTCAGCTGATCCTTAAAATTATACACAAATCATGTGTTAAGGATTTGGGGCACATGCCTTCTCTAGATATCAACTGAAAAACAACAATCATGTTCAAGGTCTCTGCGACCTTGAGTAGAGATTATGTGCCACTGGTACCAAAACGATCACCTTGGGGTCGTACTGTCATTATAACCATACCTATACAGGCTCTTGCTTTCATTATGAGGACGAAAATTATGCTCTCGTCCTCATAATGATTCATGTTGATCCATTGACTGAGAGCAATAGAGAAAGTTTCTACCTGTTTTGGTTCAATTTAACTACCATAGAGTTTATCATCAGTTAACAACACTTTAGCCATCAAGCAACTGTAATGTTGTTTCCTGCTATGTTATTGCTCGCTGTTTATTACAAAGTAGAGTCAACACTGTCTTCTCTGTTTATTACATAGTAGAGTCAACAATATCTTCTCTGTTTATTACATAGTAGAGTCAACACTGTCTTCTCTGTTTATTACATAGTAGAGTCAACACTGTTTGTACTGTTTATTACATAGTATTGTCAACACTGTCTGTTCTGTTTATTACACAGTAGAGTCAACACTGACTTCTAGGACAAATACCATTCATTGTTTTTTCATAACATGCACATGAGTTACATGAAAACATTTCCAACATAGAAAAAATAATTATGCTGTTTCAAAACTTTGGCAAATTTACAATTCTGTTCATATGTGTAAGAGAAAATGTCAGAAAACAATGTAGCAGCTGATGTCTTGTAATATTCATCAAATCATAACTATTTAGCAAATGTTTCTGCAAGTGCTTTACTTTTAAGTCATTTATATATAATTGAAAAAGGTTGTTCATTCTTCATACTTGTTTGTTATTTTTTGCATGATTAATTTTAGGGTCACCAAAACAGGGCGACCTATGATACTGTAGTGCATATAAGCACTTCCAACAGCCTTGCTGTTGGGTTAACCCTTTAGCGACATGGTTGAGTGTCAGCCTACTGATCTGAAGGTCCTGGGTTCAAATCCCCATTAGGGACAGGATATTTTTCTCCCCTCAGATTTACTTTAATGGTGTCAGAAGTAAACGGAAGCCTGGTGTGGCTGTTCTGAGATGGGCTTGGGCCCAGAAAAAAGTAAAGGGGGAGGAGTGTAGCACATATAGGCACTTCCAACAGCCTTGCTGTTGGGTTAACTCTTTAGCGACATGGTTGAGTGTCAGCCTACTGATCTGAAGGTCCAGAGTTCGAATCCCTGTTAGGGACAGGATTATTTTCTCCTCTCAGATTTACTTTAATAAACATTCAACCAGACCTTATAAATACAGCAAATTCAAAAAGTAAGAATACTTACTTAAAAGCAACATCTTTAACCACAAATATGCCTGAAAAATGTTAATTTCTGGACAATTACTTGCGATTTCTGTCAAATATTGTCATATGAAATGTCTGCTTTGAAATTTCATACCCGAATATAAAAAAACCCATCCGAACAGGAATGATTGTTCTACACGACTTGATTGCATCTGACCAGACGATCTTAAGGCCAGTTCATGCTGCATTTTTGATCAAATGAGTTTAATATTTATATTTTTTTTGCAAAAAAAACATGTTTATTTTAACTGTTAGGTGATTTAAAAATTAGAGGCGTCCTGAATCCCTGGTCTTAGATTTCAAGCAGAATTTCACTTAAACTTGCAACTGGACTGCGCTCAAATCCTACCAAGATTTAGGATGTGGATTCAGACAGTGTCTAGTTACTACTAAACGAAAAGCCACGACCGACCGAAATCAGTTTCTGCAATTTAGCAATTTTTAAAAAAAATCACCTGTGCAAACTTCGCAGGGGTGGGTCCAACTCTTCATCCAAGGCACTTTCTACGTCGCTGTCGTCGTCGGAAGTCGAACGACATACTTCGTCGACCGAATCATTGTCTACAGACCTTTCATCGTCATCAAAGGCAGGATTTACGTGCCCCGAAAATCGCCCCGACTTTCGTTGTTCACTATTGAATCGTGTGATTAACTTCGCACTGCCGCCTGAGAAGTATCGGCCTGGTGGTTTTTGTTCAGGCTCCTGTCAATTAAAAATAAAAAATAGGTCACATTTTCAATAAAAATAACTAAAATAATGAATTCCCATGATGTATATTATAATCACAACGATTGAAAAAATAATAAATTAATGGTTGGTTCTAGGGCTATGTTTCCCCTTAAGTTTGTTGGGTCTATGATCCAATTCAACAATCAGATTAAATAGAATCAACCGTATAACAATACGAGAAATATCAATTATCAGCAGCGTCCCTTTTAGATTACATATTTTGTGTCAATCAAGTTACTTATTTCTGGCATTTTTGTATCCCCGAGACGTCGCATTTGACAAGGCGTATGTAGCCTAACGACAACGCGATAATTTACAATTTTATCATAACGGCACGCCACTTTGTCCTGAATGCCATACTATGATGTTAAAGGTGGTATTGCCAATATCAAATATAATTAACAAACATATCACCTATCTGGGTGTAACTAGGTCATAATTTCTGCATAAACTCCTGCTTTAATCCAAACAACGACGAGTTTAAACACTATCTCAATTTGTAGATATCACCTATCGTGAAATAACTCGCTCTAGATGTTCACTCTTTTCAAAACTATAAATAAACACGATTGTGGTAAAAATAGGTAATGGCATCTGAGCTGATAACCCGGATGATCATAAAAATGGGATCTCAAAAGAAGGAGTAAGTTTTCTAAGTTTAAAAATAGCTAACTCTGCAGCATGGCTAGGAAAGGAAATACATTTTTGTAATGACAAGTTTGGTGTTATGCTGTACTTTTCACCATGACGCAGGGCGGAAACAAACATTATTCCGCGATATCTTTTGTGTTGCTATAATTTATTTTGGTTTGGATGACAGACAGAAGAAAATATGTCCCAAACTTTCGGATACCATCTTAAAAGACGTCTTACCTATTCAACTTTACACCACTTCTGTAACCGACTTTTGGATCTTCAAACTGCATGTTTCTCTATTTTCTTAAAATTGATTCGTTTTTAAATCGAAAGGACATAAAACGAAATGTTTACCATTGCGCATTTAAACAGATTTTTCAAAGCATTTATGTGAGAGTTGTTTTCAAAGTACTTATCGTGAGATGTGCTTTCAAAGTACTTATCGTGAGATGTGCTTTCAAAGTACTTATCGTGAGATGTGCTTTCAAAGTACTTATCGTGAGATGTGCTTTCAAAGTACTTATCGTGAGATGTGCTTTCAAAGTACTTATCGTGTGATTTGCTTGTCCTTGGATTGTCGTCGACAACAACAAACAACAGTACACTCTTTATATATATATTTATAGGTTATTATACATTTTACTGTACAATACGGGAATATATTTGGACTCGTACACAGCTTGAAAAGTCATATTGGACGAGCCGAAGGCGAGTCCAATATGACTTTTCAAGCTGTGTACGAGTCCAAATATATTCCCGTATTGTACAGTAAAATGTATAATAACCTTTTTATTATATATCTTTCGTTTACTTTGAAATATACATCAACGTCACCACCAAAACCACCACCACTACCAACATTATCAATAAAAGCTGTCATTTTTTTAGAAGAAAAGGTATTAATTCATGAATGGTTTTTGTGTATACATACATTAGTTGTTTTTGTATTGGACTGATACAACGAATATTTTTTGAAATTATTTATTTATTTATTTTCTGAAAGTGCAAGAAAATAACAGTTGACATTGTCTTAACAAATTATACATTATAACAACTTAGATTTATCATTAATATCTGTTGAATAAACATCATAAAAATAAAACAGTAAATCCAAAATATATCACATTGACACCTCTATCTCAATTATCACATCGACAATACTACATGTATCACAAAAACATAATTATTAAACTGTAAAATAGAAAAATATCACATTTACACCCGTATCTGTTTTACAAGTATCACATCTAAAATACATTTTTTTAACAGTAAATCAGAAAAATGTCACATAGACAATCTAAATAATCACAACACTATAAAAAACTTTTTCATATGCATGTAACTCTAAACTTGGAAAAAAATCACATCAAGACCCTATTTCAATTATCACATTGACAATACTATCACAAAAACACAACCCAATTCTGCCAATAGTCATTTAAATACATGAACCTCAAGAACATGTACTTGTCAATATGTAAACTAGCTTACTGAGAATTAATGTTAATGTTAAACACAAAACTGCCCCCACTGATCTGGGCCCCAGACAGCATTGCAGTGCCAAGACCAAATGCTTTATGACTCAGACTATTGCTTGAGGACAGTTGAATTTGCGGACACTCAATTTCTGCTTGTTGCGGCAGCTTATGCGGCTGCTCGATTACTTCAATGGACTTGAGTATTTCTTCCATTTCATGGCTTGGAATTTCGGGAAATTCCACATTTTCCTTGTTTTCAGAGGCCTCCCCATCGCATGCTGTCAGAGTTTCTGACATTTTTTTCATTGTTTTATTTGGCACACAACAGTAAGAGTTCAAACTTTGCACATTTTTGTGCCCTGTGATTTGAATTATGTCTGTATTTTCAAAATTGGCTTCTTTCAGTCTTTTGACAGTTGTCTTTCGTCCTGAATGATTGGTCTTTCTGCCAGGTAAATTGGCCTGGCGAGCCATGTCTTTCATTATATTCCCCAGGCTGTGCTCGCCTAAAGGCTGGCATTTGAACCAGGTCTGTAACGGCTGGTCACCCTTGTTCCAGGACTGGCAAGCTTGGAGGTAAAAGGGCGTGTCTGGGTGACACATGGCAACTGGCCGCCTGAAAAGGACAGGATGAACTGCTTATATGATTTTAATTGCTTTTATCTTTAGTGCCTTTTTATGATTTTTTAGAATAAATAAATCAAAATACAGTGTATGTTCACTTTTCTTTTATAAGTGTAATTTGTTTCAATATATTTATGCAGCAATTATTTCACAAAATCCTCAAAATGTATACTAGATGCGCATTTTAAAAGCAATGTAATTTTGTTTAATATAAAATAGCAATACTTATCAAATTTGATATCATTATTACAAATGATACTGTATGATTAAATCTTAAAGAAATTTGAAATACTACAACTTTTTTGCCATTGATATGTTCATGTAAAATACTCATCATGATGTGATCTTGAAATTAAAAATTTATGTAATAACTTATCTGCTAACTAAATATTATTAACACATACCTGTGCGTATACTCCAAAAGCAGATTTACAGGACATGTTTCAGGCTTGTCTTTTGTTTCATAAAGACGGGGATTGATGGTTCTCATGTCTGATGGGTTTTTCCGGGTTTTCGTATCTCGTTCTTCAAACATCATATACCTGTAAAGCATAAAATGCATTCATTTATAAATTGTGTGATTTTCTTTACAAAGAACAGACATCATAAGTAAACAAACACATTTTAAATGGTACCTACAATATTTACTCAAGTTATTTTATCAAAATTTTACCTTGAGTTAAACTTCATTTCAATTTATAAGCAACAAAGATGGTTAAGCATATAGTTAATTTAAAGACAAAAAAAGAAATCCATTGAGACAGCTTGTCTTTTGCTATTTGTATTTTGAACTTAAAAAAAATAAAATAAAATAAGGTCCAAAACAACAAAAGCTATAATTAGACTTTAAAGGTATCAATTAAATACCTTGTTCCATCAACTTCTTCTCGAATGGTAATGTCCCCCCACCGAAGTTTCCTGTGCTCATCTCTCCCTCGAAGTCCGAAGAAGTTATTTCTCCACCACACGGCTCTCGTCAATGCATATGGCTCATGCGTTCCCATGATTCCAAGGTCCCACAATTTCTGTGAACAAAGAGTCAGCATCACTGTTTGCATTTAAAATTTAAAAAAAAAAATAATGGTAAGGTAGAAAAGAGTGTCAAATATCTTGTTTCGGCTCAGGTTTACACTGATTTATTACTTATATTAGATAATGTACCGACCTTTGATTGTTTAACGTTCACTTATGAAGTTTAGTCATTCAGTTTAAACAATTGTTAATATGGTAAGACAAATTTAATCTCGATCAATTACAACTTACTAAAGCCTCCCACATTTCATCCGCCAAAAAACAAAATATAAAAATGAATAGATATTACTTTGGTAGCTAAAATAGTTTGATATCACATAACTGGTCAAATTTGTGAACATTCATTATACCTTTTCTTCCTCAGCTGTCACCTCTTCCGCTCTATTAGGCTTCCTTCCCTTTCCATCCTTTTTCAGTTGTTTGCCCTTGGCACTTAGCACCTCTCGACTGGATTTAAACTCATCCCCCCGGCAAACACTATATCCATATGATTTTTCACATAAATATCTGTCAATGCTGTTCTTAATAGAAATTAAAGTTTCTGGTTCGTATTCGTCCCCGTTTCTCTTCCTCACTCTCAAATAAAAACTTTTCAAGAAAGAGTTCAATTGTGCAGGGGGAATTTCTTCTAAGATGCGCGATTCAGAAGGCAGTGTAGCAGCCAACCATCGAATAAATATTCCTACATCTGATTTTGTTTTGTTTACAGTGTTTTTAGCCTTTTGTCCGTCGATAAAATTAGAGATTTCTTCGTCTGTCAACATTTTGACTTCTGTCAAAATAAAACAACGCTTCCCGGTCAGCTAGACGCTTTACAAGCAGTTTTAAACATATGGAATCAGACTACAGTTATTTGCCCTTGGTTGACCACAATAAGGAAGTGTTTACATAGTAAATAGTGCATGTGTTGAAAGTCGGATATAAATAAGTTGATGAATGAAAGAGATGGCAACATGGACATTTTTCAACAGAGTGGACCTTGATAAGCTGGTAAATGAAATCATTGATGAAGACTTTATGTCAATTTGTCTATTTTCAGTGATTGTGTTCATGGCCAAATTCACGTGGTTCCGGCGGATTGCAGCCGAATGGTGCATGGTTGTACTTTGACTGGAAATTATGGGATCGGAAGCAGCTTGACCCCCAACTTTCTGCAGCTAGAATTTCTTCTCTTGGATGATACTACTGACAGCAAGTGACTCTGATTTGATTGGAGAGTTACCAACATGACCAGTGTCCACAATGTCTATATAGAACATATAGTAAAAATAACTGTGGTCTGAGGCCATATACTAACAAGCGTCTTTATGCACGCATGGTTCCCGGTCTTTAATTCGTTAGTGATTGAAATCGGAAACCAGACTAACATCGTTTAGTGCACATGTACCCAACCGTCCAATATGAAATTAATATATATTTTTTTGATCCAATACGGGAATATATTGGACGATCACGTGGTACAAATGCAGATTGTCGATTGGTTAGATTTATTAGATATATAATAAATATATATATTATTTTAAAAATATCAATAGCGTGGATACAAATGTAAATAATCATAATAGTGAAGAACAACACTCTAATATTAGTTATGATAGTTTTGACCATGACGATAACGACAGTATTTTAAATTGTGAAATTAGTACTGATGAAATAGAAAGTGCAATTAAGAAACTTAAAAATGGCAAAGCCTGTGGTGATGATAATATTGCTTATGAGTATCTAAAGTCTTCTGCTGATTGTATGATGAATGTTTACTATATATTGTTTAATATGGTTTTTAAATCTGGTATTATTCCTGATGGTTGGACCATTGGTATTATAAACCCTATATATAAAAACAAAGGAAACGTATCTGATCCGGCAAATTACCGACCAATTACGTAATATTGAGTTGCTTTGGCAAGCTTTTCACTTCAATACTTAACAAAAGACTGTTAAAATATGTTGAAAACTATGACATCATAAGTAAATATCAAACCGGGTTCAGACCCACGTTTTCTACAGTAGACAACATGTGTGTTCTTAAAATGCTTATAGATTATTTGTACAGCTCAAAGAAGAAGTTGTTTTGTGCATGTATAGATTAAAAAGCTGCATTTGATACTATAAATAGACATATGCTCTGGATGAAACTTGAACATTACTGTATAAGAGGTATTTTTTTAATCTTCTTAAAAGCTGTGTTAGAATAGATAATACTTGTACTGATTACTTCCCCTGATGTATAGGGGTAAGGCAGGGGGAGAGTTTATCTCCCTTGCTATTTTCATTCTTTGTCAATGATTTGCATGAATACTTTAGTCAGAGCAATTTAGTACATGGGTCTGTACTTGAGAAACACAGTAATGATGATAGAATGATAGAATTTCTCAAGCTGTTTGTTCTCCTATATGCTGATGATACAATCATTGTAGCTGAAAGTGCTCATGACTTGCAAAATGCTCTTAATATTTATGAACATTATTGTACGGTTAATAAACTAACAATTAATACATGTAAAACAAAAATTATTATATTTAGCAAAGGTAGATTGCCTAACTATGATTTTTACATTTGCAATGACCCCATTGATGTTGTATCTGGATATAAATATCTAGGTTTAGTTTTTGCTAAAAGCGGCTCGTTTTTCAGAGCTAAGGAACACATTGCAAAACAGGCAACAAAGGCCATGTATAGTCTTTTAAAAAAATCAAGAGATCTATGCTTATCCATAGAATTACAAATTGATTTATTTAATAAAATGGTTAAGCCAATATTGATGTATGGATGTGAAATATGGGGTTATGGTAATAACAATGTGTTAGAAAAAGTACAGTTAAAATTTTTGAAACATATACTCAATGTTAAAAGTAGTACCCCAAATTGTATAGTCTATGGACAGACTGGTGTAAAGCCGCTACAGACTGATATCGACACAAGAATGATAAGTTTCTGGTCTAAACTAATACAACCAGTATGTAACAAAATTACTGTTATAGTGTATAATATTATCCTTAGCAGATTTATGTATAATAATATAACAAATGAAAGTGACTTTCAATGGTTTAAACACATTAAAAATATACTAGTTAAATGCGTCCAAACAGATTCATCAGCTTGGTTTGACTAAATCTATGTAAGTTATTTTGTCACAAGCACAAAACTGAGGTAGGAATAAGTTTTGTGCTTGTGACAAAATAACTTACATAGATTTAGTTAAATGTGGTATGATAAATGTATGGGAGCATCACGACTTCCTAAATCATGCTTGGCTTAAAAATCTGTAAATACGAAGCTATCTGACCTTTTTATAAATGATTGGTTTAGCACTTTGGAAATATCTAGAAAATGTTGTTGTCATAAGTTATTTAAAGACAAGTTTGGATTTGAAGATTACCTTACTTAAATTCCACGCAATTTTCTAAAATATGTCATTATGTTTAGAACAAGAAATAACGAATTTCCAGTAGAAACAGGAAGTTGGAACAATGTAACTGCAGAAAATAGAATTTGTGATCTTTGTACTAAAGGAGCTATTGGAGATGAATTTCATTACCTTTTAGAATGTGATTTCTTTGCAGAAAATAGAAGAAAAATGTTAGATATAAACCTCTTTTTGTCTCCAAATGTACTAAAATTCAAAAATGTAATGAACCTTTTACCATGCAATGTTAAGTTTACTAAATTTTGTAAATTTGTTAAAGAAATAATTGTCAAATTTAGATGAAGATGACGATGTTATGTTCTCCTCCACACATATTATCTTTTCTTTATGACATTGTCATTATATCTTATTGTATTGCAATGCCTCTTTCTTTTATTTCTTATATTCTATATTTATTGTGCTCATTTTGTCATGTTCATTGACATAAGTTTCGAAATAAAAAAAGAAAATAGTTAAAAAAAGGACTAGTAGCAAACATGATAAGTACTTGATAATATATATATTATCAAGTTCTTATCATATATACAAATAGGATCTAGTGATATGAGATTTTTTTTGCAGTTATTCATTGTCATTCAACAAAGTTTTTTTTTATAGCGTAAACTTTATAAATCGCAAGTATAACCAACTGTGACCATGTCAATTTAACAGGGATATGCAGTCAACTAGCGTTATGAGCACCGCGGAATGTATGTAGGAACATTGAATACTATTTATGTTTTTTTGTGTATATGTATATTCTGGTAAAAGCACGATACTATTAATAGAATGGCTTCATTGAAGGTATGTTTTCACCAGACGTGTCCAATTCCGATAGCACAAAACCAATTTAATTTGTTCAGTGGCGGTATTAATATGAGTATACCAATCGGAACACCCCGGATAATTCACGAATCATCTCTCGGATGTATGTAGGTAGTCGGATCATCTCGGCCATTTCCCTAAATGGAACTTCTTTTTTGACAGACGTCAAAACAAAGATGGCAGCTCGGATGACAAGTTACTACAGTACGATGCCTGTAAAATTTCAATTTGTGGCTGCTTCAAATTCAAATCAATTAAGTTTAATTTACCCAGTGCAGCAAACACACAACTGTCAAACGACGCCATTGTTTATGTTTTGTGCGAACTACATTTTAGGCATATGCTTCCGACTTCCGGCGAACAAAACGATAGTGAAAGTGATTTCTGTAAGTATCATTGCACCAGATACATCCGAGGGATGATCGTCCCGAGGACGGATTTACCCGAGGTGTTCCGATTGATGAGTATACATATCACCGCAAAGGCCCATGGAGGAAGCAATGGTATAATCACAGATAGATAGCTATTTTCTGGAATCTTCGCCCATGAGCTTTATTAAAATTCTGGAAAAATCAGAGTACTTCTTATATGTACTGCTCGGATTTTTCTAAAATTTCGACAAAGTCCTTTAGTCGAAAATTCAAAAAGTAATTATTCTGTGGTTATTGTAAATTGATTGTTGATTAAAAGACCATACTGTAGCACATTGTCAACTTTATTAAGACATGATTATGCGTCAACATTTGTTTTTAAACATTAATAGAAAAAAACAACATCATATGCCGCCTATCAAATATTTGCGAACGTTTATTTTTGGGATATCTTGTGTAGGACAGACAGGGTAAACGTTATCATTTTAATTCAGTTTTGGTTAATATGCCAGTGGCCTTCAGTAAATAAAAAAATAACAGACATTATATATACATAAAATTTTAAAGTATCGAGCAAAGCCGCTCGCGACAAAAAAAAAGTTAACTTCCGGCTAACGCGTTTGTGTCAACATTTTGGCCATTTTCCGTGTTTAAATGAATCGAAAATATAGACTTATTTATGGCGCCTAGTAAGATCTTGATGACGAGGTTAATTTCTAAAATGTATAAGTAGGCTACGTTGCTAGAAAACTTAAAACTTCACAACCTTTTTTCTGTCGTTCCTTGATTAACAGATGCCTACTTAAGATGGACCCTTATATCATGATGTTGCATGAAAAATGTTTGATTATAAAATATCTAAATTGTATAAATAATTTTATAAAATGTTAACATTAAACTAGAATTTACAAGTCAATGACAACTCACTACAATTTCTTCATAAAGCTCGTCTTCGTCCGACATGGTTTTTGTTGTTGTTTATTGGCTCCGATGCTACTGTCGTTATTTCTTTAAGCTCTTCGGAAGAAGATTTAGATATTGTTGTTTTGTTGTTGATGATGTTGTCGTTGCCAAAATGGCCTACATAAGTATTGCGGTGTTGATAAATTGGTAGATAACAGAAAGTTGTTATAAAAGTTTAAAACTACCATATTCTTATATCGACCTTTCTGTAGAAATATATATTTTTTGTAAGTAACAGACCCCGTAAAATTGACTCAATGTAAAAGCAGAAAAGATTGAAGCTATCATTTATTTACATATAAGAGTCCACTGTTGCGTGAAAATGATTTTTCGAGCACATAATACACGTCCGTATATTGCACATTATAAAGTCCACATCAAACTGATCAAACACACGTGGCACAGTAATACACAAATCCACATCCTCCACTCGTCAACAGGAGAAATACCCTTCAAGCTTTCCTCAGTCGTCTGGAAATGACTTTTGTTTATTTTAAAGATGAACAACACACAATGACCAACAAAACGCACCAAGCGTCTTTAAGCAAGCGCAATACAAGTCCATGAGATTATTTGAACAAAACTTAACGACCACAAACTTGCAACCTACAGAAATTTAAACAGTTGATATAAATAATGTTACTATAAAAACATTCTTCCATAGTAAGTGAACTCTAACAACGATAAGTATGCCTTTGATTCTTCAATAACCATTGTTTTTCAATAATTTAAGCACATGGGTATCCAATTTAGGTTCCTCGGGTAATTCTGTCATTTTTCGGAATGCACTTAACTTGTTATAACACTTCTGTGAGAATGTCCCAACAGTATCGGAGTTAGTTTCATGTTATGTTTCATGTATAAGTTTCATGAAGCAATCTGGATTGAATACTGAGGAATAAAATTCACAATTCACATGACCCATACGTACGCCATTCACGACCTAATGTGATATGGCAAGTACACGTCCCAAAAATAGACAGGGGCAAAGTTTCTTTTTGTTTGATAATTATCTCAAGACTGAAGTATTGTTTCAAGATAAAACATGTGGGTAGTAAAAATGGTAGGTTTTGGTGTCACGCATGCCAGTCGATTGAAAACTCTCATGTGAGAACGCCTTTCCAGGTGACGGTACCTCATTGCTTTTATCTAGGTGTATCTAGGGTCTTTTTTTTAACAATGATAGCTTGACGACGTCACGTTCACGATTTTACTACACATTTTGTAATTACGTTTGTAGTCACGATTTTAACGGAAATATATAGCTGAATGTATTGTCGTTTTGGGCGATCTGTAAATGCGAGTAGACGGTTACAAAAAAGTACTTGATGTCAAGATTCTGACTTTCTTTACACTTGTTACGCAAAAAAGACCCACGTGGCGCATTTAAGTTTCAAGACAAGAAGCTTTTCAGTTAATCTCGTAGTGATGGCATTTCCACTCAGGGATGGATCCACCCCACCACAAAGGTGAAAAGTAGAGCTGCGAAAACTCTTAAATGTAAGCTTAAGAAATACTAACATGTAATGTAATTTTGTCCGTTGACGGCTTAGGTCGAAGTTAGGGTCCCTTACTGTGTGTATACAACAGTACTTACTGTGATAAAGTTGAATCAATCTTGATTCAGACACACACACACCCCTTTTTTCTAGCTCTGCCCCTGCTACCCCTATTCGTAATTTAAAGAATTCTGGTCCCAGTTAAGCATATGCTCATGAAGAACTGAACCATGCGATCTGCTCTTTATAGTTATTTTAATTACTACTTAGCCAACCAGTGTTCTTTTCAATACGGACGTGTTCACATGACGTAATTTCCGCATACGTTATTCGGGTCTGTAGTCTAGCTCAATTGGAACTCCTCGGGTAATTCCATCCTCGGGGCAATCATTCCTTGGATGTATCTGGTGCAATTATACTTTCTCAAATCACGATTGTTTTGTTCGCCAGAAGTCGGAAGAAAAATATGCCTAAAATGTAGTTCGCACAAAACATGAACAATGGCATCGTTTGACATCTGAATGTCTGCTGCGGTAGGTAAATTAAACTTAAATGATTTAAAATTGAAGCCGCCACAAATTGAAGTTTTACAGGCTTCATACTGATGTGGGCCGTCATCCGAGCTTCCATTTTTGTTTTGACGTCTGTCACAAAAGCAGTCCCATTTATTGAAACGGCCGAGGTGATCCGACTACCTACATACATCCGAGAGATGTTTCGTGAATTATCCGAGGTGTTCCGATTGTATTCTAGGTGCCTGGACTATAAATGGCTGGGCATAGGCGAAAACACTGGCAACGCTTCTGACATTAACAACAAAAAGACACCCCTTTAAAGTAAAACATGTTCTCATAGATTATAATAATCAGATGTAATATTTTAATCATTTATGTTACTCTTTGTATTCTAATTCCGTTGTATGTTATATATACATATATTCATACATTCATATTTTTATGTTTATACATTCGGAAATAATTTACAGAAGTCAATTACATTGTCCAACCTGGTTAACAAACCATACCAAAGCATAATGGCCACCTCGCAATAGTTATCTTACATCGGGTTGTTTTATCTATCAGGAAGTATTGGCCTACAAGTTTGTTTTATCTTATCTGTGATTGCAAAATCAAAGGGTATTATCACAATGTTTAGTGGACATGATTTTATAATACATGCTGTTATCTTTCTGGCATGAAGTTGTGAACTTAAATTTCAGTTTCTTGAAAATCATGTAAAGCATTGTAAATCATGTAACAAAAACAGCAGTATGGGTGTGAAGTACCACAAAGTTTACTACATCGAGTTAACAGAAAGGCGTGGCCGCAATGCAAATTTAATGGGACCAAAATGCTTCCAAAGAGTTTCAATGTTCATAAACAGTTCGTATTTCATCCATTCTTAAGGCGTCGCAGGAATCGTATTTAGACTGCTTGTACCGCACTACTCAAATACAAAATGTAGCAAAGCGCTGAAATAATTGCGTGAAACGTATTCTAGCGATTCCTTTCACTTTTTTCACTCTGTGGTGTGCAATACTTATTGATTACTATAGAGTTTCACTAGAGCGTTCGAGTGAAACGTTTTAGAAAAAAAAATACCCGGCAATTGCATAGTCAAGTAAATATCCGGCAATTGGATAGTCAGGTAAATACCCGGCAATTGGATAGTCAAGTAAATACCCGGCAATTGGATAGTCAAGTAAATACTCTGCAATTGCGAAGTCAACAGACCATTTCATAGTCAAGTAAATACCCAGCAATTGGAAAATAAAGTAAATACCCGGCAATTTGATAGTTAAATGAATACCCGGCAATTGCATAGTGAAGTAAATACCAGGCATTTGTATAGTCAAATAAATACTCGATAATTGCGGGGTAAAGTTAGTACCAGATATTTGCATAGTCAATCAAGTACAAGACAACTGCATAGTCAAATAAATGTTACTGGAAAAGAAAATTTATAGCAAAACGACATAAATTGTAGAGGTTTAAGCTTGTCGTTAGAATGGATCATATATGAACAGTATTTCCTTTGTGGGTAAACTCATACATCGTCAAATTTGAATTCAAATGACAAGGATGTCTGACATCATAATCTTAATAATAAAGTATATATAGTTGTGATTTTTTTATAATTACTGGTACTGTAGATAATATGCACTCGAACAGCCGAACGTGCATACATGTGACTTTAGGACAGAAAGAGGGACACTTAACCGTTCACACAGATGCTATACTGGCGCCATTCATAAACGTTGTTCCTTGAGCTAGCTTTTTTCCCGGCAAACCTCGACCATTTTTCGTTCGAAAAAACTGTACAAGATGTTATATGTAAATGAACCTACCAAGCCGGTGTAAATATTCGACAATCTGTCCTCCTCCATGTCGGATGTCCTCGGAACTGAGCTACCCATGGTGGCCATGTTGGAACTTGGTCCTGCCAGGCTCCACGGACTCTCGTATCTTCCTCCTTCATTGTTATCAGGTGCATTGTCCAAGGTCACGTGGACAAAAGGAGATCTGTCATTGGCTGGTATGTCCATTTTACTGCTGGGTTGAAACTTATACTTGTTCGCCCTCTTCATGGTTCAAAGCTAAGAAATGGTTCCACTGGAAGGAGACACAATGACTGGACTTTATGATATGATAATGGATCAAGTCTAAAAATTAAATCATTGGCACTGTGGGATAGCTACATGTTTGAATATAAATAAGCAAAATGGTGATTGTTTGCGTCTGAACTGAAGCGCGGCGACTTTATGGAATGCGTTAAAAATTGGGGAATGTGCTGTTGTGCGGTATCCGGCCAAGTCTGTTAAGAAGAAATGGCCGAGGTATTGCGAGTGATTTTAGGGGTTACAGATTTGTACTACTTCAACTTCTTACCACGTATATAACGTACTGATTTTGACTACTTCGAGCGATGTGGCTTAAGCAGTTTTTATTTTCACATGTTAGCAGTTCTATAGAAGAGTTTTAAGATGTTATTCGTTCAATATTTTTAAGATGAGTTTCTTAAATTATTATTTGCGTTATTAAATGATTTTTTGACAAATTTAAACAATATGCAGTACAAATGCTCCAGAATATTGTTGCGTCCATGTAAAGGCCAATTGTTCGATTATATTTTCAGCTCACTTTAAGCCAAAGCACTAATCAGATGTCCGGCGTTGTCGTTTGTCGGATAATGTATTGTCTTTTTTTAAAACATATATTGGACGCTCTTCGATGCTTTGCTTCAATGATATTCTTGTTGTTAAAATGGTTCAAGTTAAATATATGGCTACACGGGATCTGGCGAGCGAAATGGCTGATGTTGGTTAACATAACACTAGTCTCAAAAATGATTTAATCGGAAATTGATGCAGGCAAAATGGTGGATCTTTGTTTACATTTCTCAGGTCTAAAATCGTAACACCGGAACTGAAAGAAAGCAAAAACTAGATTTTATTTGTTAACTCAACTTAAAAAGTATTGCATAAAAAGCTGGGTGCAATTTAAATGGTCTATACGTTGGTAAATTGTAATAATAATAGTAACAACGAACTTGTGAGATATATATATCTTTATTTTCTCCTTTAACAGAAGATAGCAGAATGGCGTAGTTTTATTTACAAGGCTCGAGTCTAGGAAATGCTTTCTCTGGAGGTTGAATAAAACAAATAGCGAATTAGTCTAAGTATTACGAAGCTAGAAGAAAGCAAAAATGTAGATGTTTGTTACAAGGTATTAGTAAAAAAATACCTGAGCACAAAGTACGAAAAATATCGGAGTGTTGTTTACATGCCATTAGTCTAAGTATACCAAACCTAAAAGAAATCATAGTGGCGTAGTTTACATAGCTTTACGCCAAGCAATGGTAACTTACACGGGGACGGTAGGAAAGCAAGTTTGTGATTTTTTACATAGCTTAGATCTAAGCACTGGTTACATCGGGACGATTAGAAACCAAAATATAGTGGACCCGTTTACATGACATAGGTCTATATAATGGGCACATCGGGACGGTAGGAAATGAAATAGCGGAGTAGTTTACATAGCTTATGCCTAAGTAATGGTTACATCGGAACGGTTAGAAAAAACCCACATTGGATCCGTTTACATGACATAGGTTTAAGCAATAGTCACATCGGGGCGGTAGGAAATAAAATAGTGGAATTGTTTACATAGCTTAGGTCTAAGAAATGGTTACATCGGGTGGGCAAGAAATAAAATAGCGGATTCGTTTACATGGCTTTTGCCTAAGTTATGGTTACATCGGGTAAGAAATACAAAAGCGGTTTTGTTTACGTGGCTTAGGGAATAAGTAATGGTTACATGGGGGACGGTAAGAAAGCATACAAGTGAATTTGATTGGTAAAGTTTACATGTCTAAATTCTAAGCAATGAAAAAATTAATTCCGGAAACAAGCGAAAAAGTTGAATTTTGTTACAAACAAGACGTTTAGAATGGAGATTTTGAAAGTGTAAGAAGATTTAATGATAATGTTTTCGTACAAATTTGGTTAAAATGGCACATTTCCACAGCTTAATATTTTCTCATATTTTACTTTGAATATGTTTTATTGAATATTTTTAAACATATTTCACAAAAGATATATTTTCTAAAATATAAAATTTAATATTGTATTGTTAAAGTATATACGTTTTTGTTGGTTTTATTGTTGTTGTAATTGTAGTTATTGTTGTGGAGTTGTTGTGTTTGCTGCGGCAGCTATGTTGTGTAAATGTGGATATTTAATGTTAGTATTGTTGATGTTTGCAAAAAATGGACTTATTCTGTGTTTATCTGTGGGCGGAGTTATCATGTTCATTGTGAAAACAAACAAACAAACAAACAAACAAAAACTTTTATTAAAAGTGTCTTTATTAGGAAGTGTTGCATTTTAGTTAGTATGTCTTTGTTTATTCAATATTTTCAAGATCATATTATGTATATCTACATAAAATTTAATATTTAATTGATTAAATATTTTTTCTAGAAAAAATAATATACATTTGTGCGTTTGTCAGTATTTACGTACAGTTTATTCATAAAGTTTTTAAGTTTTATACAATTATATAAGTTTATAAGATTACAATCGCGGGTCACTTTTTATATCAGCATCGCATAGAAATAGTATAAGACAATTTATTTGAAGTAAAGAAAAATTGTAAGTTTTTGTACTATTTAATAAGTCCAATAGTCAAACCCATTGCACTGTCAAATTAGATGTTCATTGTTTTTTGGACCAGGTTTTTTCCCTATGAACTCTCTCAATACCACAATAAAGGAATGTCAAGTTTATCAACTTGTTGACTTAATTCACAAAGTATTTATATTTATAAATCTGAAATACAACGAAAGATGGTCTTTAAAATAAATGAAAATATATTTTCACACACGTATACTTACCAAAATAGCAATGTTATAACGTCGCCGTAAGGTTTTTAACCTTTATGCACTATAGTTAATCTACGTCACATTGCCACATGGTCACATGGTTTATTATTGTTTTAATAAATTGAACTCACAACTTATTTCTATTTAACCATCTTGTCAATACACTTCACATATGTCATTACAGTGATATTCACATAAGAAATTGTGGCATTGCTAATGGTCTGTTTAGTTTAACACTGTGTCAATTGTAAGTAAGGACGCAATTAAGTCCAAAAACGTATAAAACATCAGAGATAACTGTGTGTAATAATTGAAACATAAAACATTATTACAGTTTAACATCACAGAGAATTGCGAAGTGTTTGGTGTTCATGTCCTTGTCTTGTGCTTAAATGCCGCTCGCAGACTACCCCATCTTATATATACAACTCAGCCCAGCTAAAGGCTATTTAAGGTCACAGTCGTATATCATTCGGAATCAAATATGATAGCAGACGTACACGACAATAACATGAACCCAAGTTAAGAATCAAATGCTTTAAATTTCACACCAAGTTGTCTTCACTTCCTAGCAAATTTAAGATAAGACATGTACGAATCTCAGCACGACGTTGCTAGGGTAAAACCGGAAGTTCAACCATAGGTATATTTGCATTTTGATTATATTGGAAATATATGTATATATGCATATGTAAGCACAGGAGTCTGTACTATAAATTATACCCTGTTTAGTCTACAGTACTGATTGATTGATATTTAAAGATATTATATGAGCTGATAACATTTGGTTGTATCTTATACAGCGATAAGAGAGACAAACAAATGGCTGTATGTTTTATAGCATTTTGAAGGGGTTAGCAGTCAAAACAAATATACATCCCAGAATTTCCTAAAACAAGCACAAGTAGAATACATTGAATTGTCTGAAAGAATTTAATATTGTCGTTATCATCAAACACTTACAGTATTTTAATCGCTTCATTTCATGACCTTCAGATTTGCACCGGAGCAACACAATCTTTTGAAGAGAATCTTATCACATGAGTAGGAAGCAGCGATAAATATTTTCCAATATTCATTTCGATTTAAAAGATTACGCTTTTTGTGTCTTCAAAAAGGAGTTGCTTAAACCAAATGCCATTTCATATGTCCTTCCTAAATTAGGACTTTTTAATGATTTTTAATAGTTTTTATGATCAAAACGCACACAAGAATGGTCGAATTCTGGAAGAATCTGGTGTTTTTTGCAATTCTAAAACAGATACACACACAAAACACACACGCAAACACACACAAAATACACAGAAGATCAACCCAAAACAACAAGAACTTTTCAACAGCATTTTCAGTTAGAACATAATTTGTTTCCTGTATATCATTTTTAAAAAGTAATAAAATGAACTTTGTATTAAAAAAATAAAGAATTTCCATTATATCAACTACGATATAGTTTTGATTGACTTGTGAGGAAATGATCAGCCAAATGACGAATGATTGGCCATATAATGAAAGGGCTGGCCAGGCCATATAATGAAAGGGCTAGCCAAACCATATAATGAAAGGGCTGGCCAGGCCATATAATGAAAGGACTGGCCAAGTGATAAATCGATTGGCCATGTAATAAAAGGATTGGCCGCGTAACCAATAGATTGGCCACGTAATGGAAGGATTTGCCTAGTAACAAATCGCTTGGCCGCGTAATGAAAGGATTGGCCGCGTAACAAATAGATTGGCCACGTAATGGAAGGATTTGCCTAGTAACAAATCGCTTGGCCGCGTAATGAAAGGATTGGCCGCGTAACAAATAGATTGACCACGTAATGAAAGAATTGACCGCGTAACAAATCGATTGGCCACATAATGAAAGGACTGACCGCGTAAAAAAACGATTGGCAACGTAATGAAAGGACTGGCCGCGTAAAAAATCGATTGGCCACAAACTGGAAGGATTGGCCGCGTAAAAAATCGATTGGCCACATACTGAAAGGATTGGCCGCGTAAAAAATCGATTGGCCACATACTGAAAGGATTGGCCGCGTAAAAAATCGATTGGCCACATACTGAAAGGACTGGCCGCGTAAAAAATCGATTGGCCACATACTGAAAGGATTGGCCGCGTAAAAAATCGATTGGCCACATACTGAAAGGATTGACCGCGTCAAAATTCGATTGGCCAGATTGGTAATGTATTAAAAGGCCGTGTAACAAACCGATTGACCATGTAATTAAAGAATTGGTTCTGTTAAAAATCGTTATTCGTGGTAGTGCAGTAGAGAACATAGGTTACGGCCACCGACCCGAAGGTGGTCTCCGACAGTTTGAAGAAAAATTTCTTTCTCAAATAACCAAATAAATCATTGTTGTATGAAGAGGACCTTAAAATTCTATTCATTGATGTCCTATATATATGTGAACAGTCAAGAAAACATCGCCACTCGTCATTACCAACAGGTATTTCCTATCCGAGCCACGCTGCATAGATAGCTATTTTAAATTTGGAAAACCACGTGACCACTTTCTTTTGAGATTACGTTATACAGTCATCCGGGTAATCTGCTCTGACGTCGATGTTTTTTTTTTTATCAGATACCACTATCGAGTTTGATTCCTTTATACAGTTGGAAAGAATACACATTCAGAGTGATTTTCTTTCGCGATAAGTTCCGTCTAACAATTCAGTTAGTTTTCAAAATCGTATTTATGAAGACTACAGTATGAGTTGAAATAACATTTATGCCTAAATTTCCCACAGCAGTATTTCGATATTGTTATATGTACCTGACGTAGGCAAACTGTCGGATACCACCTTTAAAACACATGTAGATATAACTTTGTTGACTTGAGTCTGTATTAAAAGTCGTAGACGCCGTAAACTTGTTTAGTTAAACATATATCCTAGTGTTATCTACATTCGACATTTAAACCATACTTGTCATCGGCAATTCTGAAAATATCTAAAACTATATAATGATAAACTATTTCAATAACAATCTGTAGCTTTTATCAATTAAACGAAATATCTCTTTAAACTAGAGAAACACTGAGATAGAGTTTTGAAAGCACACTACCGCAGAATTCAGGAAAAAGCCGTATTGTGGTGACGTGACGATAATAACAGTGTGAAATAAGGGGACAAATGCAACAACATTTTAAGAACATCTTAAGAACATGAGATATAAATAATATAATCATGTGTTTAAGGTTTAATTATTTCGCAGATTTAAAAAGGGTCTTTGCTTTTTGTTTTTGTTTGATTTTTGTTCATTTTCGTTTGTGTCTTTTTGTTTTTAAAGGTTATTTAACTTCGTGTCATCACATATTCATAAAATAACAAAATTGACATGCTCTCTATTTTCACGGCAGCAGCTAAATAAGTACTGATGCTTGAATTTAACATTTTCTGACGATTAAAGAAGACAAACGTGTCAATGATTCTTATATTAGGGTCAATATACACAATATTATAAATATACACAATAATACAAACAAATTCTACAATGTGCCAATATAATTGGTATAAAACAACCAGTGTAATAAGTAGGTTATATTTATTTCATGTATAAACATTAACAAAAAGTTAATTGCAGTTACGCAAGGTATATCTTTTCTTCATTACATGTTTTACATTGCGGTGTGTTCACAACTAAATCTAGTCTTTGGCCATAGTTCTTTAAATAAATGAACAGTGTGCTATTATATTCATAGAGCCAGGTTTTATGAAGATATGAAAACTAAGTATATTCTCCGCATGTTACCAAAGTTCTTTAATCTTTTGACATGTTTATTTATTTTAAACGCAAACAGTGAACTTCCAAAACGAGGGAACAACTATTGTAGGTATAACGATACTAAAGGACAATTAAGCTACAGCTATTTCACCTCTTCACCAAATCTCTTCACTATATCTTAGGGGAAAACATTAGTTTTCATACAAACCATACATACATACTTCTGATTCCTAATCAGATTTAGAAAAGTATTCTCAACACACAACCTCACATTAAAAATCTTGGACTAAATCAACATGTCTCTTGCATTGAATATCATTTCGACCGATTAACATCTGTTGTCCGCAAGGCAGTATTATATAAATAAAAAGTTCCTCAAGTTATTTTGATATGACCTTCTAATCACGTCATTTAAACGTTCTACTTTCCAAAAGTTATCGCCGCCCTAGTGCCCTGTATGATAATCAAGCCAACTGTGCACTGCTTCCAGATTACCACGTGACTTTGTTCACCGTTTCTTTTGTCTTGATTCATTCTTGATAGTATAACACAATACTCGTAAAACTACTGTCTAGATCTACATAAATTACAAAAGGGTTCACTGAACGCGTTTAACAAAGTCTTTTACCCTTTATGCAAATGTTAATTGCGCGATTTTGTGATTTAAAAAAGGATAACGCCTACTTAATTAGATAAAAGTGTAAATCCGAATTCGCAAACCCTCACCTGGAGCTGTCTGAAAGTTGCATGTCTCATAAAAGCACAAACAAGCTTGCAGATTATGCACTTTTTGCTGCTGTCCCAATCCATATGCCTTGATTGTTTTTGGTTTGTTATTTTGTTATATCATACCGAAACAATAATGATCATACTGGCCTGGCGACGTACAGCTGATTATTGGTGGAGGAAGACCCCAGATATATGTCTGGTAGAACCACCGGCGCACTGCAGGTCATTTGTAAAACCTCGACACATGAAAGTTCACACACCGACCGGAACTCGAACTAATAGCTCTGAGGGGCTGATGAGGTAATGCAATAGCTTAAACTGTATAACCGTTTAAATAAATGTTGCATTGCAAGGATACCTAAGTATGTATGTTTTATTGACAGGCGGCTTACAATAAAAAGTTGGAACAACTACGTAGAGTTATAATTATACGGATATGGAATACCAGTTTTGCTATATTTTATTTATTCATATTTTTCAATAAATCAATAATGATGATGATAGGCGTGATTAGTCACTTTGGTTTGCAAAACCTTTCATGAGGCAATATATCACAATACAATCACATGTCAAATCACAACCACTGATAAGAAAATACAAATCCACGGTTATTGCTTGAGATAAGGTGGCAATAAGAAAATACACAACTTCATATAAGCCCTATCTTTTATCTTGAGTTCTGTTTAATCAAGGCCTTTTTTGACAACGGCACTTTCCGTCTGAGTAAAGAATGCTGTATTTTAAATTAAGTTGTAGACCATGAGAATCAATCTTATATATTAGGAGTAAAATCACCTTTCCAGTACCCGTCCGGCCTCTCATAAAAATGTACTCAAGTAGGGTAAGACATTAACAATAAACATCAGGTCCCACATAAAAATGTACTCAAGTAAATTAAGACATGAGCAGGAAACATCAGATCCCACATAAAAATTACTCAAGTAAGGTAAAACATGAACAGGAAACATCAGGTCCCTCATAAAAAATTACTCCAGTAAGGTAAGACATTAACAGGAAACATCAGGTCCAACATAAAAATGTACTCAAGTAAGGTAAGACTTGAACAAGAAACACCAGGTCCCACATAAAATGTACTCAAGTAAGCTAAGACATGAACAGGAAACATCAGGTCCACATAAAAATCTACCCATGTACAGTAAGACATGAACAGGAAACATCGGGTCCCACATAGATATTTACTCAAGTAAAGTAAGACATTAACAAGAAACATCATGTCCCACATAAAAATGTACTCAAGTAAAGTAAGACATTAACAGGAAACACCATGTCCCACATAAAAATGTACTCAAGTAAAGTAAGACATTAACAAGAAACATCATGTCCCACATAAAAATGTACTCAAGTAAAGTTAGACATTAACAGGAAACACCATGTCCAACATAAAAATGTACTCAAGTAAAGTTAGACATTAACAAGAAACACCAGGTCCCACATAAAAATGTACTCAAGTAAAGTTAGACATTAACAGGAAACATCAGGTCCCACATAAAAATGTACTCAAGTAAAGTTAGACATTAACAGGAAACATCATGTCCCACATAAAAATGTACTCAAGTAAAGTAAGACATTAACAAGAAACATCATGTCCCACATAAAAATGTACTCAAGTAAAGTTAGACATTAACAGGAAACACCAGGTCCCACATAAAAATGTACTCAAGTAAAGTTAGACATTAACAAGAAACATCATGTCCAACATAAAAATGTACTCAAGTAAAGTTAGACATTAACAAGAAACATCATGTCCCACATAAAAATGTACTCAAGTAAAGTAAGAAATTAACAAGAAACATCATGTCCAACATAAAAATGTACTCAAGTAAAGTTAGACATTAACAAGAAACACCAGGTCCCACATAAAAATGTACTCAAGTAAAGTTAGACATTAACAGGAAACATCAGGTCCCACATAAAAATGTACTCAAGTAAAGTTAGACATTAACAGGAAACATCAGGTCCCACATAAAAATGTACTCAAGTAAAGTAAGACATTAACAGGAAACACCATGTCCCACATAAAAACGTACTCAAGTAAAGTTAGACATTAACAAGAAACACCAGGTCCCACATAAAAACGTACTCAAGTAAAGTTAGACATTAACAGGAAACATCAGGTCCCACATAAAAATGTACTCAAGTAAAGTTAGACATTAACAAGAAACACCAGGTCCCACATAAAAATGTACTCAAGTAAAGTTAGACATTAACAGGAAACATCAGGTCCCACATAAAAATGTACTCAAGTAAAGTTAGACATTAACAGGAAACATCAGGTCCCACATAAAAATGTACTCAAGTAAAGTAAGACATTAACAAGAAACATCATGTCCCACATAAAAATGTACTCAAGTAAAGTAAGACATTAACAGGAAACACCATGTCCCACATAAAAACGTACTCAAGTAAAGTTAGACATTAACAAGAAACACCAGGTCCCACATAAAAACGTACTCAAGTAAAGTTAGACATTAACAGGAAACATCAGGTCCCACATAAAAATGTACTCAAGTAAAGTTAGACATTAACAAGAAACACCAGGTCCCACATAAAAACGTACTCAAGTAAAGTAAGACATTAACAGGAAACATCAGATCCAACATAAAAAATTACTCAAGTATGATCAGTCATGAACAGGAAACATCAGGTCCCACATAAAAATGTGCTTAAGTAAGCTAAGACATTAACAGGAAACATCAGGTCCAACATAAAAATGTACTCAAGTAAGCTAAGACATTAACAGAAAACATCAGGTCCCTCATAAAATGTACTCAAGTAAGATAAGACATTAACAGGAAACATCAGGTCCAACATAAAAATGTACTCAAGTAAGGTAAGACATTAACAGGAAACATCAGGTCCAAAATAAAAAATGTACTCAAGTAAGGTAAGACATGAACAGGAAACATCAGGTCCAATATAAAAATGTACTCAAGTAAGGTAAGACATGAACAGGAAACATCAGGTCCAAAATAAAAATGTACTCAAGTAAGGTAAGACATGAACAGGAAACATCAGGTCCAATATAAAAATGTACATAAGTAAGGTAAGACATGGGCAGGAAACATCAGGTCCAAAATAAAAATGTACTCAAGTAAGGTAAGACATGAACAGGAAACATCAGGTCCAATATAAAAATGTACATAAGTAAGGTAAGACATGGGCAGGAAACATCAGGTCCAAAATAAAAATGTACTCATGTACGCTAAGACATGAACAGGAAGAAACAAGTTTTCCATAGATCTACTAAACGTGTAATAGTCTAAATATAAAATTGTATCATTAAATATGAGTCAAAGATAGTTTTATCGTTTTACTTCTCTAAGCTTGCCAATGGCCTTATATGTTTTTAGCCAATCGTATGATCCATTCAATTTTTCGGAGATTTCAACTCATAATTTTAAAATTATTTTAGTCCTATTTTCTATGCCTTCGTAGAAAAATTATACTTCTTATTTACTCACTCTTAAATCTATAATTGTTGGGTTTGGGAAAAATGTCCTGTACCTCAGTGACATTTAAGAGAAAACAAAAACATAGCAAGTTTTATTATAATTCTTCTATGCGGGATGGAATTGCTATCGCATCTATTCAAGACAGTTTATGTATGTCAGTCAGAACCACACCTGTGGAAAGTTATGAATAGGTGTTATGTTTTTAAAATAGACCAGTTAGAAAATATGTTTCAGTAAAAATGTAGGTATAACTATCGTCTTGTTATAAATGCCATAAACTGTAAGTATTGGACGTTCAAACAACGTGATATAAAAACGCCCAAACAATTGTACACATTTGTAATGTGGCAGCATCTTATGCCATTATGGGCCAATTTTGGTTTTACTACAACAAGTCGAAAGATTTAGATTGAACTAGTTCGAACCAGGCAAATAATTGCCTCAAAAGGCATTTTGTTTATTTTAATGCTGACTTTTATAATGAGAATATTTTTGAAAGAAAAATCTTCTACAATCCGTGCTGTTATGACCCTTTCATAAACAGACGGAAGTGCGGAAATTATATATAGCAAATCTACATTTACAAATTTAATCTAATACTAAAGTATTTTGAAAACGATTACAATCGTGTTTATAAATAAATCTTGACTAAAATCAAATATGGACCAATGATGGACTAATTAAGGACCAATTATGAACTGCCAGAATTCATGTGACTGCTGAATATTGTACCATTTTACCTTATGGTCAATTTATTTCTTGTTAATAGATCACTTTAAACTAATGAAATAGCAAAGCAAAGCATGCTGAACCTTAAGTCTTAATCAGTATCTGTTTGCTTTTGTATTTCGATATACTGCAATTTATTTTTGCCCTTTTTATTCTCTCGTCGACTTTAATATTAACAAATGCAAACAATGGAAATAAAATTGTTACTGTCTGTAAACAAGTTAAAATAGAACTCATTTCAACATTCTTAAAAGTTCGAGCGGTGTTTAATACTTTGTATTGGTAGTGCTAACCACGTGATCGTTAAAATTATAGATACAATTGAATTTACCTTTTTGGTAAAAACAAACAAACGTATTTTTGTATTTTCTCTTCTTCCATTACTTGATAATTGATTCTAGACGAGTGACCGATTGTTCGTGCACACCCCTAGTTGACACGAGAAATATTATTAAGTAGTGTAATGTCAGTAATCAACATAATTTGCTCTAATTGTCTTTATTATTTTGGTTTGTAATAGAGATTTTCCCAAACTGTTTTAAGTAATTAAAAGAAGGCTAATTAAATAAAATAGCGAAATAGAAGAAGAAGGACAAAACTGTTACTTACCGTCGCCATGTTGATGGAAGATTCGTCTCTATTGAAAATCAATTGAAATGCTTGAAGTAAGTTGTTTTCAAGTTGAATGTTTTCCACCAAAGCTGTTCTTAATGTTATTATTTGAACGACAATCTTATGTTTTATAAGTTACATGTACGCCGACTGTGTATTGTTTAAATGTGTGTTGATAACAACTTGTCTTTCTAACAGATAACATCGCATTGATCAGCCTGGGGTCGGACCGCTCTCTTATCTTTCTCACACACTGGCTTCTGAATTTCTTGCATGACGAAGGTGGAGCGCATACCATAATTCACGCTTTACATGACACAAATGACTCCGTCTTTTTGTCACATAGCCACCTTTAAAGACCCAAATCATATTATTTCGAAGACCCTGAGATACCAAAAACTCATAAAAAGTAGAAAATCGTCGACTTAGCAAACATCTGTAATTTAAAGGTGCTATCCAACAGTTTGGGCGCTTTTTCTAATTTTCTTTTTAAAAAATACGTCATTGTTATCTGAAAAGGTCCTGCAAGTTGCTCTTCATTGATGCCCTAGATCTGTGTGAACAGCGAAACACAACTCACCATTGTAAGATGTCGGATATCACCTTTAATAGGTCTTTCATTCACTTTATGACTGAAGGGATATCTTAACCTCAATCATAGGCACGATTTTACTGTTTCTTGCATGAGATACAATAAGGTTCTATGTCCAAATAAATATTGTACGTCCGATGAACATGTCAGCCTCAAGGGATCGAAGACCTTTTGTATGACAAAAAAGGGATCCGACAACTTGTCTTAAGACAAGGCGTCAGATTGCTGCGCTCTTTACTGTTTGGTTTGTACATTAAATGAGCCATTTTTCTCAAATGAGGGTGTGTATTAGACGAGACATTTTTCAGGTTTGGGTTTATATTAAATGAGACATGCCTTTCATGTTGGGGCTTATACTAGATGAGGCATGCCTTTCATGTTAGGGCTTATACTAGATGAGACATGCCTTTCATGTTGGGGCTAATACTAGATGAGACATGCCTTTTATGTTGGGGCTAATACTAGATGAGACATGCCTTTTATGTTGGGGCTAATACTAGATGAGACATGCCTTTCATGTTGGGGCTAATACTAGATGAGCCATGCCTTTCATGTTGGGGCTAATACTAGATGAGACATGCCTTTCATGTTTGGGCTTATACTAGATAAGACATGCCTTTCATGTTGGGGCTTATACTAGATGAGACATGCCTTTCATGTTGGGGCTAATACTAGATGAGACATGCCTTTCATGTTAGGGCTTATACTAGATGAGACATGCCTTTCATGTTGGGGCTAATACTAGATGAGACATGCCTTTTATGTTGGGGCTAATACTAGATGAGACATGCCTTTTATGTTGGGGCTAATACTAGATGAGACATGCCTTTCATGTTGGGGCTAATACTAGATGAGCCATGCCTTTCATGTTGGGGCTAATACTAGATGAGACATGCCTTTCATGTTTGGGCTTATACTAGATAAGACATGCCTTTCATGTTGGGGCTAATACTAGATGAGACATGCCTTTCATGTTGGGGCTAATACTAGATGAGACATGCCTTTCATGTTGGGGCTAATACTAGATGAGACATGCCTTTCATGTTGGGGCTAATACTAGATGAGACATGCCTTTTATGTTGGGGCTAATACTAGATGAGACATGCCTTTTATGTTGGGGCTAATACTAGATGAGACATGCCTTTTATGTTGGGGCTTATACTAGATGAGACATGCCTTTCATGTTTGGGCTTATACTAGATGAGACATGCCTTTCAGGTTAGGGCTTATACTAGATGAGACATGCCTTTTATGTTGGGGCTAATTCTAGATGAGACATGCTTTTCATGTTGGGGCTTATACTAGATGAGACATGCCTTTCATGTTGGGGCTAATACTAGATGAGACATGCCTTTCATGTTGGGGCTAATACTAGATGAGACATGCCTTTCATGTTGGGGCTTATACTAGATAAGACATGCCTTTCATGTTGGGGCTAATACTAGATGAGACATGCCTTTCATGTTGGGGCTAATACTAGATGAGACATGCCTTTCATGTTGGGGCTTATACTAGATAAGACATGCCTTTCATGTTGGGGCTAATACTAGATGAGACATGCCTTTCATGTTGGGGCTTATACTAGATAAGACATGCCTTTCATGTTTGGGCTTATACTAGATGAGACATGCCTTTCGGGTTGGGGCTTATACTAGATGAGACATGCCTTTCATGTTGGGGCTTATACTAGATGAGACATGCCTTCCATGTTGGGGCTTATACTAGATGAGACATGCCTTTCATGTTGGAGCTTATACTAGATGAGACATGCCTTTTAGGTTGGGGCTAATACTAGATGAGACATGCTTTTCAGGTTGGGACTAATTCTAGATGAGACATGCTTTTCATGTTGGAGCTTATACTAGATGAGACATGCCTTTCATGTTTGGGCTTATACTAGAGGAGACATGCCTTTCAGGTTGGGGCTAATACTAGATGAGACATGCCCTTCATGTTGGGGCTTATACTAGATGAGACATGCCTTTCATGCTGGAGCTTATACTAGATGAGACATGCCTTTCATGTTGGGGCTTATACTAGATGAGACATGCCTTTCATGTTGGGGCTTATACTAGATGAGACATGCCTTTCATGTTGGGGATTATATAAGATGAGACATGCTTTTCATGTTGGGGCTTATACTAGATGAGACATGCCTTTCATGTTGGGGCTTATATATGATGAGACATGCCTTTCATGTTGGGGCCTTATATATGATGAGACATGCCTTTCATGTCGGGGCTTATACTAGACGACACATGCCTTTCATGTTGGGGCTTATACTAGATCAAACATGCCTTTCATGTTTGGGCTTATATTAGATGAGACATGCCTTTCATGTTTGGGCTTATACTAGATGAGACATGCCTTTCAGGTTAGGGCTTATACTAGATGAGACATGCCTTTTATGTTGGGGCTAATTCTAGATGAGACATGCTTTTCATGTTGGGGCTTATACTAGATGAGACATGCCTTTCATGTTGGGGCTAATACTAGATGAGACATGCCTTTCATGTTGGGGCTAATACTAGATGAGACATGCCTTTCATGTTGGGGCTTATACTAGATAAGACATGCCTTTCATGTTGGGGCTAATACTAGATGAGACATGCCTTTCATGTTGGGGCTAATACTAGATGAGACATGCCTTTCATGTTTGGGCTTATACTAGATAAGACATGCCTTTCATGTTGGGGCTAATACTAGATGAGACATGCCTTTCATGTTGGGGCTTATACTAGATAAGACATGCCTTTCATGTTTGGGCTTATACTAGATGAGACATGCCTTTCGGGTTGGGGCTTATACTAGATGAGACATGCCTTTCATGTTGGGGCTTATACTAGATGAGATATGCCTTCCATGTTGCGGCTTATACTAGATGAGACATGCTTTTCAGGTTGGGGCTAATACTAGATGAGACATGCCTTTCATGTTGGGGCTTATACTAGATGAGACATGCCTTCCATGTTGGGGCTTATACTAGATGAGACATGCTTTTCAGGTTGGGGCTAATACTAGATGAGACATGCCTTTCATGTTGGAGCTTATACTAGATGAGACATGCCTTTTAGGTTGGGGCTAATACTAGATGAGACATGCTTTTCAGGTTGGGACTAATTCTAGATGAGACATGCTTTTCATGTTGGAGCTTATACTAGATGAGACATGCCTTTCATGTTTGGGCTTATACTAGAGGAGACATGCCTTTCAGGTTGGGGCTAATACTAGATGAGACATGCCCTTCATGTTGGGGCTTATACTAGATGAGACATGCCTTTCATGTTGGAGCTTATACTAGATGAGACATGCCTTTCATGTTGGGGCTTATACTAGATGAGACATGCCTTTCATGTTGGGGCTTATACTAGATGAGACATGCCTTTCATGTTGGGGATTATATAAGATGAGACATGCTTTTCATGTTGGGGCTTATACTAGATGAGACATGCCTTTCATGTTGGGGCTTATATATGATGAGACATGCCTTTCATGTTGGGGCCTTATATATGATGAGACATGCCTTTCATGTTTGGGCTTATACTAGACGACACATGCCTTTCATGTTGGGGCTTATACTAGATCAAACATGCCTTTCATGTTTGGGCTTATATTAGATGAGACATGCCTTTCATGTTGGGGCTTATATATGATGAGACATGCCTTTCATGTTGGGGCTTATACTAGATCAAACATGCCTTTCATGTTGGGGCTTATACTAGATCAAACATGCCTTTCATGTTGAGGCTTATACTAGATCAAACATGCCTTTCAGGTTGGGGCTTATACTAGATCAAACATGCCTTTCAGGTTGGGGCTTATGTATGATGAGAAATGCCCCCACCTAAAAGGTAGGTCTCATCTAATACCAGCCCCATCCTGAAAGGCATGTCTCATCTAATACAAATCCTGACCTGAATAGCATTTCTCATCTAATACAAGCTCCAACCTGAAACAGACCAGATACCAAAAATGCATCGGGGCAGCATAAAGTGACTTTGACATCCACTCCTCGGGAGTAATAAAGTGAATTATTCGGTCTCTGAGAAAAGTAAGTGTTTAAGATACATAGCGAGATGCACGCTCCTGGGGAAATGTCATGGCTATTGCCCCCTCTGGAAATGGTCTTGGAGAATCTTTCTCCAAAAGTGGCTTGAGTACTTTGTTGATGTTTTTTCTCCTTTGTACATTGATCGATGATTCAAATCTCCATCGTTGCGCAAATAGACACAGCAGCCCATGAAGTCGCTGGCAAAGGTATCGCATTTGAGAAAATTAAGTTTGTCAGATCAGGTTGGAGCTTATGTTGAATGAGACATGCCTTCCAGGCTGGGGCTTATATGGGATGAAGCATGTCTTTCAGGTTGTGGCCTATAGCCTTAATTAGATGAGGCACGCCTTTCAGATTGGGACTTACATTAGATAAGGCATGCCTTCAAGGTTAAATTTTATATTTAATGAGACGTGCCTTCCAGGCTGGGGCTTATATGGGATGAAGCATGTCTTTCAGGTTGTGGCCTATAGCCTTAATTAGAGGAGGCACGCCTTTCAGATTGGGACTTACATTAGATAAGGCATGCCTTCAAGGTTAAATTTTATATTTAATGAGACGTGCCTTCCAGGCTGGGGCTTATATTTGATGAGACCTACCTTTCATGTTGGGACTTACATTAGATGAGACCAGTCTTTCGTGTTTCGGATTGTTAGTCAGACCCGATCATGTCGATATTGCTATTAACAACACAATAATGTTGGAGCTAAACTAATACTACTTGGGATGTTTGTAGCCAAGCTTACGGCCAATGCCATTTTGGGAGAATGATACTCATATGAATACAATTTTCAGTTTACTATTTTCTATGTACCGCCATTTACTTACAAAAGGACTAAACGATAACTGTCTAAGTTAACTTATTCAATCCATGTTAGCATCGTCGCGGATGAGAACTTAGTTGTTATTACTTATATAATTTAGCTGAAGTGCAAATGCGTAAACAAAAATAGGCCTTTTCCATTCTCAACAGCTGCAGCAAAGGGAATATGGACAATTTTAGACATCAAACTTCCGTATTTCAACCCTGAACTTTTTATGCGAAATCGTTTTATCCAAAAATCGAGACTAAATTCTCGCCTTCATGGTGATATACCTTTCACATGCTGTCCGTGGCTTTTATATATTTCTCGAAATTATTAATCAGGTTCCATCATTATTATGATCAAGTAGATACCGCACAAAAATACCTACCTGTTTTAAGGTATAATTTCTAACTAGAGTGTTGTTTAGAAAATGCTCTCAAAGAAAGTACGTGTCAAAGACGTTTATTTATTGTAGGTCTTTAAACGCGCCAAAACAGTGAGAACGTTTCTTCGTTATCAGTGAATAACTTGCATGTGCAAACATGGGGGAATTTTGACAGAGGTATTGGTCTGATAAGCCATGCAATGAGGAAGTGATTGGGGCCATATTAGAAATGAGTAAAACTTTCGGTTGGCTAATATTTTAAAAATGTTATATTTTGGGAGGGACCGTCCTCTTTATAACGTGTCATTCTTTGACAAGGAAGAATCCAACGTTTGATAAGATAACATGCTGGGTGATCATTTCCTCAGTAAGAATTGATTGAGTCAAAACACAATTTATCCGTGCTTTTTATGTAAATGTCTAAGGCGAAAAACAAGTTTTGTTTAGTGGGTCATTTTCATAAAAAAATCAGTAAAAGCTCCGTAAATAAACAAATATATCCAGCTATGTGAAAGGCTAGTTTTTTGTAATTCTTATAAAAATGCTATTTCAGAAGTATGAAACACAACTTTTCAATAATATCGTTTGGCAAAGATTTTATGGTAAAGAAGTTTAATGCGGTCAACAACAACAAAAAGAGAATGGACCATTAAAAAATCACTCAGTTTTTCAGCCTAAATCGTCATTAATGCTGTTTGCTGTTGCTCGGATATATAAAATTACATGTAATTATAATTTGCTTAAAATTATTCACACTTACCAAGTAGTCTTGAATTAATGTGTGATTTGGTTTTAACTTAGAAACTGCTTCCTTTCAAATAGCCAGACCAGGTTAATTATAAGATGTTTATATTGGCTCTTATTTTATCCGTTGCCGAGGAAGAACTTTACAGTTTACCGTTACCGGAATGAATTATTTGGTTGCCCCAATGGTCGTGATGGCCTAGTTCGTGTTACCAGACATATACCGGTTACTTGTCTATATGATGCATGTTCTTAATCAAGACAAGGAAGTGTTCTGAAAAAAAAAGAGTTTAAAGCCTACTGGCTGCAAAGAAGGGCTGCCAGCAATAAAATTAAAGCTCAAGTGGTATAAAAGCATTTTAAATGGTATTGTTCTCTGGGTGTTTTTTGATTTACTGGCTTTGGATTTATTGTTTGTGTACATAGGGACTGGAGAAATGTACGCTCAGATGAGCGTTCATGAAATCCTCGCTTGATCTGATTTGTTCATTTTGTGTGTTTTCATGGCGTGATTTTCTCTGTGTGTTTAATAAAGATACAAGATATATGAATCAGTGGACTAGAAACTGATTTTACAATAAGCAATATCATCCTAAAATTTAACACACATACTTATTTATAAGTACAGTGCGATGGTTAAGTTGCCGTAATAAATCGATTGTCAGTCATTCCTCGAAAAACTGTTCGACTTCTTCCTGCAAATTTATAAATAAATAACTAAATCACAAGTCGCTGTACTCCTCATTTTTGTGTGAAATAGATAAAATGAAAGAAAATTTAATTTTCACCTCAATAAAAAATCTACTGGTGAGATGGGGGTTAAATCCAGCGTCTTCAGGTTTGAAAGTCCAGTGTCCGAAATACTCGGATAGACGCAAGACAAAATAATCGACGCCTGCCGTTTCTTAATAGTTATGGTTTAATCTTTGTCAATCGGTTTTATCCAGCCAGTTTTGTTTAAAACAAATTTTTAAATGGGGTGTGGGTTTTCTTTTTTAGATTTTAAATGTGAAAAATATATGAAAACCACACGAAGACCCGCCTTATTTGGACGTTAAAAGTACATTGTTCCTAATGTTTCGCTGAAGACCAACACGGTGACAAACGTTCTCATTTCAATTTCTTTGTTTCAATTTGCAATTTAATCAACAACAGGCCTGGACCTCACAGCTTACCGACATTGCACTTTTTAAGACAATATTTATACAAAGCAAAATAAGACTTTTTATTTGTATTTTCTGAATTTTGTCATTTTGTGTCTCTTGTAACGAACAATATTAAAATGATGTTGTAAATTCAAAAAGTCTGTGCGCGGTTTTGTAAGTTTCATTTTTAAAGGAAGAAAAATATGAATCTGAGTTGAAAAATCGTAAAGCTGTTTCTTGAATTAGATTGTTGAATATTTTAATGAAGTCTAAATTTAGTAAATACATATCTTTACGGGACATCACTAATGTAGCCGGTTGATAGGAAGAGAGTGTGTAAGCGGCCCGGTTAGTTCAGTCGGTAGAACATTCGCCCTGTTGGTATAGGGTCCCGGGTTTGAGTAATAGACTAGCTGCACATTTCTATCCCTATGCTACAATAGCAACCAAAGTAAATGACCCGCGTTTGAATTGTTCTAGGTACTGGGCTTATAAAATACCACTCTAAAAATTGTCTTCCTTTAAAGGCGACGCATCATCTATTTATTCTTAATTCACCATACTATCAGCTTTAACGGGACTCTCGTTTTTTTTAATATATTTGTATATCAATAATTCTCCATGATTTACAATCTCTTTGACAGGAAGAAATAAAGTTTTGTTATGTTCTGTTCTCTTCTGTTCTAAAGCCGAATGTATTTTAACCATGCAGTCAAGTAGAGATAACAAATACTCAGCGTTGATTGGCTGACGATAACATTTACTTCCTGAATGCATGTAGCCCTGATAAATCAATAATATATGCACATTTCTGTTAGCGGAGCTTATCGAGTAATTTCGATTTGAAAAAGGTCGATGTGAAGGATTTTAAAATGTCTTATCGCTTTCGCCTCTCAGGCAATTCTGACTTTAAAGCCATTGATATAACGGTAACACAATAAGTATTTTATCTAAATTAACCCAATAAGCCTTAAATCTTTCAAAATATAACAAGGAGTATACGACCAAAAGTGCTAAAGCATACTTTGTACTTGCTGGTAACGATTATAGGCAAGCAAGATACACCAAGCTGTTACAACGTGTCTTCACTGAACACTGCTCTTGGCGTACAGAAGACATATTAATTTTGTTCACCGAATGTCGCCTTTTTCTGTAAGGATCACAGTACGACCTGCATTAAAAAAGGCGAGGGATTTAGCTGAGTCACTAAGCAAATAGTATGATAGATTGTACATGTATATGATAAGCGATTGTGTGTACAGAAAAACAGTCCAGGCCCAAATGTTGATGGATTTATAATGCAACTGACCCACCACCACCACTCTCTCGCGTGTGACATCATCCGAAACAACAACAAATTCTTAGTTAATTTCAATTATTGTGACAATTTTGCAATAATAAATAAATATCTATGTGAACTAATCCACAACTGTAAATGTCGCAACAACTTCTGGTGTATATCTTTAAACGTTTAGGCGTAAAATTCTTTGACTTGGTGGCAGCTATTAAAGTCTTCATTTTAAGTTATTGCTTAATGAGATACATTTTGTTAAAACAACCAATAATGGATTTAAACATTAAACCATTTTCCTCTGCAACTCTTACATTCTTGCATAGCATAAAGTACCTATTTACAAATATTAATGTATGACGTTTTCGCCTCGACCGTACATTGTTGTTTTTTTTAATGTCCATTGGAACTATGATTATTATACCTAAAGTCAATGTTATCATATTTTCTTATTGTATTGATATAACATAAGTTGATACTTTCAGTACAATACAAGATAGGTTTCTTTATACTATAAAGGTAGCTTTTGCCAAATCCGTTAGTGTTACAAGTCAGCCCTACAACCAATGGTTGATTTCGATACATCGATACCGCAGACGACTACCTATAAGTTCAAGATAGTCTTACAACTTGATCTACATTCATTACATGCAGTTTGTACTGTTTGTTTTAGATAAAAATATGTTTGATGGTATGGTTTAAACCCACACATATCTAAGCTTGATAACATTGCAAAGGATTGTTTCAAACCACACAGTCTACAATCTGAATCGTGATAACGAAAGCATGACGGGACTTGAGTCCATTTGAAGTATTTCAAGTAATTTAGTTAGTTCCGAGAACGGACGAAGCAAACTCGTTGAATTGATATATACCCCTATCTTCGAAAACATGTTTCTCTCTCTCTCTCTCTCTCTCTCTCTCTCTCTCTCTTTCCCAGTGGTTAAAAAGGGATCCCCCAGCGTTGCCTCATCTGCCTGTTGTATCTCTAAATCATTCACAGTAGTTAAAAAGGGGATCCAATTCTTGTCTTATTTGCTTGTTTTATTTTTAACCTTTCACAGTAGTTGAAAAGGGACCCCATTTTTGGCTTATCTGCCTGTTGTATCTCTGAACCTTTCCCAGTAGTTGAAAATTGGATTCCTATTTATATATCTGCATGTTTTATAACTAAAGCTTTACCAGTGGTTGAACAATGCCCCCCACCCCCTCCCCTTGTTGTCTTATTGGCCTGTTCTATCACCAAACCTTTAGTAATAGTTGAAAAGGGGACCCCTTTGTTGAATAATTTGCTTGTTAAATCACTAAACCTTTACCAGTAGTTCAAAACAGGATAATTTCCTTGTGGTCTTCATTTGCTTGTTGTACTCAAAACCTTTCCCGGTAGTTGAAAAGGGGGATCAAAATGTTCTCTTATTTGCCTGTTGTATCTTTAAGCTTTCCCAGTAGTTAAGAAGAGGGCCCCATTGTTGTCTTATTTGCCTGCTGTATTCTAAACCTTTCCCCGTAGTTAAAAGGGGGATTCCATGGTTGTCTTATTTGCCTGTTGTATTCTAAACCTTCCCCAGTAGTTAAGAAGGGGATTCCATGGTTGTCTTATTTGCCTGTTGTATTCTAAACCTTCCCCAGTAGTTAAGAAGGGGATTCCATGGTTGTCTTATTTGCCTGTTGTATTCTAAACCTTTCCCAGTAGTTGAAAAGGGGATTCCATGGTTGTCTTATTTGCCTGTTGTCTTCTAAACCTTTCCCAGTAATTGAAAAGGGGATCCCATTGTTGTCTTATTTGCCTGTTGTATTCTAAACCTTTCCCAATAGTTAAAAAGGGGATTACATGGTTGTCTTATTTGCCTGTTGTATTCTAAACCTTTACCAGTAGTTGAAAAGGGAATCCCATTGTTGTCTTATTTGACTGTTGTATTCTAAACCTTTCCCAGTAGTTGAAAAGGGCATCCCATTGTTGTCTTATTTGCCTGTTGTATTCTAAACCTTTCCCAGTAGTTGAAAAGGGCATCCCATTGTTGTCTTATTAGCCTGATGTATTCTAAACCTTCCCCAGTAGTTGAAAAGGGGATCCCATTGTTGTCTTATTTGCCTGATGTATACTAAACCTTTCCCAGTAGTTGAAAAGGGGATCCCATTGTTGTCTTATTTGCCTGTTGCATTCTAAACCTTTCCCAGTAGTTGAAAAGGGAATCCCATTGTTGTCTTATTTGCCTGTTATATTCTTAACCTTTCCCAGTAGTTGAAAAGGGGATCCCATTGTTGTCTTATTTGCCTGTTTTATTCTTAACCTTTCCCAGTAGTTGAAAAGGGGATCCCATTGTTGTCTTATTTGCCTGTTTTATTCTAAACCTTTCCCAGTAGTTGAAAAGGGGATCCCATTGTTGTCTTATTTGCCTGATGTATTCTAAACCTTTCCCAGTAGTTGAAAAGGGAATCCCATTGTTGTCTTATTTGCCTGTTTTATTCTTAACCTTTCCCAGTAGTTGAAAAGGGGATCCCATTGTTGTCTTATTTGCCTGTTTTATTCTTAACCTTTCCCAGTAGTTGAAAAGGGGATCCCATTGTTGTCTTATTTGCCTGATGTATTCTAAACCTTTCCCAGTAGTTGAAAAGGGGATCCCATTGTTGTCTTATTTGCCTGTTGTATTCTTAACCTTTCCCAGTAGTTGAAAAGGGGATCCCATTGTTGTCTTATTTGCCTGATGTATTCTAAACCTTTCCAGTAGTTGAAAAGGGGATCCCATTGTTGTCTTATTTGCCTGATGTATTCTAAACCTTTCCCAGTAGTTGAAAAGGGGATCCCATTGATGTCTTATTTGCCTGATGTATTCTAAACCTTTCCCAGTAGTTGAAAAGGGGATCCCATTGTTGTCTTATTTGCCTGATGTATTCTAAACCTTTCCCAGAAGTTGAAAAGGGGATCCCATTGTTGTCTTATTTGCCTGTTGTATTCTTAACCTTTCCCAGAAGTTGAAAAGGGGATCCCATTGTTGTCTTATTTGCCTGTTATATTCTTAACCTTTCCCAGAAGTTGAAAAGGGGATCCCATTGTTGTCTTATTTGCCTGATGTATTCTAAACCTTTCCCAGAAGTTGAAAAGGGGATCCCATTGTTGTCTTATTTGCCTGTTGTATTCTTAACCTTTCCCAGAAGTTGAAAAGGGGATCCCATTGTTGTCTTATTTGCCTGTTATATTCTTAACCTTTCCCAGTAGTTGAAAAGGGCATCCCATTGTTGTCTTATTTGCCTGTTATATTCTTAACCTTTCCCAGTAGTTGAAAAGGGATCCCATTGTTGTCTTATTTGCCTGATGTATTCTAAACCCTTTCCCAGTAGTTGATCTCTTGTTATCTTGTTTGTTGCACAGAGTAAATGTATTTGTAACGGGAAATGTATGATCTGTAAGTACCTGGGGAAAAGCTGTCTAGTATGGACAATGTTGACATAAGTAAAATTGTAATCAACTTAAGTTTATGTGATAAGAATGTAATGCTTGTAATAAAACAGTAAAGTATAGTTATATGCCTAAAAGAATGATTTTTTTTTATTTCTTGTTGCTAGTTTCACTTAAGACTGTTAACAGCTTTGGTCTGTTCAATAAGAAATAAATGTACTGTTCATTATCTGTTTAATGTCTTATGCTTGGTTTAAATTTTAAAGAAATGGGACATATATTTAATCTGGGTTTTTTTTATTAGCAATCAAGTTTTTTTTTGTGCACAATTTAACATACTATTATTAATAAGACTATTGGTTTTGGTCTATAACAGACAATAATGTCACAAGTAAATGATGTTTTATTTTATTTTGTTCCAATAACATAAACAAATACATATACTCTGAACCATTGTAAAAATAAATACATGCACAATAGTAAGTTTGAGTGGACGGGAATTGAAGAAATCACAGCTAACATCATGGAAGAAATTTAAAACACTGAAAATCACAGAAAAGGGGAAACAACTACGCTTTAAACAAATTGTTTCAATTACTGTTGATTATATAATACAACTTTTAAGCACTTCTGTGGAAATAAAAATTTCTAGTCATTTTTTTGTTTGAAAAGAAAAAGTCTTAAATGAATCACAAGAAATTAAGTTAGCTTATTTACACATTTATCTGCTTTTTATAAAAATCTTTGCTCATAATGTAACCTCACACAGTATTAAAACAATTTTTCAAAGTTTTTTCATAAAAATCACATTATGTATTCCAGAAAAATAAGAAAATGCTTGCAAAGCCATACGCTTTGTCATCCTCACACAAGTCTTTTTGGTAATTTGCAAACACGTTCTCACAAATCCATCAAAAGAAGTTGTTTGAACTCAGACGTAGTTGTTGAAAACACTGTCAATGCTGCTGTTGATGAAATCTAAAAATGACAGATCCTGAAAAAGAACAAAAAGCAAAATAACAGCATTGTTCCCTTAACAAATCAAAGTAATAAAATCTTTAAAAATAAGAAACATTAGTGGATAGACTCCCCTGAATAGTCCATAAATGCAAGTTGATTCTTTCATTCAGATAAGTTGATTTTGATGCTTGTACTCTTTGGAGTGTATGTTGACTTTTATGCCATTTCTGTGATACCTACATAATCAATCATCAACTAAAGACCTCCAATGCTTTGTTCAAAACATAAATCTCTATGTATTTCAATGGATTTAATGCTCAAATCTCATTAGGGTGGGGTTTGAGTAACATATATGGGAAAATGGTGTTTCCTGTTACATGTTATAAAGGATAATACAAACTGGAAGTCGAAAAAAATGGTCAAAACTTTTGAGTAACACTATAAAACATTTTTTAACTTTTAGGCATGTTTTTTAAAAAAATCTCAAGACTCAGAATGGTAGTATTTAATTGCAACATAATTCTAACCACTCAAACCCTTGCAAATGGTCTAGTTTGCCAGCTCAAACTTTGATAACCTTAATCAAAGTATTAGTGTTTCAGCTGTAGAAAGAAGAACCATTAATAAAAACAACTTTATTATTATGAAGGGAGACAACCTTTTATGTTCTCAGAGGAAAGTTTCTTTGAGGGCTTTTGTTTTTACTAAACGTAGATACCGGTAATTATAATACTTACAAGAAGACAATGCTGGTAAAATTGTTTCTAAAGTTGGTTGGACATCTAACTAGCTGGTGTCTCCGCTGTTAAAACAAAGACAACACAGCAATTTATAAAACACAAACTGTAATGCTTAAATAAATTACATTATTAAAATATTGCTGTAAAAGGTTTAATGGTGAAAGTGATTCTTTGTTGAATGTAATCATTATAATTACAATATTATGCAGTGTCATTATAAAGCAGTGATAGTGCAGCCCTGACATCAAAATATGCCAAGAAAACATCTCACAGTCTACCCTTTCCATGATCCAAATATCTTAAGACATATCATGTTATAATCATGTATAAGCCTAGGCCCCAGATATATGAGGGTACAGCTCTAGCTAAATACTTTATTTCTCCTCGATTTCCAAAATACCTGGTACTCATTACAATCATTTTCATCAAACAATTTCAGTAAGGGTTTGGTTGAATATTATATACATGGTAAAACAAAAATATATTTGCTCATCTTTAGTGGAGTTTTAAAGAACAATAACAAATTTATGTTATTTGCTAAGAACTTTAAACACAGGTAACAAGACAAATCTAGAGACTCAGCAACAAAAAGTGTAGATCCTGATCAGCTAACTGCAGGAGTTGGCTGATCTAGATCTTCACTATTTGATTTTGCCTAAACAATGTGTGCTTATCAGGCTTAGAGCTATGAGCTGAACACAGGCAAGCTGAACGCAGGTGAGCTGAGAAATGAATCTGATATATACTTAACAGGTAGATAACCATGAATTTATATCCATATTTTAAAATGAAAAACAGAAATGCTGATTTCAATAAAAGTTGACTTGCTTCTGAGCGGTTGCTATTATTTTTTTCTTTTTTATATAGCAATTTAATTTCTTTTTTAGAACTCTTGAAACCAAATAAATTCAGTATCCACCTTCTGATTTTTGTTGCTCATCCTCCTTTTTCTCTTCTGGCTTTTGTTCTTCTTTCTTTTCTTCTGTTGCTTCTGGCTTTTGCTCTTCTTTCTTTTCTTCTGTTGCTTCAGGTTTTGCTTCTTCTTTCTTTTCTTCTGTTGCTTCAGGTTTTGCTTCTTCTTTCTTCTCTTCTGTTGTTTCTGCTTTAGGTTCTTCAGGTTTTGGCGGTTCTTCCGTTTTCTCTTCTGACTCACTGGGCTTTGATTCCTCAGTTTTTGGTGCCTCTGCTGGTTTGTCATCAGATTTTGCCTCACCTGGAAATATGCAGGTGCAAAACTAGGTGTGACTATAATAAAGAGGCAGACATTATTGTATATATGAAACTGAAGTTACAGCTAGCAGGTGAGTGATGCTGCAGTGTTTAAATGACTCCTACCACCATTTCTGTGGTCTATATTATGGAGATGGTGTAAATAGGCAATAAAATTGGACACAATTATGGTCATATTGGCAACATCAAGCTAATTATTGGTGGTGGAAGACCCCAGTAGAACAACCGCTACACCACAAACTGGCTGGAAAACACTTCCCCACGTGAAAGTTTTTCACTTGACAGGGACTCAAACCCAAGTGATGAAGGGCTAATGCATTACATAACCACACTGCCATAGGCGCCACCTGGACCAATGTGAAACAGAACATGATGCCAGCTGTCCTATCTTTTCTCTTTTTTAAATACCTGTGCAAATATTAACACATGTGTCTGCAGAAACTATTTGAATAATTTTGAATTAATATAAATCTTAAATAATGAAAAAAATAGTTGTAATTTGAACTATAAGTCAGTTTTTATTTTTGGTCATAACTTAAAACAAAGGCAATTCTGAATAAATCATGACAATTTGAAAGAAATTTAAAAACATAGTTAATGGTATGTTATTGTGTCGTTAGCAATAAAATTAAAACCTTTTATTCCAAAATTGTTCCAAAATGTTTGAATTGTTAACAAAATTACTTGAATTGTTGTGTCTTGTTACACTCAGATATTATAAAGAAAAAATTATTAATGATTTTACCTTGTGGTTCTTCTTTAGCTGAAAATGAACCAAAGAAAAACATAAATTTCTTGCTGTATGTAAAACAACTGCGTAAATACTAAATATATATTTATGAAACAATTATAAAACCAAGAAGTGTAATGTGCAATAAATGGTACATCACACTTTAATATTTATTGAGAAAAATAGGGGAAAATATATAAACATATAGAACACAGGATCAAACAGACAAATTATAATATATATTTAGGATCTGACATGAGTTGTCATTTAATACAAACATTTATGAAACAATTTCAGGAAAATTAATAAGTATGTGAGCTTATGGCATTAAATGGTAATATCTTAAGTGTTTATATGATTTTGTCTTTATTAGATTAATTGATTTTTCTTTTTTAAAACTTACTCCAATTTACGTTCAAGTCAAACTTGTTTATATTTTTTTAACAATACATCGCAATGGATTGATGGAACAAAAAGTTTGTTTTTACCTACTGGTACATGTTATTGTAACAAAATATAAAGTCAGGTAAAGTAAAAATCAATTATTGGCAGAGATTATTTTGCAAAATAGAATAGTACAAAACACAAATATGGCTATGTAACATTCAAACTAAATACTAACAATTGCTACTCTATAAGAAGACACATCATGTATCTATTTGCTAGAGGAAAGATTGAAATTGAGGGAGGATACAATACACAGAAAGAGGAATAAAAGGTTTCTACTGACAACAAACGCCCCTTTTTTCAGTGCTGGATAGTAAAATGGATGGTCTAAGTAACAAATTAATTTAAGTGTAACCTTAGCTTTTTAATAGTGTTCCCCCTTTTATTGTTAACAAAGGTACCAATTTTAAAGTAAATATATTTGAAGGTTTACAAGAAATGCAACATGACAAAAAGATAAACCTACACTGAGGCCAATACAGACAACATGGTCATGACAACAGCTCCATTTTCTTACTTTAAAATATGGAGCTGCAATGGTCAGCCAGTGGACTTAAAAAGACTGTAAAATGTTTGTTTTCTCACTTGAAGTTTGGAACATTAATTAAACTCTTCCTGGAAAAGGTTTTTGTAACAAACATTTCCCTACAACATCAGAAACCAATAATGTTACAGTTATATATTCTGTAAAGCAAGCTTTCAGCCATTTCAAACACAGATAAACAGAAGGCTGTCTTTATGCTAGATCAGTTGTTTTTTTAAATACATGGCAGTGATCCAATTATGGTCCTTAAAGAGCCATCCATATATTTTGGTGGCAAGCCACTGAATTATGTCTTGTTAGAACCACAGGCTCACATTAAGTCCTCCCCTCTTGGCCCTGACATGTACACAAAACATCTGAATGAGAGGCCAAGAAGTCAGAGGAGTTACAAATCTATCACTCTACCCACGACCATCAGTGCTCCAAGTAAGCATTTATACTTGAGGGTTTGTTTAGGCCAGTTTGTTCAAGCGTCTTAAGGTGCAATTGAAAATCCTTGCAAGTAATTGAAGGGCAATGATAGTATTTAGACACTGTTTTGTTTATTTCTTTATTTGTTTGCCCCAAAGTTTCATTTTTTCACTTTTGCAAAAAGATAGCTAATAGCTGTCAAAGGTAATGTTTATACCTAAAGCTAGGGTTAAATATAATGGTAAAATGATACATGGATACATTATATAATGTTGGCAAAAGCATTTAGAGGTTGCACAATGTTGCATTTTCTCCAATATGTTTGTATTTACTTAATACTCAAGACAGAGTGAATTTGATAAGTCGCAGCCATGGTGTCAAACCTGGAGCCTCTTGTAAGTGGAGCAAGGGTGAATACATGGGTACAGTATTGTAGGTACAGCACAGTATAACATAGGAAAGAGTATGGCGACATTCTGTATACTTTGCTCTATCAAAGCTTCTGTCTTATATTAAAGACAGGGCTGGATGCATAAATAAAAGAATACATAGCTGAATACATGGATACAGTGTTGGTGTTTATAAGAAGTTCTGAGGGTTTCTGTTTGGGATGGTGTCTCATAGCAACAGAAGAAATTTTTGTTATATTAAAACATTGATTTAAAAAAGAGTTTTCAAAATATGATTCTTTAGATGCCCAAAGGTCAAGCCGTAAGTGAACATTAATAAAATTCATTTATGAAGAAGTGACTAACAAAGGTCATTAACTCCAGAATGAACAGTGCAATATGAGTTACTTCACCTTTATACTAATCAATATCAATTATCTGTGCAAGTAGGAAGATTTGCCAATGGTATTTCTTTTACACAAGGGTTTGCTAAGAAAAAAAGGGGGGAATAGCTTTGGAATGAATAATGCTATCTGAGTTATCTCACCATTATGCATAACCATACATCATAATCAATATGACAAATTTCCAAAAAATTACAAATGAGGAGTTGAGTTGTCTTCACAATAATTTGCTAAGGAAATAACACTGGCTTAAATTGCTGCACTAAGCTCATCTTCAATTGTACAATATGTCAATGTCAATCATCCGTATAAGCATTAAGAAAATATGGTGACCAATTAAGGAGGGGTTGCCTGCACAAGAATTATTTTTTATATAAATATAAAGGAGGAGTTTTCCACACAAGATTTTGCTTAGAAAAATAAAAAAGGACAATTATTGTGGAACAAACAATGCAGTCTGAGTCATAAACAACTACACATGAAAATCAATTATGCATGCAAATATTTAGAAATTTCAATAATTAATAAAGGAGGAATTATCTGCACAAAAAAAACTGCTGACAGATGGACAAGAAAAGCCATATACGATAATATGATCCTTCAAGCATATAAAATAGTAACTTTTGTTTATTTCGAACTTTTGGTGTACTCACATTTTGTCAATATTTCCTTCAAAAGGTGAACCCCAAATTGTATGCTTTTAACTGCCAATATATTTAATGAAATACTATTTTTTAAGTTTTCTTAGTTGCAATTAGAAAGACACCCAGCCTTATGTTAAACAATTTCTTCCATTGCTATGACAAGACACTCTCCCTCTATTCTACTGGGTATGAAACCTTCAGTGTCAGCAATAGTATCATCAGCAGGTGCATTATCAGCATCACGTGCATTATCAGCAGCAGGTGTGGTGGTTTTATCAGCAGCGACATCAGCAGTTTCCTGATTGGTTGGTGAGCTGGCTGTCGCTTGTGTTTCATCTACTATTTGTTCTTCTAAATAAGAATTTGGGCTTGTTGAAATGATTTGACAATTATGTATTTTTTCCTCAGGCAATGAAGTTACAAAAGAGATCATTATTAGCAAGTCTATCACATGTTCTAAATCACAACATAATTTGAAAAACTGACTAGAACTACAGTATGTAATGCTAAGAAATTACATCTAAAAATCATTAAAATACATGTCATGTTTACAGGCTGTTTTGTCTCTCAACTACCAAAGAAACACGCTACAAGTGTTACAAGCCATGCTGTGGTGTATAGTAATGTACACGTATATAAAATGTTGGCTGAATAACCAGTTAGAAGGGAACAATACATATCATCTTCCCTTAAACTGTGTCTGAGTGTAAAAGTAATTTATGTATCTACTGACAAATATATGTTTTTTTTTTTTTGGGGTTTTACGGCACACCGACACTTGATAGGTCATACGGCGCCGAAACTGACAAATATAAAACAAAGCCAAAAAACCAACACTTATTGATATAACTTTTAAAGCCCATGATTGATAATTTTTTTTAAATTTAAATCTAATTTTCTGCAACCCAATTTTCATATTGATCATAAAAAAGAACATTTTTTTATTGCTGAATAATTTTAGAAGCCCAGTGAGATATAAAACATAAATGGAAAAAAAGAAATTAACAAACATGTTAAATGTGCTGAATATGATGGTGGTGTTGCATGTGTGAAGCATAAACATGAAGCTGTATTGCTTGTACAATTTGTACACAGCTTGGTGTGAATACACTTGGTGGGGGATAACATAAAGGGTTCTCAAAAGGACTGCAGAAGTATGAACAAATGTACAAAGTGCATCCAAACAACCCAAACCAATAATACTTTGTTGTGTTCTGACATTTTTGTTAATGTTACACTTCAATTTATTTTTTAGGTGTTTTTGTTTGAATACATGTAAATGATCTTTGGTATTTTTTTTGTAATTGTTATAAATACCTTCAGTTTTTTGTTCTGGAATTCCTGAAAAATAAAAACAATATAATTTGAAAATATTTAGATGCACTTATTAAAAAATATATATATAAAACTTAAGTGGTTAACATCCATTTGAAGAATATGTTTGTTTGTTTGTCTGTTTGTTTATTGTGTTTATCATCCCACCAAAAGTATTTCAGTTATTTGGAGACATGGTCCACTTGAAGCAGATTTAGTGCTGACCTCACTGTGTATAGCGGGCCATGAACACCTGGCAGGATACCACACCCAGTCACATTATCCTGACACCGTCGAACCAGTCCTGGAACTACCCTTATACTTTCTTAACTGTTTGCAAGGGAGCTATGAACTACCATGTTTAAGAGCTTTGGTGTGTCGAATTCAGGGTCTGTCATATCAGAGATTGGGATGGGATTAGCCGGCATTTTTGCCAAAACTGTGCAGTGACATTTATATCATTATTGCACAGGGGCACTTATAAGGTGTCCAGGGACTGAACCCGGCCGGTCCATTATACTGACACCGACGAGTCAGGTGTAACGCTGTCCCCTTAGCACGAGCATTAGGAGGGAAGCCACTACTACCACCTTTAAAGTTTTTGGTTTGACCTGGTCTGGGTTTGAACCAACGACCTACCGATCTGCGAGCCGACACTCAACCACCTGAGCTATTGTGGCCGGCGTTCATACCAGGAGCTGAAGCTCTTCTGGCAACATCCAGCTGAAGTGCTAGAGGAAGACCAGATACAAGTGTCTCGGTAAAACCCCTAGCACCGCATATCTCAGCTGGTAGATCTGTCCCACGTGAAAAGTTTTGCATTATCCAGAACTTTAACACCCAAGGTAAGAGGAGTCAAGAGTTAGTAGTTGGTAAATTTACCTCTAATTCTCATTCTTTGCTTCATTGTATTTCCAGAAGACATTTGCTTTTAACATGGAAAATACAAGTGAACAAAAAAAATCCTGGTTTTATTATTAAAATAAAGAAATCACTAAATACAAGCATTAAGAGCACAAATAGTGAAACCATTTATAGAAAAGAATTTTGAAAAAAAAAAACACCATCAAAGAATATAAAGAATTTATAACTTCTGATCCATAAAGCTCGATATCAACCCCAAATGGGGCTACTGACCATGAATGGCCAAAGATGGATGTCATTGAATTATTGTATTTACTTGTTAAATATTAAAGCATATTAAATGGCAGCTAGCTATGGTTTGGTTAAGTGGTTTGGTTTAGTTATGTGATACATTGCACCAAAACAGTTTTTTTATTGGTGGAGATAGACCCTGCCCACCTTTCTTCCCATCAAATTACGCCTGGGTTGAACCACCAGTTCAACCAGTCAGTTGGAAGACCTTCCTACATGATAGTTTTTATGATATAAACATATGTGGGGAGGGGCAGACGAGTCACAAGTTGGTGACCCTACATGTAACTGTTCAGCCATCAGAGACCCTGCCCCCAAGACAGCAGTTTTAACATGCCTTTAAAAATTGTGATTTGTCAGGTAATACCTGAGCTGTGTAAGGTTTTGTCACAAGATGGCTGTTGAAGCATCTGATAGGGCTAATTAAGAAAAGTGAGTGATAAAGCATATTACCTTCTGTTGGTGTCTGATCTTCCTTCTTCTCTTCTTTGGTCTCTGAAATAGATCAAGAACAAAGTCAACCTTTTAACCAATTGACCCACATAGTTGTTATAGAGTTATGATATTTCTTGTGTTAACTTGTAATGCTTGTAATACTGGCTGCAAAATGACCTTAAGCACTACACTGTGCCACCATCTGACAATTTACCAGTAAAACTCCACTCATCTGGGACACTAATTCTAATACTTAGGATGCTTTTGACCAATGTTACATTGAAATGTTTTGGTGAAAACCCATCCCAACAACTCTTTTATGTCAATATGTCATTGTCAAGCAAATATTGATGCAGGAAGACAAAAACAAAATGTTGAGGTGATAGCACTGGTGCACCATGGGCCAGTTAGTAGATATATCCAGACATGAGTCCACCCTCTGACATGCTAAGTCAGTAACTTTCTAAAGCTCCACCACATTGCTCACCTTTCATTGTGATTATTTGGAGAAATGTTAATACAGTGTTTAAATTAATCATAAAATATGTCAATATTAATTATTTGATCATATAAAGATCCCAAAGTTATTCATGTGAACAGCTCTGGCAAGAAGGCTTTAAAATAACAATTTTTACCATTTTGGGCAGGTGTGGGCGATTTGGGTTCCTCTTCTTTCTTTTCTGAAGAATAAATCATAGTAATGTAGTTAGTATTTATTTACAAAACAAAATGGACATCAGGAATCAGATTAATTTTTAGTCTGCTATGTTTTTGAACACCCAATACAAAACTGTTCTTATTTGTAAACAACTACATTGTAGGGTTGTGGGACATATTTTTAAATACCCTTCCTATAAAAGTGTACATCCTGATTAAATGGCACCAAGCTAGGGATGGATGATTTGGATCTACACTATTTCTCTAAGTCTGATCTACTTGTACTTCACAGGCTACATACATGTGAACTCTCTCCCACTTTTAGAGGGAAACACATTTTAAGGTTCAAAATTATTTTGAAATGAAGAGCGTTTTACACATTTTCAGAAATCTCCCTACTTGTAAACAGATAGGTAACTTACTTCTTTGTTTATAGAAAAATAACAAATCTCCCACTTTGCAAGTGAAAATCTATCACTTTGGCCTCAGAAAAAGTTCATGTGTGTATGAGGCTAAAAGATATAATCAAAGACCCATGTATACAATAATGGAACCCTACAAATACAATGTACAGGCAAAAAAAATATGCATTTAAAAATATATATGAACATATGTGTATTGAATAATATGGACACAAAACTTATTTTTATATCAATGACATCATTAACTTAATTGAGATGAATATACTTAAAAACTTATTTTTGTGTTACAAATGAAATATTTGTTCTAACAGTCTTGACAAACAATTTAACAAGTAAGGAGCTTTATTACAGTGCATCAAACTATGAACTTTAAATATTAATAAACAACAGATCAGACCTTACATGTAGATAGTTCAGATGGGTAAAAGTTTCCTGAGACTAACAAATGACAGAAAATAGAGAAGACAGAAGGGTTATACTAAAGATACAGAAAATGTCTTGTTCAAATAATAATACAAATACTGTAAAGAAAAAAAGGAAGATATTTTTCTTTCACTTTAAAATTTCAATTTTGTTCCGCAAAGCCTTGGTTTTATTTCAGCAGAAAGCAATGTAAATTTCAACTGATTAATTTTCTTGTAAAGTGTAATAGTAAGATTAAGTTAAATAAGAAATACATGGTTTGTGCAAAATCTAATCAAATGTATCTGCCTTAAGCAGCACAAATCAGTTTTAACTGTGATTTATCCAACCATTATCTTAGCATAATATATTTACTTAATAAATGTAAATGCAATTCAGAACAAGAGGGATTCCCATGAACAACGGACACAAAGCTAAGCAGGAACTATCATGCAGGTATCTTTCTTAAAAGTATCACAGAGATATGAAAGATAACTCTAGTTTTACTTCTTGACATTTTGACAAAACTGAAACTCCTTGATTGTTGTTGCACACAATCTCCACCCTTTTCTGCAGTAGACAAATGGCTCAATTATTATTAAATTACTTAAAGCAAAAATGGAACTTCTGTTACAAATATATCAAGTGTACCTAGCATTACAAAGTGTCTAAAATTTTCATTTTCGACATGCATTAATGTTCATCTAGTCAATTGTTTTATAACATAATTATTAAAATAATCGATAGGCAAAGTCCAAAACCCTTAAAAATTAAACAAAAAAGATCAGGCATGCATATAATCTGTTTCAAAAAGAAAGGCACACAAATAAAAAGTCATGCTAAGATATCTAATCTCAAGAAAAGCTGTCTATAGCCATATATGAAAAGGAAGTGGAGGGGGTAATAGAATGAAATATTAACCTTTAACATGTTCAGGAGCAATATTGTACTCATCTTCATTTGTTTCTACAATTGGCTCTGAAACCAATGATGATATCTACATGATAATAAGCCACACAAATGAATGCAGAAAGTTTTGGATACTCATATTTTAAAGTAAGAAACTATAAAAAATATACTTAAAATTATATTTAAATTGATTTAACATATTTATTTTTTTTCAAAAAAAGAAAAGTTATGAACTTGTTTCTTGCCTCTTTTATAAAAAACTCATTTTGATTCATGGTTACTTATTTACAATAAGGAATCAAGACATTAATAACAAAACCCAACTAAACTGAAATCATATATTTACAGTTATTAATTAATATAACAAGGTTTTATTTAGTTGACTTAAAGCCCTCACAATTCAGAGGTAGAATTGGTGATGTACGTGCTTGCAAAGAATAACACAATTATGGCCTTATTATATTGACACACATCAAACACAATCCACAATATTGCTAAAACCAGAAATAATGCCAACAATTACAAACCACATCAGATAAATAAGTTTTTTTGTTCATGCATCACTTATTGACAATAATCATAAATCAATGTTCCAACACTAATGCCTATGTGAATTTTTTCCATGGCAACTGTAGATTTTAAAATATTTATTACAATCAGGAATTGAATGGTCTCTGTTGAAGTTCAGGCTTCAACTGCACGGACAATTGTGGGTCCATATATACATAGGATATTTAATTCATAGGATATTTTGAGTATGAGGTGATAAACAAACCTAGGACAACAGTAGGTCCTTGCAGTGGTAGGGCGTGTGATAGGGTGGCAGTAATAATTGAGAAGTAGCATAAATAGACAATTTCATGTTCATTACATTGCCATAGTTATGAATCCCATTTGTTAAGTATTCATAAACATTTGTTATAACATGACAGTCTATGCAAAACTTGTATTAAGCAAAACTTATATTGTGCTTGTCTTCTTTAATGGTAACAAACAACGTTCTTTTAGTAACATAATGTGTATACTGAACATCGGATTGATTTAAAAGGTTTCATTTCATCAGAAAATTAATGACTAATTATGCTAGATATTTTTTTCAATCACTACAATTATCACCCCTTTTTGCTGGATGTTTTGCTGCTCACATGGATGCTGTAAAGCAAATATAACTTGGGCATTATTGGAATGGATGCTGTAGAGCAAATATAACTTGGGCATTATTGGAATGGATGCTGTAGAGCAAATATAACTTGGGCATTATTGATATAGATGCTGTAGAACAAATATAACTTGGGCATTATTGGAATGGATGCTGTAGAGCAAATATAACTTGGGCATTATTGGAGAAAGAAATTTAATTTCATAGCTAATCTTAACTTATATTTTTTTGTCCCTTTTTACTTTATTTTAAATTTGTAGCAAATATTATTTTGAAACCTAACTGAAATCTAACTTCCTTGTAAAGTAAACACAGAAAGACTTTTCTGTTTCAATAGCAATTTTCACTGTGAAAACCCAATCGCAACAAAAAAGTACCATTCAAGTCAAAACAGTCCTTAGTTACAGTTGCTAAGTCTCACAAGCCAAGATAGTCAGGAACATTATAAAAGCAACAAGATACAAGGAAGAGACCTTACAAATGAAAACCGTGCCTAAGCCTCAGTTTACACCATTGCAGAAAACAATGTTTCAAGTGTACACAGATCTTCCAGAAATAGTGTAAACTGTGATAAAATAGTGTAATAATGTTTTATTCGTGATATTCCTAAATAATTGTTACCATGGAAACTGGCACAATATTTATTATCAAAAAGCTCAATGCAAATGAAAAAGAAACTATCTCAGAATGGTGCAGGGAAGTTTTGTGCAAGATGTTGTTAGTAATTGTAACCAAATTAACTCAATGATTTTTGTCCAGCTATTATCTAAGCATTTACAATAACAGTTTCCCAAGAAACAAACATTATAACTTTTTATTTAATCCAATGCAAGAAGTAACACAAACAAACAACAGCTGAGCAATGCATTATAGTCTTACCAAAAAATTAATATTAGTTACTATGTAAGCTAAAACATTAACTATTTTCATGCTGAAAACGTTAAAAAAACAAGTTGGCACCTTTTGGTGATGATTCTTTGGTTGGAGTTACCCCAACTGGAGCACCTAGCAAAACAGACAAAAATAAATTTTGTCAATTTCGAAGTAATTCTTTATGATAGCAATGAAAACTGGTTTATGGGAGGATGTGTTGATGAATACAGGTATATTGTAAATGAAGACAATGATGGCCAATACATACCATACACCACAACAGAAGGTTATATAAAATTTATGCTAATGTCAATTAAAAGAAGAAATAAAAATGTAAGAACAGAAAATTATATCAAAATAAAACCTTTTTTCTGCTTAAAAAATAAGTAGTAATAAAATATTAGAAGATTTTTGGGGAAAAATCTCTTACAATGTGGTCAAATAGCGATAAATATTATTTTATAATATGGTCAACTCGCCAGTAGTAAATTAAATAAACTTATTAGCTCTATTTTTTTCAATTAGCTAATTAGTGTAGCAAAACAAACTCAAATGGGATTGGCTATCAAAGAGATAACAAATGAAGACAAACACTGATGAAAATATAACATCAACATATTAAGGAATACAATTAATAAACAATGATGATGTTTAGTATAACTGTGTAGCAGCTATTTTTGTTTAATGGTCATTTCTTTTAAAGAATAAAAAAATGCTTCATAAATGCAAATATAACCTTAACTTTAAAGTAAACTAGTAAATGAAACTTTGGTGAGACAACAGCAAACTAAGTTAAACAAATTCAACAAATTTCAGGAACATAAAAATAAGAGGCTAATGAAAATAAATTATTATTTTTTAATCAAAATCAAAATTTATCATATCAAAATTTGTTTATTTTTATAAGATAATTATTCAAAAAATGTTTATAAAAAATATTTTCATTCAAGTTTATATTCAAAGCAATACCATAATTTGGCATTCAAACCACTAAAAGAAAAACTATGGGTGCAGGAGGACAAATGACATTGTATGTTGCATTTTCTTAGCAGATCAGATGACAGACAGCAACCAATTACTAATTCAAATGTTATGTTGGGTAATGAATAGAACCTTATAATATTAGTTGTGCAAATTTAAAATAGTGTTGATTTTCATTTAAATGAAATGAGAGAGAGAGAGAGAGAGAAAGAGAGAGAGAGTGAGAGTGAGAGAGAGAGAGAGAGAGAGAGAGAGAGAGAGAGAGAGAGAGAGAGAGAGAGAGAGTGTGAGAGAGAGAGAGAGAGAGAGAGAGAGAGAGAGAGAGAGAGAGAGAGAGACCTAATGAAATTAATATATATTTTCCAGTTACAAAATGGGTGAATATACACCATGTTAGTAAGTCCTTGGCTTGCCAGGTTATAAAATTTTTAGGTCGGATTTGAGATTAGAACCTTTGTATCTGTGATCCTATTGGTCAGATTTGTAAATAATACTAAAATTGAATCAATCAGATGCTTAAGAATGGATTCAAAACTCAAAGTTTTATAATATCAAGCTCTGGACCTTGAGTTGTAAGTAAATCTGACAAAGCTTTGTTTTGATTGTTAGTACCTTTTGATTGGTTAGTATAATGTACCAGTTTTAAACACACAACAACTATGACATTTCGAGCAAACAAGAGGGTAGACTAAAGGAAGGGGGAAAATAGAAATCTTGTCACAAACCTTTATTCTCATCTGTAGTTGGGGTAGGCAAAAATATGGAAGAAAATAAAAACAGGTATAAGCACTGGGGACATGAAGCAAATATTTGTCTATGGCTGCAGTGGGAACATTGAGCAAATATTTGTGTACTTGAAGAAATGGAACAACATGCAGTAAAGACTGCAGTAACTAGAGCTGTGAAGATGCATTACAGATCTTCAGTGGGTATTGGCAGGCATTTCATAATGTTTTTTTTATAATGTTTTTTAAATACATCGTCGCAACCATGGTCAATCAAGCGACATCAATCTATTCTGACCGAGAAGACTCCAGACAAATGTCTAGTTAAAGACATCAGTGCACAGCAAGTCAGCTGAAAGACCTTGCCACATTAAGTCATTTACCCCGTATGGGACTCAAACCCTTAGGGTAAAGGCCTAAGCAATCTAGGGAGTTGCAAGTCTGTGACTCTACCACTATGCTATAGGGGCCCCCATGCATTATTATACTCTTAACCAATACTCTGATACATTTAAAATAATAATTTTAACATAATAATCAGCATTTTTGTATTTGATTTTTTGTTATTTGAAATTCATCACAACAACCATTATAGCAACACCCAACTATTTGGTGGAGGACAAAGGTCTGGGTAAAACCAGTAGCACAACACAAGTCAGCTGGAAGACTTTCCCTCATGTAGCTTTCAACGACATCTAAAAGTAACAAGACATATCTCTTGAGACTATGAAGCAAAACGTGCACATCCTGACAAAGCTGTGTAACCTTGATCTACAGTATTTTCCTGAATCTGGTAAATTTGTGCATAGCAGGTTAAAGTTCAATACAGGACAGGGAAGAAGTTTAAAATTACAGCATTTTCTTTTCTGATAATTAAAAAAGGATTGATTTCTTTTTATCCTTATTTGTTAAAAAGCATTATATCAAATATTGTTGCTGTTTACCCTTATTAAACATGCATACTTGTATTAATGAAAAAAGACAACAACAACACATTTTAAAATAATAATAAAATAAAAAATTAATGTATAGCAATGATTCTATGGAAAGGAATATTTTAATCTTGAATATAAAATATGAAATTAATAAACATGCTATGTTTTAAAATGACAATAGTTTCATATAAAAATAAATATGTGGGGAAAAAAGAAGAAACTGAGTGAACATTTAGAAGATGATCATTAATTATAATATTTAAATTAAATGAACAAGAATAAATTAAGTTTACAAAGTAGAAGAATATGTAAATCAATTCTTGATTCAACTAAAATATATGTGTAAAATTGCACAATTTATACAAATATAACTGATCATTACATTAATATAAATAAATATATGAATATTTTAGTAAATTATTAAATTGATAGTACATAACTGAAAATATTTAATAAAATATAATGTAACAGACTGAAAATGTATGATAAAACAGATAAAAGATCACATGTATGTTATCATACTAAGAGTAAAATATGTATAAAACATAATCAAACTTTATGTGTACAACAGTTAGTATTGTAAGTATTTTCAGTGTTCTTGAAACTACACATTCACTAATTTGTCATTGTCCACTGCAAACTCAAGCCAATGATCTTATTTAATTACACCAAATAAATAGTCTACTTATAATTGAAAACATATAACTAAAAACTTAAAGTTGTTATTTCTATCAATATATTTATTTTATTTGTTCTGTAGATAAGCAATTAATGGCCAATTTTAATGTTTCAAAGATGTGTTGAAGAAAATAATTCTCTATAAATAGAACCTAATAAAGAACACCTTAGATAAACATATTATTATATTAATTAAGGTAAATACAAAGTAAATAGTAAAAATATATAAACCCCAAAACCAATGAAAACACAGTAATCCATATCCATCTTGGTTGAATGTTTTCTTGTTTATAAAAACAATAAAATATAGAAACAAAATAGAAAAATAAAAAAATCTTCATATATTCAAGATATCAATAAATTAAAACCATGAAAACCTTGACTGACTTATTTTCTTTTTAACAGAAAATGAAATATGTTGTGGGTTTTTAAAAGATGAAAGATAATTGTAGAAAAATTACCCAGAAAATATTATGATAGGGAAGAAATGATAGATAGAAGATTGTGTCTTGAAAATATTCAGTGTGAGAATAAAGATGCTTCACAAAGTGAATTTTTTCTTTCTTCATTTTTTAAGATCAAGTGTCTGTTTGCTGTTAAGCCCAAGATACAAAATAAATGATACTCAATTAGTGATGATTGATTCTAGTGACTTATTAGTTAATTATGATAGTGACTGTAGCACATTAAGACAATTATGCCTCAATGATGAATAGACAGACTGCAGTTATGACTAAACATAACATAGATATTAAAAAAAAGTCAACCAGTAAAGAAAATGCCAAATGAAAAACTAAAACTGCTACTATTACTAGCCACAAAGATACTAAAAGATGTGATATATATATATATTTCAAAACATATAATGCCATTCCACATGCCATCATTATCCCTTCTATATCCTCTATGCAAGAAAAAACAAAAACCTTTTCTTAGCTTCAATTGTTGATAACCTACATGTAATTCTTAGGTTTTGATTTATAACTAAATGCAGATTAAACTTGACATATTGCCAGAGATTAAGCAGCAATAGGTGTAGATCCTGATGAGACAGCTTCCAGCAGGGATCTGGATCCAAGCTATCTGCCTAAGCCTTATAATTTGTTCTTAGCAGGCCCAGTGTTACAGCAGCCCCATTGATAAAGGTCTTTTAGCACTATGAAATGCTTATAAATAAACATTATAAATAAACAGTCTTTAATCTTAGTAATTTGCTTACAACTGTTATGCAACTGTAAGACTTATAAATATGAAAGAATCTGAAGAAAGTGTATAAGCTGTTCATACAGCACCCAGTGAAAGGTTCCAGATCTGGATTTACACTATTTGTCTATGCCTGGTCAATTTTTGCAAAGTAGTGCAAGAGTTTTAACTTAAAACTAGTTCATAAACATTAGCTGATTTTTTAAAATTATAAATATGCTGTTTCATAACTACAAAGGATAACAGAAAGTTTTATTATAAAAGTAAAAATTATCGTATAAATGTCAAGTGTTATGGAGACAAAACAAAGAACAAAACCAAAGCAAAGCAGGAAAGTTGCAAACAAAGCACACACCAAGCTATGAGACACTACTGCCATAAACCCTTGATTGTCTATTTGGCTTGCATTTTAATAAACTTTCAGTAGCTTCAATATTACAACTTCCATTTCAAAATGATGTATGAAAGCATGTATTAATATATATTAAAGGTGGTATCCGACAGTTTGGAACAACTAACTTTTGCGATTATGTCTCAATCCACTCTGACGTCAATATCTATTTTTAGCAGCAACCACTATCGTTCTTATATATAAATTTGAAAAAAATAAACATTAAGAGTGATTTTCTTAAAGTGTACTTTCTATCAATTTATGCAGTGTTCAAAATCTGATGAGTTTATGCAAAAAAATATGTCCTGAATTCTCTAAATCAGTGGTATGATAATGTAAGATGTATCTGATATAAGCAATCAGTGGTATGATAATGTTACATGTATCTGATATAAGCAATCAGTGGTATGATAATGTTACATGTATCTGATATAAGCAATCAGTGGTATGATAATGTAAGATGTATCTGATATAAGCAATCAGTGGTATGATAATGTAAGATGTATCTGATATAAGCAATCAGTGGTATGATAATGTAAGATGTATCTGATATAAGCAATCAGTGGTATGATAATGTAAGATGTATCTGATATAAGCAATCAGTGGTATGATAATGTAAGATGTATCTGATATAAGCAAACCGTCGGATACCACCTTTAAAGCATCAAAGCAAATCTTTCACATTTAGGTTTGTCTTGATTTCAGCTTTTTTCTTTTTTGCTATTACCTTGTCATTTCACCAATTAAAAAAAATGTCAGCCAAATTTCAAATCCCGGTTTACAAACAAGTGTTCTCACAGCCATGTTTCACAGACTAAGCACAGAAGGTTTCATTTCTTTTTGTAAATTGTATTTAGACTAACATTTGAGTGGTATTTTTTGCTTGTGGCAGAAATAATTACACTTTTATCCAAGCTTTTAAAACATCTTTTTTCATACATTCTTAACATAGAATTTGTGAAATATTATTAATAATATTAAAAAAAATAATTTGAAAATCAAAGTGAACAACATAAATCCATTCTGTCTTTAGTCAACGCTACTCTTGAGACCAACCATAAAAGTAAGCTAAACAAACCAAGCTACTTTCAACTTAAAAAAAGGCACATAGAGCCAGTTTCTCTAGAAATACCTGTAGAACACCTGCACTTGCTTGAAATAAACACTCTTTGACTTGGTTAGTTTGATTTCGACAAATCCAATGGGGATGACACAATATGATAACGAAGTGTGGGAAACTGATTTGTTCTCTCATTTTCCTCCAAAATGATAATTAATTGTTTGGATGCTTGTTTGCACTAAGAATTATCCTTTATCATGATATATTTATCATTACTCCCAAAAATATTAATCTGCTCACAGCTTAATACAAAGGTTACAATAGTTACTTTTACCTGACGCCTTATATAAATGAAAACTTTATTTTTTGTTTAGCTGTTTAACGATCATGAAAAACACAACAGTTTTGTTTGTTCATTGGGTTTATCGTCCCACCAACAGTATTTCAGTTATCTGGAGACGGTGTCCATTTGAAGCAGATATAGTGCTGCCTTCACTGTGTATAGCATGCCATTAACACCTGGCATGATACCACACCCAGTCCGTTATCCTGACACCGGGCCAACCAGTCGTGGAACTACCCTTATAATTGCTTGAGCGTTAGCAAGGGAGCTATACCACTACCATTTTTAACGACTTTGGTATGTCGCGGCCCGGGATCGAACCCGGGGCGTCCCGTACCTGGAGCTGACGCTCTACTGATTGCGCTACCAGGTCCGGTGCACAACAGTTTTGAACTGTTTGAAGTTTATCATAGGTACTGTTGAACTGTTGCCCAGTCATGATGCCATGTCACTGATAATGTCATTTTCCATGAGATTTTAACTGAAAGCTGAACTTCCTTGTGTTTAAAAGTTTGTTTATATTCTAATCAATTATCCTGAAAAAGAACAACAGTACTAATCTGGTAATAAGACAGTTGTTTAATGTTTCTACATGTGTGGAACATGCAAAACTGTTGTCCCTTGATGATGAGGGTGATATTGTGAACTGTTGCCCTCGACATTCAGCCTCATTTCCTTGATCCAACAATTTTGCCGGTTTCACAAAAAGGCATGAATCTATGACATACTGATGCAGACTTAACAGTACATAGTGCAGACGCTGAAGAGACAGTATTCAGCAAGAGATATCTGATCTTATCGTACACTTTCTACCTATGCTATTTAATGTCATGCTTAATGGGCTCTGACACAGGAAAGGTTCACAGTAAGTAAAATCAGATAATATAGCAGATATCAGATTTTAAGTCTTTATCTATGACCCAACAGTATCTTGCTGTAGTAATCAAGAATGGGAACTTGTTTCTGATTTATGTTCTTCTCTAAGCTGATGCACATTCTGAGAAAAAAAGGTTACTGAGATATAACAATGCAGAATTGTGTACATACACACATTATCTGTTTTTCTTTGCTGTCATGGAATCAAAATTCTTCCAAAAATGCAAAATTAAGTAGAAAGACTAAAGTAAAACTAGCTTGTCATGCAAAAGATTATAGATCAAGGACCAGAATTATCAGCATTATTATCAGTATACAGATTCTAAGAAATTTTACTGACTGGTTAGTTCTCATGAATTTATCTGGTATAAAACTTTTTCTTGTTTAAAAAAATCCCCATTGCAGCGGCTAATAATGATGGTCATAGGGACATCCATTTATGTTGGTTGTGGAACACCCCAGACAAATGGGAAGGTAGAACCACTGTCACATAGAAGACCTTCCCACATCTGTGACTCAGACCCATGCGGTGGAAGGCTAGGCAGTCTGAAGTGTTACATTCATTGCCTCTACCACTATGCCATGGGTGCTCAGTATAAAAATTCTTGGATTTTAATTTTAACAGTAATCTTCATATAGAAACATGTTGCATGAAAATGAAAATATAACATCTGCAAAAATTACTATGCAGGAAACCCATGCAAATATTTAAGAGAAGAAAAATCTATCTACACAATACAACATCAACAAATTTGTGGGGACATTATGATTTGATAATAATTAGAAAAAATTCTACCTACATGTGCAATATACATTGAGGATAAAGCACTATTCTAGTAAATTTTGAATTGTGAAAAGAATTTAGACTAACTGATATGAATGACTTGTACACATAAAATCATATGATCTTGTATATGGTGTTACATTTATACATAAGCAAACTATATGCAAATAGAGAAAAAGTAGACCAACTTTTTTTTAGGTTCTCAGACAATTTATTAAGTTTGATTGCTATAAAAGTATTAAAAAAAAACAAGCACTAAAATATGTCAAGCAGTCTTGAAGTTAGTATTCATAATTTTAATAATTTATTAGGAAAAAAGCTTTTTGTTTTTTTGAATAAAATTTGCTATTAGTAACAAACATCATAAGGTATTGTTGGACCTAAAACTACATGTTAGAAAAAATGCTTTGTTAAAACCAGTGTTTTGAAATCCCACCTCGAATACTGATGTGTAGCTCAGAGAATTTAGAAACACTGCAAATTATGCAAACTTTTCTAAAGTATTAAAGTTTAGTTAAACACAAATAACATCAAATCTACCCTCAGCCAAAAAGTTGTGCAAAAAAAGATTATGCGAATGAATTCTTTTCCCCTCATGTTTTTAAGACACTAGTAAGAAATACAACATCAGACATAATTTAATTTTTTCTCTTTTTATGCCAATTTTAAATGGTTTGTACTTACTGAAATAATACTTTTATTAAACAATTATTAATAGTAAATTTTCATCATTATTTTTATGATCCATTTATATCATAGACAGTCTATTCTTTTTTTCCCTAATTTTGCTTGTTTTTATTACATCAAACCAACATAATTATGGTCACTGTTGCAACACAGGGTAGCTGAAGACCCCCTCCCCCACATGAAAGATCGTGCCATGACCAGGACTTAAATTTATCAAGTGAGAGCCTGAGGAGTTAAAAGTCTGTGACACACACAGCTCGGCCATGGTGCCACGCCCGTGTTTTTAAAGCAGGCCTCATATACATAACGCATTTCATTGCTATACATTTTTTGCATCAATCAAGACTTAATCAGCCATATCAAATTGAATGTGTTACAGAATGTTAGCTAGAGGAGCAGGAGCAAATTATGGGATCTGAGTTGTTATACAACCACATGTCAAATCACTGAACAAATATTTCATTGTATTTTGTGTGAAAGGCCAAAACAGAAATGAAGTGGGGAAGAAAGTACTGTGTGGGTGGGATTGGGAGATATTTGTTGTTTTCAGCTGGGGGAAACTGTATATAAACAAAACAATTTGTTAGCCATTGCTGCAAGTAGTGTTGTACATGTATGCCTGAAAAACTACCTCTCAATGAGCCATCTTTGTCGAAATATAATTCACCGAAAATTTTTGTGATTTGCTTCATGGCATGGTCAGGGTCTGATGATCCATGTACAGCATTCTTCAGTGGGTCAGTACCAAATTTGGCTCGAATTCTGTCAAAAGAACAACCTTCCATATTCCCAAGATAAACATTTCAACATCTATTGTGTCTAAATTGAAAACAAATACACAAGATTGACATTTAAGCATCTTACATGTCTTACTTTATAGACAAAATATAGGCATCTTATACATCTTAAATACAAACTCAAACACAAGATAAACATATAAATGTTTTACGCATGTAAAGTACTTAAAGACAAGATAACAATGTAAGTGTTTTACGCATCTAAAGAATAAACTTAATGACAAGATAACAATGTAGGTGTTTTAGGCATCTAAAGAAAACACTTAATGACAAGATAACAATTTAAGTGTTTTACGCATCTAAAGAACAAACTTAAAGACAAGTGAACAATGTAGGTTTTTACGCATCTCAAGTATAAATTTAAACACCAGATAAACATTTAAGCATCTTACGCGTCTGGGTTGACTTCCTTGGCCTTGGCTGGGTCAGTTGGACCAATCATTGATCTCCATCCTTCTACAGCATCTTCTCTTGACAGCACCATGAACATTGTGGGACCACTGTAAACACCAGCATGTATTTACTGGGGTAGTTTGAATTTTGTACACCAGTTCTATAAAATATCTTTGCTCTTTGCTAACAATATTAATTTATAATTATTACAAAATCTTCTTTTTTCACAAAAATAGCCCAACAACAAATATTTCTAGAGACTTATCGTTAAATAAAGTTGCTACTGATTGGAAAGCTACAAGCATGTAACTGGCTGATCTTGATCTATATAAGTTACCTAAGCTTTAAACCAGGTTTAAGCACCCCAGTTGGCCCTTTTGCCGACTGACCGTTCCAAGGCGGTAACTGATGGTTTTTCTTTTTGTGTATTATGTCTTGTCTCTGTGTTTTTGTCACATTTACATTTACCTTGTTTGCCTTTGTCTACAGGTAGATAAAATTTAAACGTCTGTGGAAATTTTGATAGAACCTTTTCTTATTTACCTATTATAAATATGTGCATAGCAGTCTACAAAGTATAACTCTACACCAATGATAAACTTTAACTTTATTTATACTTACTTGAATTGAGAAGATTTTTTTGTCCAAATTAAACACTATTTGAATCAGCCTCAATTGACAAAAAGTAGAGGCATCTTTTCATATGAGTAAAAAAAGTGTATCTACTTGGATATATGTTCCTGGAGGTCATTGTAATATATTCACAATTGTAACTGAACAAGCAGCCTTTTGAACTTTAATCAAAATCTGATTGCCAAGAAATAGAAGGGATAAAATCTTCAAGAAAAAAAATGAAGGGCCATAACTCTAATTAAAATCAAACATGAGCAGGTCCTGCACAACTATAAATACTGTGAAAAAGAAATCAAAATCCAAGGTAGTTGAGATAAGCCGATAAAAAGACAACAACATTAATACAGTTGATTCTGCTTATTTGCAAACATAACTTCCCAGACAAATTTATGCAAATAACCGGAATATGCATTAAACCGAAAATCAATATAGGAGTCCCATTACATTGAGCGTACATTGTTTTCAGTTGTCACAAATTTTATTTATTATAAATGACACTCAGCCAAAGTGTTGCCTTCAAAAACCATCATTCACATACCTATTTATAATTTTCATTATAAGAAAATGAATGAGCTCGTAATTACTTACCTTCATATCTGGTTTTAAAGACAGTTATTTTTCTAAAGAGCTGCCATTTTGCAACAGCAAAAACATCATCTTTTCATATGAGTCATTGCAAAGTGCTCTTTTCAGATTTAATTTTTAATTAATCGGAAGTGTAGCATCCACCATGATGTAAACGTTTTTTATTGGTCTTTTTTATTTCAGTAACAAATGCACATATGTAAGTATGCCTTAGTACCGCACTATTTTGACAAGGGAGAGTAATGCATTACTAAAACTTCGAGAGTCATTGATTATGTCATGACATCATTCAATGCTGACAGTAAATAACCTTCACAATTAGAACTTCGAGAGTTATTGATTGTGTCAAAACATCATTCAATGCTGACAGTAAATAACCTTCACAATTAGAACTTCGAGAGTTATTGATTGTGTCATACCATTCAATGTTGACATTTGTTAATCTTTGTGAAAACCTGTGAAATTCACCTGGAAGATGCAATAGAAAGCATGCCATTGGCAGTAGACCATAACAGAGAGTAAGCTGATCATACAGTTGATGCAGATTAGTGACAGAGTTTGCTAATCCCCTAAAAAAGGTATGAAAGTTGCCCCGGAAATAAACTAATTCAGTGTGATTCAGCATATATTTATTCACTAAAATGGAAAATGTGTAAAACTGTTGAACGATTAATTGGAATCAACTGTATTACAAAGGGTGATAACCCTGAAAGTAATGCTGGTCATGATGTGCCACAAATATGGTTAACAAGGCTTGATACTTAATGTTGTAAAAGTAAATTAAAATCTGAGTGAAAGTTGCCAAGAAATAGCTCAAATTCTATTAAAAAAAAATGTTCGGTAATGAAGAGCTATAACTCAGTTCAAATCAATCAGTTCTTGATGTGTTAATGATATGTGCACTAGAGTTGGTACTTACCAGTCCTGTAAGTGTCATCAAAGCTCAACTAAAAGTGAGAAATAGCAAAGACAAACCTTGTTTCAGTTGACCAACAGAATGACCGACTGACTCACCTGATTCCATACAGCTCCCAAATACTCTGTATCTGGGGGTATAAATATGTTTAAATCTCATAAAAATATGTGTTACTCTACAGAAATGTATGTTCTTCTAGGTCATTGTAATATTTTTATTAAACATATGTTAACTACAAAAAAAAGTCAATTTACCTTGACATATGTTCTACAAGCTCATTGTAATATTCTTTATCCTTGTGATCTGCATAGAATTCTTCTGCAATCTCTCTGGATACCGTGGTCTCCTTTCTGGCTGCGATCTTGAACCCAGCATCATGAATCTTAGAAATAATCTCATCTGAAACAAAACAATGTTGTCTTTGTTTGTTACATCATAATATTTTGTTTGTTTATTAATTCTTCAGATACAGTGCAACAATGACATTATGATCATTTAAAAGATATCTTGCTTATTAACGGTTTTTATGGTTAAAAACCCCAGACATTTGTTTGTTTAAAACCCACAGTTCAGATGGAAGACATCCCCATATGATATTTTTTGCCCTGCCTAGGACTTGAACCCACAAGATTAGGGGATGAGGAGTTAAAAGTCAGCTTAGCCAAGAACACCCTGTTCTAAGAAAAGAAGTCAGAAAAGGTCTGTGGGTATTAAACATGATGTAATAGTTATCTCTGTACTCCGTTTGTTAGACAATGTATATTTAGTCATTAAAAGAAAACTATTATACAGGTCTAATGGCCTATTACACATTTCACTTGTTAATTGTATGTTTACTTTCGTAACATTGAATATGTTAGATCTGTGTTAACATCTTGAAAAAAAAAAATCTAAATGGCTGACAAAATATAGTTCAAATATGATTTACTATTATAATGATTATCATATCTTTCAATTTTCTTACAAGTAAATACTTTAAGATCTTTATTATTTAATATGTAAATTTCCTGTGAGTGACAGAAAAAAACTAAATATGTGGTATATATTTAAAATATGTCTTAAAATGATGTACATATAAATATTAGACTTGTTTAACTTTTTCTTAAATATAAATGTTTAAATGTTTGCAACAGAGTGATAAAAAAATCAAACATCCACAATGGAGTATAGATAGAGTTACAAACCCTTGGTTCCATAAGCGTCAGGTTTAATCACTGCAACAGTCTGTTGCATGGGGAAGAAGAAGTCAATCTCTTTCTGGGCTGCTTCCTCAGAGTCTGAACCATGCAACATGTTGATCTGTGCACCATCCACGACAAATTTGGCTCGTAAACTGAAAAAGGAGAAAAAAAATGAAATGTGGAGAAAATAAAAAAAATATGGAAGAAAAAAGTGAGTTATGGATTTACCCTTATAAAACTGCTTGAGCTGAGCAAGGGAGCAATACCACTACCACTTTTATGATTAATTAATCAGGGCCTTGATTTGAAACTTTGTCATGCAGTCCTAGAGCCATCATTCTGTCTACTGGTTACCAGGGTTGGTCAATTGGGCCATGAAAGCATAACCTACCTAGGGAAAATGTATCAAGCTTGGACAAAAAGTACAGACTCTGATCAACATCTGCACTGTTGGCTACATGGTCTCTAGCAATATGTATTGCTACAAGTAAAAATAAAAAAAAACTTATGAAGCACTACTTATTTATCAATAAAACACTCACAGGTTTTTTACTGTTTTGTGTGTGTATTTTTTTTTCACATTATATAGACACAATTATGACCATATTGGTGTGTTGAGCTAATTATTGGTAGAGGAAGACCCCAGATATGTCAAGGTTTAACCACCTGCACACCTCAGGTCAGCTGGAAGACCTCTCCAGCAATGATTAGGAAAGTAACAACACACAAAGTCCGAATATAGCCTGTTACCTTTCTGGGTCTTTCTCCTTAGCCTCATCAACCTTTGTGGGCCCAAGCATCTTTCTCCAGCCTGTTACTGCATCCTCCCGGGCCAGACCCAGGGCTAGCAAGGGGCCACTAAAACACACAAACAAAATGATTGGGGAACCTTTGAAACACACATATACACAGTACAGAGCTTTTAACACATCATTTTAAGAAAGCAATTCTGAAAAAAAGATTGTGTATAAATGCTTCTTTTTTTGTCAATTCTCATAAAATGAGAACCATGACAGCTGTTTTCGCCCCTATTAAGATCTGACCTTGACATTTGTTTCCTTCTTTCAGTTATAATTAACTTAACTAAATTTGTTTTTTCTTCTGATAAGATCTGGCCTTACTTTTGATTTTCCTTCCAATAGAAAGTGGCCTTAATGTTTGTTTTTTCTTCTAATAAGACATGACCTTGACATGACCTTGACATAACTTTTTAAAATTTTAAAGCAATCTCACCTTGACATTCGCGTGGTGAGTTCGTCAAAGTATTCCTGTCCTTGGTGTTCCTTGTAGAAGTGTTCCGCCTGGTCCTTTGTTAGATGGATCTCTTTCTGCATGGCAATCTTGAAGCCAGCTGCACGAATCTGCTCAATGATCTCTTCTGCAAGATTAATAATATGACATGTTCATAATGCAAAGGTATGGCTTCTATCAAGAACACATATGATTGCAAGATGCTCATGAAATTGTTACTTGTTGATTGAGATTAGAATGAGTTAAAGTGATACAGTGTTACATTAAAAACAAGCAAATTAAAAAGAACTTAATATTTCTTATTTTAAAAAAAAATTAATAATGAAAATACCTACTCACAAGGGAGATACCTAATACATTTATTTAATTTCAAAAATAGGAAATATTGAAAATAAATACTCTTCCAATGAAAGGTTTTTGGGGTGGTCATAGATTGAGATGAGGTAACTGACACAATTACTATCAACTCTGTGGGGTGGCCATAGATTGAGATGAGGTAACTGACACAATCACTATCAACTCTGTGGGGTGGTCATAGATTGAGATGAGGTAACTGACACAATCTGTATCGACTCTGTGGGGTGGCCATAGATTGAGATGAGGTAACTGACACAATCACTATCAACTCTGTGTGGTGGTCATAGATTGAGATGAGGTAACTGACACAATCTGTATCGACTCTGTGAGGTGGCCTTAGATTGAGATGAGGTAACTGACACAATCACTATAGACTCTGTGGGGTAGTCATAGATTGAGATGAGGTAACTGACACAATCTGTATCGACTCTGTGGGGTGGTCATAGATTGAGATGAGGTAACTGACACAATCACTATCAACTCTGTCTAAAAAACCATCCAGATATATCAGGTAGGCAAAAACATGTTTTCAAAAAAAATAATTTAAAAAAAAAAAATTATTATGTCTTATAAAAGTTTTCCTTTCCCTACCTTTATGAGCCTTGTATGCATCTGGACGAATGAGAGCAAGAGTTCTCTGCACCTTGGGTTTGCCATCAACAGGTGGTGCCGCAAAGTCTGGGAAGAAGAATGCCAACTCTCTGGCAGCTGTGTCACTAGAGTCACTACCATGGACGGCATTCATATATTTCTCTGATCCAAACTTGGCACGCAGACTGAGGCAAAGAGAATGATCACATAAGCATACTTTACATGATTTGTTATATTATTAGCAAAATCTTCCTTAATATTTTTGTATGAAACTCAGAAGAGACGGTTTTGATTTGAAGAAAAATACATTACAGTTTGAGAAGAAATGCCTTCTCTGGTCTAACATTGAAATAAAAAAATGGGTTCACATTGGTGGGAAATCTGTATAATATTTAATGTGAATTTTGTGAAAAAAAGACTTAAAATTGCTGCTCAGGATAGTGCTTCTAACCTACCACTATTTGCCTTATACATATGAAAAAAACTCAATGTAAATATTCTTAGAAATTTCAATTAACACTATTAAAAATATGTTGATTACAGATGGTTCTGAACAATCAGTCTTATAAACTTAAGACACAAATTAACTAACGTTTGGAGAAAAAAAGAAGAAATTTTAAAATTTGAAATTCTAATTTACAAAAAAACAAAATCAACCAATGAGAGCTCTTCTTTTACCTTTGTGGTGCCTGCTCCTTAGCTTCCTCTACTTCAGTTGGACCAATCAGATCACGGAACTCATTGATGATGTTTGCTCCATCAGGTCCTTTAGTGATGGCCAGCACAATGGAAGGAGCACTGGTCATAAATGCTACTAGTTCATTGAAGAATGGCTGAAAAAAAAAAGAATATATATATATATATATAAGGCAATATAGTATATTCATATTATGAATTTTATTGTCAACAAGATTGATGGAGCACTGCTTTTGAGTTCTACTATTTCACTGAAAATGTGTGAAAGGATAGATTTTTCAAGTATGTAAGTTTAGTATCAGATGCTATTAACTCACAAGAGCACTGCAAGGCAAACCAAAATATGCCCGCCAATTGAGCAATTTGAAACAAACTGCTGTTCACTCTTGTGCAATGTGGTATGGCAAAGTTTTGGACCGCACTCTGGGTTATTGCAAGAAAAACTGAAATCAAAGTAGAATAACATAAAAAAAATCTTTAACCAGTCAAACTGCCAAACTGTTGTGCACTGTTGTGCAATGCCCTCTGGCATGCTTGTGGAATGCAATCTGGGTAATTGAAAACAAAAATTAAAGGGGAATAACATTAAATATACAAAAAACTACATGAGAGTAATGGCATTTGTATAGAAACGGGGGTTACTCAAAAAAAGGTTCTTGTTCACTCACTCCTTGTGAATAACATCTATCCACATATGAAATTTAATGTCAATAGCTTTGATAATGTAAGAGTATGGTCCAGACAAACATCAAGTACTAAAATTTAACTATGGGGAATAACTCCAAAATCATGAAGTGTACAGTGACAGTTCTTGTGCACTGCACACCATCTCAATGAGATCTATCCACCTAGGAAGTTTCAAGTCAATAGCTTTGATAGTGTTGGAGTTATGCTCCGAACAAGAAAATTAAAAAAAGTGGAATAACTCCAAAATCATGAAATGCAGGGTGATAGTTCCTGTGCAATGCACATTATCTCAGTAAGACCTATCTATGTATCAAGTTTAAAGTCAGTTCAAGTTTTGATAATGAAGGAGTAATGCTCCGGAAAAGAATTTTAAACATAGGGAAATAACTCCAAAATCATGAAGTACTGCACTCCAACTCAATGAGATCTATCCACCTAGGAAGTTTCAAGTCAATAGCTTTGATAGTGCTGGAGTAATGCACCGGACGAGTAAATTAAACGTAGGGAAATAACTCCAAAATCATCAAATGCAGGGTGATGAATCATGTGCAATGCACTTCATCTCAATGACATCTATCCACATAGATACATCATCCTGAAGATGTCACATGCTCCATATACTGATTTCCAAAGCATCAATAAAGTTATTATCTCATCCCAAAGATGTCACATGCCTCACATATTGACTTGCAAAGTGTCAATAAAGTTATTATCTCATCCCAAAGATGTCTTATGCCTCATATACTGATTTCCAAAGCATCAATAAAGTTATTATCTCATCCCAAAGATGTCACATGCCTCATACATTGACTTGCAAAGTGTCAATAAAGTTATTATCTCATCCCAAAGATGTCTTATGCCTCATATACTGATTTCCAAAGCATCAATAAAGTTATTATCTCATCCCAAAGATGTCACATGCCTCACATATTGACTTGCAAAGTGTCAATAAAGTTATTATCTCATCCCAAAGATGTCTTATGCCTCATATACTGATTTCCAAAGCATCAATAAAGTTATTATCTCATCCCAAAGATGTCACATGCCTCATACATTGACTTGCAAAGTGTCAATAAAGTTATTATCTCATTACAAAGATGTTACATGCCTCATATATTGATTTCCAAAGCGTCAATAAAGTTATTATCTCATCCCAAAGATGTCTTATGCCTCATATACTGATTTCCAAAGCATCAATAAAGTTATTATCTCATCCCAAAGATGTCACATGCCTCATACATTGACTTGCAAAGTGTCAATAAAGTTATTATCTTATACAAAGATGTTACATGCCTCATATATTGATTTCCAAAGCGTCAATAAAGTTATTATCTCATCCCAAAGATGTCACATGCTTCACATGTTGACTTGCAAAGTGTCAATAAAGTTATTATCTCATCCCAAAGATGTCACATGCCTCATATACTGATTTCCAAAGCATCAATAAAGTTATTATCTCATCCCAAAGATGTCACATGCCTCATATACTGATTTCCAAAGCATCAATAAAGTTATTATCTCATTACAAAGATGTCACATGCCTCATATATTGATTTCCAAAGCATCAATAAAGTTATTATCTCATTACAAAGATGTCACATGCCTCATATATTGATTTCCAAAGCATCAATAAAGTTATTATCTCATTACAAAGATGTCACATGCCTCATATACTGATTTCCAAAGCATCAATAAAGTTATTATCTCATCCCAAAGATGTCACATGCCTCATATATTGATTTCCAAAGCATCAATAAAGTTATTACCTCATCCTGAAGATGGATGTAGACATTCTTCACCTCCTCCTCTGTCAACTGTCTCTCTTCTTGCCTCAGAATCTCAATGTTGCGCTTCCTCATCTATGAATATAGATATAGTCAATGAATTAAACAAAAAAAAAATCACTTTTTTCATTGCTGTTTTAGTTCAAAAGCACATGTGATAGTGTTGATTATGGTAAGGAAGAGTTATTTAGAGCATTAACCTAAACATTTTTGTGCTAAAAGCATTGTGGTTCTGGTGATTTTTTTCTGTTTTCTAAAGAAATGCACAGAAATTTAAAGTTAATTTTGTTTTTGTTTTAAAAATCTCTTTCATCTTAAGTTTATAATAAAAAATTGATTCGCATAGAACAAATAAATGTCAATTATTTTGCAAGAATATTAATCTAAATGTCTACATAAAATGTCATGCCTTTTGGTTAAAAGCAATAATATAATGACATCATGGACAAGTCAATTTTCATATTAATCATGTACATATAAACAAGTACAGTGAGCTTTGTTTTTGGAGTTTTTGACCTTAAGTCAATCTCAAGGTTTCAAAATGTATAGACATAGGAGCATACTGAGTGTTTGCGTTACTATAATATCTTTCTGTAAATACATGTAAAAGTTACTTTATAATCATGGGATAAGTGAACCTTAATGATGGTATTCGGCAGTTTGAGGCATTAAACAATAAAAAAATATTGCTGTCTGAAAAGATGCTGCAAAATGCCACAAAATGCTCTTGATGTTCTACATCTAAAGGAAAAGTGAGCTATAACACTCCACTTGTCATTACAAACATGTCTTTTCTATCTGAGCTGTGCTGCACCATTTTAAACTAGGAAACCATGTGACCATTTACTTTTGAGATCATGTTATATCATCATCTGGTGGTGATGTCTATTTTTAGCAAAAATCCCCAATATGCTTATTTATAGATTTGGAAAAAATGGACACTAAGTGCGATTTATTTAATGATTTGTATTGTCTTTCAATTAAGGTAATTTTTAAAATTGTTTCTTAGACTAAAGTTGGAGATTTTGCAGAAATAATGCTCCTGTTACCCCAAACAATGGTAATAGAAATTGTTACATGTTTTTTGATACAGAAAAACTGTCATATACCACCTTTAAAGAGAAGCATTTTATTAAAATTATTTGCATACCTCTTCTAAGATTTCATCAGCCTTTCCTGATTGGACAGCATCTGGTTTGATGATGACTACAGACACCTCCTTGACTGGCTCTGAAAGGTGAAAATATGAGCTGTTAATATTACAAGGTATATATATATATATATATATATATATATATATATATATATATATATATATATATATATATATATATATATATATAAACAGTAACATTCTATTTTTAGAAATGCTATATTTAGTATCACGTGATCAGATCATATTTGAAGATTTATTAAAATAAATTCCCTGTATTTGCATATAGATAAGATATGAACCAAAATAATAAAGACCAATGACCTTTATTGTTCTGTCTTACTATTTCTGAAACACAACAAAGGTTAATACTTTAATTAAAATAGATTTAAGCATATGTTTTTTAAAAAAAATGTTGTTCTTTTTTATTTTTATTTAAGAATTATTTCATTCTTCTGTCAAATATAAAACATCATGCAAAATATATATAAAAACAACCCATAACTACAATAATAAAGAATGAAATAAAAATAGGTAAAATATTAGTGTTTCTTCTCTACCATAATAATGAAAAGGATCAATTGAAAAATGGAATCATACCAAATACATTTAATTATGAGAAACTGATACAAATAAATGCATGTATCAAATAAAAATGATGCAAAAGTGAAACATGATTGCAAGAAGTAAATGTATTAAGCAGTAGGAAAAATTAGACAAAAATTCAAAAAGTATGTTTTCCAAAATACATATTAACAAAATATAAACAGAGCATATGCTTCACATATTGTAATTATTATCTTTAATTGAAGAATTTGGAAATAAGTTGGAAAAGGCAAATAAATAAGATAACGCTGCAGACCAAGCAATATAACTGATACTGTATGATAGTTACAGTAATATGTTTGTAGAATTTTAACATAAATTTTCTGACCTTACACTATATGCAAATATATTGAATAGAATTTTACAATTTGCACAAACATATTTTAATATGACTTTACAATATGTGTTCATGTATGTTTCATATGACCTTACAATATGTGTGCATATATATTTGATATTATTAATTTAATATTATATTTAATATGATCTTACAATATGCACAAATGACTGTTCATTGTGTGTGCTTATATAGAAATGACATTACAATATGCATGTAGATACACTTACTATGAGAGTAAAGAATGTGTACATATTGTTAATATGTAGCATGCAGACCACAGGAGTCATCAATATGAAGTTATTAAATGAGGCATGCATTTTTCACAAATTTGCTTATATTTAAATATATATTTTATTTATATTTAATTGAAAATCAAGTTATTTTCTTCATAACTAAAGTCAAACTGAATGCCATAAATATGACTTTTGTAAGCTTATATGAACAGCGAACAGTCAACTTGAAGCAAGTATCAATCCTCGTTTATAATCTTTGGCCTTTCAGAAATTAACATCTCTGCATGAAGGAAAGATGCAAAGGAAGATACAAAATTTATCTCTTTACAAGACAAATCTATGACCTCAGGTATATTATTTTCAAATCTACAAAATCTGTAAGTCTTAACTGATGGTTGGGTTGGTTTACAGGAATACACTCATTGTCATAATTCTGGTAACAGAGTGTCAGCAAAAATCAGCTGTTTTATGTATTTGTGAAGGAAGATCCAGGACAAAATATTTTGTTTGAAAGCCACCAATGTTAAGCTGGAAGACCTATCCACATAAATGTTGTGAACCATGATATTGTTAAAACATTTAACTTATGGTTATAAAATGAATGCTAGGTAAGGATGGTCTTTTGAAAACTAAGTGTTCGTGTGAAAACAGTTTGTGGTCTTATGACTGACATGCATAACAAAGCATACCTTGACAAAAATACTCAGAATTGTAAGAGATTCCAACAGGCCTTAAATTGTTGTTTACTAAACTATTTCTAAAAAATTCTTGTTTGGAAAAAGCATATAAAAAGTCCAGGGTTTAAGCTCTTTTCACTGCAAGCATATATATATTTGGAAAACAGGTGGAAAGATTTTGCAGGCAAATAAAGAAAGATAATCAAATATCTACCCCCAAAATATATAAAGTTAAAATGTCTGCAAAGTGCATACTTAACTTTTCTAAATGATTAAAACAAAAAAGTAAAAATGAAAGTATGAAATTTATTTTAATTGAATTTACCAAATCAAAGACATTAATTAGCATTGTGTAAAATATTAAATATGACAAAAGGGTGGGTATACATGTGTATACTGACTATGCAATTTATATATGATATGTTGAGGAGGCCTGATGAGAAATAGTTTTACCATGATGAAGAACTTTGCAAGTAGTTGTTTGCAAGAATCTGATTGGTTAGTTTTATGCTTTTCCTACAATCAAATCAATAAAGTGTTCTTACAGAGGTCTTCTAACTAACATTTCTCAGCAGCTGGCCCAAGACACTTTTCCTTTTGCTCACAAATTATTTTTTATTTAAAGCTCTTCAATTATTTTGTTGTATTTATACATAAAGCATTCGGGTCATAATGATGGCTTCAAATTTAACTTAAATGATAAAGGTCCAAGATGAATGCCTGATTAACGAAACACTACTTGGCGACAATTGTTAACTTTTGTCAAATACTTTAATATTACAAGAAAGTTAAAATTAAAAAAAAAGTTGTGTCCTTTCTTTTACTTGCAAAATTCTGTTTGTGAGTTAGTCAATAATGTCTCTTGTGACGTTACAACTTCTACAACTGTACAAGGGAGCATGTTTTATTTTACAACACTAGGATAATATAACCTGCATGGAGCTCCTGATTTTCTCCATAATCAATGATTTCTCCCTGAAATTTCATTCTATGAGCTGCAAAGATGAGGGAGAGTTACAGTTAGCATGGGCAGATGGGTTGAAGCTGTAGCATGACAGAGGACCAGATATTTCATATTTCATACAGACCACAAATCCTATGATTAGTCATTAATAAATACAGTTAAGGATTTGTAAATAAATCTATATCAACTCATAAGGCTCTGAACAGATTAGTAAAGGTATATTTATAGTTAGTTGTTGCATTTCATTAAATTTATCAATTCATGGAGTTTGTTGGTCTGTGTGAATTTGTTATATATGGAGAATGGGGTAGCAATGACCTATACACACAAAGATTGAAAAATCACGTGGCAGACAACAGCTCTGCCAGAAAAAATGTAACAACATCACAACAGGCATGCGAAACTGCCCTTTGCAGTCAGTTTGTAACAATGGGGGTACACAGAAGGTACATTGGAACATGGGGGACAGTACTTGTTGCTCTGATTGTTGCTCTGATTATGTGGACAGCTGTCACATGTGCTTATGTGTCTGTTGCCATTTGCAGGCAAGATTTGTTTATTCATCTTAATGTCACATCTTTAAACTCTACAATCTCAGTACCTTTAAAATGAAAGGAAGATAGTATATATTATGCAGAGGAAACCTCCCCTATCTGGTGCTCTGACAGATAGGGTGTAAATAAAGGCATTGTTAATATATACAAACCAAAAAAAATCATACAAGCTTATAAGATTAAGTATATGTTTCGATTGCACAACAAGAGCGTGTAAAAAAAGATAATCAAAAAGCATGCAGAGATGAAACGCTTTCACCCACGATGGTATGCTGTAATTGAAAAAAATACACATCTATAAAACTGAGACCTTAATAATAAAGGAGTATGGGAAGACGAAATAGTCATTTAAAGTGGGTAAAAAGAGATAAGGTAAAAAAATGTGTTATACAAAAATCATGTTTTAGTCAGTTAAAAGCAGAAAAAGCTTTAACTTCAAGTATTTGCATTAATATAAGTGAAATAAGCATAAAATATCTTGCAAAATAAACTACAATTAAGTGATTTAGGGATTAAAATTAACTATAATAGCTAAATGTGCAATAATTTAACTGCATAACCACTGCAGACTAATTTGTTTTTAAATATTTTCAGCAAAAGTTTTTAAGTTTAAACAGAATATTATATATTATATGTGCACTATATTATAATAAACCTAATGAAATAAAATCATAACAAATTTTGGATTAAAATTTATGACTTTGATTATGTCACTTTATTTTGTGATAGAACGCAACAACATCAAGGCATTAGATGTGTACAATACAATAATTATACTACAGTCAGCATTAATTATCTCAAACACCTATGGGGTTGTATGAGATTTCAAGATTTAAAAATAGACAAAATTTGAAATGATCTGTAAAAGGAACTGATTGTGTACAATTCTAATTTTTGCCATAACTGGGTCATGTTGGTTTTTTGTATTCTTCTAAACTTTAGTACATTTTTATTTCAATACAATGTTTATTCTCAAACTACAAGATAAACCCATAATTATTTAAAATGACACAAAGAAATCTGTTATACCTGGTCCTATATTTATCAATTAGTCCTATTTTATAAAGAGCACTATTTAATACTTAAGTGGTTGCAAACACTGTGTTAAGTGAGGAACAGTTGTAGCCAATGTACAAAAAGTTATCACAATTTATTGGGAGGTTTATTTCTCCTATGTAGTGTAGGAAAGGCATTCACTCATTGATACTTAAGCTTCTTTTTTGCACGATTAAAACTAGATATTTATCAAGAAATAGTGTCACTAGAGACCAACTGATAGATTTATTTGAAATAAGATACAATTAGAAAAAAGATAAGCAGTCGGCAATTAAGAGAAAACAAATGTAGACTGTACTGTAAAATCCAAAATAGGCCATGAGATAATAACAACCAGACCAATTCTAAACTAATGACGGAAACAGTATTTACAAAATCAAAACACATTAGTTTAATACCCATAGGTCATAGTGAAAAAAATCTTCTGTTCTAATAACAAAATGTGTTTCCAAAATATGTGACACTAAGATTTACACGTGAAGCAGAAAAACTTTATTCTACTTCTACATTTTTTAATGAATAATGATTTATGTTTATAAAAAACTATACTATACATAACATACTGTTCAAATCTTCTATTAATCCCATTTTTTTTTTAAATTGATTGGTTAAATCAATTATGTTTGCAATAAATGTAAGTCTTCAACACAAGGTTAAACTATCAAAGCAAACAACAACTGTAAATGTTAAAAGTTCACAAAATAAACCAACAATACAAGGAATATGTCAACACGTCTGGAAGAGAACATATGTAATATATAACACTATATTGATCACTCCTATGACGTAAAGGTGATATCCTGTCATTGATCTGTCTTGGAGTTTAAATGACCAACATTTTTCATGACATCAAGAGAGAGAAAGTCAAATATAAACATCTGATGTCAAATGTCAAAATTTGTTTTTATTAAAAAATGGGATTACCAATTGGTCTCCCCGCAAGTAAAAACAATAAACACATAACTAAATAATTATTATTTGTTGAAATTAAAAAATATGGTTCCAAATTGGGATTAAACAGAATTAAAGCATAAATCCATAAACTGTTTTTTGTATGTATTGTAACAAACAAAGGATTAAAAATCTATGACCAATAGAAAAGAACACACAACTGTGTCAATTCTTACTTGTCAGTCAAAATTGAACAAGAATAGGGTTTAAAATTGCCATCAAATAGAAAAAGCACAACTGCATTAATCCTGTCTTTTAAAAAAGATAAAAAAAACATGATGCTCAAATAGCATTTTCAACACTTCACTGCATTAGTGTTCTACATTTTCATTTTAAAATGAAAGTCATCAGACATATGGGGGATAAATATGGAGACGTACAGCCACTACTGGTGAGTGTAGACCAAAACTTATTAGAGTCTGACCATCAATGCACATTAAATCAGTTGGAAAATGTTTCACCTGAAGCAGTTTTTTGCCTCTTCTTAAATTTGAATAAACATGATTTGTGATAGAGAAGGTGTAAATGTATGATCTTAGATGGTTTGCAAAAGATGCATATTAAGTTAACTTCTATAAATGTTACAGTAAACAAGTCAATAATGGACAGAATACCACCTTTAAACAAACATTGGTTACCATGGCACCAAGCCAACCAATCACTTTCATGTCAGTAGTACATTTTACAAGGGTGTGATTTTATGTAAATTTATATATATTTTTTCATAGATTCAGTAATCAATATAGACATTTTTATTTATTTATTTAAATATGCTTGTTTGAGTGTTATATTTTTATATTACACTGACACATTTATGGTCATAAATGGCAAAATGAAGCTAATCATTGGTAGAGAAAGCCTTCCAGACATTTGTCTGGGCAACACCCATGGCTTGAAGACCTTGCCACATGAAACTTTTTACCCTCAATTGGGATTTGAAACCACATGGTGAGGGACTATGAAGTTACAAGTGAGCCACTCATTTACTGCCTTGCCATTGGCGTCCCTCACTGATTCTATTCATAATACAGATGCTTGTGTGAAGTATCAATACAGTGTCAGACACTGAGTATAACGACCAGAGGACAATTAAAGATACATGTTATTAACCCTTGGAGAGTATAAACAAAATGAATTGACCTTACAATTTACAGAAACATCACGCCCCTGTTGATATAAAAAAATACAATAACACATAAAAACGAAGCCGATCCCCATATGTCAGCAACACAACAGATTCTGACTCACTTCCTGATGATGGCGGAGATTGGCCTGGGGCTGACACTGAAGCACTTGCAGGCTCGAGCTTCTTTGTATCACCTTTACCTTTATGAGTTCAGTATTATTGTAGGGGAATGGTAGTGTAAAACTATGGGCATTGATTGCCAGTTTTAGTTTGCATACATATAATCAACATAATTACAAAAGTATAGTGCATAAGAAGAGATATAGATAGATTTAGAGAAATGTGGTGGTAGGAAATAGAACAAGTAACAACAAAAAATAATGACTTGCTTTCTTTGGATTAATTAATATTTGAAGTACATTTTTATGTGAAGTTTTTCTAGCTGCCAATGTTATGGTTGCTTAGACTACACATAGGTTGATAGCTGACTGCAAATTAACATTCTTTTTTTTACATTTTATTTTATTTTGTTAAATTGCAATGACACAAGTATGGTTATATTGGAAAATGTCCATTTTATTATGTGGAAGATCCCAGACAGAACCAATGGTGCTTTGAAAGTCAGCTAGATAGTGCACCACAGGTCAGCTAGATGGTGCACCACAGGTCAGCTAGTTGGTGCACCATAGGACAGCTAGATAGTGCACCACAGGTCAGCTAGATGGTGCACCACAGGTCAGCCAGATGGTGCACCATAGGTCTGCTAGATGGTGCACCACAGGTCTGCTAGATAGTGCACCACAGGTCAGCTAGATAGTGCACCACAGGTCTACTAGATGGTGCACCACAGGTCAGCTAGATGGTGCACCACAGGTCAGCTAGATGGTGCACCACAGGTCAGCTAGATGGTGCACCACAGGTCAGCTAGAAGACATCCCCACATGAAGCTTCTTGCCTCAGCCAGGACTCAAAACCCCATTGTAGGGTGCTGAGAAGGTAAAAGTTGGGGAATGAAACTGCTCACCCACGAATACCCCATTCATAAATGTGAAAAGGGGCATAATGGATCTATATGTACATGTAAGTTGCTTTATGTTTATTTGTCAGTATATTATCCAGAATAAAGTAAAGACATATATGAAAGCAAGAGTTTTTTGGGTGCTTTGACAGATTTCACTGATGTATAAGGTGGAAATGGTGTATAACCCAAGTCTACCAATCACCTTCAACAGAATGCCACATCTAGAAAAAATAGTTAACTATCACCAAAGATTAAAGATGAACTTTTTTATGGGAATTGTGCATATGTAGAGCATGTGCAATTTAAAAAAAGAGTTTGGTACCAAATCATACAAGTAACTTTGAAATGTAAGACTAAAACAGAAAAAATGTTTAATATTCAACACAGCACAAGTATGCTATAAGTATGACCCTAAAGTCTCATTTTTAATTTTGTTTTTATTTTGTCAAAATTAACAGGTAGTTTTTATTTACTTTTTAAAGTTATTTGATATTTTATTTGTTTAAAAAGTGATAATGTTGTCATATATGACATAATGTAAGCATTAAAATGTGAACTTATCAATGAGACAGAATAATAGACAGTTGGAATTAACATAATTTAAAGTTATCAATGAGACAAAAAAATGTCAGTTGGAATTTACATAATTTAAAGTTATTAATGAGACAGAAAAATTGTCACTTGTTTAAAGGTTAACCTATTATTAAACCATGATTAAATCTAAAAATGTGTTTTATTGTTTTGAAATGAATTCTGGTCTAACCTAGGTATAATTAGACTGTATGGTTTGGTACCCATTAACTTAAAAGATAGATCAGGACATGAAAAGACCATGGAGAGAAAGAGAAAAAAATTAGTAAAGAAGAGCATACCTTCTTCCTCCTCTTCTTGCTCAGCTTCTTCTTCCTTCTGTTTATCAAACTTCGCCAACATAGGATCTTTGATCTGAAACACAATATTAATAAATAATCAATATATTAAAATAAAGTCCACAAACCAGCTTTTTTGTTTAGTATAGCATCTAACCAACAATTATTTCAGTTATCTGGGGACAGTGGTCACTTAAAGCTGATAAACTACTGCCTCAGGTCACCTCTGGTAAAAATAATGTTTTTGTAAATATTCATTTTTATCAAATTGTAAAATATGGCTTTTCCATGGATTTTATTATAGAATAGAAGAGCAAAAAACTGTTTCAGTCAAGTTGTTCTAGATCAACACCAGTTGCCTAACCTTGATTAAATTATGCTTAGCAATTCAAAGATTATGCTACAATCTTAACGAAACATGCTCACCTCTTTTCGCTCAGCATTTCCATCCAAGACCTTGTGTTCCTGGGCCAGCTGTTCTGTAATGGTACGGAGGATCAGAGGAGCATTGGCACCTCTCACCACGGCAACCAAAGAACCGCCCTGCATGGTGAACATTGATAATTTGTATAGAACATAAAAATGTAGTTGCAATGTAGATTCACCTGACCATGGCAACCAATGATCTGCCCTGTATGGTAAACATTGATAATTTGTATAGAACATAAAAATGTAGTTGCAATGTAGATTCACCTGACCATGGCAACCAATGATCTGCCCTGCATGGTGAACATTGATAATTTGTATAGAACATAAAAATGTAGTTGCAATGTAGATTCACCTGACCATGGCAACCAATGATCTGCCCTGCATAATTATGAAAACATTTGTAATTTGTATATTAAACGTAGAAAATTGTTGCAATTGTAAGGATGGAAAGTAGTTTTGTGCCATGGTCACCAACGCTTTTGCCCCTGCTGTTTTGTTGTTTGCTCCATAATAGGTCTTATTATAATTTATGCACATATATCATCTGTACAACTAAATGATAGGTGCGTATAATTGTTATTATACTGTCTAACTCTGTGTCAATTTATATTCTATAGTTAATTCTTAAGTTTTCTTTATACCAAGTTTTTTTATTTTATAAAGGTAGCCTATAAATATCTGGACTCAAGTCTCAACTGTACAAAAATCTTTTATGAGAGATGGTCTTCAAGCTGACCCTCAATGCACCAGTGGTTCTACAGGGACATTTCTCTGGAAGTACTCATCCAAAAACAACAGCTGGAAAATGCTCTTATAACCACAATTGTTTTGGGCGATACATTTAAAAAAATAATTGCAATGGAATTATTTTTTAACATTCTGTATTTTATACTTACAGCAAAGAACAGGAAGCAAGGTTCACATCTTCCCCTGTATTTTTCTAAGGCGTCAATGGTGTCACATTTTGCCTAGAGTAGACAGTTTGTGTGTGAGAGGTTCATATATAGAAAACAAAGTGATGAAGATATAAACAATTATTTGCAAAATCAATTAAATTTTTAAGATAAAAACTATTATATATTAAATAAAAAAAAACAAAAACTAATTACTTACAATGCTTATATTCAATTCTGTACTTTGTTGTTTACTTCAAGTATTTAAGACAAAGCATTGTATTATTATCAATTCTGCTACAAAATGAAAGCAACATGCACCAAATATCACCAATTATAGTTAAGATTTTAAAACAAACTGTAATATTTATGATAAATTAAACTTTTAAGCAGAAAATATAAAATTACCATGATACTGTTATTGTAAAAATAATATGATACTTGTTTTTGAGTTAATAAAATTAGGTTTTTTCAAAGGAATAGTTCATAATAACTTCACGTTTGCAAAATTAGCAAAACAGTCATATCGTTCTAATAAATACATTTCTAATTTAACAGTAAGCAAAAGCAACAAAATTTTAGAAATTATGTAGTGATGTTATGAAAAGGTAAATGCTGAACACATGCCTCAGAACAGTGTGAAACCATGTAATAGAATGGTCACATTTATCTTTTAACTTGTTTAAGCTGTAATTAGGATACATCTGTCATCTTAACAGCTCCAAATCTAGAAAGTGTCTCCTACTTTTAAAATTCAACCATCATACTGACATTTACATTCTGATTCAACTGAGAGTACCTGTATACACTTTTATATAATCTGTACTTAGTCAAAACAGTATTCAGGTAAAAATTAATCGCTGTGTTAGTTTTGATTAAATCACTCTTTTCTTATTAATTTTTTTTGCATAAAGGACTTAATCAAAAATAATGAAAAAAAAACAACAAACTAGAGAACTACAATATGTGTACTGATGCATGGATGTAACCATGATAACAATGTAACTGTTATATTTCTGTATTAATGACAATTGTTTGTAAAACCCAAGAGGTGATAGTGAAAACAACAAAACTCTTACTAATATTATCATCAACAAAATAATCTCCAACTTGTTTTTTTATTAATTAATAACTTCAAGGGCACACAAGAATGCCTTTAAAAACATTATAAAATTGTTTATGAAAACTAACTACCAAATTTTTCATCTAGAGTTAAGAATGGAATAATTTGTAAAGCAAAAGAGAGGTTATGCAACAAAGAAACTGGCTTGAAAACACAAAACACCTAGTATGTCAAAGTTCACAAATCTTGTATCAGACAGACCTATTTATATAGAAGATTTAGAGGATATTATAATTCATATTTTTATAGAAGATTTAGATGATATTATATTTCATGACTCTGCTGATTATTATCAGAAATTGTGATTTATTCCAACCAGTTATGTGGTTTAAAATCCAAGCAAGTCCTTTCATTCTTCTGAATCTAAAAATATAGCATGAAGGTTACTGCTGTAAAGATATTTAGGGTGACTAAATTTAGAAGCAGAAATTGTAATTTATCATATAGGGTTATATAAAGCATTTTCTAACAAGCCCTAGACTGTAGTAATATAGTGTTTCTTAGCAGACTTAAGACCTAACTGATGAGAGATTAGATGGAACATATGATAAACAGGGAAAGTAGGTCAAGGATGTTCTTTATAGCATGGCAGCACTGCTGATGACAAAATGTAAAATATCTTTAAACAAGAGAATAAAAAAGATGAATTGATTTTAGAAGTAAAAAACAACAACATAAAAACAGAATTGTCAAATATTATTACATAATTGTATGATAAATTAGGTGAATGTATATGCCATACACATTTAATAAAAAGTTTTGATGATGTTAACTGTTTACTATAAAATTATTTGTTTTCTTTAAGTTGTTACATACATTGTAACTTATGACAATGTTTGCAACAAAAACTCTCTTCTAAAGCAATGTAGCATAGTGTTCTGCTGAGTATAAAAATTATATAGTAACTACAATTATTGTTGAAGCAGTCAAAGCGTATTGCTAGTCATTTTATTATTACATGTCCTTAGTTACTGTTACCTAGTGCCCACAAACTATTTTAACAGAAAAACTGTGATTGCAACATCACAGTTGTACAAAGCGTGTAAAAGCTTGTCTAGTGAACTAAAAGGTATTTGAATCATTTGACTTTAACATATTCAGTGATATCCTACTTAGTTATGTACCAGTAAATATGTAGACCTGTTTCTTTAAGTTTCTACTGATTAAAGGTCATGAATGCTCTACACACTTAAATTTACACAAAATTGTCATTCATTCATATGTGAGCACTTTAAAAGGAAAATGAATGAGGGCTTTCTGAATGGGTAAAAAAAGCTGATTTGGAAAAGTCTATTTAAATTAAAGTTACAAAGATAATGCATACATATGTACTCTCCCTCTTTTTGAAGGAGATTCTCTTTTTTATGTTCAAAACTATTTGAAAATTAGAGGTGTTTTACACAGTTTGAGAAATCTCACTACTTGGAAACAGGTAACTTCCTTTTTTGTTTGTATGAAAAGAACAAATCTCCCACTTTAGAAGTGAAAATCTCCCACTTTGGCCTCAGAAAAAGTTCATATGTATGATTAAATAAAATTTTTCAGATCTTTTTTTGTTAGTGTGACAGTTTTATCATTCATGTCATATGTTAAAAAAAACATCAAATGTTAAGTATGAATTTAATTGTCTTGTATGCTTTACTAGCCAAGATCTATCTTACATGTGTATCTTCTAAGCTATAAATGATTCTATTTTCTTGAGAGCAGAGTTCTACTGTCACAGATGGTTGGTGTAGAGGGAGCCTAATACATGTGTGGTGAAAACTTGATTTAAGGATTATTTTCTAAATATTGTAAGTTGTCAAAACTCAAGAAATTATATAATTCCAAATGAAGAGGAAAAAAAAATTGATTTTCCATGCACTCACTGACAGTGAATGTGTTTTAGAAAAGAAAAGAAGAACAAATGCATTTTAAAATGAATAACTTGTTTTCAATGTAAACTTAAGATGTTTAATACTATAAAATTAACATGAACATTTAAAAGAAAAAGGGCAAGTTTACTGGGAACTCACCAGGCTCTCACTACATTCTGATTTCTAGATAGTTTAATTAAACTAAACAACTGAATAAAGTAGCACCATCACCATTTTCTATTTTGAGAATAGGTCAAAGGTCAATCTATAAGTAGGTCAAACTAGGTGACACAGTTTTACATGGTGACTTACGACAAAGAATTTTAACAAATCATCGCCAAGTTCATTTTTAAGGCGGCGTAAGTTTGGAACAAGAGGCGTAACTGGTCCTGCCCATTCTTGGTAAACATCAACCACTGAAAATACAACACTGCAAAGGTCACAGCACTCAAAGGTCACACATGAAAGGTCATGACCTAGTTACACAAAAGGTAAAATATTCAAACACCTCAGAACAGCAGTGACTGAGGTTTTTAGTGCCATCACAGAACAAACAACACAATACACGCTGTGGGATATTGGCAAAATGGTAAACATTCTAGTCACATAGGTTAAAACGATATTTTTTGTCAAAGGGTAAAAAAATTATTAGGTCAAAAGTTAGAGTGAAGGGTTCTGGGTCAACAAAGGTCATGCTGTCAGTGTTTCTGTTGTTGTTGTTTTTGTTTTAAATGTGCAAGTTCAGCAAAAAAAAATAAAAATAAACAAGCATGAGGTATTTAGAAATTTACATCTTAAAAATATATTTGTAAAAGTTCAAAAATGTTTGCCTAATGCCAAGTGAAAAGCAATATGTAATGGCCTAGATAGCATTTTGCATAGGCGATTACAACTGCTCACAAAAATCAAAGCATATTGTAAATGCAATTCACATGTTAACAAGCAATGCAATGACAGTTAAGAACATAAATAAAATAAAAATATTGATTCAAGTAGTTGTACCCCAAGGTAAATGTTCATAAGTTGATGTCAAAGTAACATAGAATGAAGTTATTTTAAAATTAATTTAATATAAAAATGAATAAAAAGCAATATTTTGAAAGAAAACTTTGAAAATAAAAGGATTATCATGCCCAGTTGAATTTTATGTTGTTTTTTAAGACATCAATTACATATGAACAGTTTCCTCTCAGTAAAAAAGAACAGTCTGCAATAATGTGCAGAGAAATATGCTGTAATTAAAAAAAAGCAATTAGTGTACACTCTAACACCATGGAGTGAAATCATCAAACACACATTTTACCCACAAAAACAAGCCAATCTCATTTACGCAAAGACCAATAAAGACAATTACAATCAAAGCTAATTGAAATTAGTGAATGTATGTTAATATTCTTGTCTTTCAATTAATGAATTTATCTAAAAGATGTGAATACTGACTGAATTACAACATTTTTTTCAATTGTTATTATTATGTTTAAAATTAGTAAGCACTTAAAAGTATATTATAAAAAAGATACTTTTTCTCAAAGTGTCATAATTCAGGAAAACTCACATTATAATTGAATTAAAACTTATTAGGACCCAAAAGATAACTGGTCTTGCCAAACAATACTAAACATGTCTATTTACAAATGACTGTTATCTTGAATGAAGTCCTAAAATGCACTGATAAGATTTATTTTCACAGAAAACTATGCCCCCTTGCAGCTACATGCAAGGCAACCACACATTTTGTACTGCCCAAGAGATAGCCAATCAAAAAGACTTATTTATCTTGACTGTGGCCCTTACATCTAAACCCATGCCAACCACAAACACTTGTGAAGTAGTGTAGAGTAACTTACGACCACAAATTTAAGTAAAGGATCCCCCATATCATTTTTGAGCCTGCGTAATGTTGCTTGCATGCAAACAACAGGACTTGACCATTCTTGATATACATCCACAACTGGAAAAATGGCTTTGATCATTACAGTACCTTCTACACGCACATTAAATAAAGAAATTTAAAAAAAAGAAGGTAAATTATGAAATTTCAAGTACTTTGATATATTCTCTTTATGTATTTGGCTAAGATTGAAAAAGATACACAATAATCAATACCAGTAAAACAATTAACGCTTACGATACTTTCATCAACATGTAAAAATGGTCAATTATAGAAGCGGAATTCTCTCAGATAAGATGAACTGTTGGTATTTTTATATTCAGAATGTCATCTTTAGCTTGCAAGAATTTAATCTGTAGATTAAACATTCATTTAAACATTTATGTTAATCTTGCAATTCCTCAGTATATTTAAGAGATCTCTGCTGTTTTGCATAAAAACATTAAATAAAATGAACCAAACATGTGTGGTCCTTTACGCTACATTGAAGACTAGTTAGGCATGTATGTGTTTGATGTTATGCACTGCAGTAGGAAAAAAATAAATAAGCATAAGTTTAAATTTCTGTGTATACATGTATGTCTGTATATTGTAACAATGTATAAAGGTTAAAAACTGAAGGATGTTAGACGACAGTTTAAACAAACTAATGAACATAAACAAAAAAAGGGGGTAAAATATTAGAAAACAACACAAAAATAGATCAGTCTTAAATTATATAAATATTAAAAAGCAGCATTATATGACAGAAATAGACCAACTTTTAGGATTAATGCTTCAAATGCTACATACTGTTTACTTATGTTTGTTTTATTGTTTTTATTAAATGTTTAGTTGATTACTTGTTTCAATTCCTTTTTTGTTTAATTTATAAAGCATGGAAAATTTGTAACATTTGATTGATCTACTTCTGCCATATCACATGTCATTTGTTTGTAAAACAAGGCAGGAATGCTTGTGGTGCTGAAAACGTCACACAACAAAACAAAGTTGAATTGTTTTTGCTTTTTGTCTTTTGATTTTCTTCACTTACGATGGCAAATCTTAAGAGATTATCCCCAATCTCATTTTTTATTTTTTTCAATGTGGCCACAATGCCCACTGCTGGACCACACCATTCCTGATAGGCATCTATGACTGGAATAAATCAAGAAATCATCAAATGTTAATATACGATGGTAGTATTACAGATGGTTCTTCCATGACTGAAAAATAAATAAATCTTCAAAGAAAATGCATAACAGTAATACATTGTTATATGTCCAAGCCATACTTATGTAGACTGTGTAGGAAATAGAGGCTTGCTTATTAGGCCAGGCTCATTTTATATGACGATTAATAGCTTGTCATTCATGGAATATATATACCTATAAAAAATCAACAAATTATGAAACTTTAGCACTGTAGAAGATGTGGATATCTGCAATAAAAATAAAGAAAAGTCAAACAGTAGCAAATGCCAAATTATTTTTTTGAGAATTCCGCCAAGAAGCATCAGTCGACATTAACTGTGTCATGGGATACTGAGGACACCAAATGTTGGTAAGAGATTGCTGAATTGACAAACCTGTTGGTCAGTCTGGATAATAACTTTTATGATTAAAAAGTTAATTGAACAGCCTCATTGTTGCAACTGCTTTTAATTATTCTCATAAAAGTCCTTATAAAGCAGTTTAATAAGAGTATGCATGCTGTTGAGTTTAATTTTTAACATCATACACCTTTGCCTAAAATCATTTTCAGGGACTACTGATTTTCCCAAGTGAGTCCTGAACATTATAAAAGTTAGTGTTGACTGCTGTAATCTAGGGCTGGAAGATACAGAGATCTGAAAATATTAGTAAAGGATGGACGATGGATAATGATGGATCATGTCATTTAAAGAGCTCATTTGTTGAAGCTATGGCTGGAACATTGGACCCAATGATGACAGACTGCTATTTAGAGACCATCTTAAGCTTCTTCGATTACTATTGAGAGACCATCTTAAGCTTCTTCGATTATTATTTAGAGATGATCTTAAGCTTCTTCGATAGTTATTTAGAGACCATCTTAAACTTCTTCAATTGTTTAGAGACCATCTTAAGCTTCCTCAATTATTTACAGACCATCTAAACTGGCAATACAGAAGGAGATGATCAAAATAGTAATGTCTTGTTAAGTATCAACTTCCTGCTAGGAAGTATCTTTGCTACATGTTTATACAAACAGTGTTGGGTTGAAAACATATGTGTCTAAATTTACTTTGGTAACAATGAATTAATATGACCTTAACAAATGTAATGATACATTCAGTCAAATCATTCTAATTCTAGTCTTTGTAACACAAATGCTTTCATTACAAATCATGCAACTAAGTAAGTATATAACATAAATGTTTGTAATTAGCACAAATATCATGGGTTTGATATATATTTAAACTTATTTGGATACAAAACAGGACATCAGTAAACAAGAGGGCCATGATGGCCCTATGTCGCTCACTTAAAATAATCTTGATACAGGACACCCAAGAAATATGCATAGCAAATATCAAGGCTCTAGGTCTTGAATTTATGACAAGAATATTTTTAAAGTTTTCCTATACAGCCATATATAGAAAATGGCCATGCCCCAGCTTGCTATGTTTTTTTTAGAGGATCAACATTATTTGAACAATGTCTCATTCCTCCCGCCTGCTTAAGCTTCTGAGAAATTTGGCTGAATTTGGACTAGTTGTTTTAGAGGAGATGACATTTGATAATGTTAATGGACACATGATGCCAGACCCCGGACACAGAGCAATCACAATTTGGACTAGTTGTTTTAGAGGAGATGACATTTGATAATGTTAATGGACACATGATGCCAGACCCCGGACACAGAGCAATCACAATTTGGACTAGTTGTTTTAGAGGAGATGACATTTGATAATGTTAATGGACACGTGATGCCAGACCCAGGACAGAGAGCGATCACAATAGCTCAAGCTGAGCATCAGCTCAGGTGAGCTAAAAATAACAATCTAGACTAACTGGAGCACACTATACTGTTCTGTATTTCAGGAAGAGGGCAATATATTACAATATATGTCATTTACCATTGTATCATTTCTGTGATATATATTCTGCATGATGTTCAAATGTCGCAATATACTGTGTTTTTAATAATTTAAATAAGTTACTTGCATTTTTTTTACATAAAGAGAACAAGATAAAATTTTAATATTAAATTTGTTAAACGCATTGGGGTATACCGATGCATGAACCTTGTTTTAGTACTTATTTCTGTTTTATGCAGATTATCTAAGTTTATTTATACAATGTTGTCGAGAATAACTCAAAATACAATTTTTATTTCTCTTTTATATATACTTTCTTTTCAGGAAATGTTTTGCAATGTACTACCATATTGTGGTAAAATATTACCACATAAACTATGATATCTTCTGTGATTTCTGCCATATAGTTTATGCAAAGTTGTAATGACAATTAAATTATTATAAGAGTATATTAATAATAATTGTATAGCACATATATACATTTCTATCTGTAATAAAAATAGGCCTAAAAGTAGATTATATTTTATTGCACAATATATGAGGCTGTAATGAAGATACATTTAGACTTAAATGAATACAATATATTCAAAGATGTACACAAACACAGACAGAAAACTGTTGATAAAATAGTCAAGCAGTCTTGGAGTGTACAAGGGCAAGGCAGAGAGCCTCTGATCAGCAAATCTTCCACAAACTAAAAACATTTAACAGCCACCCAACCCTCATAGGTTGCTAAGCGACTGTAGATGCAGCTTTGTAGAACTGCTGTTACACCAAAATTGTTGACCTAACTAAGGGATTTTTGTATGTGTTTACTGATATTGTTTTAATTCACCCATCTTTATATGTATAAATCTTTGAATCAGCCAACAGAGACAATTAGTACATGTGCAACATTTTGTTATAAATTATGTTTCACATGATGCTGTAAAAGAAGAATAACCACTGCAATAGGATTTATGAAATAAAAATGCAGAAAAAAACAGATATAAATGATTTAAACTCATTTATGGTCACTATTTCATACTTTTAGAAAAAAAGAGGCTTATCTTCAATGATATATCAATTTTCAAGAAACAACCTTTTTAGCATTCTTGAATTTGTTGCATTTCTTTAATCTACCTTAAAGCAATCAACATATCTATTACACAGCTATTTTTCTGCATTTTATTATCTTCAAAAAAGAAAACAAAAATTTGAATTCAACTCTACATGCATGTTGTAAATACATGTAATACAAACAATAAAGGGATTTGCTCACAGTTATCTGGATCATAAATATTTCCACAGACAACATATTGGTCATTGCCATCAGTGGTCAGTTTTCTGTTGCTGTGGTGCAGTTTTCTGTAACATTACTTTTCCTTGCAGTAACTATCAAGCACAGATGACTTACACATTTTTATTAGATTTTTTATGTTAATCCGAAAGAGCAAAGATTACCAAGTAAAATACATTTTAAGTCCAGTAAAGATTTATCAGTGATGATGAATGATGATGATAGTGGTTGATGATGAAGAATGATGATGATGGTGGTTAATGACAATGTTGATGATGGATGATGACAATGATGATAATACTGACCACCTATACTCTGTGGGTCAAAAGGGAGACCTTCAAACATAAAAAATCTTACCACTATCAGGACCCGAACCAGGTGGGAGGGGCTAAGGAGTTACAAGTCGTGGATTATATCAGCTGATGATGATTTTCAAAAATTATTGGTCAGTACACCATGTTTTTATTAAATGAAGGGTATACCAAGCCTTTAATACATGACCTTAAATGTCAAGTTTGAAATTTATTGACAGAAACTATGAGCAGGTCCCTTTGTAACTTCATGTGAAAAGGGATCAAAAATAAAACATCATTGCAAAATATGCCTGGGTGACAACATTCAAATAACAACTCAGGAATTGATACAAACATCCAATATGCCAAGGTCGCCAAAGCAACGAGAGTGACCTTGTAACTATGGGAACTTACTGCATACAGTTTAAGGAGGTCATCGTTTAAATCGTTGCGATATTTACGGAAGTTGCTAGTCATCCCTGAACAGAGTCCGCACCAGGATTGGTACAGATCTACAACTGTGAGGCGAAAGTGGAATATCAGCATATAGTATATAATATCATTATAGAACATATACATATCAATATTTGGATATGATGCAAAATGTGAAAGGTTCAATTAATATACAAAAAATGGTACGTTTTATGCTACAGTTAGCAGATAATACTTTGTTTCTGTGCTTTTTATTTCTGGGCATTTTATTATTAGACATTTTTTTCCAATATCAGCTGCTAGTACCTTTATCTGGTCTTTATCCCATCAGTTTCCTTAAAAAAGTGGGAGCTAAAAACTACAGACATGTTATAAGGTCCATACTGGCAGTGACATATCATATTTGGCAGTAGTTCTACTTACCACACAGCCCTTCCTTAGACAACATATCCTCCCATTCTTCCTGGGTCTCAATCTCCTGCTGGAGCTGGATTTCCTTCCCTTTCCTTGCCATTCCGCGTTCACCCTGAATCAGTATATAATAAAGCATAATTAGAAATGTCTTCACCATAAATTGTCATAAATACAGCATAGATAGCAATATCTTCACCTCGACTAATATAAATATGCACTAGTAAAGACACATCTACACATTCCCCTGACTTACTTAAAGTATACAATAGTGAACAAGAGACTTGTTCAGATGTCCAAGGATATAAACTTATAAGATTCATGTGCTTACCCCAACTGTTATAAATATGCACTAATTAGAGATAAGTTCACCCTGAATTATAATATATACATGTGCACACAAATAAGAGACACAACTTTGTGCTCACTCTGAATTATTATAAAAATACATCAATGTTCTCACCCTAAATTTATTTACTGATCTATTAATGCATATTTAGTGCTGTGTTGATTATGATTACATGTTGTATACTTCTAACATGACACCACATCTGTACTTAGTTCCCAGAATCTGTGTCACCTAGTCCTCCTTCACATATGTGTACAAGTTGTATGTATGCAAAATAAGCCATTCTATCAACATTAAGAAATTCCTGTAGTTTTTATCAATAACTATTATCCACTAGTTTGCCTTAACACACACAAAAACACATGCTAGGAAAACATTCTAAGTAAAACATATATAAATAAAATATAACATAATTATATCAATAAGCAGCTATTTCAAAAATGATACTAAATACCATTTTGTGAAAATACATGTTCCTCTTTAATTTGTTATTAATATGTATTCACTAATTCATGCACTACTTATAAACACTGATATCATAAGCTTGCAGTTTAGCTTAAAATACACTAATTCTGATACACTATATTGACCCTTCCTCAGGTAATGACTGTCAGGACCCTAAACTATTCAGGTAATGGGATTTCCCCAAGTGTTCACGATGGGCAGACCAAGCTTAGACAGGTTAGAAAGTTGTTGGGGAGGTGTTGGGTATTTTGTTACACGTAATTATTGTTTCAGAACAAAATAACGCTTTTATCATAGATTTTAAATTGAAATTGAGCTTATTTGGGAACACACATATTATATAAAGTGTAAGTAGAAATCTCTCCTGAGAGTGTTGTTTAATTTCTTACTATATAAATTCTATAGTTTTGAGATTTCTGTTAGGTATTAATAAAACATGGATTCATTATATGTTGTTTTCTAACAATTTCATGAGTAAATTTTAAAGTAGTGTGCTATGTACATTTCTTATATTCACTTTGTTTCCATCCTTACTACTTCTGGTGTTTTGCTGAACATTGTCCTCAGTTACAAATGTGCTTTTGTTTAACACATTTTTTATGCTTTTAATAATATCAATGCAGTAAATATAGATAAAGCATCTTTTTCTTAACAAATCGGAAACAAGGGAAATAGCAATTGCCTGACAAGTGACAATATCCTACACACAGGTTAAAATGTAATACATCTGGCATACCAGTGAATAATATGTCTTGGCAGTTTTATGACTCCACTGCAGGTCAATCAACTTTTCAAATATTCACCAATGTTGCTAATTGGCCCATTTAATAGATTTGTCAATAACACTATAGGAAATTCTCTATAGGAAAAACACAATATCTCCGATTTTAAAACCAAACTTGAATTTCATAAAAAAAGACCAAATTATATTAAAAATACTTTCAAAACAATACAGTATAATCTCTTATATACATAAATGTGTGATGCTAGACTCAAAATAAAATTTACTGTTTTTACACGAATATTCATCCTGCTGATATTACAACACAACAGGGATTTTTTAATCATTAGATTTAAGGTGTACATATATTAGTATTTATTCAGTATCTTAACCACTTTCCTACAAGAAACTTAGAAATTCTTTCGAGTAAGAACCAAAATTATTTTTAACATGGAAAAGCCAGATTTTCGTCAAATATCCTCTACAATACAAGGCAAAAATTGTCGTTTTGTTCTATATATAAATCAATCCAATTGGATGTGATTAAGCAGCTGAAAAACAAATCACAAAATACACATAACTTGCATATGTTTTAATGCAAATGTCGCCATTTTGGCCAAGGTTTTTCTAACCTACAGCGAGGACCCGTTGCTAGTGTAGACATGGCTACAGTCCGTCTGAAGAAAGGTCAATTGTATTTAAAGTTAAAAGTGTAATTAAGAGATTATCACTCTTAGGATAAAACACAGAAAATAAAATTACAAACAAATATTCAAACATGCAATTGGTTCTGGGGGATTTTTTTGCAAAGTAAAATTAAAGATGCCAGCATTTTTTTTACTTAAACCATAATTTAGATATAAATATCTTGTGAGCATCATTGCTAAAAACAACTTAAAAGTAAGGTTATAATTATTGTTTGTTTAATTAACTGGAAATTATGAAACAATGTTAAATATAATCTTTATAAAAGATTGTTCACATTTTAGCCAAAATACTATTATCATAACTTAAATCTCCATAAATGTGGTGATGCATTAAAAAAAAGAGACACATTATAAGAAAATCACAAAGTACTAGTTATAATGTCTACATAATTTATATTACACTTGTTTCTAAATCCCTTTTAATAAAATCATTTTAATGGCATTGATCAAAGCATTGACTGTAAGCATAAGACTACACAATGTAGCACAAAAGCGTTTGTTCAAAGAAAAGAAAATATAAGCAGTGTTAAAGAATTACTTCTAAATTTATTTAAAAAATAAATAAAAATAGTATCATTTCACTAAAAGGTACCTGCAAATACACTTAAATTTATGACTTTATGTTAATATTAACAATATTTAAACAACATTTATGAGTGCAACAAGTACTAGCATTTATTCAAAATTCAAAATTCCAAGGCAACACCATTTTACACTGACTTCCTCACATTTAATGGGATGGGAAACTCATTTTAAACACCAAGCATGTCCCTTAATTTTGAAATATGCTACATAACTTCAACACTTATGGCTCAATAAAATCAATAAAATATTAAATTTAAACCTTTTTTATACTGATATATAACAGTGCATTGCAAAAGTCTTAAATGATCTAAACAAACAAATATTCTGTAAGGAGGACATTTTAAGACAGACCAATCTATTCTTGAATGTCACAACCAACACAGCTCAAATCAAAACTTGTATTTCCCTACTAATACACTCAGAATTTAAAGGCACATGACAACATATACTATACAATGTACTAAGTGGGTGGCATGAACATGGATAATCCGTGCGGCAATCATTTTAAACTAAAATGTTACCATTTTGAATTCTGGAAAAGCTGAAGCCAAGAAAACTTATTTTAATTTCCTGAAAAATAGAGAAAAAAGACAGGGCTTGGTTAGGTGTGTGATTTCATCTGATAATGGTGATAACTGATGATGTTTGTGATAAGAAGATTTAAGATTTATTTATGTAAAATTTATTTTAATAAGGATGCTAAGACAATAATGCTATGTCAGAACAGGAAGAATAGAATGGTTGAGTCATAATAATGAAAAAAGAGGTAAAATTTAATTTCTTCATGAGGTTTACTGATAATAATAATAATAATGAGGTAGAGTTATTAGTTTAGATTTGGAGGCAGATAACAGCATCTCAATTATTATATTAACAACAACTCCAACTATCATAGGTGGATGGAGACAAAAGTCTGCTTAGAACCAATAACTCAAAATAACGATAAGCTGGAAGACGTCACAACATTAAAGTGTTTGTCCTGACTGGGACTTAAACCAGTCTCTTTTACTTGACCTTTAACCTTCTACTTATAAATTTTTCACTACACTAAAAAAGGAATTGCATAGGTTGAGAGGCGATAGTCCATCTAAAACAAATAAATGGTCGGCAGTTTATATAAACCAGCTGAGAGGCCATGGTGTCTGGAGAGTAACATGTCAAGGAATAGACCTACTAACCAAGTAGCTATATTTAAGAGTAATTAAGGTGATGGTTATTATGATGACAAGTGTGATATGTCACATGATGAGAGATGTTTACATTGTTATATCCAACCATATTATCTTGTGTTTATAAAAATGCTTCAAATATCCTCTATTACATGTAGGACTGATGGTACAAGTGATCACAAGCATATGGCCACTGTGACCTACTAGCCGGCTCTTAAGTGGGTCACACCAGTCTCTGTTTTCATGACCCTTAAACTTCTGCTTATGAACTTCCAATACACTGAAAGAGGAGATGTATAGGTTGAGACAGATAGTTTATCTAAACAAAAATATGGTTGGCAGTTTATATAAACCAATTTTTATCCTGTGACTGCTATTCTAAAGTACTTAAAATCACTGTGTGTCCAGTGCATTCATTTTTTTATGTGTACAGTAGGGCATGTGTTTCCTATTAACCAACCTTAGAAACGAAAGTGATATGTCTTGACAATGTCTCTTGAATTGTGCATTTTGGATAAAATATGTCCTTATCTGAAACATGAAAAGAAGGCTGAGCGATATATATAAGAAGTGTAAGATCAGCTAATAAAAATATTTGTGAGAAACATTAAAGCCATAAGCCTATGGCTACGAAGGCTGCACCCGTAAAATTTCAACTTCTTTATGTGAGTAGCATTTAGTAAAATCTGATTAGTCAACAGTATGATTGCAAACATGCTGTGTGCAAAAGTAACAAAAGTTAGAAACATGTATAAAAAGGTATACTTACAAGTCAGTTAGTCGTTCAATCGACAAAAATAACGCGTGCACTAAAGAAATATACAACGCGCACTTGTCGCTGAATGTTTACAATCGCAACGGACAGTTACAGTAACTTCCGGTGTAATTTGATTGGTCATTTGTTGGTTGTTTAATTTATAGAAATTTATGAAACGGACTTTTACTTAAATTATTAGTTGTTCTACTCAATTTCGTATGGAGTAATTAATGTTATACATATTTCGATATTTTTATTTAATACTCAATAACTAAACAACATTTGCATCATATTCACTATATTTGAAGTTCGTTTTATTCCTGCAGGTATAATTTATAATCATGGCCGACGATGACGGAAAAGTCGGAACAAAATCCGAAGTCAACTTTGATTTCGAGGTGACATGCCCATTTACTGGATTATATTGAATGAATAATAAAAATAATTTACTGCTAATGTTTTTTAAACTGCAAGTCTGTAATTGTTTTCTGCTCGCACAATTCACTTTTTGTGCTTTTTGCAATTGGTGGGAGTGCTTTTTTCAAGTTTTGTGGGTGGGGAATGACAGAATAAAATCAGGCCGGTTTTCCGTGACACCATCAGCGCAGCATGTAGCCAATCATTTTGAAAATAAGGCTCATTCAAAATAAATTAAGGAAGAGAAACTTCAGCTAAACTGTAATACAATTCAAGAAAGAGCTTTCTCTATTGCAGTCTTCATCAAAACCCCGTGGATCGCGGCCTGAGTCCACCAAAATCTCTGTTGGTCCAGTAAATTTTACAAGCTAAATTGACCGATGTCCACCATTCATTTCTTCCACATTTTTTTCAAAATTATGAATTATTATGAAAACACGGATAAGCTAAACAACACTTTACAGTTTTTTACCTTGCCACATTAAGTGTTTTGCATAGAACTTGACTAGAACCCATATGGTTGGAGACGAGCAATCAGAGAAGTAACAAGTCCACAACTCTACCACTACGCCACAGGAGCAGCGTCAATCTAGAGTCCATGGAATTTATTTGGGTGCATCCCTTAGCATCCATTGGGCCAATCTGTCTTGCCCGCATCAAAGAGCGATTTCCACTTCTCTCCGCTCTTTTTGTCCCAGTCCATCGCATAGTTTAACCAGATTCTCTACAGAAGAGGCGATTATTTCAATGCAAATGGCCGATGGATGACAATAACAAACATTTGTAAATTTTTCACAATTAAAACCTTCAAGCAATAAGGTCAACTTTTATGCACATTTTATCAAACATTTTTTCTGGGAACGTCACATGCCATGGCAAATTATGTTCACTCAAAGATGGATATAAACTGGACGAATCTAACTTGATAATGGTCATGTAGTCAGTTTTTGACAGAATAACAATTATTTTTGTTATACGATCTGTATGTTGGTTTGTTTAAGTAGAAATTTGAAACATTGAAGTATGATTTGTGTCTTAACCTGAAGCTGCATAAATATCACGATATAGAGTCATTATATTCATGTGACAATTCCACATGCCTGTCTGAGATTTGCTGAGGAAATGCATAGTGTAATTTTTGATGTGAATGAAAATGATGTGAAGCTAAAATTAATTAGGTTCTGCTAGTGCTGATTGTTTATTTGTGATCACAGAAGGGGCTTTAACAAGAGCAGCAAGTGTTATTTTTAGATTTCAAAATCATGTGTGTCGCCAATAAGCCTTATTTTTTTAAGGTCAATGTTTATTATTTTGTTTTTTTGTGATTATGGCTCCTCTTGTTTCTGTAGTGCCTCCTTTTTTCGAGGCCATGGGCCCAGAGGGCCCTCCCCACCTTGGAGCAAAGCTAGTTTGAACACTGCCAGGGTATCATTTAGTGTGTCATTCATAATTATATGCATACTGATGCTATGGGAAAATAAATGTACTTACCAATCTAATCTATATAATTATAATCTGCCTGCTGTATTCCAGTCAAACTGTTAAAAACTGTGGGCAGTTGTCTGCTCACTGCTTATCTACCAGTAAGTCAACACATTTCCTTGATCTGAAATACAACACTGATCAATTAAGTGTCAGCGCTACATCAAATTAAATAAGAAAGCAGCTTGAGAGAATTTTCTTTGTAGCAGCGTTTGAAAAAAAATGCACTTCCCCAAATGTAAACAACTTTTTCTGTTTTAGTGATTACATGCAAATATTTATTAATTTAATATACAACATTTACTTTGTATATATATAAGCACTTACATTAATTCCAACAGCAATTAGGGCATTTAGGCTATACTAAAGTGGTATTGAAGGCATTTAAAATATAACAGAAAAATATTTTCTTGCTAGAAGATTTTTATATGTGTTTGTTTAAAAAGGGGGATGTGTTTAAAAAGCATGAGGTACATATGAATCTGCTACATATCATTATAAATATATATGGGGTTGTTAATAGAATTCAGTGCATATTTGCAAGATAGATATTAATTTAAATCAAACTGTATATTTGAATGATGAAATTTTTCTATTATAGTTTGATGACACTGAATTCGAAGGTGACCTGCCAGAAATCGACACACCTCCCACTTTAGAGAGTATTCTTAATGAAGAGGAGACTGCCTCTGTTTTGGAAGAAGATGACCTCTCCATTCCATCCTCCATTCAGATGTTCAAAGACTCACAGTCTGTTGATACCGTGTCGCTCTCTAGTCAAGAAAGCTCTTTGCAGGACAGACCAAGGAAAGAGAAGTATGTAACACCCATTTTTGAAAATTAAAAACTTGTAATGGGTATCTCCCTTGTTGGTACTTTCATATATATAAAGAAAAGGAGGAAATATGTTTTTGCAAGTCTGTTGATGATTTTGCTTCTTATTAAAGCATTGTATTGTAGAGTGGAGTTTTATTTTACTTTCAACACTTTTCATGCCTTCTAGCTGACTTATGTAGCTATCAGCCTTATTTGCATTGATCTTCCGTGATATCTTGAATCTTTAGGAATTCTCTGCCAACTTTCCCCTCAAACAGCTCTACCAGAGCTTAATAAAATCTTTTATTCTTTCCCTTATTTCATCACTTGGTTTGATGCTTTTAGAAGAGAATGGAAAAATGGCAGATGGTTATACAGTTGATTCCAGTCAATCAATAAACTGTTATACACGTATTCTTTTTTATGCAATAAAATATTCAAACATCAAATCTTTACTTCTTAAATTACTTTCAAAATTAATGGCTATATGCGTAAGGTGTCAGCCTGATTAAGATTATAAACATCATCTACTGCTGCTCACCTGTCTGCTGAAACTCTCCAATTAGTTTATCATTGGAGCATTTTTCGCACCTTTTCCAGGAGATTAGCAAACACAATCGCTAATCTGTGTCAACTGCATGTTCTGCAGCCTGTTTGGTTTACTCAGTTAAGTCTACTGACAATGGCATGCTTTCTATTGCATCTTACAGATGATTTTCACAAGTTCTTGCAAAGGTTAACCAATGTCAGTTCTTAATGATGTCATTGATGATTTTAATAGCACATTACTCTGCATTTGCAAAGTAGCGTGGTACTAAGGTATATATTTTTTTTAAGGTAAGTGCATTTGTAAATTAAATAAAAATGACACCCTCACCCCCAGAAACAATGTTTACATAATAAAAAATGCAAATTTATTCACTTTTGTTTTATAAATAATTAACATCTGAAAACAGCACTTCGCAAACCACATTTAAAAAAAATGTTTGATTATCTAATAATAAAAATAGATATATGACTGACTGATAGAAACGCAATGCCTGAGAGTTAATAATAAAACAAATTTGAGGCAACTGAAAATAAAATACTCTCATTGAAATGGTACTCCTATATTGATTTTAAGTTTAACGCATATTCCAGTTTTTGCATTAATGCGTCTGGAAAGTTATGTTTGCAAATAAGCTGAATTAACTGTAATTATGTTGCCTTAATAAATGCATTTTCAAGTTGACAATCATGTGATATCATATTACATGGCATCAGTTTTAGGTTCACTTTGGAAGATAATAGGTGGAGGTGCTATTGTCATGACCCTTTCATTAGCATTAGCACTGGTTTACCCTTTTTTGTTATTTCCATTTATCTTAAACTGTCAGAGAAATTTACTTCAAGATTGAAATACTAGTTCACTGTTAAATGTTGAACTTACTTGTAAAGGGCAGGTAACACTAAAATTAATTTTGGTTTAGCTATGTCCTTTTTTTTTTACTTAAAATTTTTATTAGACATTTAGACTCTATTATAAAGCTGTTGGTGGGGTCCATGAAATCTCTCAGCCTTATAAAGTAGCGCATTATAGATTTTATAAACTATATATGTACTTTTTTTACTCGTATATACGTGTATTCAGGAGGATGCGATCTGCGATTCACATTTGGTCCAAATGTATGATCAATAATCCTTTAGTGAAGTGTGTCTACAAAAAGATTTTTTTCTGAAAGTTACTCGTCTCTTATCTTTCTTAATCATGAAGCAATTCTCTATCGGTGAGTCCATCAGTGAGTTTACACATTTTCTTGCTAATTTGATCCTTGCTGTCTCCTAACTTCCCCCATAAATTCTTGGCTTGCCTTGTGGGTATGTGACTCAACTCATATTGTACTTGTGTTATTAGTGAATGAGAAAATGGCACATGTGTAAAATATTCAGTTCGTAAGTATTTAGCTTTTCTGTTTATATTTTCATTTACTGACATTTGGGGGTTTATGTGTTGTTTCTTATGATAAGCTTAAAAGAAGGAAAATATGGTCTTGATTTCAACATGATTATTAATTAATTTCTAAGTAACTTTTAAAAGTAAAATAATAAGTTAGAACTGCATTGATTATATGTATATTAATGGATAAAATAAAAAAAGGAGATTAATATGAAAACTTCCTTGTTACTGGGTTTGTGTCATGGTCATGTTGGAACTCAGCCAGGCAGCAATTGATGCACAACCAGTCCACTTTTCAGAATATGCTGAGCCAAAACAAAAATTCTCTTTCTGTAAACTTTTATGTAACTAGTTATGTTTTCTTTGCATGTGTTTCATATTATCCACGTAACTAGTCATAGCCCAATTATTATAACAAATTTTATTGTTGAACAAAAAAAGCATTTATCCATTTAACCCTTTCACTCATGGTCTGGCGATTTTTGGCGTTGTGCGTCAGGCTAATAGTTTGGCGATCTTTGGCGTTGTGCGTCAGGCTAATAGTTTGGCGATCTTTGGCGTTGTGTGTCAGGCTCATGCTTTGGCGATTTTACGCTCTCAAAGTTACGTGCAAAATCATAAGTGAATACTTCATGTAAAGTCTTTCTTTTATCTTTATTCAGTAAGATTAAGCCTTTATTTATACATTTAGTGAATAAAAAAGGGGGGTTGTTCTGAAAAAATTGTGACAATTTGCTAAGTTTGTAGAGCACCCAAATGGAATTTTCCATTGTTTACACTCGCTGGCAAATCTTACCATTTCTAAACCGCAACAACTCTCACATGGTCAGCCTTACAGTAAAAACCGAGTATGCCGATGTAATAAACATCCGCTTCCTTCACAATAAATGGAAGTGAAGTATTTGATGTTGAAAAATTTTGCCGACTTACCGGAACCCCCTGTTGCTTCGGGGCAGCATTGGATCATAAAACCCACTGACTAATGAAAGGGGCAAAATGTTTTATTGCTCTGTGGATCAACTTGGAAGGTATTTAAGCTTCAATTGATTGCCTCGTTCATTAGCATTCTAATCGCTGCATCGTTAACACCTATTGAAAAAGATCTTGTACACAAATTGTTTGATAATATTTTTTGATAGTCTCACTTTATCTTGCTTCAGAAGTATGCCTGATGCTTATGATATTTTGTTTGGTAGTGACACTGAGTCAGAATTTTCTGTTTTGGGGAATCAGATTTAAATGTTGTTATTTAAATAAAAAACAATAGCAATTAATGAATATTTCAAACATAAAATAAAGAAATTGCCTATGACATATTTCTTTTGTTTTATTCAAACCTTTCTTCTAACAATTTATATAACCTCAAATGCATGAAAAGTATATCATCAGAAAGAAAAATTATTTCTGAATAAACTTTTTAATTACATAAATATGATTAAATAACTCATTCTAGCTTAAAAAAATAGCTTAAACATAACTACTGTCAGCTTCCCACACAAAACCAATAATGCTCTATGAACTTGAGGTACCTTTGTCACCAGTTTACCTATGCATGCCAGGTGGCCTGATAAGCCATCTGGTTATGCATTAGGCATATGGTTATTTAGGAGAACTGTATGAGTGAAAGGGTTAAGTTAAAGGTCTTTTACTAAAACGTGCAAATATGTCCCTTTATTTTTCAGAAAGAAGAGGTTATTGCGACACAAAACCATTCATGGATCTGTATTAAAACCTAGTAAACTAAAAAGTATTGCGGCTCAGCTACAATCTGCAGATGTGAGTTTAAACCTTTCTGTTGTTTATTATATTAAATTTATAGTTTTTAGTGATAATTTATTTAGTTTCTTTATGCCCCTAAAGATTGGCATATAGCAGTTGCACTGTCCTTCAGTGCATATGTAGACACATATAATACATAACATTTTAAGTGCAATCCTCAAGGTTATATTGAGGGTCATATTTAAGGTTATTCCTTATAAATGTTACTCATACTCTATATTAGTTTTTCAGCATTCTCTTTGCTATTTTGTTTTACAGTTAAATTAAACTTCATCTGAGTGACATACACATGTATATAGTTTGCAAGTGGAACCTTCAAGGTCAAGATCATATTTAAGGTCTTTGCCACTTAGAGGGGATAATATGACAATCAAGTTGGCACTGCTTGTTTCACATGCTTAATTTGAGATCCAGGTAGAGGAGTAATACATAAATATCCCATAATTCTTAACCTTATTTTGTGAGTACTCATTGACCTTGCCTTGACCTTGTCTCATATATACCATAATTCTTCTCTTGTACAAGTCGATTGAGTAACAGTAATATAAACATTGCAGTGGGCATTAAGGAAATGCCATAAAATCATTCTTGTAATCTGGAGCTCTGGTTCAGAGAATTAATATCTTTCAGCTCAAGTCTGTGATCGTCCCCAAGCATCTGATTGGTTAGATTTCAAATTATACTTGAAAGTCAGCTATTCAGAGACTTGTAAATGGTCTCAAGGTCAAACTCTTTAACCTCGGACCTTAAACCTGGCTATGTTTTTTTTTAAGTAGAAAAAAGTGGACTGTGACACTGATTAAAGTATACATTAATCTAATATCTATCTTAAGTTGAATGATTAGAAAACAATCTGTCAAGTTCTTAGTGCAAAAGCATGTAAGTTGTTTTTGTTGCAGTATTCTAAATATTTTACCATCTTTTTTGTAGGATAAAGTTGATGCTGGGATGCCAACAGCTATGGTATGTAGGAATTATATATTATTATATATTATATATCATTATATATCATTATATATTATTATATATTATTATATTATTGGATTTTTTCTAGTTAGATAACAAAACCTAGTAAGATAATCAAGGTCTAAAATTCATTTTGATTGTTATTGTCTGCTTCCTGGCTAGAACCGGTATCTTGGTTGCAACTTCCTGAAGCAATGCTTAATAAAGTTCAGTAACATCTCATGTCTGGTCTTAGGCTCAAGCCTGGGATCCGAAGTCCCAAAACCAGTGCCATGTCCTCTGTACTGTGGAAGATAAATGTATAAGGTGCAACATTTTAGTTTAAAATTGTGATGAGTTGTCATAATTATACTGTTTAACCATACACATTAGTGCTGTTGTGTTCAACATGTTGTCCATTGTTGTCCATAATTTTTGCTGAATTATTTTTTCCAGGCTGTTGACAGTCTTATAGCAGTAGGGACTTCCCATGGTCTTGTTTTAGTATTTGGTAAGCAAGCTTTAAGATTAATTACAAATAATTAATTTTAAGACAATTACTGCATAACTAATTAGAAACTTGAACAAAATAAAAACCTCATACAAATTATTTTCTGTAATCTTTGAAGGACACCTTTAGCAATGGCAGTACTGACAACTTCAGAAATAGTATTAAAAATGATTATTTTATCAAATCTTGCACATTTTTAAATGTTAGAATTCAATCTAAAGATTTGATGCACATTGATTTGAAACATGCTCTGGAATGGCCACAGTTGAAAGAACGGATACTCAGCTTTACCCATCCTGACTCCTGGGTCCAAAGGGCCTGTAAATTAAAATGCTAAGGTATGTAATATCTGTGTTTTACTTGCAGACCCCAAGCAGACACTGAAGTGGTGTCTTGGAAGTACAGCTGTGGGCAGCCAGTATGGGGCTGTATCTGCTCTCAGTTTCAACAAGGATTGTACCAGGCTTCTCAGTGGCTTTGCCCGTGGACAGGTGGATTCTTCTTATTTTATTTCTTTTTTAGTTTTGAAGTATTTCTCATTTTATTTGAAGATAATCTTGATCTACATTGTCATTGTATGCTTTTAACACAGTCTGGGTTTATCCATGTTAACCTTTTCTCCAGGAATGGTTGTTTTTCACTTTGTCCAATCAGTACACTGTTGTTGATTAGAATGTCATGGATATTTATGTCATATCCAGAATGAGGCTAAAGTATTTTTTTAAAGCACAGGGATAAGGGATATTTTTATTTAAGTTTTAAGGCAGTTATGATTCTTGTTGCTTAAAATTAATCAGCTAATGAACACCAGTGTCTGCAGCATGTTAAGGTAAGGACACCATTGTTATGAACCTTGTGCAATGGTTACCGGTATGTAGAGCTCATTAACATATGCCCATAACACAATTATTGATACATATTATGGTTGCTCTGCTAACTGAGTAACAATTATATAAACTTAGCTATTGGGTTGAGATTAAATATCCATGTGTGCACATGTCACTTCTTGCCAAGGGTCTTGCATTATCTATGGGTGGGGCTTACTCATTTTGCTACATCTGGTACTGGACACAGTTTGACCTGTTGCAAATATGGAGATTATCTTCATTTTGACTGGTATATCTTTTGACATACAATACCATGGAGAAAACTATCTGAGAGCATGTGTCAATGATTCCGTTTAACAAAATCAACAAGTTTCAAGTCAGATTTCAAAGCATGTCTGGGATATTATGACATGTTACGTGACAAGTGTTATTGGCCTTGGGACAAAACTGCCATGTACGTATCACAACAAACAGAACCTTACAAAGCTAAATGCAACACTAACATTATAATTTATTTTTAATTTTTTTTTGTTCTTTTCCAAAATTTCCGTCAGATTACTATGTGGGACTTGACAAGTGGGAAGTTAATCCGAACCATTACAGATGCTCATCCACCTGGTACAGCTGTCTTACATATAAAGGTATAGTGGTTAGAGTCTTTCTTGTGTTTATATTGCAGTACAAAACTTCTATGTATAAGTTTACCCGGACAAAAGAAATAGCTCCAAATAAACCAGTTTCTGAAAAAAGTACACATTCATTAATTGAAGGTAAGAATTTGATACAGGTTAAGTCAGCTTAAGCTTGCAACTTCATGATGTATTTGGCAAGATATACTGCACAATTTAATTTCCAAATCAAAATCAACTCTTATTGTTAACAAGAGTTACACAAAATGTCTAGGTATTTTTGTGAGAACTGTTACTAGTAACATTACTATTAATTTGTATATTTACTTTGTAGGAAATAAATATTTGCAAAATCAATATCATAAAAAATGATGTTCAATTATGCTAAAAGTTTTAAAAAATTGTTGATATCTGGAGTGGACAGAGATCATAGTATCTGATTGGTTAGAATTGAGTGGACAATTTGAATTTGTCCAGTGAGATGTTATGATGAAAATTATATGTTTTCCTAAAAAATTTAATCCTTTTTTAAACATTTGTTCATTTCTGTGAATCAATTTAAAGGTTTAAATTTGTATTTAATATACCAGTAAATGAATTTCAGTTTGTTTATGAACTTCCACTGTCAGTGATAGCTGCAAGTCACAGTTACTGTCATTATTTTATAATTGTGACTTGATTTGTATATTTTCCTCCTATATTTCAGTTCACAGACAGTCTAGTCCTGGCTGTATGCAGTGACAGTGGAGGATCTGTGTTTGAGCTGGAATTTAAGTAAGTAAAAACTCTTCTCTTTCAGTGACATAATTTCTTTTTAACTTTAAACAATACTGTACCCTCCAGCCTCTCATCCCTAGGGTTCAAGTTGCTTGCGATTGGGTTGAGAATTTTTGTATTGGTGGGTCATTTAGCTTACCTGTTGTGTGTGGGTGGTTCTTCCCGCCTACGTTTATTTATCTGGAGTCCTTCCTCCGCTATTTAGGGGATACCCATGACTGATGGGTAGACTTGCTGACATTAAACTCCTCTGACTGCTCTGCCTCACCACATGAGTTTGAGTCCTGGTCATTGTTTTAAATAAATAATAATTATTGTTCGGAAGTTTGACTTCTTTTAATATATTATAAAGTACTGGACATAGCAAAGGATTAAATGTGTAGTATCTCTTCCAGCTGATTTTCAGTGTACCAGTGGATCTATCCAGACATATGTCTGATGTCTTCCTCCACCAAAATAGCTGGACATCACTTTAATGACCATAATTGTGTCACTGTGATGTATCTCAAAAAACAAACAAAAATTGCCACCACTGAAAGACAGACAACACCCATAAAAACATTGTGCCAGTGTAATGCATCAAACAAACATAAAATTGTATTATTCTTTCCTTTTTTTTTCAGGAGATTAATTGGTGTAAGAACTTGCGAGTCCAAATGTCTGTTCTCTGGCAGGTGAGTTGATATCAGCCTGGGTTTGAAGATTCAGGTTCAATCCCTGGCCAAGACATGCCAGTGTAACAGTGTTACCCATCTTCAACAAATAAAAATGTTCATCCAGGGTTCATTTCAATGTCAGTATAATGAGTCATGCCTTGGGTCTTTTTATAAGATTTTCAATTATTGTTTATCTTAGAACAAATTAAAAAAAAGTTGTTATGTCGCCAGGGTCTAGTAATTGAACCATACGTCCTTCCATTCCATTCTTCGGTCTGTCTGTCAGTCCATCAGGTTAACCTTTTTTTGACAAGTTGGATATTTCTCAATTTCTACAGAGGGCAGTGGCATGAAAGTTTCTTAACAATGCACAGGTCATGACCCTGACAAGTTACATAACTCTGGCTACCCATTTCTTGGTTTATCATGACAAACTATGCTACTTGGGGCATATGTGTTTTGGCATTACTTTTTCAAGCCAAGAAAACAATCAGAAAGTGACCTATTTAGTTGGTTTGGAAGCAAAGCAACAGTGAAAGAGGACTGTTCACAAACCATTTGTATAGGTGTATGTGTATTGGGTTATTAGGTCTGGTTTAGTAAAAAACTATAACTGGAGAGCTTTTTGACTAACTTAAAACCAGTTGATTTTTAACCATTAAGAAACCTACAAAGGAAATTTATTGTCAGGCCAAGCAACATTCATTAACTACAGTAAAATGGGATATTCACCACAGTTACCCCAATTGACCCCATTAATGTTTATTGTTATACAGCCGAGGCGAAGTGTGTGTAATTGAACCTCTTCACATGAACGTCACCATTAAGGATCATCCTATGCAAGACGTCTCTGTTCTGGCCATGGCATCCCTGTCTAAGGTAAATAACTTCAAGGATTATTTTGTTTAAGATTACGAGAATGTACAGTTAGCTGGGAAGTGAAATTTGATTTACTTTTGATTCTTATTGTAGTGAACTGTTGTTGTTTTTTCCATATATACACTTTCAGCAAAATGACATATTATTAAGCTTTAAAATTAAACAATGTCACATGCTATGATCGTTTTTTCAATTAAACACTTTGACATGTTATTTGTTTGAGAATTAAACAAAATGATGACATGCTACTTTTCTTGACAATTCATCAAAAATACATGTTTCATTGTTTAAAACATATTATAATATAAAATAATAAATATGCTGATAATTGTACATTTTTGATAACTATTAAAGTTATTGTCATGACAGGCAATCAAAAGTGGTCAATTAAAAAAAGTACATAACTTGCTGTGTTGTCTAATCATGTTTTTTTCCGAACATGCAGATGTATGTTAATTGGTTTAGATTTTGTTATCTTTAGTCTTTTATTTTTTATATTTTATTGCAACTTCTCAATGTATTCTTGTTAATCACAGTTAAGGTCACATTACATCTTATGCAGGCATCTATAAGAAGCTTGATTTAAAGTGACTTTAGACATAAAACACTTACAATCTGCATTTTCTTCTGTATTTCAAGTATTGCATTACTATCAAGGAAATGAGTGTATTGGTAATGACTGCCATATACAACCATTGTACATGAGTGCATGCACATTTCAGAGCTATAATGGTGTTTTAACTAAAAACGAATGAAAAATAGTTTCTCTTCTCCCACCATAATCTTCTGAATGACAGAATGTTCTCGAATAATCTCGTAATCAGAGGTAAAATTTTATTTCATTATTGTATGTACTATAACAAATATTTGCTTGTTTGTTCAAGTATATATTATTACAAACTGGACTAACTATAACCAAGTTACAGAATGGAAGATGCACCCATCACCAAGTGGTCAGTGTTGTCCCACATTGCATGGGGTTTGTAAAGTTGCTGCAAAACCTTGACCCTTAACTTCCTGGATGGAATCACAAATTCACACCATTGACATAAAACACACCCTAATGGTGTTTCCAGCAAACCAATTATCAATATAATGAACTTTTTTTTTGTTTTCAGGTTCTCCTTGTGACCTTGACCCCACAGTTGAAGGTAGTTTTTACCCATCCATTGAAAGGTGCAGCCTCCACCCTCCCTCTCCTGGCCTGGCAGTTTGTTGTGATTCAGGTGTCGCAACATGACCGAGTGATTGACCCTGTCCTGGCATTTGCTCGCGAGTCAACTATCTTCTTTCATCAGGTAGAATCATTGCTAGGTTTACGAAACTGCGATCTTAAATTGTAAACATTTTGGTGGTTTTTGAAACATGGCAGTGATTGATCCTGTCTTGACCTTTGCTAGAGAGTCAACAATCTTTTTTTTATCAGGTATGTTGTACCATCCCTGATTGGAGTTCATCACAGTAAGAGTAAACTTGGTTAATAAACAAGATCTGACATGAAATGTCTTAATATTGCAATGTTACTTTTCAGTGATTGAGATAATATTTCTACACATTTTATGTCATATTTTTTAGATCCTAATACAAAGTAACTGCTTTGAGTAATTAGCAGTCTGAAAACGAAGAAAACTAATCTTAGACTTAGTTAATTCTTTCTTATATTTACAAGCTTTTTGTAGCATTTGTGTAAATAATTCATAATTTACGTGTACTTAAAGGCCAAGTGCCTGTTCCTGTGTTACCTCCAGGATGGGCAGTTCTTTCAGCTGGTATTCATAGCTCTGGTGGTTCTACATGGAGTTAGACTTACCTTTACACATGGTAGCTGGACATTGCTACTATGACCATAATTATGTCAGTGCAGTCTATCAATGAACCACACCAATGTACTTAAGCTTATACATTCTGACATATCTGGATTGACATAATCTGCTAGTCATTATCGCACATATAGTTACTTTATTGCTTTAAGAAATGTTACTCAAAATTATATAGCGGCTGTCCATGCAAGCTGATTTGTGTATCTATTTGTTTTTAGTGTGAAATAATGTTCTCTGCCATTTGTGTTGCAGGTGGTATGTGTGAGCGCCCAGGATATCCGCTGTACTGCCCTTCAGAAAATTTCTGTGCCATACAAGCTTCTTAATATTTCAGTAAGTTGGATGCTTTGTGAATAAAGATACTTGAAATAGTATGCCATATACACTTAAAGTAATAAATGGGACATTTTCTTACTGCCGCACAGACAGGCTTATGTTGGTAAAACACTCCATAAGATTAATGCTATGAAATACAACTCCAGATCAGATTGGCCATTGTGATGATCATGAAAGTATAATTTTTTCCATCATTCTTGGTAGTGGTATAGCTCCCTTGCTAACGCTCAAGCAAATATAAGGGTAGTTCCACGACTGGTTGGCCTGATGTCAGGATAATGTGACTGGTTGTGGTATCATGCCAGGTGTTCAAGGCATGCTATATACAGTGAAGGGAGCTCTATATCTGCTTCAAGTGGAAACCATCTCCAGATAACTGAAATACTGTTGGTGGGACAATAAACCCAATAAACAAACATTCTTTTTAAGGGAAAGCGAAAAGACTGAACATTTCGTATGATTTTGGATTTTGGAGCAATTAATCATCACTTTTATGTTTTATTTTAAATGGAATAGAAAACAGTGAAGCACACATACAGCACACAGTTCATGTGTATGAATAAAATTAGCAAGTTCTTATTGGATCCTATTCCTATTAGCAGGTTTTTCCTCAATTCCATGTTTTCTATATTTCAGTGGATGAACACACGTACACTGGTTACCACAGATACAACAGAGAAGATGCATGTGATAGATGTTAGGTCGGAAGAGGAGCTGCAGGTAGATTCAAATTATTGCTGGATCTCAATATATTTTTTACATGTAAAATTATTTATGCTTTTTTGTCTTACAGAAGGGCCAACAATTCGGCTAATAATAATGGATGGTGTTTACAGTTAAGCTTGTTACTTTGTTATTAATTCCTGGTATTCATTCCTGGCTGATTCATTTCTACAATTAAGGTAGCATGTTGGGAAGAAACAAGGCACAAGAATTATAACTGTCCTGTCCAGGTATTGAATTATTCCTCTGTTGATTTTACTGAGCATGACTATGTGACATATTTTTTTCAAAGTTAGCTAATGTTTGACAAATGTGAAAAATTGGCTTTTATTAAGGTTTCTGCATATCCTGATTGTTTTGATTTTTGTTTACATATAAAAACCATACCTATTTACAATTTCAGACTATTGACATCTCAGAGGTGCAACTTATTTACAACACCAGTTTCTTCAAGTCTCTGGCTACGGGAGGCAATGTCAGTCAGGCCCTGGTCAGTTTACATGTCTGCACTCTCTTCTAGTACAATTATCCACTTTTCTATGATAAAACAGAGTTATTTTTGCCACCTTCTATTTCTCAGCATCATTGTTCATAAAATGCTCAAGATAAAGTTTTAAATGATATCAAGCTTATATATCAATGACCAGAGCATAAATTGGAATCCATACAGAAAAAACATTAAACACTTATCTAAAATCAACTTTAGCTATACTGCTATCTATTCTGTATTAAGCAATAATTGACCAGTCAATAGAGCCAGTTTAATCATGTCCCCAACTGGTCAGGGCTCAACTCCAACAAACATTGTACTGTAAAAATGCTGGAAAATTGATTACAAACACGATAACATAAAATTTTATCGTTAAAGTAGTGTATTTCGGGATATTTGTATAAACCAATAGAATAGCGACATTTTATGTTTATATATCATCAAATGAACTTGACCATGCTTCTTTCATTACCTCAAAGAACTTTTCATTGATCCATTGTTTTGATTGGCAGAACAACCAAATTCATGATTTACACATAGTACTATTTGTCAAAAGATTTATTATTTGATATAATAATATATAATAATGTAACCATGAATCTTGTTCTCTGACTGGTAAGGTCCAAGGAAACAATCTTATAGGAGTCCAGTCATCATTGGTGCGATTTACTGTTTTTCTTTGCTGGGCTTATCAACCATGAACACCTGGCAGACCAGTAATAAAGCAACCTTATTTTTTAATTGAGCGTAACTGGGGTGCTAAAGTACTATAATTTTTCTGACTTTGCTATATCGGGCCTGGGGTTTGAACCAGATGCTTTCTTATGCCTTACCGCAGTTTTATTTAAATTTTAGAATGTATATAATAAATGTACATCATCAGACCTGGTAGCGCAATCGATAGAGCATCAGCTCCAGGTACGGTAGGCCCACATCACACCAAAGTCATTAAAAATAGTAGTGGTATAGCTTTCTTGCTAATGCTAAAGCAAATATAAGGGTATTTCCACGACTGGTTGGCCTGGTGTCAGGATAATGTGACTGGGTGTGGTATCATGCCAAGTGTTCATGGCATGCTATGCACAGTAAATGCAGCACTATATCTGGTTCCAGTGGACAAATAAGTGATATGCTGTTGGTGGGACAATAAACTCAAAAAACAATAAACAAATGTACATCTGTATAATCCTTATAATACACAGGCATACGCTGGGGACCATGCCTGCTACCAGACCATAGTGAATCATGGAGGACAGCTTTTCCTGCTGGGAACCAAGACTATCCATGTCTACACTGTCAGGACATGGAGAGAGGTCAGTAGCATTGTTGTAGTTGTGGTGGTAGTGATTGTGGTCGTGATTGTGGTCATGTTTGTGCTCAGGGTTATTAAAAAAATGGTAGTGATGGTAATGACTATGTGGTGATGATGGTGGTGATCATGATGATCATGATGGTGGTGGTGATGATTCTCATGTGAAAGAGATGATGATTTGTATTATTTTATGCTACTGATATATATAAAATCCTTTATATTAACAGAGGATTGATGTGCTAAGGAAGGAAAATCGGTACCAAGATGCCTTGGCCCTAGCTCTGTCATTCTACGAGGGCAAGGCTAAAGCTGTAGTAGGTCTGTCAGGATCCGTGGCCAAGAAACGAGAGCTGGTAGCAGACCTGGTGAGTCATTTATTTATTTATTTTTTGCCAGATTGTCTCCTTGTTTGTAATTCTTACATCAATAATTATTAACTGAGGCTAAGATCAGCTGAAATCACTCGAATCTAAATGTGAAATTTTAAAAATATATAAGCATCTTTTGGTAAAAACAATAGGCAGTCTTGCAAGCCCACAAAATGTTGGCAGTTCTACTTGAAAACACTTATTTTGTTCCTTTATCTATAATATCTGGATGTATTTCTAGCCGTTGGAAGAAAAAGGGCCTTCCAATTGAAAAAATACATTAAAGGCATTACATCTTGAATGACGTCATGGAACATTATGTCTCTTAACCTGTGGCATCAACAGGCCCAAGATTCAACTCTCAGATGTGACGGTCCTTTTGTTCAAGTTGTTTTTTAATGTTATTATAAAGAAATAGATCATAAGAAAAGCATGTGCATCTGTAATTTCACAGTTACTGGAGCTACTGTTTGAGTATGTAGACCTGGCCATGACCAACTTCTGTCCAGAGAAAGGAAAACTAGAAGAATTGGAGGACTATTATCAGGTTTGTTCACATATCACATAGTAGATCTCCCTGAGGAACACCTGGTGTACTAGACAGCTGAGTATCAGTTTGAGGTAGGAGAACCCGTGGTACTGGCACAGGGTCATACTAAAGTTGGGAAATATGGCACTGGTATTGCTCCCTTGCATTACACTCCCATAATTGTAAATATTGTTGTTAAGGTGGTATCTGACAGTTTGCTTTTATTTAACATGTAACATTGTTTTGCCCCTGTTCTGTGAAATCTGTGTATATTTGCTGCAAAAACTTTTTAAGGATTCTGTCACTGAACAGGCTGCATTTTGTCAGCTTCAAGTGAACACCGTCTTCAGATTTCTGGTCTTCCAGCTGGCCTGCAGTGTACCGGTAATTCTACCCAAACATTTGTCTGGTGTCTTCCTTCAATAACAGTAGCTGAATGTCACTATAATAACCATAATTGGTTGCTGTAGTTTATGTCAAAAACAAACATAAAAGTCAAACAAAAAAATGTTACTGGGATGATAAATTCAACAAACACCTGGTGTGTATTTAGTATACATTTGTATCTCTTCCCCTATGATTGTCAGGTAGAATGAAAATTGTCTCAGATCCATACAACATGTTATTTATGTGTGCTGTTTTTCAGGTAAATTACAAAGTAGATGACTTAGACTTCCTTTTATAGTTTACTGTTAACACTCAACATTCTTTAAGGGGCACCTGTGGTAGAGCGTTTAGTGTTGTCGACTTGTAACTCCTCAGCCCCTCAGGCATGGGTTTGAGTCACAGTCAGTGTTAGAACTTTCATGTTCATAAGTCTGAGGTCTTCCACCACCAGTAATTACTGGACGTCGCCAATATGACCATAATTGTGTCAGTACAATAAAACAAAAACAAAACAACATTCGTTACTTACTGTATTTCTGTTTGCATATATTGCATATACTGTGTCAATGTTTGAGGACTGTTGTAAAGCAGTGAATACTACAGTACTTGCAACACCTTCCTGGAAGGAAGAACTGTCTTGTGAAGGTGTGTCCTGTGTTTATTGCCAAGAAGCAAACTTTTGCAGTTATGTTTTTTGACGTTTGGTGGATATAAAGTGAGAAAATGTGAAAGATAACATTGTTTATTATGTTGAATTTCAGAACATAGTCCCAGTATGTGTAGAATACTGTCTGTGTCTGGACAGAATGTAAGTTAAATTGTTTCCTATAATATTAATAATTATAATTATATTAAAAAATAATATTTTGAGTGTGTTAAGTATTTACAAGTGTTTAAATTTAAAAGAAATAACTTAACTTTGTAGTGCTGTGATAAATTCTCTTGTATTAAGGATTTTGTAACGATTTAACCACTTTTAATATTCTTTCTATTACTATATTAAACATAATTTTTTTTTTTATAAATTCTTTAACAATTTTCTGTCTTTTCTAAAGGGATATACTTTTTGGAAGAATCTATGAGAGATTTAGTGCAGACATAATAGCAAAGGGGACATTTCTGGAATGTCTTGAACCTTACATTATTAACGACAAGCTGCGATACATGCCTCCCATAGTGATGAAAGATTTTGTCGTACATTATGAAGAGAAAGGGATGTTGGAGAGTGTTGAAGCCTGCGTTATACACATGGATGTAATGTCATTAGATATACATCATGTAAGTGTTTTGTTTTTGCTTGATTCTTAATTTATCAGGATCAGGATACACTCTTCATTTGAACGAATTAGTTTGCAAAAGTTGTATTTTTATTTTTTTTTCCAGTTGATTAAAGATTTTTTAAGAACTTTTGAACAAAAGCCTATAATCAAAGGATGTTCATACCTTGAACAAATATGGTCTTTTGAATTTGGTGCTTGTGGATTTCAGCACCTTGTAAGATAATCTTTAGTCAAAATTAATACATACCAAATACAAAAGCCTGTATTATTTACTGTGCTCCTAATATTCTATATCCATTTTTTTTTTTACAAATCAGTGCAGTCGATTTGTACCAAGTGATCATCCTGTACATATCTGCATGTAATTTCACACTGAAGTGTCCAATACGGAAATATATTTTGACGCATGCCCAGATTGGAAAAACATTGACAGCTGGTCCAGGATTTTTTTTCAATCTGAGCATTTGTTCAAATATATTTCTGTATTGGACACTTCAGTGTAAAATTACATGCAGATATGTATAATTGTATATGATAATATTGCAATATTTGTTGCAGGTTGTGATGCTATGCTGGAGCCATGGTCTGTATGATGCTATCATCTATGTTTATAACCAAGGCATGATGGACTATATCACTCCACTAGAGGAGCTGCTGTCAACACTGAAAGCATCTGTAGACACAGGAAAACAGCTTTCTGGTTAGTCTTTTTGTTGAATCATTTATTTAGGTTTTTAAATTTATGTCTCAAATTCATATTTTCGATTATCTTGGAAAACTTAAGTTGACATGTGTTGCAGCTCTCTTTCAGTCTTGTAGGATATTCTGTAGTTATTTCTAAATAATAATATAATAATTCAAATTATGTATTATTTATGTTCATTTAAATATTTTTCCTTCAGTGTATTTTATATGTTTTTATAGCCAACTTCCAGGTAGTATGTGTTAAAGTTAACCTTAATTATGATTTTCTCACTACTAACAATTGACCACATGAAAAGTACAACCATTGTTGAAGTGGCATGCAGGTCAGCCAGAAAACCTAATCACAGAAAAGTTTTCCATCCCTTTTGGGGACTTCAACCCACTTTGTAATTATATCATCAACTATTAAAAGTTTCAATCTTTTATTTATTTGTAAAATATGTATATGATTAATTTTCAGACAACCAGATTCGATTAGGCAACAAACTTCTTGTGTATATCAGCTGTTGTCTTGCTGGACGGGCCTATCCTATTGGAGACATTCCTGAGGACCAGGTCTCTCTTGTCAAACACAAGGTAAAGGGACAATTGTATTTTCATTCTACTATCCAGCACTGAGGAAAGTGGAGTGTGTTGTCTGCAGATATTTCTTGTTTATTGATGGAGTGCGCTGTCTGTAGATATTTCTTGTTTATTGATAGAGTGCACTGTCTGTAGATAGTTCTTGTTTATTGATGGAGTGTGCTGTCTGTAGATAGTTCTTGTTTATTGATGGAGTGCGCTGTCTGTAGATAGTTCTTGTTTGTTGATGGAGTGTGCAGTCTGTAGATAGTTCTTGTTTATTGATGGAGTGCACTGTCTGTAGATAGTTTTTGTTTGTTGATGGAGTGCACTGTCTGTAGATAGTTTTTGTTTGTTGATGGAGTGTGCTGTCTGTAGATATTTCTTGTTTATTGATGGAGTGCACTGTCTGTAGGTAGTTCTTGTTTATTGATGGAGTGCACTGTCTGTAGATTGTTCTTGTTTATTGATGGAGTGCGCTGTCTGTAGATAGTTCTTGTTTATTGATGGAGTGCACTGTCTGTAGATAGTTCTTGTTTATTGATGGAGTGCGCTGTCTGTAGATATTTCTTGTTTATTGATGGAGTGCGCTGTCTGTAGATAGTTCTTGTTTATTGATGGAGTGCGCTGTCTGTAGATAGTTCTTGTTTATTGATGGAGTGCGCTGTCTGTAGATAGTTCTTGTTTATTGATGGAGTGCACTGTCTGTAGATAGTTCTTGTTTATTGATGGAGTGCACTGTCTGTAGATAGTTCTTGTTTATTGATGGAGTGCACTGTCTGTAGATAGTTCTTGTTTATTGATGGAGTGCACTGTCTGTAGATATTTCTTGTTTATTGATGGAGTGCACTGTCTGTAGATAGTTCTTGTTTATTGATGGAGTGCGCTGTCTGTAGATAGTTCTTGTTTATTGATGGAGTGCACTGTCTGTAGATAGTTCTTGTTTATTGATGGAGTGCACTGTCTGTAGATAGTTCTTGTTTATTGATGGAGTGCACTGTCTGTAGATAGTTCTTGTTTATTGATGAAGTGCACTGTCTGTAGATAGTTCTTGTTTATTGATGGAGTGCACTGTCTGTAAATAGTTCTTGTTTATTGATGGAGTGCACTGTCTGTAAATAGTTCTTGTTTATTGATGGAGTGCACTGTCTGTAAATAGTTCTTGTTTATTGATGGAGTGCACTGTCTGTAAATAGTTCTTGTTTATTGATGGAGTGCACTGTCTGTAAATAGTTCTTGTTTATTGATGGAGTGCACTGTCTTTATATAGTTCTTGTTTATTGATGGAGTGCACTGTCTGTAGATAGTTCTTGTTTATTGATGGAGTGCGCTGTCTGTAGATAGTTCTTGTTTATTGATGGAGTGCACTGTCTGTAGATTGTTCTTGTTTATTGATGGAGTGCACTGTCTGTAGATAGTTCTTGTTTATTGATGGAGTGCACTGTCTGTAGATTGTTCTTGTTTATTGATGGAGTGCACTGTCTGTAGATAGTTCTTGTTTATTGATGGAGTGCACTGTCTGTAGATAGTTCTTGTTTATTGATGGAGTGCACTGTCTGTAGATAGTTCTTGATTATTGATGGAGTGCACTGTCTGTAGATAGTTCTTGTTTATTGATGGAGTGCACTGTCTGTAGATAGTTCTTGTTTATTGATGGAGTGCACTGTCTGTAGATAGTTCTTGTTTATTGATGGAGTGCACTGTCTGTAGATATTTCTTGTTTATTGATGGAGTGCACTGTCTGTAGATAGTTCTTGTTTATTGATGGAGTGCACTGTCTGTAGATAGTTCTTGTTTGTTGATGGAGTGCACTGTCTGTAGATAGTTCTTGTTTATTGATGGAGTGCACTGTCTGTAGATAGTTCTTGTTTGTTGATGGAGTGGGCTGTCTGTAGATAGTTCTTGTTTATTGATGGAGTGCACTGTCTGTAGATAGTTCTTGTTTATTGATGGAGTGCACTGTCTGGAGATTTTTCTTGTTTCTTGATGGAGTGCACTGTCTGTAGATAGTTCTTGTTAATTGATGGAGTGGGCTGTCTGTAGATAGTTCTTGTTTATTGATGGAGTGGGCTGTCTGTAGATAGTTCTTGTTTATTGATGGAGTGGGCTGTCTGTAGATAGTTCTTGTTTATTGATGGAGTGCACTGTCTGTAGATAGTTTTTGTTTATTGATGGAGTGCACTGTCTGTAGATAGTTCTTGTTTATTAATGGAGTGCACTGTCTGTAGATAGTTCTTGTTTATTGATGGAGTGCACTGTCTGTAGATTGTTCTTGTTTATTGATGGAGTGCACTGTCTGTAGATATTTCTTGTTTATTGATGGAGTGTGCTGTCTGTAGATAGTTCTTGTTTATTGCTATAGTGTGCTGTCTGTAGATAGTTTTTGTTTGTTGATGGAGTGCACTGTCTGTAGATATGTCTTGTTTATTGATGAAGTGCACTGTCTGTAGATATTTCTTGTTTATTGATGGAGTGCACTGTCTGTAGATAGTTCTTGTTTATTGATGGAGTGCGCTGTCTGTAGATATTTCTTGTTTATTGATGGAGTGCACTGTCTGTAGATAGTTCTTGTTTATTGATGGAGTGCACTGTCTGTAGATTGTTCTTGTTTATTGATGGAGTGCACTGTCTGTAGATAGTTCTTGTTTATTGATGGAGTGCACTGTCTGTAGATATTTCTTGGTTATTGATGGAGTGCACTGTCTGTAGATAGTTCTTGTTTATTGATGGAGTGCACTGTCTGTAGATATTTCTTGTTTATTGATGGAGTGCACTGTCTGTAGATAGTTCTTGTTTATTGATGGAGTGCACTGTCTGTAGATAGTTCTTGTTTACTGATAGAGTCCACTGTCTGTAGATAGTTCTTGTTTACTGATAGAGTCCACTGTCTGTATATAGTTCTTGTTTATTGATGGAGTGCACTGTCTGTAGATAGTTCTTGTTTATTGATGGAGTGGGCTGTCTGTAGATAGTTCTTGTTTATTGATGGAGTGCACTGTCTGTAGATAGTTCTTGTTTATTGATGGAGTGCACTGTCTGTAGATAGTTCTTGTTTATTGATGGAGTGCGCTGTCTGTAGATAGTTCTTGTTTATTTATGGAGTGCACTGTCTGTAGATATTTCTTGTTTATTGATGGAGTGGGCTGTCTGTAGATAGCTCTTGTTTGTTGATGGAGTGTGCTGTCTGTAGATAGTTCTTGTTTATTGATGGAGTGAGCTGTCTGTAGGTAGTTCTTGTTTGTTGATGGAGTGGGCTGTCTGTAGATAGTTCTTGTTTATTGATGGAGTGCACTGTCTGTAGATAGTTCTTGTTTATTGATGGAGTGCACTGTCTGTAGATATTTCTTGTTTATTGATGGAGTGCACTGTCTGTAGATAGTTCTTGTTTATTGATGGAGTGGGCTGTCTGTAGATATTTCTTGTTTATTGATGGAGTGCACTGTCTGTAGATAGTTCTTGTTTATTGATGGAGTGCACTGTCTGTAGATAGTTCTTGTTTATTGATGGAGTGCGCTGTCTGTAAATAGTTCTTGTTTATTGATGGAGTGCACTGTCTGTAGATATTTCTTGTTTATTGATGGAGTGCACTGTCTGTAGATAGTTCTTGTTTATTGATGGAGTGCACTGTCTGTAGATAGTTCTTGTTTATTGATGGAGTGCACTGTCTGTAAATATTTCTTGTTTATTGATGGAGTGCACTGTCTGTAGATAGTTCTTGTTTATTGATGGAGTGCACTGTCTGTAGATAGTTCTTGTTTATTGATGGAGTGCACTGTCTGTAGATAGTTCTTGTTTATTGATGGAGTGCACTGTCTGTAGATAGTTCTTGTTTATTGATGGAGTGCGCTGTCTGTAGATATTTCTTGTTTATTGATGGAGTGCACTGTCTGTAGATATTTCTTGGTTATTGATGGAGTGCACTGTCTGTAGATAGTTCTTGTTTATTGATGGAGTGCACTGTCTGTAGATAGTTCTTATTTATTGATGAAGTGCACTGTCTGTAGATATTTCTTGTTTATTGATGGAGTGCACTGTCTGTAGATAGTTCTTGTTTGTTGATGGAGTGCACTGTCTGTAGATAGTTCTTGTTTGTTGATGGAGTGCACTGTCTGTAGATAGTTCTTGTTTATTGATGAAGTGCACTGTCTGTAGATATTTCTTGTTTATTGATGGAGTGCACTGTCTGTAGATAGTTCTTGTTTGTTGATGGAGTGCACTGTCTGTAGATAGTTCTTGTTTGTTGATGGAGTGTGCTGTCTGTAGATATTTCTTGTTTATTGATAGAGTGCACTGTCTGTAGATAGTTCTTGTTTATTGATGGAGTGCACTGTCTGTAAATAGTTCTTGTTTATTGATGGAGTGCACTGTCTGTAAATAGTTTTTGTTTATAGATGGAGTGCACTGTCTGTAAATAGTTCTTGTTTATTGATGGAGTGCACTGTCTGTAAATAGTTCTTGTTTATTGATAGAGTCCACTGTCTGTAGATATTTCTTGTTTATTGATGGAGTGCACTGTCTGTAGATAGTTTTTGTTTATTGATGGAGTGCACTGTCTGTAGATAGTTCTTGTTTATTGATGGAGTGCACTGTCTGTAGATAGTTCTTGTTTATTGATGGAGTGGGCTGTCTGGAGATAGTTCTTGTTTATTGATGGAGTGCACTGTCTGTAGATTGTTCTTGTTTATTGATATAGTGCACTGTCTGTAGATATTTCTTGTTTATTGATGGAGTGCACTGTCTGTAGATTGTTCTTGTTTATTGATATAGTGCACTGTCTGTAGATATTTCTTGTTTATTGATGGAGTGCACTGTCTGTAGATAGTTCTTGTTTATTGATGGAGTGCACTGTCTGTAGATAGTTCTTGTTTATTGATGGAGTGCACTGTCTGTAGATAGTTCTTGTTTACTGACGATTTGCCATCAGTCAAGTGTCTGAATTTAGCATCAAACCAGTGGTATTCCTGTGTATCTACTGACACATAATTTCATTATTTAGTCATTCTTATGTCTGATGTAAAAACATTCCAAATGAATTTCAGTACAAGTTCAATGGAAAATCACTTCAAAAATGCTGTACATAAAGATAGTTATCTCTTGGGAGAAATAACATTTGCCTTGGACATTTTTTTTAATTTTTATTTTTTTCAGAAAGCAAGGTCACAGGCCATATGAGAACAATACAATAATGTAATGAGAGTGGTATTGTGCCAGGTGCTTATGGTATGAAACACAATGAAGGAGGCACTATATCTGCTTCAAGTGGACACAGCCTCCAAATTACAGAAATACTGTTAGTGAAATAAATACCCAACTATTAAATAAACTGTACTCTTGTTTTTGCAGGTGTTTGACACTCTGACCAGCATTCATTCCAAGAAACATCAGTCAGATGAGCAAGCTTACCCTTACCTGCGAACGCTTTTGTCCTTCGATACTAGAGAGTTTCTCAATGTGCTTGCCTTGGTAGGTAATGGACAAATTATTTGTCACAGTTTGTATGGTCCAAATTGTATGCTAAGAAGTATGAAATTTAAAAAAAGTACCTATTTATGAACAGGGTACATAATCTGCCTTACCCCTATCAAAGAATTAAAAAATATATAAATGGGATCCAGTCATATAGATAGTTTTCACATCAGTGAAAATCCCTTATCTTGGCAGCCATCTTTGATGATAACTTCAAGGAATTTTCATATGAATTGTATAGAAGGGTAAATTTTATTTTCTTGTAATTTCTTCATTTGTGGTCCGAAGATTAAAAGCTATACACCATTGGAAAGCTCTTGAAATTCATATTTTAAGAATACAATATTTTTACAATTGATAAATGCACACAGAATTAATACACAGAAATAAATAAAACTATTGGCTCATACTTAAAACAAAATGAACAGTGTAACTTCTTCAGTTGTATTTCTTTAACCTTTTAAACTATCAAAATATAGTTTTTATATACTGTGAAAGCATTTTATTTCGTGGGGCATTAAATTTCGTGGAATTCGTGGGCAAGTCAATCCACGAATTTAAGTACCAACGATATAAAATCCCCTCGGTTAGACTTTCGAATGCTAGATTTACTTGTAAATCATGTCAACAAATTTTTACTAAACAGGACATAAAGCTCAAACAAACAGACGATTTCACCACACTTTATTTACATTGTATTGACATAGAACGATAAAACATGTTTACGAACATAAGCCATTTAATCATAAAAAACGATCTATGCTAAGTAATTTTATACTGTAATATATACACAAGCACTATAAACTTTAAAGGTGTAGGGTGTTTACTCAAGGGTCTGTTTTGTGTCAGTTTGCATAGTACGCTAATTGGCGTTAATTGACAGTCAATGGCTTCGTAAAATTAGACCCTTAAAAGAACCCGCGCCCCTTACATCTTTATGAATATAGTTCCTTAAATGACACGCTAATTGACAGGTGTCATAAAAGTCGTCTGATGAGACTCGACTGTGAAAACATTCACTCGCTAATCCGTAGTTTCGCAATTGACCCTGTTTCAGTGTTAGGCCTCATTTTCGCATCTGTCAAAAATCGAAGGTATTTTTTTTTATTTTCGTGGGTAGGGCAATCCACGAAAACAAGTACCCACGAATATGCCCGTCCTCTTCAAACAACGAAATTTCTGCCCCACGAAATAAAATGCTTTCACAGTATTTAAAATACTTTATAAAAGCTGTTAAATTTGGTATAAAGTTCAGTAAAATAGACTGAAAAATAAAAACACAGTGGTGAGTTTAATACAGCACATATTTCCCGATTTCGGCTTGCATTAGCCTCTGCCCACAAAGGTGTCTTATCAGTGTTGATGACATCACATGGAAATTATCTATTCTTCCATCCAAACTGTACCAGGCCTGTGATAAGAAAGGCTTTTCATGGAAAGATTATCATCCGGGAGGGTATATGTCATCCCTGGCAACCTAGAGTGGTAAATTTTGTCATACTTCAAATGGACAATTTTGATGATGTGGGATTTTTCAGTAAAAAAAACTTAAATGTGGCTGTGAGGAAGTTATTTTACTTATATGAATGTTAATATAACTTTTTGTTTTACTGTATCATTCCAGGCTTTTGAAGAGGCAGAATTTAATACAAAGGATGGGTAAGTGCACACAACATTATCGCATATACCATAAATGAAAATAATAAACAGATACAAAACCATATGTAACTCAATTGTAATATCAACCATACTGTAAATGCATAGTGCATATCAGAGCAGAGTACACATAACTAACTCTTCTGTCTTTTTTAGTTGGCCAGATATTGGGAATAAACCTGACATTGTATGTCACACTAGATACAGAACAAAGATGGTCTTTTAGACAGGTGTTCCATAGTAATTTGTAATAATATGTAAATAGGTAAAGTGTGTTTGAATATTTGATAACTGTACACATAACCCTGTATTGTTGGTACTGATATAGATGGTCCTAATGATCAGATTAAGAAGGTATTAACCCTTTACTTGCTGTAAACAACAGTCACCCCAAAAACTACCTGTATACTCCACCCTAATGGTGAGCAAGTAAAGGGTGAATAGAATAAATTATGAAATGCTTCCCTTTATCTGAAACCATGTTACATTAGTACAATAAGTCTTTCATATTCTAGTTGGGGCCCAAACATGTTCAATGGCAGCTGGTTGACTTAAAACATTACATAAAAATGACAACAAAAGGAATATTAATCTTGCATTGTATTCAATAGTACATAAAATAAGATTTCATTATTTAATACATACATCACAAAATGGAGAAAGATACTGTAAGCGTACCAGAACTTGTAGCCAAAATTTGTAGAGCATCCAGGTACGGGAGCCCCCAGGTGCGATCCCAGGCCAAAATATGCCAAATTGTTAAAAATGATAGTGTTGTAACTCTCTTGCTAAAGCTGAAGCAAATATATGGCTAGTTCCATAACTGGTTTTTCTGGTTTCAGAATAATGTAACTGGCTGCAGTGTCACGCTGAATGTGCACAGAGAAGGCAGCTTTGTGTATGCTTCAAATAGACACCATCTCCAAATAAGAGCAATAATGTTAGTGGGATGATAAACCCACAAAACAAACACACAGTCATTAAATACATACATCCAGAATAGCAACATCCATATATGACAGTGGGTGTCTGAAAAATTATATATTGGCGACTCATAAGTCCATGGCCATGGCCATATTTAAAACATATTGTATGGTTGTTTTCAGGATTGTCAAAAGGCAGCAGCTTGTCGATATCTTACTAAAGGTGATGGTAGAAAATGTTGGCTTCACAGTAAGTTATCCTATACAAGCGTAAGCATTAAAAAACAAGAATTGTCAATCTGTTAGAAATTATTTTATTATTGTAATTATTTTTTTTTTAAAGGAAAGTCTTGTTTGCCTTTTTCTCTTTCAAGACCTAGTAGCACAATGAATAGAGCATAGCTCCAGGTAATGAAGGCCCCGAGTCTGAGCCCGGGCCATGACATACCAAAGCTGTTAAAATGGGATGTGGTATAGCGCCCTTGCTAATGCTTAAGCAAATATAAGAGTAGTTTTACGACATGTTGCCCCAGTGTCATGATACTGTGACTGAGTGTGTATCATGCCAGGTGTGAATGCAGCACTTTATATGCTTTAAATGGACATCATCTCCATAGTTACTGAAATACTTCTAGTAGGATGACCAACCCAAACAAACATTATGTTCCTTTACCTCTCTGTTTCAGCCCACACAAGTTGGTGTCTTGTTTACGTTCCTTGCCAGACAAATGGCACGACATGAGAGTGCTATCAGGGTCCAGACAAGTCTGTTCGAGCAAGTGAGTAGACAGAGATGCCTTTTTATAAATGTCATGAAACATCAATTAAGTCATTTAACACAACTCATAACACGTCAACCCATCACCAACTGGGTTCCAGTCCAAGTTAGGGTTTAAACTCCCATCTGAGAGGGGTCTTCCAGATGATCCATGTTGTTGGATCTATTCTGGTATGGAGTCCTTTTCCTGGTTCCTCCAGTGTAAGTCTAAATGACTTTAGTTGTGCTGTTGTGATCATCATAAGCAAACATATAGCATGCGGTTTCTTAATTTCTTAACATGTGCCTAATTGTTGACTTTTAACATTCATTGTTCCTTTTTTTAAAAAAAGGATGTGTTCAGACCTACTCATGAGACCTCAGCTGATTGTATTTTTGATTGATATTTTGTATTTTTTGGTATGTATATCACTATTAAATTCATGTTAATTTCCTACCTTCTCCAGGTGTTGGAGTTCCTGTGTAATCCTGATGATGAGTCCCGCCATGAGGAGAGACAGCAGGCTCTTCTCGAGCTGGCCCATGCCGGGGGTTTACAGCAGGTGGACGAGGATAGGTTCCTCTATCTGGCAGAACGTGCTAAATTGTGAGCTATCAGTCTTTAACATGGCAGAATGTTTGTTTGTCATTGACAAATTGTCAGTTATCATTTCTTTACCATACAGAATGTGCCAAATTCCCAGTTATCATTCCTTCACATCTCAGAACCTGCCAAATTGTCAGCATTTTTCTACCATACAGAATGTGCCAATTTGTATGTTGTCATTCCTTTACTTCACAGAATGTGGCAAATTGTCAGTATGCATTTTTCTACCTGACAGAATATGCGAATTTGTGTGTTATAATAATTTCACCTATCAAAACCTGCCAAAGTTTCTTTTTAGCATTTTTCTACCTGACATAATGTGCCAATTTGTCAGTCATAAAATAAGGACACAAAAATAAGCATAGATTTAAACAGATGACTGCATATGTATTTAGTTTATCATATCTGACAGCAAGCTGTACCATTGCTTGTTCAGACAGGTAGCTTAGTTTATACTTTTAGCCATTTATTCTTTACCATGCAGAAGTTGACAAATAAACAAGTTAGAGTGATTGACTTGTTGTTAGAAAGCTAAAAAAATATGTGACTTACTGTTTCCTAATCTTGGCTGCTGAAAGTGATATATATTATGAGTTATCATTCTTGTTCTTGGCCAATTGTGCCTTATTGTGAATTAACATTACATTGAAACTCTACAAACAGTACTTTCTTTAGATTGAGTCATTCCAGAAGAGTTTGCCAACTTAAAGTTAACTTTTTATGTACCTTACAAGTTATGCCAATTGCACATACCATTTTTATACCTAGTATTTGATTACTGTCCATATAGATGCTGGTACAGAGCGACACTTTGTCAGTCAACACTCACCACTATTTCACTTATATTTGGGTTGTCAGTCAACACTCACCACTATTTCACTTATATTTGGGTTGTCAGTCAACACTCACCACTATTTCACTTATATTTGGGTTGTCAGTCAACACTCACCACTATTTCACTTATATTTGGTTTGTCAGTCAACACTCACTACTATTTCACTTATATTTGGGTTGTCAGTCAACACTCACCACTATTTCACTTATATTTGGGTTGTCAGTCAACACTCACTACTATTTCACTTATATTTTGGTTGTCAGTCAACACTCACCACTATTTCACTTATATTTGTTTTTTCAGTCAACACTCACAACTATTTCACTTATATTTGGGTTGTCAGTCAACACTCACCACTATTTCACTTATATTTGGTTTGTCAGTCAACACTCACCACTATTTCACTTATATTTGGGTTGTCAGTCAACACTCACCACTATTCCACTTATATTTGGTTTGTCAGTCAACACTCACCACTATTTCACTTATATTTGGGTTGTCAGTCAACACTCACTACTATTTCACTTATATTTGGGTTGTCAGTCAACACTCACCACTATTTCACTTATATTTGGGTTGTCAGTCAACACTCACCACTATTTCACTTATATTTGTTTTTTCAGTCAACACTCACCACTATTTCACTTATATTTAGGTTGTCAGTCAACACTCTCCACTATTTCACTTATATTTGGGTTGTCAGTCAACACTCACCACTATTTCACTTATATTTGTTTTTTCAGTCAACACTCACCACTATTTCACTTATATTTGGGTTGTCAGTCAACACTCACCACTATTTCACTTATATTTGGGTTGTCAGTCAACACTCACCACTATTTCACTTATATTTGGGTTGTCAGTCAACACTCACCACTATTTCACTTATATTTGGTTTGTCAGTCAACACTCACCACTTTTTCACTTATATTTGGGTTTTCAGTCAACACTCACCACTATTTCACTTATATTTGTTTTTTCAGTCAACACTCACCACTATTTCACTTATATTTAGGTTGTCAGTCAACACTCTCCACTATTTCACTTATATTTGGGTTGTCAGTCAACACTCACCACTATTTCACTTATATTTGTTTTTTCAGTCAACACTCACCACTATTTCACTTATATTTGGGTTGTCAGTCAACACTCACCACTATTTCACTTATATTTGGGTTGTCAGTCAACACTCACCACTATTTCACTTATATTTGGGTTGTCAGTCAACACTCACCACTATTTCACTTATATTTGGTTTGTCAGTCAACACTCACCACTTTTTCACTTATATTTGGGTTTTCAGTCAACACTCACCACTATTTCACTTATATTTGGGTTGTCAGTCAACACTCACCACTATTTCACTTATATTTGGGTTGTCAGTCAACACTCACCACTATTTCACTTATATTTGGGTTGTCAGTCAACACTCACCACTATTTCACTTATATTTGTTTTTTCAGTCAACACTCACCACTATTTCACTTATATTTGGTTTGTCAGTCAACACTCACCACTATTTCACTTATATTTGGGTTGTCAGTCAACACTCACCACTATTTCACTTATATTTGGGTTGTCAGTCAACACTCACTACTATTTCACTTATATTTGGGTTGTCAGTCAACACTCACCACTATTTCACTTATATTTGGGATGTCAGTCAACACTCACCACTATTTCACTTATATTTGTTTTTTCAGTCAACACTCACCACTATTTCACTTATATTTGGTTTGTCAGTCAACACTCACCACTATTTCACTTATATTTGGGTTGTCAGTCAACACTCACCACTATTTCACTTATATTTGGGTTGTCAGTCAACACTCACTACTATTTCACTTATATTTGGGTTGTCAGTCAACACTCACCACTATTTCACTTATATTTGTTTTTTCAGTCAACACTCACCACTATTTCACTTATATTTGGGTTGTCAGTCAACACTCACTACTATTTCACTTATATTTGGGTTGTCAGTCAACACTCACCACTATTTCACTTATATTTGGGTTGTCAGTCAACACTCACCACTATTTCACTTATATTTGGGTTGTCAGTCAACACTCACCACTATTTCACTTATATTTGTTTTTTCAGTCAACACTCACCACTATTTCACTTACATTGGGTTGTCAGTCAACACTCACCACTATTTCACTTATATTTGGGTTGTCAGTCAACACTCACCACTATTTCACTTATATTTGTTTTTTCAGTCAACACTCACCACTATTTCACTTATATTTGGGTTGTCAGTCAACACTCACCACTATTTCACTTATATTTGGGTTGTCAGTCAACACTCACCACTATTTCACTTATATTTGGGTTGTCAGTCAACACTCACCACTATTTCACTTATATTTGTTTTTTCAGTCAACACTCACCACTATTTCACTTATATTTGGGTTGTCAGTCAACACTCACTACTATTTCACTTATATTTGGGTTGTCAGTCAACACTCACTACTATTTCACTTATATTTGGGTTGTCAGTCAACACTCACCACTATTTCACTTATATTTGGGTTGTCAGTCAACACTCACTACTATTTCACTTATATTTGGGATTCTCTATTGTCAGTTATCGTGTATGTGAACTTCTGTATGAAAAGAGGAGACAGTTTGGGAAGATCATATCCTGTTACCTCAGAGACTATGCTAGAAAGGTAGGAGTCATGCATAGTTGTTCATTATATTTATGTCATCTCACCATCATTCCTTGTATTTTCTACACAGAGAATATTACAACTATATGCAGACCAAGTATTTTGTTTTATTTTTTTATTTTAAGAGTTGTTTAATTTGTAATTAGCTGCTTGGAGAAAAATCACCATGAATATGTTTTTTATTTGTTTTTAGTTTTGTAAATATTATTATAATGTCAGTATTATAAATTAGTATATTATTGTGAGTCAAACTTTTTTCTTCGACTGTTCTGTTTTTTCTTTCCTAATTACACCCCCCCCCCCCTCCGATTAAAAAGTCATTATCATTAAAGAAGCAATTTCTTTATGGTTTGAACAGTGTGAACATTCCTGTATAGTTAAATAAGCTTTTCCTTTTTTAATGAATATAAAGCATTTGTAGATTTATCAAATGATGTTTTTACTTATTATCTGTAAAATGGGTTTTCAGTTCCATACCTTCAACTTCATCACCACAATATTGGAAAGTAAGCTTTACTCACCAGCAGAGAGGGCAGAAGTGGAGGCAGAAACACTCAACAACCTACAGGTTTGTCTTTAAATGAGAGTGGGAATAGAACAGTTGTTATTCACACAACTCTGGATGGCAGGGTTTATGGGTAGATTATCTGGTTGTGTTTTGCTTTCTGGAGCAAGATATTGCCTTCAAAATGTTCCACTCCATGCACATGTATTTATGACTAATAGCTTAACATTAGACTGTAATATTTTTTTAATACTTTTTTAAATGTTTACTTCTTTCGTCATTTTGCAAACACACCGAAAGTACTTTACATTTAGAAATTTATTAAATAAAAATTTTTAATCAAAATCACAACGGCGCGAAATGGAATGCTTGAAACGGAAGAAACGATAGAAATGGATAAAAAGATAGAAACGCTGGAAGCGTTTGAAATGCAGTGCTGGAAGCGAACAAAATGTAATGGAATCGCAATGGAAGCGGAATGGAAACGTAGCGGCAAATGCTTCCAACTGAAATGGAAATGAAACAGAGTGGAAACGGGAAAATTTGTAAATTTCGTGATTTTCAGTACTGTAACATATGAGTAGAAACAACGTACATTTTCAAGTTAATAGTGATACACTTATTACACATTATTGAATGATTATGCAATATATATGTGATAGGATTCATCCATTAAGTAGTTGAAAACAACAAATGTGCTCTGACTATTTCACTATCAACCCACATGTTTACATTAGCTTACCTCTTAGTTTTAATACATAAACTGGTTAAGTTTGTCAACATGCAGTAAACTTTGAGAATGCAAATTTATCTAGATTCCATTTATTTAAAATATGATTGATAAGATTTGATTTGTATTTAAAATATGACAATACTGTCATAAAAATTATCTCAGACTCCAGCTCTCATAGTTTTTATAATCTCAGATTCTGTTTTTTAGCCATTTAAACCACCACCTATCATTTACTTATCCTTTGCCTCAGAAAGATACTACATCATGACTGTTTCTACCCATGCGGTAGACAGTTGAGGAATATAAATCTAAATTAAAAGTTCCCAATTAAAGTCAACAAACCATTCATTGTTTTTGTTATTGATTTAGGAGCTTGTTGAGATAGACAGTAAACAAACAGCTCAGATGGTTTTAACGACCTTCACAGTGACCTTGACAGAGTTGGTGAAACGGCTGGAATCTGAACCCTCAAAATTGTTTGAGTTTCTGCAGGGTGTCATGTCCTACAGGTAAAAGCTTTGTGAATGAGTGTAAAAATAATCTCAACTGCAAGCAACAATTATATCACCCTAACTTCCAATTTCTTTTTATATATTACTTTTTTTTTTTTTATTACAAAACATGATTCCTCTTCAATATATTTATTTTAAGTCACTGGCATGGAACTATCTTAAAAGAAAAACACATGTCTGACTTAATCAGTGCTTGCATTCATTTGGTAGAAACAATTGGGACAGTGCAGGTTGTATCCAGTTTTTTTAACCAGTGTAACATTGCACAGCATACATTCATGTTAACTTTTTTGTTCATTTTCTCCATTAGTCTGGACAAGAAAACATATGGGGCAAAGGATTCTTTTACTGTGAATGGCAAGTTTTATAAATAATTGTTATAAGCAGATGTTCTCAATCAGTGTTTGTCCGTGTTTGTGTGGGTATGTTTTAATACATTTTTATAAGCCCTCTGTTATAAATGACATAGACTTAAGTTGTACTGTGTTAAATTCTTCTTTAGGTTGGGATTTCATTGTGCACTGATAAGCTTGATCTGTCTTCAGTTAAAGGGATGTCAGCTGGTTAGTGTAAAAAATTTAAATTAATATCAGCCTATAAGTACTGAACCTGATCTTTCTTCGGGATTGTGTGAATATTGTTTCAATGATTTTATAAACTAAACTTTGTGTTCAATTACAGAGAATCCAGTGGGGGTGCGATCAATCAGGACAAACAGGTAAATGTAGAGGCACCAATATTGGAACTCTACATTGACCTCCTGGGAAAGTACAAACCTAATGATGTCTACAACTTTGTTATGAGGACAGAGGGATATAGGCTTGAGGAAACACTGGCAGTAAGTTGATAGACAGCTTTTGTAACTGTTACATAACAATATGGAATTTTATAACGACAAAAATAGAAATTCTAACTGAGAGTTGCTAGACTAAAAGGATTGAGTAAATTTTAATGTGCATCTTTTTATAAATATTGGGTTTAAATTAGGAATGATGGTTCATTTCATGGAAAGTTAAAGGTTTACAGCTATTGCTTGTGTTTTGGCAGGTTCATAAACTGCACAAACACTCTGTGTTAATATTCCATTCTGGTGTGTTTCAGCTGTGCGGCAGTTTAGTTAACATATGTTTTTCCTAGATCTGCAGCAAGCACAACTTTACACCGCTTTACATCCTTCTCATTCTCATTGTTATATCTGTGCATTACTAGATCTGCAGCAAGCACAACTTTACACCGCTTTACATCCTTCTCATTCTCACTGTTATGTCTGTCTGTGCATTACTAGATCTGCCGCAAGCACAACCTCACTGAAGCCACAGCCTTCCTACTGGAGAAGGCTGGAGATGTACAGGGAGCCTTTGGAATCTACCTTGAGGTAATTTATACTTAATTCTTCATTTATTTTGTGCTTTTTTTACAATCTACTAACCTTGGCATATAATTTATGTTTAATTGATAAGTTGCCTCATAAAAATTTGTTGGATACTTCGCTGTCTATCTCGAGATTATTTATATATCATTTTTCATTTTTATACTCATTATTACAGTTCTCTTGCAAAAACAGTACTTTGGTTCTACAATGGACCTCTGCATGGAATATGTGGTTTTAAAGACAAAGGCATTGTGTTAAAAAATCCATTGTTTAGCTGGTAAGATGTTGGTTTCTGGATAGAAGGGTTCAGAGTTCAAACCCCTGACTGGGGATGTTAATCCTTGGGCAAGACTTCTTACAGCTAACTATGGCTAGTAGTTACTTTCAGGTAGTTCCAGGTAGTAACCAATTGAGTGCTGGTTCTACTCAGGTATGGGACTGTCAGAGAGATAATTAATGAAGGTAGAAAGAAATTGTTTCCTAGTCAACAATAAACAAAACTTTTAAACAAATGACCATGTACATGTATTGTACATGGGAGGGGCGCCTGTGGTGTATCTCCTTGTAACTCATTTGACTGCTTGCCTCTCACCACATGGGTTTGAGTCCTGTTCATGATAAGAACTTAATGTGGGAAGGTCTTCCATCTGATCTGCAAGTGAATCTACACAGACATTTGTCTGAGGTCTTCTTCCACTAAAATAACAGGACATCCCTATAAAGATCATAATTGGTCGCTGCATTGTATTTTTTAAAACAAAACAAAATACCTGCCACTCCACCAGTCTGAAGTCTAACACCATGACTTCAGGTAGGAAAGTGTCCATATAATATTGGGATCTGCATTTAACAACATAATGTCTCAAAATGATGACATGTACTAAGAAATTATAATGTGTATGTACATGCCACTAGCAAGTTGACAAATAGGAAACATACAGCCCACTAATCTTGTATGAAACATATCAGTTGTTGTTTTTATCTTTGTTGTTTTCTCCACTAAAGCATTTAAATTCAGGTACCTTTGCAGTAATTTATGAAATGATGTTTTTATTATGATCAACCACTAAAGCTTAATTGAAAGTAAGGTAATTGGCTTCCTGGTTTTCCACTTATGGTGGAGAATGAAAGATAGACCTTTCACTCATGCATATGTCACTGCACTTTTGCAAACATTTATTCCAAAAATACTTTTCAACTGTTTCAAAGAAAAAAAATCATTAAAAGGAGGTAAATTTTCCAAACTCATATGCATGTTCATTAAAAGAAAGGGGTGTATATAAGATTGGTAACATCTACTTAAGCCCTTGTACTAAATGATCTAAATGGTATACATTAATATGTAACATTTTACTACTGAGATGATGGTAATGACTTAAATAAAAAATATTTCAAAGATTATAAAGCCTACAAGTCTGCTTACTACATTGTGCATAGTGGCATATAAATCCTGTAGTTAACAGTTGATATTTGTCCTTTTCAGAGTTTCAAGTCCCGACTGAGGAAGTTGACTGATGGTGTACTGAATAATAACAAAAGGGGTAAAAGTTTTTTCACACAAGTATTGTCTGAAGAGCAAAGTTTTATATATAAATGGAGTTAACATATCAAGTTTTAATAAACATTTTATTTTTATATACTAGCAAGAGCTCATATTTACTTTTTTATTTGCCTACTATTCTATTTTAAGAAATGTAAAGGAAAACCACATATTTTTATTTAAGCTTTAACACTGGGGCTTTTTTGGTCTAATTCTTAATATGTGTATTATTTAAGTACACTAGTAACAATCTTACAGACGAGGCTGTTACATCATAAGCTAATGAATTATTTTGAACTTGTAAGGCTGTTTTCATAAATATGCCTAAAAATGATACATTTAGCCAGAAAACTTTGCCATTCCAGAAGCTCTGCAGTCTAACTTTGATGAGGTACAGACAGTGATGCTAGTAATTGTACAGCTGTGTCAGAGAAACTCTGGTAAGATGGATGAAGCTGGGCGTGAGGCGCTATGGTTCCCCCTGCTTGACGCTCTTATGGCGCCACAACGACGCTTGAAGGATCTCGACAACAAGGATGTAGTCGCAGGTGGGCAATAATTTATCATTGAGATAGGTTGATTGTTGGTTTGTTGTTTGTACTACAAAGTATCAAACTGCCTTCTTTTGCAATTTAAAAAAATAGGTTTCATGCTGTTAGGTGCCTTTTTAGCACCACAGTGACTCTTGAAAGGCTTACATCACAAGGATGCCACAGAAAGGCATTGTTTTTACAGTTGTGATAAAGTATTTTTGATTAGTAAATCATTTCACATGTGCTGTTAATCTGCCTTGCATGACCTGATAAAATAATGTATAGGTATATATTAGCCATCCTTAATGATGACTGCAAGTCTTTAGTCAAGCATGTGATGCCATATGGGCATAAGTATAAAATTGTTGTCTCTTTGAGTAAAATTTCTGGTAAACCTTTCCTCAGTCCATGGAATTGTACCTTGCCTAACATGCATCTTTATTTGCTGCTTACCAAACACTTGAGGTCAACTGGTCCTAGATCTACAGAAAATGTTCTTATTTGTTTTCTGAATATAATGTTTTGTACAGATTATAGGATTTTTTTTGTAAATTTTGAGGAATTATGGGGTAGCAAAAGCAATGTACAACAATACATTAATTTCTTTTTTTAAATTATTAACAAAGGAACAAGTCATGTTTTATCTCGCTGGAAAAAAACAAAGTTTTCTTATCCTTCAAAAAATCTGTCCTAGCACATGGTATCACAGTGAAGGCAGCACTATATTTGGACCAAATTGGCATCTCCTGACATCTGAAAGATTTTAAGTGGGATGCTAACTTAACAAACATTTTAACCAGTACAACAAATATATTCTCAGCCAACACAAATTGTGTCTTTTCAGATTTCAAGCAGTTGACCCATCACGTGTTGAACAATATGATGGGTTATATCTCCTTGCCTGTCATTCTACAGAAGATTATACAAGACCCCGCTTACAACACCGGCAAGTTTGGAGAAGTCAGGGAGTTGATTCTTGGCATGCTGGAGACATATAATTATGAACAGGTAATTGTCAATTATTTGGATAATCAGCCTTCACAAAAGCCCCAATGTACCAATCCTTATCGTGATATATCACCCTTTCTGTAATGGAATTCTGAGACATAGTAAAGATATAATAAAACCCCAATATATGTTTCTGTTTGACAAGGCCATAGACCTTCATGTTGGTCTGAATTGAATAACAGAGAATTTCTAAAAATTAATTGACTTTTAAGATATATAAATTTTTGTGAAATTAATGGATTGTGAAACTTTGCATCTTTTGACTTTTTTACTAATAAAAACAACACAAATAACCAATACTAGTGTGCTAGTATTGATTAGTTTAGCTGACAAAAGCTAAGTTGTTGTTTTTTGGGTATAAATAAAGTAAATTCCGCATGGAATGTCAGCATCAGCCCTTGAACTGGATTAGTACCTGAGTTGCTGCCATCCTGGGTTGACACAACCCACTATCACCCAGACAGCCATGGTTTCTCTTCAATATATATTATTTTTAGACGGTAGCACTAAGACTATCTTAAAATAAAATTTGTGTTCTTAAAAATTTTATTTTAATTTTTGTAGACATTGATGATCACCTGCAAGCGTCTGTTAAACTATGATCTTCACAATAACCTGCGTAATTTGACCAACACTGCAAAGAAAGGCTACATCCCACGTGGTGAGAGATGTACTGTTTGTATGAAGAAGTTCATTCACCATTCTGACTCGGAAATGGTGCTTGTCTTCAGGTTAGTTTCCTTTTTAAGGTGAAGTTTAAATTGATTTAAGAAATTAGAATAAACTTGTATACCCGGTACATTATTTGTATAATTTCATTAAAGTTGATGTGTCTTTTTTTATTTCAAAAGTGCTTATATCTTGTTTGCTGTAACAGTTTACAGGCTTTGTGGAAGGCTTTCCTCATATGGCTTATTTAGGTAATAAAATAATGACTACTAAAATGAGATGAGGCTTAAGCAAATAGAGAACTGGCTAATCAGGACACTTCTTGCGGCTGTATTCTTACTACATAATCTGATTTACATTAAGCTGTCAGACAAACACTGAACATGATGAACATTTAGGCTCTGTAAGAACTGCACATTTATCTGTTGATCCCTAAAAATGCTCATTGTATTGATAAATCTTATTCAAACTAGAAGTTTTGTGAGGTAATTTTTAATATTTTTTGTCTATTAGAACCTGTACTAGAGATTTTTGCTGTTCATAGATGCGGCCACAGTTCCCACAGTACATGTCTGCGAGAGGCAGGATCAGTTCATGTGATTGACGAGGAGGACACATATGTGTGTCACCTGTGTAGTCACACCAAACGTGGCCAGGCCCAGAGCTCACGATTTCACCGATCACTGTCAAGTACAATGAAGGAACAGGTGATGAAAGGAGATTTCAGGAAGATGGACAAGGTAAACAGATTTATGTACATCACACTGACAATGATGGTTATAGCAAAGTCCTACTAATTTTGAGAAGAAAGACATTATTTTGATGGAACCACTGCCTAAAAGGCCTAGTTATATAAAAGTTCTTCAGCCTAAGCATGATTTAAGAACATGTTATGTTCATAATTTTAAACATTTATATTTATAATTGACATTTTAGAAAATCCCTCAGAAAGTGAGAGGTTAGAGCTCTGTAAGCCTGCTTAAGCACCTTAGTTGGCTCTTGTGCCGACTGATTGTTTCAAGACAGCAACTGTTGGATTTGCTCAATTTTTTGCAATATCTCATCTTAGTTTTCTTGAAACTTTTACATTTGACATGTTTATCATTATTTACCATGTCGAAAAAAGGTTTATGCTTAAGGTCAAGTCATTGTGTGGTCATTCACTGAGACTGTATTGTAAAGTTTTAATGCCATAGTTCATAATAATAAGTTAAAATTACAATCATTCCAGTCTGTGGATCCCCAGCACATAGAGGCAGTAGATGCTGTAAGGAGGGCAATGAAAACACCTGCTAGGGTAGGTAGCAATGTTGATATTTTTTTTATTTTGTTACAGTTACTACCTTTGTTAGCCCTTGCAAGTGACAGGGAGATTTCAGTTTTGGCAACTGTCATTTTCAGAAAGAAAACAGTTGATCTTCTTGTTAACACTGTGATATAAATTGTTTTTATTAACTACAGTCAAAAAGTAAATATATTTGCAATAAGAGCTACAACATACTTACAATCTCTAAATGAGATTTTACAACCAACTATTCAGGTATTATTTATGTAACAATTCTACAAAGAACAATGCTTTAGGGGGTTAACATATGAAGTCTTGCTAAGCCATAAAATGATTTAAATGTTATAAAAATATGAAATTCACAAGGCCATCTATAGGTTTATTAATGTTAAGCCTAGATTTATGCCTAACTATCTTAGCTACAAAGAGAAACGTGCATGTAAATAATGACAATAGGAAAACAAGTATATAAAAGTATATTAAACCTTATTGTCATTTGCAACAAGTCTGAAAATCTAAATATGCAAACATGGAGCATTTATAATCTTTATCATTTCAAAAAGACATCTGAGTTTTAAAATTACATTTGGTTTCTTTCTTTACTATTACATCTTGCAATAAAGGAGGTGCTAATTCATATCAAATTATCAATTTAGTTTCATTTCACAGACAAGGGAGGTTCACAATTTTCATTACACAGACAAGGACATGTACACACTTTCATTACACAGACAAAGCCAGGTTCAAACTGTTCATTACACAGACTAGGTCAGGTTCACACTTTCATTACACAGACAAGGGCATGTACACACTTTCATTACACAGACAAGGGCATGTACACACTTTCACTACACAGACAAGGGCATGTACACACTTTCATTACACGAACAAGGGCATGTACACACTTTCATTAAACAGACAAGGGCATGTACACACTTTCATTACACAGACAAGGGCATGTACACACTTTCATTACACAGACAAGGGCATGTACACATTTTCATTACACAGACAAGGGCATGTACACATTTTCATTACACAGACAAGGGCATGTACACACTTTCATTACACAGACAAGGGCATGTACACACTTTCATTACACAGACAAGGGCATATACACACTTTCATTACATAGACAAGGGCATGTACACACTTTCATTACACAGACAAGGGCATGTACACACTTTCATTACACAGACAAGGGCATGTACACACTTTCATTACACAGACAAGGGCATATACACACTTTCATAACACAGACAAGGGCATATACACACTTTCATTACATAGACAAGGGCATATACACACTTTCATTACACAGACAAGGGCATGTACACATTTTCATTACACAGACAAGGGCATGTACACACTTTCATTACACAGACAAGGGCATATACACACTTTCATTACACAGACAAGGGCATGTACACACTTTCATTACACAGACAAGGGCATATACACACTTTCATCACATAGACAAGGGCATATAGACACTTTCATTACACAGACAAGGGCATATACACACTTTCATTACACAGACAAGGGCATATACACACTTTCATTACACAGACAAGGGCATATACCCACTTTCATTACACAGACAAGGGCATGTACACACTTTCATTACACAGACAAGGGCATGTACACACTTTCATTACACAGACAAGGGCATATACACACTTTCGTTACATAGACAAGGGCATATACACACTTCATTACACAGACAAGGGCATGTACACACTTTCATTACACAGACAAGGGCATGTACACACTTTCATTACACAGACAAGGGCATGTACACTTTCATTACATAGACAAGGGCATATACACACTTTCATTACATAGACAAGGGCATATACACACTTTCATTACACAGACAAGGGCATATACACACTTTCATTACATAGACAAGGGCATATACACACTTTCATTACATAGACAAGGGCATATACACACTTTCATTACACAGACAAGGGCATATACACACTTTCATTACATAGACAAGGGCATATACACACTTTCATTACACAGACAAGGGCATGTACACACTTTCATTACACAGACTAGGGTATGTACACACTTTCATTACACAGACAAGGGCATGTACACACTTTCATTACACAGACAAGGGCATATACACACTTTCATTACACAGACAAGGGCATGTACACACTTTCATTACACAGACAAGGGCATGTACACACTTTCATTACACAGACAAGGGCATGTACACACTTTCATTACACAGACAAGGGCATGTACACACTTTCATTACACAGACAAGGGCATGTACACACTTTCATTACACAGACAAGGGCATGTACACACTTTCATTACACAGACAAGGGCATGTACACACTTTCATTACACAGACAAGGGCATGTACACACTTTCATTACACAGACAAGGGCATATACACACTTTCATTACACAGACAAGGGCATATACACACTTTCATTACACAGACAAGGGCATGTACACACTTTCATTACACAGACAAGGGCATGTACACACTTTCATTACACAGACAAGGGCATGTACACACTTTCATTACACAGACAAGGGCATGTACACATTTTCATTACACAGACAAGGGCATGTACACACTTTCATTACACAGACAAGGGCATGTACACACTTTCATTACACAGACAAGGGCAGGTTCAAACTTCCATTACACAGAATAGGACAGGTTCAAACTTCCATTATACAGAATAGGACATGTTCAAACTTCCATTATACAGAATAGGACATGTTCAAACTTCCATTATACAGAATAGGACATGTTCAAACTTTCATTATACTGAATAGGACAGGTTCAAACTTCCATTGTACAGAATAGGACAGGTTCAAACTTCCATTATACTGAATAGAACAGGTTCAAACTTCCATTGTACAGAATAGGACAGGTTCAAACTTCCATTGTACAGAATAGGACAGGTTCAAACTTCCATTATACAGAATAGGACAAGTTCAAACTTCCACTGTACAGAATAGGACAGGTTCAAACTTCCATTATACAGAATAGGACAGGTTCAAACTTCCATTATACAGAATAGGACAGATTCAAACTTCCATTATACAGAATAGGACAGGTTCAAACTTCCATTATACAGAATAGGACAGGTTCAAACTTCCATTATACAGAATAGGACAGGTTCAAACTTCCATTATACAGATCAAACTTCCATTATACAGAATAGGAGAGGTTCAAACTTCCATTATACAGAATAGGACAGGTTCAAACTTCCATTATACAGATCAAACTTCCATTATACAGAATAGGAGAGGTTCAAACTTCCATTATACAGAATAGGACAGGTTCAAACTTCCATTATACAGAATAGGACAGGTTCAAACTTCCATTATACAGAATAGGACAGGTTCAAACTGCCATTATACAGAATAGAACAGGTTCAAACTGCCATTATACAGAATAGGACAGGTTCAAACTTCCATTGTACAGAATAGGACAGGTTCAAACTTCCATTATACAGAATAGGACAGGTTCAAACTTCCATTATACAGAATAGGACAGGTTCAAACTTCCATTATACAGAATAGGACAGGTTCAAACTTCCATTGTACAGAATAGGACAGGTTCAAACTTCCATTATACAGAATAGGACAGGTTCAAACTTCCATTATACTGAATAGGACAGGTTCAAACTTCCATTGTACAGAATAGGACAGGTTCAAACTTCCATTGTACAGAATAGGACATGTTCAAACTTCCATTATACAGAATAGGACAGGTTCAAACTGCCATTATACAGAATAGAACAGGTTCAAACTTCCATTATACAGAATAGGACAGGTTCAAACTTCCATTATACAGAATAGGACAGATTCAAACTTCCATTATACAGAATAGGACAGGTTCAAACTTCCATTATACAGAATAGGACAGGTTCAAACTTCCATTACACAGAATAGGACAGGTTCAAACTTCCATTATACAGAATAGGACAGGTTCAAAAACTGCCATTATACAGAATAGGACAGGTTCAAACTGCCATTATACAGAATAGAACAGGTTCAAACTTCCATTATACATAGTAGGACAGGTTCAAACTGCCATTATACAGAATAGGACAGATTCAAACTGCCAATATACAGAATAGGACAGGTTCAAACTTCCATTATACAGAATAGGACAAGTTCAAACTTCCATTATACAGAATAGGACAGGTTCAAACTTCCATTATACTGAATAGGACAGGTTCAAACTTCCATTGTACAGAATAGGACAGGTTCAAACTTCCATTGTACAGAATAGGACAGGTTCAAACTTCCATTATACAGAATAGGACAAGTTCAAACTTCCACTGTACAGAATAGGACAGGTTCAAACTTCCATTATACAGAATAGGACAGGTTCAAACTTCCATTATACAGAATAGGACAGATTCAAACTTCCATTATACAGAATAGGACAGATTCAAACTTCCATTATACAGAATAGGACAGGTTCAAACTTCCATTATACAGAATAGGACAGGTTCAAACTTCCATTATACAGATCAAACTTCCATTATACAGAATAGGAGAGGTTCAAACTTCCATTATACAGAATAGGACAGGTTCAAACTTCCATTATACAGATCAAACTTCCATTATACAGAATAGGAGAGGTTCAAACTTCCATTATACAGAATAGGACAGGTTCAAACTTCCATTATACAGAATAGGACAGGTTCAAACTTCCATTGTACAGAATAGGACAGGTTCAAACTTCCATTGTACAGAATAGGACATGTTCAAACTTCCATTATACAGAATAGGACAGGTTCAAACTGCCATTATACAGAATAGAACAGGTTCAAACTTCCATTATACAGAATAGGACAGGTTCAAACTTCCATTATACAGAATAGGACAGATTCAAACTTCCATTATACAGAATAGGACAGGTTCAAACTTCCATTATACAGAATAGGACAGGTTCAAACTTCCATTACACAGAATAGGACAGGTTCAAACTTCCATTATACAGAATAGGACAGGTTCAAAAACTGCCATTATACAGAATAGGACAGGTTCAAACTGCCATTATACAGAATAGAACAGGTTCAAACTTCCATTATACATAGTAGGACAGGTTCAAACTGCCATTATACAGAATAGGACAGATTCAAACTGCCAATATACAGAATAGGACAGGTTCAAACTTCCTTTATACAGAATAGGACAAGTTCAAACTTCCATTATACAGAATAGGACAGGTTCAAACTTCCATTATACTGAATAGGACAGGTTCAAACTTCCATTGTACAGAATAGGACAGGTTCAAACTTCCATTGTACAGAATAGGACAGATTCAAACTTCCATTATACAGAATAGGACAGGTTCAAACTTCCATTATACAGAATAGGACAGGTTCAAACTTCCATTGTACAGAATAGGACAGGTTCAAACTTCCATTGTACAGAATAGGACAGATTCAAACTTCCATTATACAGAATAGGACAGGTTCAAACTTCCATTTTACAGAATAAGACAGGTTCAAACTTCCATTATACAGAATAGGACAGGTTCAAACTTCCATTATACAGAATAGGACAGATTCAAACTTCCATTATACTGAATAGGACAGGTTCAAACTTCCATTGTACAGAATAGGACAGATTCAAACTTCCATTATACAGAATAGGACAGGTTCAAACTTCCATTATACAGAATAAGACAGGTTCAAACTTCCATTATACAGAATAGGACAGGTTCAAACTTCCATTATACAGAATAGGACAGATTCAAACTTCCATTATACTGAATAGGACAGGTTTAAACTTCCATTATACAGAATAGGACAGGTTCAAACTTCCATTATACTGAATAGGACAGGTTCAAACTTCCATTATACAGAATAGGACAGGTTCAAACTTCCATTATACAGAATAGGACAGGTTCAAACTTCCATTGTACAGAATAGGACAGGTTCAAACTTCCATTATACAGAATAGGACATGTTCAAACTTCCATTATACAGAATAGGACAGGTTCAAACTTCCATTGTACAGAATAGGACAGGTTCAAACTTCCATTGTACAGAATAGGACAGGTTCAAACTTCCATTATACAGAATAGGACAGGTTCAAACTTCCATTGTACAGAATAGGACAGGTTCAAACTTCCATTATACAGAATAGGACAGGTTCAAACTTCCATTGTACAGAATAGGACAGGTTCAAACTTCCATTATACAGAATAGGACAGGTTCAAACTTCCATTATACAGAATAGGACAGGTTCAAACTTCCATTGTACAGAATAGGACAGGTTCAAACTTCCATTGTACAGAATAGGACAGGTTCAAACTTCCATTGTACAGAATAGGACAGGTTCAAACTTCCATTATACAGAATAGGACAGGTTCAAACTTCCATTGTACAGAATAGGACAGGTTCAAACTTCCATTGTACAGAATAGGACAGGTTCAAACTTCCATTATACAGAATAGGACAGATTCAAACTTCCATTATACTGAATAGGACAGGTTCAAACTTCCATTGTACAGAATAGGACAGATTCAAACTTCCATTATACAGAATAGGACAGGTTCAAACTTCCATTATACAGAATAAGACAGGTTCAAACTTCCATTATACAGAATAGGACAGGTTCAAACTTCCATTATACAGAATAGGACAGGTTCAAACTTCCATTATACAGAATAGGACAGGTTCAAACTTCCATTGTACAGAATAGGACAGGTTCAAACTTCCATTATACAGAATAGGACAGGTTCAAACTTCCATTGTACAGAATAGGACAGGTTCAAACTTCCATTGTACAGAATAGGAAAGGTTCAAACTTCCATTGTACAGAATAGGACAGGTTCAAACTTCCATTGTACAGAATAGGACAGATTCAAACTTCCATTATACAGAATAGGACAGGTTCAAACTTCCATTTTACAGAATAAGACAGGTTCAAACTTCCATTATACAGAATAGGACAGGTTCAAACTTCCATTATACAGAATAGGACAGATTCAAACTTCCATTATACTGAATAGGACAGGTTCAAACTTCCATTGTACAGAATAGGACAGATTCAAACTTCCATTATACAGAATAGGACAGGTTCAAACTTCCATTATACAGAATAAGACAGGTTCAAACTTCCATTATACAGAATAGGACAGGTTCAAACTTCCATTATACAGAATAGGACAGATTCAAACTTCCATTATACTGAATAGGACAGGTTTAAACTTCCATTATACAGAATAGGACAGGTTCAAACTTCCATTATACTGAATAGGACAGGTTCAAACTTCCATTATACAGAATAGGACAGGTTCAAACTTCCATTATACAGAATAGGACAGGTTCAAACTTCCATTGTACAGAATAGGACAGGTTCAAACTTCCATTGTACAGAATAGGACAGGTTCAAACTTCCATTATACAGAATAGGACAGGTTCAAACTTCCATTATACAGAATAGGACAGGTTCAAACTTCCATTATACAGAATAGGACAGGTTCAAACTTCCATTATATGGAATAGGACAGGATCAAACTTTCACCCAAGTTTTTAGAAAAGTCTCTGACCTCTGCACACACATTTACGTCCTGTTGATTTCACTTCCAGTACAATTTCTTGACAGAGCTGCTCACTTTCAAGTGGTGAGGTCTTTCAGCTGACCTGCGGTTGGTCAATGGTCAATCCCAGCCAAATTTTGGGGTCTGCCTCCACTAGTAGTAGCTGGGCATTGCTAAAATGACAGTAATGTGAAAACACAGCATCAAACAATTTCTTAATCACATTTCATCTGTTTCCAGCTGAACATCCTTTCAGAGCTGTCCAAGCCAGATTCATCCTCCCGAGCATTCAGGACGCCTTCCTGCATGTTTCAGCAGGAGAAGTACCAGCTTAACTTGGCACCTGCCAACATGGCGGACTTGTAGGGATGGTTAAGGGAGGTCCAGTCCAGTCATAAGATGTTCTTCCTTGGGCAAATGATTCACTTTGCACTTAATCCCAACCAGGATATTACAGAACAAATAACATATATCAAAACATTTTTTTTTATCATTGTGTTTTTTATTTAAATAAAATGTGTTTTTGTTTCAGTCATCATGCCAATGTCCTTTAAGGTTGTTATTTTCTTATTTTTATCTTTATATTTCCAAAGGGTCCTAATTTGGTGCAGAAGGCATCCATGGTTTTTCTATCATCAGTTTTTAATTTGGATAACTTCTCTTTATTATTTAATTGGATTTCCTTTATATTTGTGTGAATGATTTAAAATGGTGTTTATGTGTAGTTTTGCATGAAGGTGAGAAAACTCAGTATACATTTTTTTCCTAAAGTTATTGCTCATTGTTTTTTTTCTTGACTAAGTCCTCTACTTTATTATTTACACCAATTTTTTCAAACTTCCATGGCTGATCAATATTGGTGTGTCTTTGTGCATCGAGATGAGCTCATATTGCGCTGACTGATAACTGGTTTATTTAAGGGTCAGCACATACATTCGTATGTTATCGTGACTCATATTGTGCTGTTCTATCTTGAGTAATTTATCTTCATTGGAATTTATTGGGCAGACAACTCCTCCTTGATTATCCGATGGGATACCTTCATATTTGTCTGAATGGTTGATATTGTTGTGTAGTTATGTATAAAATAACTAAAAAATTGCATCATTCATTTCTGAGTCATTCTTCTTTGTTGTTTCATTTTGCAAAGTCTTTTGCTGCTTACTTCTTTTATTTCTCCTTGGAACTTCTTCACAGGTGAATCATATTATTGGCACTTGTCCCCTGATCTTCAGGTGTATGATGCTCTGCCTTGTGGCGCTCTTGTTTCGTTTATTCAGCACAAGCCATTTTGTTACTTACATGTAGCTATGTATGTTCTTACAGTGCGTTATATTACTGCAGGTTATATCGCTTAGCAACATGGTATTATTCATATTTGCACAAATTAAAGGGTATTGTATTGAATCTTAGATCTTTGTTAAAAAGATAAGATTTTTTTTTCTGACTTGGGATAGGATTGCAGTAAGCTATCACAGCTAAGGCAGTACACTGTCTCTATCAGGGACTAATCTGGACAGCATTTTTAAATACAGATTAATCAGATATTTATTTTTCAATGAACTTTTAATTAAGAAGCACCAGGTGCCACATGCAGCAACATTTTTCAGTTAAGATTTTTCTTATGCTTTGTATTTTTGACATCAAGGATACAGAAACGTTATTTGCACGTCCCAGTTGCTATGTATCGATAACGGCTCAAGATATATTAAGTCAACAGTGAGCTGTCCAATTTAGAGCTTGAGAAAAATCTGAACTTTTTTTATTCTTCTGCAAAACAGATCAATTATCCTGGTATTATTTGTACTGCTGTCACTTGAGAAGTTTCTTATGATTTTATTTGTGTTACATTAATAATATTATATAAAGTATCAGCCCATGTTATAAATATTTGTTTAACGTATATATTATATATAAGCATTTTTCATTGCTTTACTCCATGTAAACTGTGGAAGTATTAAGCTTGTGTTTTGCAAAGGGAGAGTGCAATAAGTATATAAATACATCAAAGATGTTGGTTGCTTTACTTAGATATTGTTAAAGAATTATTTGAGACAAACTGTAGTTTGTTGATTCAATATAACTATTATTGCATTTCAGAAGTGTCTTGTTTGTGATTCCTTTTCTGCTTTATTCTTAAAACCATTCATGTTTTACATAAAATTAATGAAAAACTTAATTAAAAATACAAGGTCTTTTTAAACATTTCTTAAAAGGTAATTGCATATATGTATCTATAAATACAACAAAATGTGCATTCCCAATAATAATTATAATACATACCTTGTATGCCAATTCTTAATGTAATTGTTAATTCTTTTTGTTGCATTTCTGTTAATAAAATGTTAATAAAACATTTACTATATATTATAAGTGTTTTGTGTGTTAATAATTTACAAACAATTTCTTCTACTTAAGATTTAATGGACAATATTATGATACATATAAAAACATATTAAATAGAAGGTGAGCCTGTGGCCAAGTGGTAGAGCTGCTAACTTGTAACTCCTCAGACATCTCACTGTGTGGGTTCAAGTGCAGGTCTGCTCGAGGGAGTCAGACTTCTCAGCCTCTCACTGTGTAGGTTCAAGTGCAGGTCTGCTCGAGGGAGTCAGACTTCTGAGCCTCTCACTGTGTAGGTTCAAGTGCAGGTCTGCTCGAGGGAGTCAGACTTCTGAGCCTCTCACTGTGTAGGTTCAAGTGCAGGTCTGCTCGAGGGAGTCAGACTTCTCAGCCTCTCACTGTGTAGGTTCAAGTGCAGGTCTGCTCGAGGGAGTCAGACTTCTCAGCCTCTCACTGTGTAGGTTCAAGTGCAGGTCTGCTCGAGGGAGTCAGACTTCTGAGCCTCTCACTGTGTAGGTTCAAGTGCAGGTCTGCTCGAGGGAGTCAGACTTCTGAGCCTCTCACTGTGTAGGTTCAAGTGCAGGTCTGCTCGAGGGAGTCAGACTTCTCAGCCTCTCACTGTGTAGGTTCAAGTGCAGGTCTGCTCGAGGGAGTCAGACTTCTCAGCCTCTCACTGTGTAGGTTCAAGTGCAGGTCTGCTCGAGGGAGTCAGACTTCTGAGCCTCTCACTGTGTAGGTTCAAGTGCAGGTCTGCTCAAGGGAGTCAGACTTCTCAGCAACTCACTGTGTAGGTTCAAGTGCAGGTCTGCTCGAGGGAGTCAGACTTCTCAGCCTCACACTGTGTAGGTTTATGTGCAGGTCTGCTCGAGGGAGTCAGACTTCTCAGCCTCTCACTGTGTAGGTTCAAGTGCAGGTCTGCTCGAGGGAGTCAGACTTCTCAGCCTCTCACTGTGTTGGTTCATGTGCAGGTCTGCTCGAGGGAGTCAGACTTCTCAGCCTCTCAATGTGTGGGTTCATGTGCAGGTCTGCTCGAGGGAGTCAGACTTCTCAGCCTCTCACTGTGTAGGTTCAAGTGCAGGTCTGCTCGAGGGAGTCAGACTTCTCAGCCTCTCACTGTGTAGGTTCAAGTGCAGGTCTGCTCGAGGGAGTCAGACTTCTGAGCCTCTCACTGTGTAGGTTCAAGTGCAGGTCTGCTCAAGGGAGTCAGACTTCTCAGCAACTCACTGTGTAGGTTCAAGTGCAGGTCTGCTCGAGGGAGTCAGACTTCTCAGCAACTCACTGTGTAGGTTCAAGTGCAGGTCTGCTCGAGGGAGTCAGACTTCTCAGCCTCACACTGTGTAGGTTTATGTGCAGGTCTGCTCGAGGGAGTCAGACTTCTCAGCCTCTCACTGTGTAGGTTCAAGTGCAGGTCTGCTCGAGGGAGTCAGACTTCTCAGCCTCTCACTGTGTAGGTTCATGTGCAGGTCTGCTCGAGGGAGTCAGACTTCTGAGCCTCTCACTGTGTAGGTTCAAGTGCAGGTCTGCTCGAGGGAGTCAGACTTCTCAGCCTCACACTGTGTAGGTTCATGTGCAGGTCTGCTCGAGGGAGTCAGACTTCTCAGCCTCTCACTGTGTAGGTTCATGTGCAGGTCTGCTCGAGGGAGTCAGACTTCTCAGCCTCTCACTGTGTGGGTTCAAGTGCAGGTCTGCTCGAGGGAGTCAGACTTCTCAGCCTCTCACTGTGTGGGTTCAAGTGCAGGTCTGCTCGAGGGAGTCAGACTTCTCAGCCTCTCACTGTGTGGGTTCATGTGCAGGTCGGCTCGAGGGAGTCAGACTTCTCAGCCTCTCACTGTGTAGGTTCAAGTGCAGGTCTGCTCGAGGGAGTCAGACTTCTCAGCCTCTCACTGTGTAGGTTCAAGTGCAGGTCTGCTCGAGGGAGTCAGACTTCTCAGCCTCTCACTGTGTGGGTTCATGTGCAGGTCGGCTCGAGGGAGTCAGACTTCTCAGCCTCTCACTGTGTAGGTTCAAGTGCAGGTCTGCTCGAGGGAGTCAGACTTCTCAGCCTCTCACTGTGTAGGTTCAAGTGCAGGTCTGCTCGAGGGAGTCAGACTTCTCAGCCTCTCACTGTGTAGGTTCAAGTGCAGGTCTGCTCGAGGGAGTCAGACTTCTCAGCCTCTCACTGTGTAGGTTCAAGTGCAGGTCTGCTCGAGGGAGTCAGACTTCTCAGCCTCTCACTGTGTAGGTTCAAGTGCAGGTCTGCTCGAGGGAGTCAGACTTCTCAGCCTCTCACTGTGTAGGTTCATGTGCAGGTCGGCTCGAGGGAGTCAGACTTCTCAGCCTCTCACTGTGTAGGTTCATGTGCAGGTCGGCTCGAGGGAGTCAGACTTCTCAGCCTCTCACTGTGTGGGTTCATGTGCAGGTCGGCTCGAGGGAGTCAGACTTCTCAGCCTCTCACTGTGTGGGTTCATGTGCAGGTCGGCTCGAGGGAGTCAGACTTCTCAGCCTCTCACTGTGTGGGTTCATGTGCAGGTCTGCTCGAGGGAGTCAGACTTCTCAGCCTCTCACTGTGTGGGTTCATGTGCAGGTCGGCTCGAGGGAGTCAGACTTCTCAGCCTCTCACTGTGTAGGTTCAAGTGCAGGTCTGCTCGAGGGAGTCAGACTTCTCAGCCTCTCACTGTGTAGGTTCAAGTGCAGGTCTGCTCGAGGGAGTCAGACTTCTCAGCCTCTCACTGTGTAGGTTCAAGTGCAGGTCTGCTCGAGGGAGTCAGACTTCTCAGCCTCTCACTGTGTGGGTTCATGTGCAGGTCGGCTTGAGGGAGTCAGACTTCTCAGCCTCTCACTGTGTAGGTTCAAGTGCAGGTCGGCTTGAGGGAGTTAGACTTCTCAGCCTCTCACTGTGTAGGTTCATGTGCAGGTCTGCTCGAGGGAGTCAGACTTCTCAGCCTCTCACTGTGTAGGTTCAAGTGCAGGTCTGCTCGAGGGAGTCAGACTTCTCAGCCTCTCACTGTGTAGGTTCAAGTGCAGGTCTGCTCGAGGGAGTCAGACTTCTCAGCCTCTCACTGTGTAGGTTCAAGTGCAGGTCGGCTTGAGGGAGTTAGACTTCTCAGCCTCTCACTGTGTGGGTTCAAGTGCAGGTCGGCTTGAGGGAGTTAGACTTCTCAGCCTCTCACTGTGTAGGTTCATGTGCAGGTCGGCTCGAGGGAGTCAGACTTCTCAGCCTCTCACTGTGTAGGTTCATGTGCAGGTCGGCTCGAGGGAGTCAGACTTCTCAGCCTCTCACTGTGTAGGTTCATGTGCAGGTCGGCTCGAGGGAGTAAGACTTCTCAGCCTCTCACTGTGTAGGTTCAAGTGCAGGTCTGCTCGAGGGAGTCAGACTTCTCAGCCTCTCACTGTGTAGGTTCATGTGCAGGTCTGCTCGAGGGAGTCAGACTTCTCAGCCTCTCACTGTGTGGGTTCATGTGCAGGTCTGCTCGAGGGAGTCAGACTTCTCAGCCTCTCACTGTGTAGGTTCAAGTGCAGGTCTGCTCGAGGGAGTCAGACTTCTCAGCCTCTCACTGTGTAGGTTCAAGTGCAGGTCTGCTCGAGGGAGTCAGACTTCTCAGCCTCTCACTGTGTAGGTTCAAGTGCAGGTCGGCTTGAGGGAGTTAGACTTCTCAGCCTCTCACTGTGTAGGTTCAAGTGCAGGTCGGCTTGAGGGAGTTAGACTTCTCAGCCTCTCACTGTGTAGGTTCATGTGCAGGTCTGCTCGAGGGAGTCAGACTTCTCAGCCTCTCACTGTGTAGGTTCAAGTGCAGGTCTGCTCGAGGGAGTCAGACTTCTCAGCCTCTCACTGTGTAGGTTCAAGTGCAGGTCTGCTCGAGGGAGTCAGACTTCTCAGCCTCTCACTGTGTGGGTTCATGTGCAGGTCGGCTCGAGGGAGTCAGACTTCTCAGCCTCTCACTGTGTAGGTTCATGTGCAGGTCGGCTTGAGGGAGTCAGACTTATTTTGACAGTCATATCTGTGACATCCAGCTTTCATTGATAGAGAAAAGACACAAACAAGATTCTGGGGAGAATCAATGGCATGATGCTGGTTGGTTTAAGGACCTCTGTACATGAAAGATTCAACCCATACTGTAAGGAGCTGAGGAGTCCAATATTGTTCGTGGCTGCCCCCATTCAAAATGTACACATTTTTTTAAAAATGGATTCAAATTTATGAAATGCAAATTTGACTGCTTGATACTAAGCAGCAAATTCTGAATCCTGATCACATAGCTGCCAGTGAGAGAGTTTTATTGGTGTTTTATAAAATGACCTTCTGCCAGGTATTTTTGTTTTTAGCTCACCGTCAACGTGCTCAAGGTGAGCTTTTGTGCAACCGCTGCGTCTGTCGTCAACATTTTAGCTTAAGAACAAACTAAAGGCCACAGTTTTTATCTAATCTCCATCAAACTAAGTCAGAGCGTTTGTCTGCATGAAATCTTGGAAGAGTTTATTATTTAGTCATCTGGGGTCAAAAAGTAGGTTACTAGGTCAAATCTCAGAAAAAGCTTGTGGACACACTAGAGGCCACATTGAAAGGCCAATCTTCATCAAACTTGGTCAGATTGTTTGTCTGCATGAAATTTTGGATGAGTATATTATTTGGTCACGTGGGGTCAAAAAGTAGGTCACTGGGTCACAATTTAGCAAAACCTTGTGAAAACACTTAGAGGCCACATTAATGGCCCAATCTTCACCAAACATGGCAAGAATGTTTGCCAGTATGAAATCTTGCATGTGTTTTGAAGTGGGTCATGTTGATTCAGTAGGTTACTAGGTTAACTTCTAGAAAAGGTTATCGAGCCAGTGGCCACACAAATGGTCCAATCTTCACCGAAGATTTCTAAAGTAAAAAACTCTTAATAACTTGATGCCTACTAAAAAAAGCCTGTGTCAGGTTAGCGATTGGGCCATCATGGCCCTCTTGTTAAAGATTCCTTTATCTTAAAGGTGATGTCCAAGACATTGCCTGTATCAAATGCATGTAGCAGTATTTTTTCCATTGTTTTGTGGAAATTAGGCATAATCTCTGCATAAACTCATAATTTATTCTAAGCAAAATCTATTTTGAACACTACCTGAATAGTTAGACAGTACAAATCATGAAAAAAAATTGCTCTAAATGTTTGCTAAATTTGTTCTTTTATAAATAAACTTGATAAGGAGTTCTGAAAAGCAGATATCCTCAAAGTGCATTACCTTGATGGTGATATAGCCTTTTTTCAAAAGTGGTCACATGGTTTTCTGTGTATAAAAATACCTAACATGCAGGCAAACATTCTGACCAAGTTTGGTGATGATTGGGCCATAAATAAGGCTTCTAGTTTGTTCTAAATTTTGACCTAGTGACCTACTTTTTGACACCACATGATCCATTAAAGATTTCATGCAGATGTTTATTTGGGTTTTATGGCACACCGACACTTAACAGGTTATACGGCATCGAATATAAAGTTAAATGTGAATAGAGCATAATCAGGTTAAAACTAAACTATGTAAGTAAAATATAGAAAAATATAAAAACTATCGGGTTAAAAAAAAAATTATAATTGAAAACAGGTCAACACATCAAACAGTTTAAAAATTTATAACTAATTAAGAATACTTCAAGAAGCAAACAAGTTTAGAATCCAACACTGTCTTAAATAGTTTGTATATGTTATTGACACGTACATGTTATTGACATAAAAATACTTAGTGTCGAACCACTGTAATAAAATATGGTTGACTGTCAGTGGTTTCTGGCAAGGAACACATACAGGTTGAATTTCTCTTTTTAAAAGATATGAATGAGTTAATCTAGTATGTCCAATGCGACAACGGAAAAGAGCTATGTCTTCTCGTCGCCTTTCTCTGCAAGCAGAGACATTGGCACCGACGTTAGGTTTAATTATGTGTAATTTGTTATAAACAATACTGTCCCAAATTGTTTGCCACTTGGTTAAAATATGTCGGTTAATATGTGGTTTAAAATCAGTGTGTGGGATGCAAAGATCTGTCTCATTGAGGGCTGAGGCAGATTTTGCACTCTTGTCTGCATCCTCTTTCCCTCGGATGCCTACATGACTAGGGAGTCAACAGAAGGAGATTTCGTTAGCGTCATTTAAACTTTGAAGTTTGACAAGAACAGTGCGAACATGTAGATTTGAATAATTCAGTGAATTTATGCTCTGCAATACAGGTTTCATGCTGACAAACATTCTGACCAAGTTTGGTGAAGACTTGATAGAATCTGTAGCCTCTAGCGTGTTCACAAGCTAAATTGTTGACGCCTGACAAAAGGGTATCAGAAAAGCTCACCTTGAGCATGTTGTGCTCAGGTAAGCTAAAAAGGAATGAAAAAGAAAATAAATTAAACTTTTTGATTTGTTGGTTTTTTATTAAATTTTGTTCACATTTCTGTACATATATACAATGTTTTTTATATACAAATATTTACTTGTAACGTCTGCTACTTGTACTTTTCATGTACAATTTCTACACACAAGAGACATACACAAAATAATGGTATTACAACTGCAAAGAGCACTGTCCTCCTTGTTGTAAATAGTCAATACTTAATTCAACCATATAAAATCAAATAACCAAAAATTTAATACAAATACATTAAGATAATAATTTCACACAATCCCATCCATTCAAACCTAACAAATTCAATAAAAATAGCTGCCTTTACAACAATATCTGTCATCTGAACACATCATATCAATAAGTCAATGGTTGTCAATTTTCTGAGCACATTGTTTGCATGAAAGAAGTTGTCCCTATCTTAATCTTGTTTAATTTTGACACATTTGTGCAATTTTCAATGAAATCTGAGATTCTGAAAACATGAGCTTTTAATTTAATAAATACCTCCAAACCCTCTCTTAGTTGTACTCTATGAAATTATCTTATTAGACACAGTATGTAATACAGAATGTCGGATCTGGCATGGGAGGCCCTGGGTTCAATCTTGGGCCATGAAATACCAGTCATAAAAAATCATAATGGCAGAGCTCCTTTGCTTAAGCAAATATAAGGGAAGTATAAGAAGGAATGGCGAGCCTGGTGTCAGGCCAATGGGTCTTTGTGTGGTATCAAGTCAAGTGTTCACAGCATGAAATACACATGGAAGGCAGCACTTTAACTGCTTCAAGTGGACACTGTCTTTAGATAAATAAAATACTGTTGGTGGGATGCTAAACCAAATAAACAGATAATACAGAACATTGACAACATTGCAATCAGTCAAAGAATATGCAGAAAAATATGTTTCAGCGGCAGGCCCTCAGGTGACTTTTAATGTTCCCGCTGCTAACAGTAGATTCTTCCTAGTGAAGTGAATGGACAGCACTGGCGTAGATTTGGTGTAGAATGACCCAATCAGGAGGTTTGGATTGTCGTTGCTGGAAAGAACGAACACAACAAAAAACAAGGATTAGAACAACAGCTATAATTCAGACAGCTAACACCCAGACCTAGCGACCATTCAGAGCTATCACACAGAGAGCTATCACCCAGACAGAGCTACTATTCAGACAGCTCTCATATAGAGCTATCTCACAAAGCTATCATGCAGACAGCTACCATTCAGAGCTATCATACTGAAAGCTATTGCAGAGCCACCATTCAGAACTATCATAAGAAGAGAGAGCTATCGCACAGATGAACCATTCAGAGCTATTATACAGAACTATCATTCATACAAAAGCACTCAGACAGAATTATCAGCCAACCATTAAGACTATATCACTCAAACAGTCATTACTCTGACACAGCTATCACCCAGGCATAGCTACCATTCAGAGCTTTCATACAGCTACCATTCAGAAGCGTCGGCTCCAGGTACGGGAGGCCCCAGGTTCGATCCCGGGCCGCGACATACCAAAGTCGTTAAAAATGGTAGTGGTATAGCTCCCTTGCTAACGCTCAAGCAAATATAAGGGTAGTTCCACGACTGGTTGGCCCGGTGTCAGGATAATGTGACTGGGTGTGGTATCATGCCAGGTGTTCACGGCATGCTGTACACAGTGAAGGCAGCACTATATCTGCTTCAAGTGGACACCGTCTCCAGATAACTGAAATACTGTTGGTGGGACGATAAACCCAATAAACAAACAACCATTCAGAATTATGATACAGAGATATAATACAGAGAGCTATCATTCTATCATTCAGAGCTACCTCAAAGAGGGCTATCACATAAAGCCACCATTTAAAGCTATCATACAGTAAGTGCTATCACATACTCAGATATCGTACAGAAAGCTTTCACACAGATAGAGCTACCATTCAGAGCTATCACACAGATAGAGCTATAAAAAGCTACCATTCAGAGCTTTCACAGAGAGCCATCATACAGAGAGCTATCACACAGAGCTATAAAAACAGCTACCATTCAGAGCTATTATACAGAAGGCTATCACACAGACAGCTACCATTCAAAGCTACCATACAGAGAGCTATCACACAGAGCTACCATTCAAAGCTACCGTACTGAGAGCTACTGTACAGAGTGCTACCATTCAGAGAACTATCATACAGACAGAGCTACCATTAAAAGCTACCATACAGAGAGCTATCACACAGAGCTACCATTCAAAGCTACCGTACAGAGAGCTACCATACAGGGAGCTATCACACAGACAGAGCTACCATTCAAAGCTACAATACAGAGAGCTATCACACAGACAGAGCTTCCATTCAAAGCTACCGTACAGAGTGCTACAATACAGAGAGCTATCATACAGACAGAGCTACCAAAGCTACCGTACAGTGAGCTATCATACAGAGAGCTTTCACACAGACAGAGCTACCATTCAAAGCTACCGTACAGAGAGCTATCACACAGACAGAGCTACCATTCAAACCTACCGTACAGAGAGCTACCATACACAGAGCTATCACACAGACAGAGCTACCATTCAAAGCTACCGTACAGAGAGCTACCATACACAGAGCTATCACACAGACAGAGAGCTACCATACAGAGAGCTATCACACAGACAGAGCTACCATTGAAAGCTAATGTACAGAGAGCTACCATACAGAAAGCTACCATACAGAGAGCTATCACACAGACAGAGCTACCATACAGAGAGCTACTATACAGAGAGCTATCACACAGACAGAACTACCATTCAAAGCAACTGTACAGAGAGCTACCATTGATAAGGCACCATAGGAGCCGCTACATACACAGTCAATGAGCTTGGAATGCTGGCGTCCATATCTTTGTCAATCTCCTTGATCACCTTGGATACGTCCCACAACTTCACACAGTTGTCCATCCCACCTGAAAACAGTTGGCAGTATAATAATAAAGTATAATTACCAATGTTAGTCAGCTCTTTCAATTAAATGCTATTTTCACAAGTTTGCTTCAATAAACTGAAAATTTCGCTTTACACAAACTGCTTTAAATTATTGGTTATTAATCAGCAACTTTATTTTTTATGTGGAAAAAATAGCAGATGGTACAGAAAAAGTAATTGCAAATCCTAGTACAATTAGTGTGCTCAGATGAGTATCTGGGAGAAAGCACTGACATGGGAGAAAGCACCGACATGGGAGAAAGCACTGACACGGGAGAAAGCACCGACACGGGAGAAAGCACTGACACGGGAGAAAGCACTGACATGGGAGAAAGCACTGACACAGGAGAAAGCACTGGCATGGGAGAAAGCACTGACACAGGAGAAAGCACTGACACAGTAGAAAGCACTGACACGGGAGAAAGCACTGACAGGAGAAAGCACTGACACGGGAGAAAGCACTGACATGGGAGAAAGCACTGACACGGGAGAAAGCACTGGCACAGGAGAAAGCACTGACACAGGAGAAAGCACTGACACAGTAGAAAGCACTGACACGGGAGAAAGCACTGACATGGGAGAAAGCACTGACACGGGAGAAAGCACTGACATGGGAGAAAGCACTGACACAGGAGAAAGCACTGGCACAGGAGAAAGCACTGACACAGTAGAAAGCACTGACACGGGAGAAAGCACTGGCACGGGAGAAAGCACTGGCATGGGAGAAAGCACTGACATGGGAGAAAGCACTGACACGGGAGAAAGCACTGACACGGGAGAAAGCATTGACATGGGAGAAAGCACTGACATGGGAGAAAGCACTGGCACGGGAGAAAGCACTGACATGGGAGAAAGCACTGACACAGGAGAAAGCACTGGCACGGGAGAAAGCACTGACACAGGAGAAAGCACTGACACAGTAGAAAGCACTGACACGGGAGAAAGCACTGACACGGGAGAAAGCACTGACACGGGAGAAAGCACTGACACGGGAGAAAGCACTGGCACAGGAGAAAGCACTGACACAGTAGAAAGCACTGACACGGGAGAAAGCACTGGCACGGGAGAAAGCAGACATGGGAGAAAGCACTGACATGGGAGAAAGCACTGACACAGGAGAAAGCACTGACACGGGAGAAAGCACTGACACGGGAGAAAGCACTGACATGGTAGAAAGCACTGACACGGGAGAAAGCACTGACACCACAAGTTTGCTGTAAGAACTCTTTACATCAATATTCTGTGCTCACTGAAACTCAAACTTACATCAGGAGCAACAAAGGAATATATCTTGCTGTGATTACACTGTTCAAGTTTGACTTTGCCAAAAGGAGCTCTTATTAAATTTTATTAATTGGTATACATTAAAATAAAAATTGTTTTTGAAATACATTGCAGTGACCATTTATGATCATTATAGCAACGCCCAGCTTTTTGGTGGAGGAAGATCCCAGACACATATCTAGGTAGAACCACCGGCACACCGCAAGTCAGCTGGAAGACGTTTTCACATTAAGTCCTTTATCCCAAATGGGACTCAAACCCATGCAGTGAGAGGCTAAGCAGTCAGAGGAGTTACAAATCAGCAACTCTACCACTATGCCATAGGCACCCCTGCAATAAAAATTGTTAAAAGGGAATACATATTGCAATAAATGTCAGTTGTTGATGAAACAAGAAAATTATACTATTTTCATGTTTATAGCAATGTTATCACTCACCTGAAGCTAGGACGGACCCACAGCGACTGTAACACAGGGAGTAGACAGTACTCGTGTGACTATTCATCTGAGAAACCATGTTGCCATTAGCGATATCCCATAGTATAACAGTGCCATCTATACCTGAAGGATACACAGTTAAGGATTATCAAAAGCTGTCAACCTATCGTTTTTTGAAGACAATAAACTCTTGTAACAATAATATCTGAATCCATTCAAGTAATCTGTACTCATAGGACAAAATAATTCCATCTATGGTACAATCATCGTTAAAAATAGTTAGCTTTGTTTACATTTTAAAATATTTTGCTCATAAAAGATTTATTACTTAAATAATAAATTTTAATATCAACTCTGATCGCGTGTGTATATATATATGACCATGTTCTTTTTCAAAAGATTTTGATAATGTGTCATTTTAGACCAGGACAAACCTGAGCATTAACATGTTTTAAAGCTTATTTAGGTGTTAGAAACTCTATCAACTTAGTACAATTCAAGCTGTCCTTGTGCAAAAATAAGTCCTGAGTTTATGTCAAGTCATAAACAGGACACTGAATATCTAAAATACATGTGTGTTTGTTTTTTTAAACACATCGCAGCGACTAATTATGATCATTACAGCAACGCCCAGTTATTTTGGTGCAGACCCCAGACAAATGTTTGGGTAGAACCACTGGCGCACCCCAAGTCAGCTGGAAGACTTTCCCCACATTAAGTCCTTCGCCCAAAATGGGACTCGAACCCATGCGGTGAGGGGCTAAGCAGTCAGAGGAGTTACAAGTCAGCGACTCTACCTCCATGCCACGGTGCCCCTACATGTGCATTGCAGATCATTTATCTATTTGCCATATATGCACACTGTTAACTGTAGAACTGCCAACTGTCAAACAGTAAAAATCAAAACTTATTTTTTAAACTTCTTTGCCCCTTAACTCAAAGAGTTCAAGTAGCAGTTGAGGAGAGAATTTTAATATGGTAAAGTTTTTAAGCTGATCTATGCCTACGGTTCTACCCAGACATCTTCACAAATAATTATCTGGACATTGCCAATAAAAAATTAACTGGTGCAATGTAACAAAAACACAACAAAACAAACTTTTCACTGTGTAAGGCCAATTAACCAGCCATGCACTAAGTGAACAGGTCTATCAAAATTGTAGATCCAGACCAGCCATCTTTCTCTGGAAACTGTCTGATCTTGACAATGAAAATCATCTAAAAATTAGCCAGGTCTCCTGAATGGCTCCTTTTATAGCTCCTTTGAAGTCTAGACTGTGACAGTCAATTGTTCATTCTAACTTTAGATGTTATTAATAAGTCTCCTGTTCCAAATTATAGTTTAAGCTGAACGGTGATTATATTTGTGATGTTTAGAGACATACCCACCAAAGGGAGTCTTCTGAAGAAGCAACCTCATATGTCTGATCTTGATTTGTTGCTTTGGCTATAGGTCTAGTAACCTGCATTAAGCTGTTTGCTAAGCAACAGACTTAATATGGGTTATTAATAACAATTAATTATTAATTAACAGAATGTAGCAGATTTAAGGAGTTAATTCACAAACCTGAAGAGGCCAAATAGCGCCCATCTGGTGAGAAACAGAGACTATGTACCACACCCTGCAATATGAAAATTCATGCTTTAACATCATTTCCTAACAAAGATTTGATCCATTTTTTATTCTTTTCGGCAATATGCATACTTTAAAAAAAATATGTACATATAATAACTTATTTATTTGGTTCTTTCAAAAAAACCCACAGAACTGCAAACTTTGATAAGAATTTAAAATCTAATAATTAAAAATCTGAAGAAGCAAAAAAAAAGAAAATAATAAAAATATGAAAATAAGCCCTTTTTCCATCTGACTCATTTTTTATGCAATTAATTAACCCCCATATAGCCTCTACTATAACATAGTATGAAGATACATCATGGTTATGTATTATTGTCTCCTTACCTTGTGGCCTGTCAGCACTCTAACACAGGTTCCATTCAACACATCAAACAGTCGAACAGTCCTATCACTTGACCCTGTTGCTACGTAATTACCATTCGGATGAAATTGAACACACTGAAAAATTAAGAAGCTATTTTTATTTTTATAACTATAAGTTGGCATAAAAAAATTAATCAAAATATCTGGAAATTGAACCTCTTTATTACTAAGTTAAGCACTGTCTCCAATCGGAGCATGTTTTAACTTTCCTTATCCCATTTAAAAAGGTGAATACATTACTATGATACAAAGGGGTAAAATGAGTGGACATGCATTTAAGTACATTTTCGCTAGTAATTTCTGCCCATATTATTCAGACATTTCAAAATTAACAAAGAAACATTATTTTTCAATATTTTGAGATAATTTTGTGATATTTTTGTGTCTTATTAAGTGAGCAAGGCATAACATGAATTCTAGATATTAAAAAAGAAGTTTTATGATTTTTTTTACAGTTTTGGCAAATTGGCTACCATGGAAAATTCATTTTTACTAAAAAGGTAGCCCGACAACGTTACCTTTTCTTTTCATGTTCCAACTCACCATTAAATTCTACTATGGATAAAAAAAAGAAACATTCTTTGCAAGGATTATTATTTGTGTGTTTTTTCTTTCATTTTTACCCAGTGAGGAAATTCAAAATGGCTGTATTGTTCTAAAAAAAGGAAAAGATGGAATATTTACTGAAGTATAACATAAAATAATTATTTTGTGTGCAAATTCATGTTTGTTATGTTTGTGTAAAATATCTGGAATATTTTAAGTGACTTAAATAAATTGGGCCATTTTGTAAGATTTTTATTTTCGAGCTCGCCATTGAATTCTACTACAGATATCAAAGAATTCAAAATTTCTAGGAAAGGATTATTATTGTAAAAATCCTCCTTAAGTCAAAAAAAAGGAAAACATTTTTCATATAACATTTCTGACTTACATAAAAAGTATAGTATATTTTGGAATTAAATTTATGATTAAGAACAAAACCTCAGAAAATTATGTTTACTTGGACTTACATCGACATCAGAGAAGTGTCCTGCAAAGATGCGGACAGGCTGGTAGTGGTCACTTGTCCACAGTCTGGCCACACGGTCATGGCCGCATGAGACAAAATAGTGGCCTAGGGGAGAGAACTTGACGTCCCACACTGGAGAGTTGTGGCCCTTGTATGACACAAGATTAGTCCAGGTGTGGAGGCTCCAGAGTCTCACTGGGGATTGAAATATGATGTTTTAAAATTGGCAATCTGCTCGGATGCTTTACTGATGCTAAGTCTCAATTATACTTAATTTGTAGCTTTATAAATATGGTCACAAAAATTAGCTTTTTTTTAATAATCTGTTTCAGCCAAAGACTATAAATATATGATTTGGTGATGCAATATTTCATGAGTCTCAACCAAACTGTACAGTATGTAACTTACTTAACTTTCCGATCCTCTCAGAATACTGGTTCAACACAGAGAGTTTCAAAGTAATCTTCCTTAATTAAGTATGAGCTATCTATAGACAGCACAGTTTTCACAATTTAATGAGCCAAATGAGGGGTATATCTCTGACAAAATTGATGTTTTAGGATACCTCCTGTCAAACAAAGGACTTCACTTTTGATAGTCAAGCATTTCAAGTTTAAAGTTAGTACCAGTATGTGTGATTTGGTTGTTGAGAAACAGACCTTAACCAAAGTTTTTATCAACGCTTGATGCCAACAAGAAAGTAAAAGAAGTGAAACAAGAAGTTTACCTGTTCCATCCTCTGAACAAGACGTGAGGTAATGTTTGTCTGGCGAGAAGCTACAGTTGTAAACAGGTCCTGTATGACCCAGCAACATCTTGCTCTCCTCCGCTGTTGTATCATCCATCATCCGCTCTAAGATGTCATCTACAAGGTCAAAGTTCAAGGTCAGGAAAAACTAAAAATTTACTTGACTCTGCATCAACCTTGATGTGCTTATTCAAAATAAAGTGGGAGCACCATTGTAAACAGTAGCCTCATATTATCCTGAGCCATAAAGATTGAGAGGTGGGCAACCGAGGTGTAGTGCCAGAGACGCTGACTTGCTCCAGTTTCGTGTAGGGTGAAGGACTAAATATGGGAAAAACTTCCAGGTGACCTGCTCTGCCCTCATGGTTCTACTCAACATTTGTCGGGGGTCTTCCTACACCCAAAATAGCTGATGTCACTATAATGACAGCAAGAAGTCTTGACAATGAAGATTTAAAGTTTACATTGAATAAAACCTGTGTTCAAGTTTCACTTTCAACAACAGCCAGACCACATTTTGAAATGTCATACTTACTAAAGTAATGTGCAATAAGATAAAAATTGACTTTTTTTTAAATTTTAAAATAAAACAAATATCAAGAAAAGGTAGACATTTTTTCTTACACTGTAATAACTCATAATATCTCATTAGCATCTACATTAATGAATAATTCATTTTATAACAAAAAGTCCTCTTACGTTGTATATACCAAACTAAAATTTAAGGATTTATTTATTTGAAGACACAATCCGATGAGATACAACAACAAAAATAACTGACCTGCTTCTTTATCAATCAGCTCCAATCTATCCACAGATTTGATTGTTCTTAGCTTGTTGGGAGTGAGTGACCATACCCGTATTGTTGAGTCTCCAAATCCAGAGCTCATCAGACTGGAGTCCTCGGAGATTTCGACAGAAGTTAGCCTGAACAATAAAAACAGAGCTGTTATATTCAAACATCTTTTCTAGTCAAACAGACATCTTTTCACCTCAAGAATTTATTTCTAAATTTTTCTGAAAACTTTCAGAGAAAAAAGTGTGGATATAAAAGGTTAACAAGAAAACCTAGGGGCAACTATTTGAATTTTGCAAGGACTGTTTGTTGACTGTGACATATCAAAAAAATCTGTTAGAGATCTATAAAAATTCAGAAATAAAAAAAATCTGTTGAGAGTTTAAAATAAATGCTCATTTCTCAATATTTGTTCAGAAATATGTAATATTTGTAAAATGCTTAAAATCCTGTAGTTTAATGTTTGTTAAAAAAAATCATATTACTCAAGAACATTAATTTTGTTCAAAATTTTAGTCCTGTAAAATGCTTGAAATGAATGCTTATAACCTCACATTTGTTCAGTAAAAAATTAATATAGCTTATAAATAAAAATACATATAATTTCCTCAACATTATATAAACAACTCACCATTGTGAAAGTGCAAAAAAACAAACTTTTACCATACCAGTAGGTTTTAATGACTCATTTCCTTCTGGACATATTTTAAAACTGGGATACAAACTTACCCTTGTATAGCATTGGTAAATGTGTAGAAACAGATGGAAGGAAGGGACCCTGGTCCCATTTTGACTCTTTTCAGGGCTTCTCTGAAGGCATTGATCCTCTCCAGTTTGTCATGGTCCTTCCTAAAAAATAGTGGTGAAAAAGATAAAGAATAAGAATTCAACATCTATTTAGAGTATAGAAAAAAACAACTAAGAAACTACTACCCTTGAGCAAACAACTTTCTGAATAAATATTGGTTAAAAAAATACCTTTAAAAGACTTTAAAAATAGAGTACCTTAGTTAGACTTTCAAATGGATATATTTTTTCGATATTTATCAGCATGGTAAAATGATCAACTATTTTTGTTACATAACACTTATACAATTATAATCATGCTAGTAAAGATCCCTGACAAATATCTGGGTAGAACCACTGGCAGACAGAGGCAAGCTGCAAAACCTCCCCACATAAAATTCTCGCCCCGGCCAGGACTCAAATCCAGGCAAGCGAGGGCTGAGGAGTTACAAGTTGCTGACTTACTGCTTGGCCTGTTGTCTCCCTCAACTATAAGAAGTCATATTAACCACTTACTTGCTGTACACACGTTAATGGTGGAGTATGTCTCATGTTAATGAGGTGAAAGGTGTTTACAGCTAGTAAGGGGATAAGCAAAAATTGAGTGTCTATCTTTATACAAAACAATGGGCATTAGCATGTAAAAGCATTTTTCAAATCTCTTGATAATAAATGATTCTTACAGTTCTGGTAGAGGTATTCTGGTATTGGCTGGGGAGTTTGGATCATTCTTGGACTTCTTCATCAGCAAAGGGTCTTTCTTCTGTTTCTTTTTCTATAATAAAAAATAGTATACACTTTGGCAATTCTTTCAACAACAAAAAAAGAAATGCTTGTAAAAAATATTCTGACCATCTTCTTGCATGATACCACACCCAGTCACATAATCCTGACATGAGGAGGACCAGTCATGGAGTTACCCTTTTAGTTGCTTGAGCAAGCATGATTGCTATATTACAACCATTTTTAAAGACTGATATGTCGACACCTGAGATTAAATCCCAGTGGCTCCTGCACCTGAAGCCAAATCTCTGCAGATTGTACTATCAGGTATGATGTCAATTTAAATGTACATAATTGTATCAGACCATTTTAAATGAAGCCTTTTATTTTTTGCAAACAAGACATTCACCTTTCTGACATGGCTAGTGGTAATTTCTACAGTCAAGGTTAGTAAATCAATTTCATAGGAATCATAGCCCTTGAACATTTTGTTTATTAAAAAATCAATCTATTCCGTAAAAAGCAATTTTATAGCTAAGAGGAATGCAATATCAAACATATCTGTGTTGAATTTCTTTTCAGTAGCGATCAAAGTTGTAAAATTTTTCATCTGCATCAAAAGATTTTAACATGTGTAACAGTAGGGTGAGAGTAAGTTACTTTCCTTTGTTTGTAACACATGTCTACAATATTGTTTTTACAGAAAATTAAAATGTTCAATTGCTTGTTATTTTATATTGTAATAAAAATTAGCATGTTCTATCTTCTAAGAAAGAAGGAATAAATTAAGCAAATAGAAAAAAAAAGGATTGCAAAAGAAGATAAGACAGTAGATTTGATTAATATATTTTATTATAAAAAGCAATTTTATAAAAGATATTACATAATGCAATGGTTCAAATCGTGATATTATAAGGATAAATTTAACCATGTTAGCACTTTTACCTTATCATTACCAACAAAACCCTATTGTGCATGTACTTTATACATACCTCATTCATAACAAGCACCAGCAACTTAAATATTATATATACATATAAAGGAACTAAAGGAATTAGCATCAAACAAATTCCCCTGAATGAAGCTCTTAGGGTTATTTCAAAATATTATTCATTTAACAATGTTTATTTTCAGTATTGCACATTTCAATCAAACTTCTTGGACATCTTTTGAGCACAGCAATCACTAACAACCCTAGTAAAACAAACAACGCAAATGTCAGAGGATATCCAAATACTTCAGCAAATGAACCAATCAAAACGGAGAAAGTCAATTTGCCCAGGACTTCTATGGTTGCCAAGGTTGTATAATGGCTGGCCTGAATCGATGACAGCTCCCTCTGGGAACAGAACATCATCAGGGTGAATGTTGTTGTGGTGATAATGCCACTGCCTAGCAACATCACCCACATGCTGGTTACCATGGTAACTGTAACACACACACAAAGATTTTAAGAAATACACTTTTCTGTGTTACTTGACTGGATTTGTAGAGAAGATTTACTTTGATCAAAGTGTTACTGAGTAGCGGTTCATGTGGCCATTTCTTTTATCATTCCAATTTTTTTTCCCAATGCCACTTTAATTGCAAAATAGTATTTATAGCACTGAATAGCATATAAATATCAGGGTAGGGAAATTTTACATATAAAACAATTATGTCATTCTATTGCTAAATTTTATTACAGAAGCAACCCAAATGTTTGCAAAATTAGAGTCACCTTATCAACACTCTGTTATCAAAATAACAACTACAAATTGTGAGCACTCCAAAAATAAACTATACTATTCAGTATAACCTATTTTTGTATCTTTTTTATGCTTTATCCATGTTTATTTTATTTGTATAAGTATGTTTCTGTATGTTTTATATAAATTTATAATTTTATTATTTAAAGATGTTGAAATAAAAAGGAAAGCACACCCCTTGTACAAACACTTTAATTTAACACTGGACAAAGGCGCAAAGTTTGTTTGAAGTAATCTGTCAAGTTGAAATAAATTGTTTTGTGTGAGATGTCTCTTTAATTAAAAAAGTTCCTAATGGCAGTCCCTGTATCCTCCATGATGTCAAAAATAAATGAGGCAGATAAAGATTTCCCTGCATGAGAAAAAAATATCTTCACATTATTATGACAACCTATTTATATTTTGTCTCAAAAGATCAACCCTCATATAACTCACTCATTTTATATGCTGAGATTTACTATTGTCCCAATATAATAACCGATTACACATATGTGCATTTTTATTTGTATCAACAAGTGTAATACTTACTGACATAATATCCATGATAGTCGCTATTGGCTGTTTGAGACCATATAGTAAGTGTGACTACATACAAGATGAGGGGAACCAATCTGATCTTGGAAAACAAAGTCACCACACGAAATGGGGTCCAGCTGAAAAAGTAAGAAATGTTGATACCATGCAAACAGAAATATATATAACAATGGCAAATATTTGTTGGTTAAAGGTTCATGAAATGCATTGCTGCAACATCACTAGTGAAGTTAAATGAAATTATTTAAGTCATTTCAATTAAGAAATCACACTAACCTTAAATAGGACACAACCCAGCCTCCAAGAAAGGACCCAACTATGGAGATGACTTGCCCTACAACTCCTGTCCAGAAACCTACTGCAGCTGTGGAAACACCTCGATCAACAAGCAACAGAGGGATCATAGTCAGAGATCCCTGCTCTCCTGTTAAAAAGATGTTTTATTAGCATAATGTGTGTTAATTATACATGAACTGACAACAAACTTAACCTGAAACATCATTCACCCCATTAACGTACACCAACCTTGTGGTGTTTCAAGCAAGTAAAGAATTAATTAAGAAAACAATATAAGTGTCTATGTCTAAGCTAAGTGTATATCGACAGAATTATAAATAATCTAAAGATGATTGTCTTTTTAACTATATTTCACTAAAGTAAGAAAAAACCTGAAGAAAGCAAAGGGACAAAACAAAATTACTGCAACTTACCTAGTTTGTACACTAGTACATAAAGCAGCATCCATTTAGTCTCATAAGACTTTATCATCATGGAGAAATGATCTAAAATCCAGGGCTTTTCTGAGGACACATCATTTCCCGCTTCCTCCCCCTCATCTTCTTCCTCTTCATTTTCTGATATAACCATCTGTCCCTGTTTTACATCCAATGTCACTTCCTCTCCTGGATATGTTGATGTTGCTGGCACTATTTTCAATATTACCAAGTATGCCATTAAATACAGGGCACCTAGACCCATGAACATTGTTTCCCATTGTAAGTTGAACACTTCACTGAACCATGTAAGTAAGCCACCACTAAACACTGCACCAAATTTATAGCCAACAACCTGTGCAATATTTCCAGCAGCAAGTTCTGATGTGATAAGAACTTGTATGGCAAGCCCATCAACAGCGATATCTTGAGTTGATGTAAGTAGATTGAACAGAAACAAAACACAGGCTAACTGGAACATGTAATCTGGGCTTGTGAAAGACCCCAACACACATGCCATGAAAAGTCCAAGCATGCTATATGACAGCCATTTTTTCTTGGTGCCATAATGATCAACCAAGGGTGCCCAAATAGCCTTCAGCATCCATGGCATTAGCAAAAGTTTGAAAAAGCCGATATCTGCAAGTGACATTCCATGGGTACGGAAATATAATGGCAGAAATCTGGACTGTAATCCATAAGGCAAACCTTGCAAGAAATACAGAAAAGCTAGGAAAGCAATGTTTTTTGAAAAGAGCATTTTGGTTCAATTTTTTTGCTCACTTTAAATCTATCCTGATTTTTCTTCAACAAAAAATTCTGTTCAAATGTCAGTAAGTGAAAGTTGGTCTATTCTTTGCATTTCTTAGCATTGTCAATTTCTTTTTAAGTTAAACTTCCTTTCAAAACTTCTGATTCTCTTTCTTCAACAATCCTTAAAACTAAATATCTCCTGCAGAACTGACACAGTGGCACTATTTTTATTAAAACTGTTTTAGTTCTGTAAATAATCCACTAAAAATATAAATGTGTAAGCAACTTATGACTGTTGTGAACATTGGTACAAGGGAAACTACTCTAAGACGAAATTCATCTATATCTTCTACTTTCTAGTGTACGAGTTATTTCCCTTGAATGTACTGTACATAGCCAACATTTCGAATATAAATTTCCAATATATATTTTCATTTATTGCAACACAACAATAAACATGAATAACTAAAACCTTAAAAACTTCACTAATTAATTAATTAAGAAAATATTTCAAATTTAAGAAAATTTCTTAGTAAAGTCATAAAAAATAACTTAGTTTCTTTATTAATAAGACACTCAGCACTTTATGTCCTTGTTCCCACTTAACCCCTTCACTGCCGTATACATGTACACGCTATTTGCCAGGAAACAATAGACTAATTAAGTATTTAGCAATACTTGTACCATATAAACTTTAATAAATTCAAAACTACTCAATTGATTCTCACCAAATTTCATATGCTTACTTGATATACATACATCTATGCATAGAACAAGTTTCATAAAGATAGTTTGACATAAAAATATATTTTTGCTCTTGTAAATGTTCATGAATTGTCATTTTTCATTATGAGATCCTCGTCGAAAAACAGTTCTAAATAATCGACCGGCTCAAACCCAGCACTGTCTTTGGTGATACCAGGATTCCCTGTGAAAGGAATGTCATTTGGTGGCTCAATTCTAGCATCTGTCCATTCAGAAATAAGTGCATTTTGATGCAGAATACCACGGCCGCGTCCTCTGCTACGCCACATAGCGCCACGCCCCCTTGTCGGTATACCGGATGTACCTGGCCTGGGTTGACCCCTGCCCCTACCACGTCCTCTACCTCTGCCACTAGTCAAATTACTATTTACTCTTTGGGGGGAATCTGGGGCATAATCACTGTCACTATCAGTCTGCATGTCACTTTCTGATGCAGAAGAATGTCTACTTTCGTTTTCAACATTGTCATTTTGAGCTAGGGCATCTAAAACAACAGGTGGTAACGGCGGATTTTTGTCAGAAAAATTGTCATTTTCACTGTCAGCACTTTCTGAGCCCGAATATAAGTCATCATCGCCACTATCATCATCAAATTGGAGTTCTGCTATCACATCTGCAACCGAGAAACGCGATCTAACATTCCTGCGTGCATCCGCCATCTTTGAAAAACAATTTCTTCCGAAAAAAGTCTTTTTCGCAAAAAAAAATCAACATTTAGACGCCATTTTGAATCATGTGATACATGTACATTATTGAAAGATAACCCCTACATACTTTCTAACATTAGTAATATTGAGTTGACTCCCTTTCACTAAAAAACTTGTCTAAAACGAATGACATAAATACCCCGAGTGTGGCTCGGGATAAAGGCAAATACGAAGCATATTTTACCCCGAGCGGCGCTCGGGCTAAGGCAGCGAAGGGGTTAATCTCTCTAATTACAAAACATCATAAATTAAACAACTGATTACACTATATACTCAAATGACAGTGTAGATTTCATACCCAGCGATCTTTTCTTCATTTGGTTTAAAGGTAATTTAATAATTAGGACTTTGATTACTATCTGGCTTCATCTAAGTGTCTGTAGCATGTTGGAGCATGTTATAAAGTGAGCAGATCTCTTTGATTAAAGTCCATTACACAGTTACTGACACAAATGATAATTAGTCTACTTATCAACTGAAAATTATATAACTGTCTGGATGAGAATACATAAAACTTGCCAGTGCACACATTACTAGCAAAGAGTCTTACAAATGTATTACCTTTTGTGGGGCTTACTTATTTTCCTATGTATTAATACTTGACTATGATTGACCTGCTGCTGCAAAAGAAGAGTTATATCTTAACTATGACTGGCTTTACTATATCTGACTAAAATTGTAAGAAGAAAACTATTTGAGCAAAAATGCTACTAATCATATATACGAGAACCAACAGGTTACAGGGTGTCAGGCTGGAGATCAAAGCAGGTCAGGATAACATGGCATGTCGGAAGTACACAGTCATAGATATTTATCCATAACAAAGCATGCATGTTTTTATTACAGTGATATTTTTTCATTTGAAAAGTATGAGATAAAAAAGTGCACATATTTGAAAACAATGAGATTTTTTCAAAATTAATGAGTTTTTTAGTAATCGTTGACAAAGGTTTTATTTGTGCGCATAAAAACAAATAACAATGTACATTCATTGTACAAAAACATTATATATTCATATAAATCAAAATTAACCAAGACTAGACAAGAGTCATTATGTAACAGTAACTGGTTACAACATCACTGAGCAAAACCATTTTAAATGAAAGAACTTCAAAACTGGCCTCTATGGAACACTTAAAAAACTTTGCCTTAAGACATAGTTACTGATCAGACGATGGACGAAGTTTCTTTTTAGGAGGCATGACATTAGCGTCTCAAAAATGAAAGCGGAAATGACTGGAGATCGATCTTGTTACCGGCGTCATATTGTACTGCCTATATAAACGGGACACAAGTGCGCGTGAACAAGAGCGTGTGACGTAGCGGTGTTCCGGACAATTTTTAACTTGTAGTAATTGCTCAAAGACGATGTATTATGGATATGAAATTTTTCGGATGTTATGATTGCTAGTTTATCGATTGCGTTTTTTAAGCACAGATATTTTAAATTGTGTGTTTTTCTTGAAAAATATGCGCTAAAATAGCAAATCGCACACCAAAAAATATCAGTTATTATGTAACAATTTGGCATCCGGTGGATTACAAGGGTGACAGGGTCAACTACACCTGGAAACACTATTTCATCCTCACTCAAAAACATACCTTAACATCTATGCTCCATTCATTATTGATTTTTTTTCACACATTCTACACAATGATAGGATAAATGCTCATTAACAGTATCACTAAAAAAAGACATGTACAATTGAGCTAAGGTCAACTATGTACCACATGCTTTACACTTTCCACTGATTGGATTAACTGGTTTTTGTAAACCAGACTTGACATACAGTTTAAGAATTGCCCACCATCAGACTGTGGCAAATAGTGTAGTTCCAGATCAGACTGTCAGCTTCTACTACAGAGGGTCTAGCAACATGGTGAACTAACGTTGCATGTTGTTATCAGTCAGTTTTAAATGGCAAGCTTTTAGAAAGGTCCATCAAAATATGAGATAAGAGTAACTACTCAGATAGGAAAAATGGCTCAAAGTCTTAGAAATCCTGGTCCTATGTCTTGGACTGATTATTTTATGACCGAGTACGTAGTAATGTGATTAGTAAGGATAACAAAGACTTTGATCAGGCCATTTTTTGAATGATTAAAAGGAATAAAATGGAAGTGGAAAAGTTACTTTTTCTTTTTTTTCTTTCTTTTTTACAGAATGCTTATAACGGTGTCTTAAATAGCCTCATAAATCCAGCTTTGATTATCTTAGATGCAAGGATATTAGCATCAGCAAGACATGAATTTCTTTGATCTATGTCACCAAGTTTAGCATGATGCAAGATATCAAGGAAGGTGGGTGACACAATACACAAGATTATATGGGGAAAATGACAGTTTGCTGGTGGTTTAAGGTTATGCTTACGAGTCAACTATATGAGAGTAACTTAATGACTGTTCATAACGATTTCTCTGATTTGATTATTGTATATGCATGGTTATCTTAACTGCTATCAGGATGAAACTAAAGGTAACACCACTGTCAAAAATTGTCAAATAGAAAACATATTTCTAATGACAACTGCTTTAAGCTCAGATTTGTAGAGTTTGCTGAAAATTGCATAATTACAAAAGAATACAAGAAGTTTGTGTATCATACTAACTGAAAGTGTTAAAGTGGGGAATTCAGCACGATATCTCAATACAGGAAGTGGAACCTAGACTTATGGCCGGGTTGAGGTAAAATGCAGCCATTAGACCCATAAAATCCACCTCGACTTATTAGCAACATAGACTTATGGCTGAGGAAATACGGTTCCTGTGAAAGAGTCAAAGCATAGTTGGACTTGTTAACTTAGAAAATACATGAAGACTCATACTTCACAGAATTTCGACCCATGGATTTTACTAATAGGAAAGAGTTTCAGAACTTACAAACCATGGGCCCTGTTTATTAGAATAACAAGGAAAGTCTAAGGTATGATCTCAAAATTGAGGGCTTAGGCATTTGATAATAATTACACACTTGAGGTCACAGATTTATCACTTAGGTTGTGATTTGCTGGATTTAAATCACTTAACATCCTGACATACCTTTGGCTTATCATCCCCATCCCCTCCCCCATCATCATCATCATCAGCAGGTATGTTCAAGTCTGGCTCCTTCAACAGGCCATAGTAGATCTTTGTCTTGTTGGCTGAGGGAAAGAAGAATTAGTCAAATTTATTTGTTTCATTTTTATCTTAAAGGTGGTATCTGACAGTTTGGACCAAAAATATTTTCATTCTACACCTTAGTAAACCATTGTTATCTGAACAGATCTCGTAAAATGCTGTTTATTGATGTCCTACACCTGTCGGAAAAGTGAACTATAATGTCACATTGTTGTTACAAACATCTATTTCCTATCTGAGTCATGCTGCACAGTTAGCTATTTTTAAACCAAGAAAACCATGTGACCTTTAATGTGTTTGTTCATCTACGTCATCCGCTGTGATGTCCATGTCTATTTTTAGCAGGAATTCCAATCATTCTTATATATAGATATTGCTACATATATAAGATGTAGGCAAAGACCTTTCAATATTACTTCGCAACAATGAAGCACATGTATGAGTCTATGAAAGTCCATTTTGATAGTGACTTTGACCCTAGGTGATTTTATTTGTTACTGCTATACAAATATTAGAAATTAAGGACATGAGTTTAAAAGAGACAAGATCATTATAATTAAATATCACAATGATGCAAGTTAAAAATAACCAACTACACTTTGATATATATAACTTAAGCTAGCTGGCACAAGTTCTGGCAATAGTTATAATTTATAAACATGTATTTTGGTACGACAAATCTTCCCACCCAGATAAATTTTATTATACAAAACATTCTGACAGTGCCCCAGACTTCATTAGCTTCTTGCATATAGATTCTATCTATTTCATTAAGGAATGCCAAACAGAAGACTTGTATCCAGTAAGTAAACCAGGTTCACCAACAAATTCTTAACTTATAAACATTTTCCTTGCCTTAAACACAACATAAAAGGTCTATGTTTTAAGAGAGGCAACTGAATTTTATGACATATTCTCTTTACAAAATTTTTTTTTCAATTAAGAATACATTGTTTGGAAACAAAACATAGTATGCAGCAAACTAGTTTGGTACTTGTTTGGCTTGACTCTAAACATCCAGAACATGTAATGAATTGTTCATCTTCTCAGTCTATTTGAAAGATGACTTTACCACATTGCTGCTGAGTTTGCCCAATTTTTAAATTGCTCTTATTATTGCCTCAAAGTTTTCAAAAATTGTTTATGAGATATTACTGGTGACCTTGTCAAATATAAAAATTTTACAATATGGTTTTGATTCGACTTTTTTACCAAATGAATAAACCTGGAACTTTATTTGTAATTTGTTTCTTAATCAGGTTTGTGTGATATATAAATAATGGTCAAAAAGAAAAAAATAGAAAGAAAAAAAAACACTGGCTCTACTAAGATTTGAACCCATAACTCTTAAGTTCTAAGGCAGTTGATAATAATTTTAGCCTATTTATAAATATCATTCAAGTTAAAGTACTGCCGAAGGATTGGTCTATCGCGATGAGTGAAAGTGATAGATGCATACCTTCTCTTGCAGCCTCTCCCAGAATTCCTCCACTGCTGGTATCAATCTGTTGTTTGGATCGAGGAATACCATCAAACACTGGAATAAGAAGTCATAATTAGTCTTTTTTTAAAAACAGAAACAATCCTCTGATACTTAAACTAATTCTAATTAGCCAATTTTATTCCAAGTAAGGAGAACTCCTAATTCATGTAGGCAAAAGCGCTTTCTTCTAGTAACAGAAGCAGACAGATGTTTTTAAAAATCAACTTATATCAAGATATATTTGTGACAATCTTAATTTCTACTATTTTATTGTTTTGAGATAATTGTTGAGCATAACTGTGTCACAGATTAACAGAACTTAAGTCTTAAAAGACTACTTTTACCACTACATCGGCAGAAACATATTTTCAAATGTAATTTAATCAAATGTGATTATTTATGCAACAGAAGTAAACAACTTTTTTACAGTTCTTGTGTCATGTTGGACATATCTCTAAGAATTGTCATATTTTGTAATGCGTTTTAAAGACTTCATCAGACAACACAGAATTCTGTCATGCATGATTCAGGTACCTGGTAGTGCAAGGTGTTGTATCATGTCAGGTGTCTGCTCCTCTATCACAGTGAAGGTTGCTCTATAACTCTAAATGTTTATTGTTCATTGGGTTTATCTTTCCACCATCTACATTTGGTTGTTTTAAGGTGGTGCCCACTTGAATCAGATATAGTGCCACCTTCAATGTGTATAGTATGCTGTGAGCAACTTGCATGATACCACACCCAGTCAAATTATCCTAATACTGGGCCAACCAATCGTGGAACTACCCTTACATTTGCTTGATAGCAAAGGAGCTATACCAATACCGTTTTTAATGACTTATGTTGCAGCCTGGGATTGAACACAGGGCCTCTTGTACCTGGAGCTGACGCTCTACCAATTGCGCTACCAGGTATGGTCTATCATCCAAATAAACACTGTCTCTGGATAAGTGAATGATTGTTAGTAGGGATTTGTTTGTTAGTGGTCACTGGTACATTAAATACACCACTAGCCAAGAAAACAACAACAGTTAAGTTACCATCAATGAAAAGATGATCCTGGATGATTGTCAACAGAAGGTTCATCTGTTTCTCTTGAAGATATCTCTTTAAATGTGTGTAAGAATCCCTGGACATTTTCAGAACAAACTTGCTTGACCTGAAAAAAGAATTATGAATATTAAGGCTGTCACGGTACACTTGCCGCAAACCACAATATATTGCGATACATATCGAGTGTATTGCAATACGTACCACAATATATTGCCATATTTGATCAAACTATTACATGGAGTCATTTAACTCCATATAATGAGCAGAATGAACAATTAATGCCTTGAAATATGACATAGCTTTATAAGCTGTATAAGAGGTAAACACAGGAATAAGAAAGTAATGAGACCAGAAGGTCCCAAAGCACTAACAATAAAACAACAAATCAACTGCAAAATTCATGACATGTGTAGTGTCACATTTCTGCTGTATTAAAGGGATAATGATTCACAGTGTATTTAGATTGTTTGTAAAGTGTATCTTATAAGCGGATCAAAATGTTGACAAAATGCTGCTCCTTTAACAATTTTATTTGCTGATCTGGCCTACTTCACTCAGGAGGGGCCCCACACATCGCTGCTGCCATTGAATTCGGCGAATATTAAATTTGACGATATTTCGAAAAAGTCAATCGGCTTAGCCATATAACTTTCTAAAAACAGTTGGCTGATTGTTGAACAATTTTATATCCAAAAAGATAGTTTCTTTGCCAAGTTTGTTTTCTTAAATAAGGAAATTAAAATATAAAATTAAAAGTTGATACCTAATAAAAATTGTATAGTAAGGAATATCGCATATATTTTTCCTCTCTCACTCAAACCAAATCTATTTCATTTCAAGTTACTAGCTTCTGAAACTATTCAGCCATACAGAGCAGTTTTTTAAATACAGTCATTTCAACTGAAGTTACAACTGGTATGAAACAATTTTAAACTTACTTAAAGTTGTCCATCAACTGGTTACCCCTCATGTGTTCTTGTTTTGTGACTGTTGCCAGTTTATTCAGATCAGACTGGTAGTATGGCTCCTGGTCAACAGAAAACTTGGCAAAAAACTGTTTTGCTGCAAAAAGAAAAACAAAAAGAATTACGCTCATTTGTACCTTTATGAATTAAAATCTTTGATAGAAAATCAAGTTAAAAAAAAGACTCTTCTGGACATAAAATCAACAATTTTAGATCAGGAGCACAAACAAGCCCAAAGATTTCTTTTAAATATGCTGAAATATAATTGTTCAGCCAAGAAAAAAAAAGAGAAAAAAAATAACTGTTAAAATTTATTTTGAGCCGTGACATTTATCAACTAAATTTTAAAAAAAAGGAAACAAGCAATTTGTTGAAGTTAGCATCTACTTGTGTGTTAATTATGTCAAAATTATGTATGAAAAGGTAAACCAAATATTTCAACATATTTATATACTTTGGATTACTTCCAAAATAAAGAAGTGGAATTAAACAAGAACACAGCCATGGAGTAATAATTCAACAGTTTACAGCTTTATATTTAGAACTGATTTGTTTACCTGCTTCTTCATGATCATTGTAAACCAGTTCCAGGTACATATGGACAAATACTGGGTACAGGATTGTGGCAAGTTCCACCTACGAAATAATGAGTTGGTTTAAAAATCAATTACAAAGTTATGAATATATTTTGGTTAAAATACTTATAACAAAGTACGACCTAATTAGATCCTCTGTAACATTTTTGGTCTGCAATCTTGATATGCAGCTTATTTTTATTTTAATAATTATAAAAATCAATATTTATGCAATAAAACAATCTCTCAAAAAAAAAAAAATTAATCTGTAACATGACTAATAAATGACAAATTTAGTAAACAACACACAAAATTAATTTATAAAAAAAAAAATGGAGGTATGTACCTTGTGAACATCCAAGCAACCCTCAATAAATGCTTTGAAGTTTGTGTAGTAGTCATCATATAAAGAAGGGTCGTCATCACTGAAACAAACAATAAATATCTCTCTGTTTAAATCAAGCTAGTCACCATGTGCTAACAATAAGAGCAACTGGGTTTGATTATTAAAAGTAATGTTTCATCAATTTCTGACCAATGAAGGCCAAGAAAGAGTGTGGATAGATTGCGACTACAGATTGATGGAAAGACTGACTAGACCTCAATATAACCCTCAAAAACATCATCATCTTAGCAGCAAAACTGATTGTTGTTGTTGTTGTTGTTATAAGCACATGATAACTACATCAACTTAGAGAGCTTGCAAGAACAAACACAGGACTGTTGTTTTTTTTATCAATCATCTTCACTATAATCAAAGTTAATTTTGAAACTTTTTATTATTTCTTGGAATATTGGATGCTGCAGACAACTCATAGAACTCTTTACACAAGTTTTTGTATTATTCTCATATTTTTTCTGATTTTTGAAGGCATTTTCATAACATAATTTCCATTCCTAAGTATTTTTCTGCTCTTTTGATTTGTAATAATATTTTTTATGTGTCTGATAATACAACTGTCTGCAGCATTATTTTGGTCACAATATTTCAACCCAAAGACAGACAAGTTTTTTTATTACCATTATTTTTACCTCAATGATCAATTTTGTATATTTGGAACAAAGATCTTAACATGAAACAAATATTAATAAAAATCATTCTAGTCACTACAAGAAGCAATTCTAAGAAGTCATAATACAACAACTATAACACGATTACTTTACAAAATCAGCCTGCTTGGGAAACAGATTCATTTTGTTTTCAAACCTCAAATTGCCTTCAAAAGGCTATGCTACACATATTTTTCCAACACTTAATTTTAATCTCTACAAAGAACCACTTCCTGAGTGGAAGCACTCTGGCACCATTCCTTTTTTGATGACAAACTCCTTTTTTTACATTTTGTATGTCTGTAAGAGCTGGCCAAATGAATGTTCCAAGTTTCTGATATGGTGTCATGAAGTTGACATGTGCTGTATGGTCAGATGAGTTTATGATGCATCCAGTAAACCAGGCACCTGATGTTGCCACAACAATGTACTCACTGTCTTTAAATCCACAGGTTATGTTTGGCAACAGATCATGCAGAATCTGCTCATCCCTTCTAAACTCATCATCACCATCACAGTCTCTGTTGTCTATTTTTGCGTGTCTTAGATGACCCTTTTGTGACTCTCAGTCTGCTCCTTATCTTCCTCTTGTCTACACTGTCTCTGTAGGGTGATTCCATCACAATGAACTCGTTCATTAAACTCCTCTGTTCATTATCTGGAATTTCGACCAACAAATGTATTAACTTTTGTCGATTTCATTTTAGCATGAACTGAGGAGTGGTGGTGGAATGATGATGTTGACTGGAATCAAGGTCTCTGAAGTGATGTTCACATGATAGATTGTTGTCTTGTGCAAACTTTGTTCTATCAAGATCATCTGTTGGTGGTGTGGTTCTGTACCTACCACCCTCCAGGAAATTGGCCAACTGTTCGAAGCACTGACTTGCCCATTTTACTCAACTGTTCCTTTAGGAGTTCTGGTTTCAAAGGTGAGTCACCAATCCTTAATTTTTTCTCACATGTCTCTAGATTAGGTGTGTCAACGGCACATTGCCTGATCCATGTACTGTCAAGAATCTTCTGTGGATCTTCAGAACATTGCAGTAGGTAGATGTGCAGACCTTTCTGATCCTGATGTCACCAGTCATATGGACCTCAATGTAAATCACTGTAAGTGCTTGAAGAAAGGTGCACACAGTTGCTGGCTCAACATCTGTTTCAAATGACAGAATATTCATATTTGGAACTTGGACAGTTTTGATCAATTCGATGATCTGTTCATGATGCAGGTACAGCTCTGCAGCAGTCTGGAAGAATGAGTTAAACCTGTCGTCTTTGTAGTTTCCTATCAACAATTTTAAGCCATGACTTGCACAGTAGGTCTTCCACCTGTCACAAGTGGTCACCAGCTGTCTATACCGACCATTCAGGGATTGTTTGTCTCTTAGACCCAAGTGTGAAACATCTCAAGTTGGTCATGTCTAACTGGTCCATCAGAGTCCTTCTCAATTTTTTAATGTCCTCGGATACATATCTATGAAAGCCTAACAAGATGTGTGCCACACAGTGAACTTGATAAACACAGGGCTTTTTTTCACCATTTTGAGAATAACCCTGGAATTGGGAATTTTCGCGTCGTTTTGCCAGAAATTGGGATTTTTTTTTCACATTTGGGGAATAAAAAGCTGTACTGTTATATGTTTTTTTTATCATGTTTGCCGCATATATTTAATATTATCAATAAACAACTGATGCCTGATTAGCTAGCCTAACTAGCAATAGATTTTATTAAATTACACAATTTCTTTAATGTGTTTTGCCTGCACACTTTCAGTCAAGATATCTGCAACAGTTCTTTTTACTTTTCTTGAACTTGAACTCACAGTGACATACTTTTCAATACATGATTTTGTGACATTTCCCATCTGCATGACCCTCTAGCTTTCCGGTCGGGTGGTCTCCCAGTACTGTTCCAGAAATAAATACATTGTCAGTTGTTGCTGCAAACAGTTCACATATTTTACAACAATAACCACCCTTGGCACTGCTATAGTACAACCATGTATACTTTGTTTCATACTTTGCTGAAGCAAAAAGTCTTTGATCTGGCACTGGTGTAACCGAAGGCTCTTCATCATCGTCACTTGAAGTGACACTTGCGCTCAAATCAGAAGTCTGAGATAGTAACTCCTTTGACTCTTGTTCTTTCTGAATCTCGATCACATTATCCTTGGTCTTATTTAATTCCACTTTACAAGATTATGATCCCGCCTCTGCTAACGCTGCTTGCTATAGAAGCAAGTCAATTCTAGGCATTTCCGTTACTTTTATTTTTTTTGGTAATACTTGGCTGTTGTGAGACATTTTGTACTCTGAATAACAAGATGCTCATGTTTTCTGCACAAAATCAATAAGCGTTTCGGAAACAGGGATCATTTAACGATTCAACAAATAAAAAAGAACGTTTCCGAATTAATTATTTCAATATTCGTACTTAAAAAGTTTGTAACTACCGCGGATTGCGTTATTTTTCGTCGGATTTTTTTTTTTCAATTGGGAATTTTTCTTCTCTGATTGGGAAAAAAGTATATGTTTTGCCATTGGGAACATGACCGAATATCGTGCAACAGTCTAGCACACTCTCTATTCATTTAGAAATATATTATCTAGTTTTTCATTGCTAGCTCTGTCGCTCATAGTGAAGGACAGCTTTCGTAGAAACTAGACAATAAATGCATCAGACATTCCAGTTTCCGCCAGTTCATTCAAACGTCTTTTTTGTGGCATCATTTATCTTTTCTGCTGTTTCTTTCACAACCTTGGTGTATCCAAGACTCATGGCTTCTCCAGAATCTTGAGTCACTGATGTGTCCAGAATTTTGTCTTTCTTTCTTGTTGTTCCGTCTCTACTTATACCAATATTTGTCAACTCTGTAAGCAATGTAGCTTTTGGTTAAGTTGTGGCCTTCATTTACAATATTTCTAACTGTTGTTCTGTTGGAATATTTTTTTATCAAACGTCTGACAAAGCATGTGTTTGCTTACAGCTTCAATGGCATGTGGTATTTGTTTCATTACACATATTTGCACAATGTTAGTAAACTAACCACTGCTATCTATTGTAATGCATTTATTTACAGCCAGTTTTTAATTTGTGTTTTTTTTGTGTGTAATTTTCTGCTTCAGACTTTCAAGATGGTCGTCAAATTTGACATGCACCGCTTTTAATTTCACTCTATAGTGACATACTAGTTTCTGTGCTTTTATTTTTTGTGGTCCACACATTTTAGTTGCTATACACCAGGGCTTGAATTTAAGCTTGCATACCTGCTAAATGTGAGTTAGTTTTGAGGATAGCGACCTCGAAATAAATCAACTTGCTAAATATTGCGAGTCCAGACTGGAACAACAAAATCTTAGGACCAACATGTTTGATTCCACATTAATCTTAATCATTTAGCTCAGACGCTTTACAATGTAATAAACCGGTAAGCTTGAAAAGTTTTCTTGATTCAGATTGCGAGTATTGACTTGGCTGACATAGTGCGCACTTGTAATACACAGTGATATCCAATATCCTTTGTGTTTACATCTATGTATCATCTGATCATCTAAAATGTCAAAATGTACAAAAAATTTAAATGCACAGTAACCTGTAAAGATACTGGTGAAAAAACAAGCAAACACTCAAATGTAGCCAAGATATCAAAACCATGTAATAAACAAACAAAATTCACAGTATGGAAACAAAACAAAGATAACACTTGTTGGTGCTAACCAAATCTGGTTATTAATGAATGCTAATTCTAGGATCCACTATTCTGTTTATTATTACTTGTAAACCACATATTCAGTCTGTTTTCATCTTTATTTTAATACATAACCTACAGGGACATTCTATAATATAACAAAATAAAAAGTAAATGTTAAATACTTCCAGAAAGGACAGTCTACAATGCAACTACAAACATTATTAAATTAGTTATGCCCAAACTACTATTCAACTTTGATGACAGCCATTTCATTATTATTTTAAAAGAGGCATGAGTAATAACCATGAAAGCTTAGAAAAACAAACAAAATGAAAGCTAGTTTTAGAATAATTCAATCAGGAGAATACTGAAAACCTAACTTGACCTTTAAATTTTTTTTAGTTTTGAGAACATTCGATCTTCTTACGTAATCTCCGGTGTGGAAGGTTACGACTTTCACTTGATGGAAGAGTTGAAGATTTGATGATTTACATCACTATTTTCTTATAATAAAAATGTAACTGAAATTATGAAATATCAGTTAAATAATGTTCTAAAAGAATTTCTCGTTAAGAAGGGTCACATATTTACCAGGTAATTTCAGCTGATCTGCTTAAATTTTGGATTAACAATGGTTAAAGAATATGGCTGATTAGGGGCACTTGCTTCTTGTACATGAAAACGCGTGACTTATGAACTTTTAACTTGGGTGCATTCATCAGTTATGAATCAAAATTAATGAACCATCATGTTAAAGGGGAATCAATGTAGCTTTCAATGGATTATGCGGCTTTCCAATATACCAAATGGTTAAAACAATATTTTGGGTAAATTATCAGGAAATTGATGAACTTTATTTTTAGGCATATGAAAAATTGGCTAAGACAACAAGAAAATTCATTCTTTTCTCTGACTTGTCAATATAATTGAAATTTACGTTTCTTTTCTCTGATTGGTCAATATCATTTAAATTTACATAAGTTATATTTAAAAGAATATCCCCATTAAATCTAAAATACCATGATGAAAAGTAAGATTTTGGTATTTTATGACTAGCACAATCTGACAACTGAATTTGTGATAAATTTTTTGATATATTTTCCTGATCAAATGTAAATGCTTCTACCTCTTATATGCAGCAAGGGCATGTGAAACAGCTGATTCTGACTGAGAGGCTGTTTCTGTTTTTACATCTTCCTTTATTCCGGCTTCTCGTCTCAAAAGTTCTTCAGTGCCCTAAACATTAATAAAGTATTTAAGAACATCAAAAGTAGCAACATTGTAAAATTAAAATATAGTGAAAAAACATGTGTGGTATGTCAAGCTCTTAATTTAATTATCTGATACAAAACAACTTGCATCATAAAAGATAATTCTATATAGACTAAAACATACTTCAAATTAATAAAACTAGTCGCGAAAATTCATTACAAAAAATACATGCGTTGATTTGGATTTATTGTGCGAAGTTTTAAGTGTCAATGTTACTATACCTTTAAGTTATTCTGTCTTAGGAATTGAAGGACAGCCAAAAGCGTTTGTTTATCAGAAACGTCTGTCTTTGCTTCGGCTTCAATAGGCAGATCACCGACGAAGTTGTTGTTTGTGTTCATACTTGCGGCCATTTTACTTTTTTGTACGGTTCGGCCCAAATCAAATCAACCTCTTAAAAAAGATACTGTGCGTTCGCAAAAATGATAAGAGTGTATAAATATAAATAACATATTATAATAATTAACGATATAATTTCCACTGCTAATGCTCACATGTGCGTGTCTTTATTTAAACTTTTTTTTTAAAATTGACTGTTTCATGTAGAGATACGTGACTACCAGTCCGTAAGCCGAGAACCGGAAGTCCAAAGCGTTTCCACTTCCTCTTGTTTTACCCGTCTACTTGGTAAGACGTGTTTTAATTTCGTCTGAAAAATATCCATTGTAATCCTGTACATCATTGTTTGTTGTTTTCATTTTTAATCATCATTCTTTTCTTTACTATTTCAGAGCATTTGCAGTACCATGCGAGCCAAGGTATGTAGTCAGATTTTGCACTTATGATAGAAAATTCGTTTTAAGCATTTTCATAAAAGATCGGCAATACATAAGCATGTTATGGATTACATAGGTTTTATTTTAATTACATCTTAACCTTTTAATTCATGTGTTGCTTATTTTATTCGCATTGTTAGTTTATAATGTCATGTTGTCGAAATGTTGAATGCACTTTGTATGATTAAACGAACGAGTAGCAAGTGTGCTACCTCGTGTCCAAACGGTGTCCACCATTTTCATTAACTAGAACCGGTTTTATTTGTAGCAAGAGCAGATATGACTTTTTTAGTTTTACACATTTTAATTTATAATTGCATAAGTCATTTTTAAAGAACAAGATAATTTGCAATTCTGAATCCATTTTTCAGCAGCCATTGTTGAAGTACTTTTCGAGTTTCAATTTACTATGTAGGTGTTTTTGATAATTCTTTCCGGCCATTTTGGGTAAACCCCATTTTGAATATCTTTGCACAGGCCATTTTGATTACTTCGTGCATGCACTGTTTTCAGGTTGGAGATTTTCTTTAAAATTGTGTAACATTCAATTTGTGCCATGTGCTTTGCTCTACCCCTTGGAAGTGCACTAACCCTAATTAAATTATTGCTTTTTTTCAGTGGCGAAAGAAGCGTATGCGTAGGTTGAAGCGTAAGAGGAGGAAGATGAGGGCGAGGTAAGTGGGTTTAGACATTCTACCTTCTATCGTCATCACATGCATATTGCATGGCACAAGATTATAAAGCAATGGCATAGGTGGAACAATATAAAGTCTGTATTATGCCTAAAGGACATGTAAACCAACATACAGTCGTTTGGGGTGTAGCGGATCACTAACGACATTTTCGCTGCATACGCATTAGAGACAAGTGTTTTCAAAAAACATAATATGCATTTACATTGCAAAAAATGTCCTCTTTCCAAAAATGCTAACCATTTTAATCTCGGACGTATATTTCTTTGCAAACGCTTCAGTTTTTGATATGTATCAATTTGGGTAGTTATGGATCACTTTAGGGTATATCGGATCACGTGATAAACGTCATCGAGGGATCGTCTCAAAGCACCAGAAACCGCGTATTTGTCACAACAATGCAACTTAAATATGTCAACGATATGTTTGCTTTTTTTCTCATGAATAATGCTATCAAATTGTTTTCAATGAAGCATACACATATCATATGGCTGCTCCCTCAAGTTGAGTCCGCTGTTTCCAGCAGCTGTCTGGCTTACGTCTCTCTCGTTCACTATTTCTGTACAACATCTGCACAAAGTATGGTAGTTTAAAATACACCTGTATCACACAAGAAAACAACTACTGCACCCACAGAACACACACACGCACATACACAAACACACACACACACAAAGTTAATTGGGATGGGATATAAATACAAGATCAATTAACATTGAGTAAACTTTAATTGAAATCAGTGATTGGAATTAGAAGTTTTAACTTAAAATGACTCAATCACATGCATTTTGTACGTTTTGTCAGGTCAAATATTAGTTTTCACAATACTGGATTTTATTAGTATGAATTTACTGGAATTTGAAAGGCGGGTAAGACCAACAAACGTGCATTCAAGCAAACATAACAGATCTTAATAAGAAATTTTCTGACCTGTGGCTGCTTTATTTGTTTATTAGTACGAGATGTATGTGAAAGATAACAAGTTTTTTTAATAACGAATAAGGCCAAATGCTTAAAGGGGTCAAGACAAAGCTGGGTCTTTCTGTGATAATCATAATTTAAGTGCCATATATATTATCAATAGCATTTACAAATCAATTTGAAACATTGTCTATTTAAATATACCAGTTACATCCATACACCAGACATGAGTTGGGATATTTCCGCAATTTTAATAATTTTAGGGACGGTGCAAGACGTTTAGAGTTTTGATTGATACTGCATTTTCATTTCAAATAGTGTGTCACTCATGGGCTAATCACTTGTTTACCGACGATGCATGCACAGTTTGATGATGCATTAAGATCTTTTAATGGAAGGTATAATAATACATTTTTAAGTAATCTGTCCTGATATTTCAGTACAGATTGAATGTGGTTCATCAAAGGTTAGTAAATGAGCAAAAGTTGAAAAAATGCTAAAAAGAAAATCTGTGTTTAGGCTGCTTTAAACACTATTGCAGCATAATCAATATGGAATGAAGTCTACCAAAAATGTAAAGACAAAGGCAAATCATTAAAAGGAAACTAAAACCTCTCCTCAACAATTTCTTATGAAATGATATAAAATGTAAACAAAATGCCACTGACTAGATCATATGTGAACACAATCTAACTACCTAATGTTTGTAAATATTGCATAAAAATACAACAATAAGGATTGAACACTAAGAAAGGCCATGTATTTCAACATACAGTAAACATTATAGTACTTTTGAAATCTATTTTTCATACCTAAAAGAGGTTGCATACCTTATGCAGTGTTAGTTGTAAACAGTTAACTTCATAAATCATAAATATTTATCAGAGCATATTGGGTGTATCATTTTAATGGATTGTAAATGATAAATAAAGCACTGAATCTGTTTGGCATAAAACATGACAGGAACCAAGTCACAAATCTGATTGTCTATGAGCAAACAAAAAGATTATTTATTAAACAGTTATTCCTATTCTCGCCGAGAATCTGTAAATGGAGTTGCCCTTTTTTCTCTTCACCACCCAAGAACTGCAGATTTTCCAATAAATACATTCTTTCTCTATGAGCAAAATAGCTCTCCGGACACGCACTGTCTTCCCAGGTGAAAGGTATTTCTTCTTGATGGTTTTGGCATTTTTGACTTAATCTCATTTCATGAAGCAGCCTTTTTATTTGGTTGTCTAAGCATTTTGTTTTGAAAAAAATAGGACGATGTTGATGATGATGATATATTAAAAAAAGATGGGGAGGACTATGGATATGCCAGTGTATATTGTTCAAACTCAGACATATCACTGCACCCCCTCCCCCCACCCCCATGTGGAAACAGTAAACATATCAGAAACAGTTATTTACATCACATCAAATCCATATTTATCATACATAGATACATCATATCATCTGCATTTTAAAGGTTATCCCAGGACTGGTACACCAAATGTAAGGATAATGAGACTGATTGTAGTATCATGTCATATATCCATGGCATGTTATTACTAATGAGACTGGTAGTGGTATTATATATATTATAAGATATTTTTATTTGATACTGTTTCCATATGACTGAAAAATTGTTTGTTGGATGCTTATATAATTGGTTACAATGGTGATATGATTAGAATGATAATCATGATTAGCAGCTTATACTGAAGGAGTTGAACACAGCTAACATAATTGCAGAGAACGTAATAATGAGGATGATGAAGTGGAAGAAGAGGTGCACACCGCTAGCAATCAATGAAATAACTGAACAGAATGGGTTTATAAAATGGGATGAAACTTTGAGATATGTTTGGCAGATCGTATTCAGGTTCACTAATGAGACGGCCCCCTAAATTTAATGATCCGTAATACCCAAAAATATGCGTTCACTTTTCAACTCACACATCAATAAAAACACGTCCAAAGAACAAACAATTTCGTATGGTGATGAAGGACATATACCCCCATCAATTGATGTCATTGGTTTAATCAATTACCCTATATTGTTGGAAAGTTCGCTGTTGATTTGCACTTTCGTTTTTGTGTTTGTAGAAATGTCAACTTCCGGTGACCTCGGTTTGGTTACGCCATCATTTTTGGTTATCGAAAACTGCTAGGCTGAAAATTTCACCGTGGAAATCCTAACGGGACATCACTTTTTCTAATGAAATACTTTTTATTTGGTTTAATCAACAAAAGTTGTAAAAATTTCAAGCTCAGATTTGGCTGATCCGCAATACCCTAAGATCCGCTACACCCCAAACACCTGTATACAGACGCAAAAAACTGCACTGTGGTTTTACTACTTTTTTTTCTGGCTATTTTAAAAATATGGTACTGTAATCGGGGATATTCAACTGCCAGCATGCAGTTTTTTTTCTTTTAACTATTTTGACAATTTTTACCATAAATGAGTTTGTATTTCCGAAATTTCTTCAATACCGATTGTGTCCATTTCCTAGGAATCTAGGCAATGACTCGAGCGTATCAACCTTTCGCAACGTCAAATGATGTAATTTGGGGTTGCATTCCATTATTGGTCAAGGCCAATTGTAAGGTCCCAAATGTTATTATGACATGATTTTCTCTTGCACTCCGTCCAAGAAGATCCCATGTGTGATCATGTGAGCAAGCTGGCCATGGTAGTACGGAAATTTTTGCGTGCGCCTAGCAGTGTGGCTTGGCACTATTGTGCATCAGTTAACCTTGATGCTGTCACCGAAAAGGAACGGCCACTGGATGGAGGACAGTGCCATTGCAACGTTGGCATTTTTTTCCCTATCACCCACTATCCCACCCCAAACCATAATGCTGCGTTCACCAAATAGATCCCACTCCAACAAGCAATTATCTGCAAAACGCTCACCTCGACGACGAAAAACATACTCTGTCATCTGCAACACTGATAACACTGACTCGTTGCTAAACAGCACTCTTACTCTTGCCCACTGGGCACGAGTCTCCAAAGGTTGGAGCTATAAAGCTATTGGTAGTGTGGTCTATATATGGCTGATTGGGTTTGCATTCTTGTCAAAATGATTTAGAACGATTTGTCTAGATCAGCCGCATTGTCTCTTGTTACTTGAAGCAGGTGTAAACCTGTTGTGTAGATGCGTCGAGGTAAAATACTGATTTTGATGTGCAGTTGTTACCTTTGGCCTACATGAACGAACACCATCTCTTGCGCATCGCGATGGCAGTTATACTGTCTTCCCGAGTGTCTTCCCAAGAAATACAAGAACTTGAACTCTTTGTTTTCTTAAGCCATATCTTGTTAGATTCAATATGAATTTTGGTTTTTCTTTGCTTTAAGGTTCAGTAAATCGCTCCGTGACAAAACATATCACTTGATGTGCAAAAAGTTGCATAATAGCATTCATGCCATCAGGTGGTCAAATAGGCAGATAAAATGTCGTCAGTTTAGTGCAATATGTAGGCAAGTGCGCCAGTACTCAATTGGAAAACAACAAAGGTTAATGTGTTGGGATGGAATTAAATTCATGTATTGCTTTGTTAGATTTTGTTCTAGTATTGCTTTGTTAGATTTTGTTCTGGAAGGAAGGATTTTAAAACTGTTAAGCCACATGGTGCCCAAAGGTTCACCCACGTCATGCTCAGGAATACGTGCTAACTTGACCAAGGCATGTGCAGAAAAAGTACCTTTTACTGGCAATGAACATGCTGTTCATTTTTTGTTTTTTAATTAAGATATCGCCCAACATTATTGAATGTGGTATCAGATGCTTGGGTTAAAGAAACGGCCAACCACACATGATCACCCGAGTCTTTGTAAAAGGTGTTTGTTGTTAAAAGGGATGGCTATTGATATTGTTAGATTTAGACAAAAAAGATGTTAAATTGTTAAAAGTGATGGCTATTGATATAATTAGATTTAGACAAAAAAGACAACCAGCTGCAATAGCTCAGTTGGTAGAGTGTCGGCTTGCGGATCAGGAGGTCGTAAATCCCGGCCGGGTCAACTATTGTTGGTAGTATTGGCTTCCCTACTAACATTCGGGGCTAAGGGGGCAGCATTACTACCGACTCGTTGGTGTCCGTATAATGGACCGGCCGGGTTCAGTCCCTGGGCACCTCTTCATAAGTACCCTTGTGCTATGATAGAAATATCCTGCACAGTATCGGCAAAACATGCCGACAAATCCCATTGACCATGCATTTAATATATGCATGTTTGGGTTTTGCAGCACACCAACACTAGACATACAACACCAAACATAAGGTTCAAAATAAATGCTTTTATGTAATGTCGTCATCAGTGTTGAAGTACAAATAATGTAAAATACTGTAACGTGTAAAATACTGTAACGGTAATACTTTTTATTCTCACAAAATTGACAAGCAGGTTGCCCGTGGCACAGTGGTCCTGTTCGAGGTGAAGGACTCGTGTGGGAAGGTTGGCTGACCTGCTGTGTGCCATTGGTTCTACAGACATTTGTCTAGGGTCTTCCACCAAAACAGCTGGATGTTGCTATAATTATCATAATTGGTTGCTGCAATGTATTTCCAAAAACAAAACTAAGTTGACAAACTTAACATTCACATTGTATATGGTTTGTGCATAATTTATTGACTGTATTTGTTCTCTCAACAGGTCCAAGTAGATTGCTCTCAACCAGTCCAAGATGTATTTTTCCTGGTACACGACACCACATGATGGATAGGAAGGAGTTGGGACCAACAAGACGATGATGATGATGATGACCCATATGATCACGTGTGCAATCTAGTTGTACAGGTGTCATATCCAGCTCCTGATCATCTGTCCGTGGGCTGCTCTATGGGGACTACTGTGTAAACAGCAGCAGCAGCAAGACAACAGCAGCAACACCAGTACCACTGGCAGCCATCAACCCACAAATTTGAAAAGGAAGAGAAGAGAGGAAGACATTATGTGTCTGCGTGTCAGCATGTTTGGTTAACAGGCAGCACATTTCGATGGCTGGCTATGGTCTGCCCTACCTCATCATCAGCAACATCATCAGCAACAACAACTAGCAGGCAGTCGCTATAGAGGACGTTGTGTGCCTTGAGATGTTAGTGACTTTACTAATTAAAAATGCATCTTGGAAATTTGTGCAGTTTTCTGGTGTTTCGTTGCCCTCATACATAGGTTGCCTTCCTACATAGATGATTCCATTTAGGTAACATGAATTAACTGGCTTAACAAAGTTACGTGATAGTCCACCATTTGTTATATATTTTTTTTTTTTTTTTATTGTGTTTTGAATAGTCTTACATACAAATTTACCATACACCGAAAGGTTTACAATTTCACCTGACCCATAATGCTAAAGCAATATTTTAAACCGTCAAATTCACCAAAGATCACTAAAAGAAATTTACTGATTGAAGCGCTGCAAGCTCGGAAACGATTAAGTATAGACATATTTATTGTAAATCAACCACAGAACTTTGTAAAAATCCCTTGTAAAAATGAATAGAAATGATAATAGTGAGTATGAAGTTGATTTAAAAAAGGAAGAACTGGCGAGGATTCGTTATCATATAACTAGATTTTTAAGGCATTTAGGTTTAAAACAATTCTATTTAGGATCATTTCTATTTATGATTATATCCGCAACAGGGAAGCTAGTTCAACACCAACAATTTTCTGGTTATGACTAAAATGTGATCGCCCGTTTTAAGTTCACTTGAGCACAACGTGCTTAAGAGTAGCTTCGTCCGTCAACATTTAGCTTGTGAACAAACTACAGACCACAGTTTTTATCCAATCTTCGTCAAACTTGGTCAGAATATTTGTTTGCATGAAATCTTGGATGAGTTCGTTATTGGGTCACCTGGGATCAAAGTCGGTAACTAGGTAAACTTTTAGGAAAAACTTGTGAACACTAGAGCATTCTCTCACCAGAGGGCGTGCTACACAAGTTTCGCTTACACATCTGTCAACGCCGGGAAGAGTAGTTCTCATACACGTGATATTCTATCGTCACATGTCGCAAAATAGTTCCCCGAAAATTTGGGTTAAAATATATCTTAAACATTGTTATTTTCATTTTAAGTAAAATAAACAGAGAAATAATCTCACGAGCATTTTATTCATTATTTATATTTTGTACAAGAATCTTGTACACCGGGCGTTGACAGAGGTGTAAGCTAAACATGTGTAGCACGCCCTCTTTTGAGAGAATGACACTAGAGACCACATTTAAAGCCCAATCTTCACCAAACTTGGTCAGAATATTTGCATAATCTTTAATGAGTTTGTAACTGGGTCAAATCTTGAGGCCACATTTATAGCCCAATCTTAAACTTGGTCAGAATGTTTGCATGAAATCTTGGATGAGTTCATTTTTGGGTTACGTGTGGTCAATAAGTAGGTCAAATATAAGCAAAAGCTTTTGAACACAAAGAGGCCCCATTCATGGCCAATCTGAGCACTAGGACCAGTCAATGAGAATTTTGTTAGTAAGCTCCAATCTGATGTCGGCAACTAATACATCATGCTAACGACTATGTTTTGTCTAAATTAAGACGGAACCAACAATTGCAAAATTCTCTCTGATGGTTTCGAGGACGCAAAGGTTCAGATTTGAAGTATGAGAGTACAAGTCTAGTCTCGTACTAAATAAGATCAAGCAATGTTATTTCATAACCTGGCAATTTTACATTTTTTCATACTATAGGGTTTCCACCTGATCGCAGTAAATGGGGGCTGGGTGTCATGCTCTGTTTACTTTCTGCACAAAACAAAGCAGCATCAAGAAATACAATCTGATCACCTCGGCCTTTATGCTATGCAAGAGACCTCTGACATAATAAGGCGCCATCTTGGATCTACTTTGTGTGTCTTAGTTTTAATACTGGGTATTTAATGTTGACTTTTCAATTTTCCGTAAATCATATAGATTGTATTGATAAAAAAAGTCGTTGTTATTGCAAGATATACTTTACTAAATGATATATATACAATTTGTTACTTTCTCGCGAACGGACACTGTTTCATAACTCAGGCGACGCACTTTGGTGTATTCTAGAGCTATGTACGAGGTGTATTTTACGAACCATACGGAAATACCCGAAGTTTTACGATTGTCAAGAAATAGTGTGTAGGAGGGTTGATTCGTGTCACAGCTCCAAGAATAATGCTCATTGGGTTTATGCTCAGGGTGAGCTGTTGTGATCGCCCGTCGTCATGCTTCCGTCAACATTTTCAAAGGACATCTCTCTGAAGCCGCTGAGCCAAACTTTCTCAGAGGTTTAAGTAGGTTGGGGAAACGAAAATTGGAAATTATGTGGAAATAATTTCCGTCGAAAAACTTGGCCGCCAGAGGCCTAGCTTGGAAAACATTTAGCAATATATCTTTGTTATTAAACTTGGGCTGTGTGCATTTTTAAAGTGCCCTAGCGTAGAGATAGTGGAAATGGTCAAATAACGAAACTGAGGACACCGGTTCCAGCAAGAACAATAAAACTTTTCGCGCCATAATTGAATCATCCACTTATTAAATACCGCCGCTTATTAAATACCGCCGGAAACTCATTCAGGCTGAATGTAAACAAAACAAAAAGCATGGGAAAAGCGGCAGCCATTTTGACGATTCCGAAGCAGGCTAGAAATGTAAAATATTCAGTTTAATATATAACCTTCATATGGGTGTGTGTTGCATATTGAGGAAGCATACAAACTGATCTGAACAATGCTTGTGCCATTAGTAATTGTCAGTGTTTACAAGGAGAAGGTCAAATGTGTCTGAACTAGTTTTCGAATTATAATCTTGACATTTCCGTAAATTATATATTGTCCATGTGGAAATATTGATGCATTTCACGAGAATGGAAGCAGGGTCTAAGAACGGCTTAACCGAAAAACAAACTTATGCAGCCAAGAAATATCAGGTGAGGTCGATGTTTTAACCCAGTGGCATATGTTTAAATAATTGCAATTTCCTACCCCGCATGTTTCGTATCACTCAATGGAAGTGTTAACATGAATTTGGCAATTTCGAAATAATAATATGTTCATCAACACCTTGGTCATGAAATGTTAAATCGCACATTATTTAAGTTTTTCTTAGTTTTAATCCTTTAATTATGGGATTTGAATTGCCGGAACTGTGCGGCGACATTTCTATCATTATAGCACGGGCACTTATGAGGTAACCAGGGACATAACCCGGCCGGTCCATTATAATGATACCGACGAGTCGGGCGTTATTCTGTCCCCTTAGTCCCGGGCGTTAGGAGGTAAGCCACAACTACCAACTTGAAAGTATTGTTTGAACCGGCCGAGGTTTGAGCCCGCGACCTGCCGATCCGCAAGCCAACATTACCACTTGAGCTATTGCGGCCGGTCTTTCAGTTTTAATTTATTTGTTAATGCCTATTGATTAGTGTTTACCTTATCGAATGAATTTGAAAGCAGAAGCCATAATCTTGCATTCTGTTTGTGATTTCAAAATAGACACGCAGTAACTATAATTTGATAATGCTAGGAAACACAAAGATCTAGGAAAACTGCATTTATTTAATTTGCAAGACATTTTCGCATAATTTAATATAGTAAAAAGTACAGGTTTATCTAGGATTTGGGTAAACATACCGGAAAGACGAGTATTATTAGATTTATTATTCCCACCATTCTGACTGTCCTGTCTGTTTAATTCTGTCTACATTAGCGTCCACTATATCCAAGATTTGGAAACAACCATAAGCTAAAGTTGCACTTTTTATTGTGTTTAATAGATAATTTTAAGCGTGTGAAGAGACAAAGAAAAACCAAACTAGATGGGTTCTTTTTGTTATGACGTCATGATTTTAAACATTAGTATTATGCCAGTAATAAGCTATCAAGCTTGCTTGAGTAACCTTAGTAACAAAATGATTTCATGATAACCATAAAAGTCTGAGAGCTTATGTCCTATGGGTCAATGAATGTAGTAATAATGTTATTAAGTCAATAAATTGACGAAATAATTTAACTTTATACAATCGTATTTATTGATTAAAAATATTATCTTGCATTGTAATAGGTATTCAGACTAGATAGTTTTAAGACGTATTTCAGAATGTATGTGTTGTGTATATGATTGGATCGAATGATACAGATCATCATAAAGTATACACCTTTTTCCGGAGGAGCATGGTCAAGGATAAACGACCCCATCCCACGATTTTTTTTCCCGTTCTGGACATGGCCCTGACAAATGTGTTTCGGCGTGGTGCTGATGTCTATGTTTGCATTTTCCAAGAAGCTTTTGATGACAAGCATGTTATTTAAGCATACGTGAACCCTAGTTTTCATAGCCGATGCCTATATGGCTGTAAACTCGATCTGCATAATAGAATACCAGAGTACTTGTAGTTTTTTAGAATACTCAAGATACAAATGCAAACATTTGCAAAACATTCCAATAATGCATAGGGTAACTCTTTCGAAACTGTCCAAGTATAATGGAAGCCGAAGCATTATCAACCGGAAGTAGTTCCGCATATAAACCTCGCATGGCCGAATAGGTTTATGTATATATATAATCTATTGCAATATTTTTGTTTAGTAAATATATTGCAAACAGCAAATCACCATTAGCTTTTCAATGCATACTAAGTTTAACAATGTAACTAGAAATAAAATCGACCAGTGCTATCAGTCCTTTGATCACAGGACAGTAGATGCGCGTCCGTATCAGTTGACAGTTCATGGGTGTTGACATAGACAATATCTCTTCCAATCACGAATGACGCTACTCTGACATCAGCGGCGTCTGAATATAGGGTAAGTCATTTTTATAACATAGGCCTACTGGCGATTTGAATAATCCATCGAGGGCTGCAAGCTGCAGATAAGTTCATTTGTAAGTAGTTTTCACAGTAATTAAAAAATATTAATTTAGAGTAGATAATACAGTTTATGCACATTCACGGTTGCATTCCAAAGTTTCTAGAGAAAATATAGCACACTCTCTTTGTTACAGTCTATGAATAAGTGACTACAAAGTTAACAATAAGTTCTACTTAAAACGTCCATGAAATTAAAATAAACTGCAGTCTGTTTTTTACATTACGATCTTACATTACGATCTTTAGATGCCCGTTCGTGTGTTTACCTTGAATTTCTACGGCTTTGAATAGGTGATTATTATTGATAAGTTGTTGTACAAGCTAACACAGTGAATATAAAAATACATTTTGACGAAAGAGATTATAATATTTTGGTATACGGTTGTTTGTTATTAATATGTTTATTGGGTTTATCGTCCCACCAACAGTATTTCAGTTATCTGGAGACGGTTTGTAATTAATAAAATATATATAATGACAATTATATCGGTAAACACAACAATAATCTCCACTAGCACTATGCTCAGTTTCTTTCGTTCTTCTAAAAAGTTAGTTTTGGTAAAGATATAGTATAATTTTATTCCAATGACAAGGTATATAAAAATTTACATTTAAGATATAAAATGTTTTGATCTTTATTACATTTAATTCGTACGGAACATTGACACAAATATAGATTATGTACACAAGATTTCCACTATGGACACGTTCTTTTCGTTTTTGTAAAATGTTAGTTTTGTTTTCACGTCATACTGTGGTTTGTTATCTGCAGCATGAATACTTTCATCATTGCAAGCTGCACTGTTACTTATTGCATTCACGATTCTTAATTTAAACACCCCCACCCCCACCCCCTTATGAAAACATAGTTAAATATGAATTCCTGTTATTGCGCTGTGTAAATAGTTAAATATGAAGAGACCCTCGGATTATATGACGTGTTTTAATAATAAAAAAAAACGCCACAGGGCATTGCCAAAAACAGCTATTACTTGTTATTGCCTGCGAGATTATTGTGTCTTCCACTGAGTTATTCAATAAAATGCGTTGCACTCATTAAATATAGCCTCTGCGTGGTTAGAGATTAGTAACAGATTACAGATAAAAATTGTAAAAATGGATTGATAAATCAGCCTTCATAAAGTAAATATTTACTGCTAGTATATTGAATGTTTACTGCTAGTGTATTGAATGTAAGAATGTTTACTGCTAGTGAATATTGAATGTTTACTGCTAGTGTATTGAATGTAAGAATGTTTACTGCTAGTGTATATTGAATGTTTACTGCTAGTGTATTGAATGTTAGAATGTTTACTGCTAGTGAATATTGAATGTTTACTGCTAGTATTGAATGATTACTGCTAGTGTATTGCAATATATCACATGTTACAATAGAATTCATTTCTAGCGCTTGTTCTAGTTTCTTGTGCGGTTTCGATTGCGACAGCGTCCACAGTTATGATCATAAGAAAGCTGATTTCGAAAGCACAAAGGGTTGACTCTGCCTGACCTTGACCATCGTTCAGTCTATTTGCCTGGGAAAAAAGTAGTCCGTGTACAGAAACAAATATCTATGTAGAAGGTGGCTAGACGCGTTAAATATGTCTTGATATGATTCAAATGGTAAGATTAATATTATCTGTTTAAACCAGATGTTCAAGTGATTTTATTGTGCAGTACAGATTTACATGAAATGCTTATTTATGACTGAACAACGCTGCGCAGGAATATCACTCAGTGACTAAAGTAGCAAAATGAGGGAGACAAATAATATTAGAATGAGTGTTTCATTAACTATGCATTATATACTATGCCAAGGTATTGCGATATACCGTGCGGTGCCACTCTGCTTTCTTAGGCTCTATACCGAGTATGCAATCGTGATCCAGGTCACAGAGGCGCAGTGTTGACGAATTAAAACAAAGCGGTTGTCGCTGAGCCGTTAAAAGATCGTAGTAGATCTGCCAACCAACTAATAACTAGGAGTTAATTAATCCCCACCCCCAAATGTTGTTATTTATGAATTAATGGTAACGGACGAAAGCAAATGCGAGTCATGGGATAATACGAACGCATACGTAACTGATCGGAACATTTCGGGAATCGATCGAAATAACTGACAATCTTATATGAGTCCCACGTTGTTTTATGTGTGTGTGTGTGTTTGTGTGTGTGTGTGTGTGTGTGTGTGTGTGTGTTTTACTAATTTGAATTAATATAAACACCTATTGTAAATTTCCAGTTGGAATTCTTAAGAATTCCTATAAAGATTAATTTTGCAATAATATAAGTGCAATTTGTCATTTAGTTGGCAGGACAGGTCTGGGGAGATTCCACTGTACATGTTTTCGAAACAGTTCTGATGTAAAATCCTATCGTTTAGGCACTGAATGGTGTGGGCAGCATGCTGGCCAGCCACAAAATGTAACATCAATGTATAGGTGCTGTAGGATGTTGTCCTGACCGCAGAATCAGCAAATTCTGACAGGGAATGGACCGTACTGCTTGCCATTTGAACTGAAATAATTTGACGTGAATTTAAGATATACTGCCTTAACAAGTGTGTTGATGTCTTACTGTTGATATATTTAAATCAACAAAAAGTAACTCGTACTAACTGGATTTTAGCCTTGTGGTACAGTGGCTGATCTGTAACTACAGTGGCCGATCTGTAACTCGTGGTACAGTGGCCGATTTGTAACTCGTGGTACAGTGGCCGATCTGTAACTCGTGGTACAGTGGCCGATCTGTAACTCGTGGTACAGTGGCCGATCTGTAACTCGTGGTACAGTGGCCGATCTGTAACTCGTGGTACAGTGGCCGATCTGTAACTCGTGGTACAGTGGCCGATCTGTAACTCGTGGTACAGTGGCCGATCTGTAACTCGTGGTACAGTGGCCGATCTGTAACTCGTGGTACAGTGGCCGATCTGTAACTACAGTGGCCGATCTGTAACTCGTGGTACAGTGGCCGATCTGTAACTCGTGGTACAGTGGCCGATCTGTAACTCGTGGTACAGTGGCCGATCTGTAACTCCTCCGACTACTTATGTTAGGAGACTATGTCATTTTCCAAAACTTCATGTATATTTGATCTAATAGACAGTATCCGGTTTTTAAAAGTGTTGAATATTATAAAAAGTAGTTGTGGTAGAACCATAGAAGCAAAGCTATAAAATGTCTTTTTTCAATAAAAAGATTTAGATACAATTGTCTATGAAAACACTAATACTTCTTTCAACTAAATAATTAAAAAATAATACTTTGTTTCTAAATCATGAGACTACTATTCTAAGTAATGTGCATTTATACAAAAATACATATTCCTACTTCCACTACAGATAACACTTACCCACTGACAACAGTGTTTTGTTATGTCAACAACACTTGTCCATGTGGTGAATGACCTTCTTTTATCCATATCCATGGTGATCAAATTATTGGTGTAGGATATATACCACACTGTTGACCCATCTTCCCATACTCAAGCTCCTCTAGCAGCTATAATACCTGAGTTCCTGAAATATGTGTAATAGTGAAAGAGTTAAATACCAAACTACAACTATACTGAACTAGCAATAACATACATGTTAAAACAACATACTAAAATGTTAAAATATTTACTCAGTCTATTAAAAGTGTAAAAACCTTTTTATTAAGTTAAATGACTTCTACAATTGTATGAATTCATTCAGGCTTCAACAGATACAGAAAAAAGTAGATAATGAAAAGTATTTAATACATAGTAAACACTTGCCTGATAGTGATACCACAATGCAAATCCCATATCAGTCACATTTCTGCAAGTATTTGTAGTGCTGCACCACATTGTTGGAACTAGGGCACAGACCTAAAATACATATAATAAATGACAGTTTATTAAGTGACAACTTCATTTTGCTGTGAGGTGCCTCTGTAAAAGATGCATGATAAAATATAAACCATGTGTTAATTATGCTGCAGTGATTATGAAATTAAAATAACATTTGAAATGTGGGATTAGGATTGAAATGTGGGATTGGCATTTTTGCCGATATTGTGCAGCGACATTTCTATCATTATAGCACAGGGGCATTTATGAAGTGCCCGGGGACTGAACCCGGCCGGTCCATTATACTGACACCAACGAGTTCCCTTAGCCCCGAGCGTTAAGAGGGAAGCCACCACTACCAACTTTAAAGTCTTTGGTTCGACCCGGCCGGGGTTTGAACAAGCCGACGCTCTACCACTTGAGCTATTGCGGCAGGTCATTTGAAAGGTAGTCAAGTTAATCCCACGGCAGCCATGATTATGTGTTAAGTAATAGATGTGCCTTAAATTGTGAACACAACCCAGAATTATCAAATAAAGTAGGGTATTTTTTTTAAATATAATAATATTGTATTTATACATAATGAATTTTGTTATGGCCGATGGGTAAGACTTGTTCTGGTTTGTAACTCCTCAACCTCTCACCAAATGGGTTCGAGCCCTGGTCGGGGGGAGAACTTGAAAGTGGAGAGGTTTTCAAGCTACCATGCGGTGCACCGGTGGTTCTACATTTTATTATGTTTTCTTTCTACATACAAAATAGCAATACCTTTATTTAATTATTTGATAGAATGTCAGTGTTTACAATAAAATTGGTGACCTATCACCAACGGACAAATTTACTTTCGGTTTCGATTTCGCATACTTTTTTTTTAGAAAATTAAAACACGTCATGCAATCAAAAAAGCTTAAACAAAACTAACCATACATGTGGTTCTCTGTGGTATTTCTTGATAGAGTTGTAAACTTGTTTTAAATGGTAAGTTGTTTTTGGTTTTCGTCGAACTTTCACCGACGCGTTTCCCGATCAAAATTAGGTAACGCAAACACACAGAAAATAATAAAGTTTACAGCAGTAAGCAAGGGGAAAAATGAGTAATAAACATTTTTTTGTTGTTAAAATAGTTATCCTACTTGTTTATTTTGTAAATTTCGTATTTTTACACTTGCGAAACAAGGAAAACAGAACAACGTACGCGCACATGTGAGGTTTTCAAGTAAAAAAAGTTATGTCAATTTAACCGCGTTTTTAGCGTAAAGTCATTACCGCATTTTGATTTAAAATCACAGATCATGTCACATAGAACAAACTTCTCAATATATCTATACTTAATACATTTGTTTTCTATTCGTTGCTTTTATTTTAGAAACTTAAAATTGAACCTTTTTGTTTAAAATGTATTTTTCCAGTTCAAAGGAAATTATTATCAAATTTCATGTCTATAAATCTTTGTATAGATTGATTATTTGTATAGAAATGTTATAGAATGATTGTTTGATTGGGTGTGAACACTTTATAATATAGATGTTTGCTGAGAATCGTGATTAACCATATTGAATCGTGTTGACTCTTGATTATTTAATATAAAAGCTATCCATGCATTCTTGATTGAATGAAACATTGACTCCCATGTTTTAAAAGATTTTATAAATTTTCTAACTGTTTTGTTGTTGACTCATTTGAAATAATTTATTTAACACCTATAGACAAACAGCCATTATATATGTCATATAATGTATCTGAAACGTTATTTGCACCACATTTGTTAATAAAATTCCGAACCATATATAATTTTAACATAAAAGTATATATATATATATTTGATGTATAGTTTCTATTTCGAAAAGTGGTTGTTTTGCAGATGAAGACTTGCCCTACTTTTCACTGATTTACCACTGAAAAATTTAAAGTAACCATTATTTGCATACCTTTAATCGATTACAGGTTAAAACTTACACCGCCTAAACAATGCTTTTTAGCGCTGCGATTTTCTTTTCTGTAACATAATAACTAGGAATAAATAAAAATGTTAAAGTTTTCGCGTGCTAAATCAATGGAATGAGAATGCACGCTTCACCTTAACATAAAATTAACAGCAGGATGTTCGTGTGGAAGATACTTGTATAGACTTGTACTTGTATCGATCGATTCTGTTTAGTATATCGACATCCGGGGCGTCACAATTTACCGCGGAATAATTTAAAGTGATTATTATTTGCCTACCTTTAATCGATTACAGGGTAAACCTTATACCCCCTTTCAGCGCTTTTTGTTATTGTTCATTTTGATTGGCGCTGTCTACCGTAAAACTCCTGGTTTTTACGGATTTCAAACATCATTAATAGTCTAATATAATATCTAAAGATAAAATCGAAGATAAAATATGCCGTGTTCCATAACCGTATAATGTTTGGAGAATTGACAGTTCAACCTAAGACTACAATACAGTTTGGCTAGCTAACGAGCATTAGCTGGCAGAATAGCTCTTGGTTATTGTCAACCCCGGAGATGTTTACGTCCCCCACCCCTTTTACTGTATCTCATATATAATAAGAAAACATAGTGTATGTTGGTTATGTGCATTACCAGCATTTTATAATCAGCATTTTTAAATTCTTTATTGTTTTTGTTTTTTTATTTATTTGGACATTTTTTTTTGGTTTTCATTTTTGTTGTCTTAATAAATGTCTTCATTATCTCTCCGACGAGTGTTTATTGAAACCATAACATAAAAAAACAAATCTTAAGGCTATATTTAAAGATCCAATCGTTTAATGAGCTATTCTTACATTATTGTGAAATAAACAGTAGGATCGTTGGTAAAAATTCCACCGTTTACAAAACTTTCAATAGAAGGTTTCAGGCCGCATCGTTGTAGTGCGACCTGGAATGATAGAATACAACCCTCATTTTTCAATAATGTATGCTGATCTAATTTTAATAATAAGTTTGCTAAATGTTTGTTTTTAATTTTTTTATAAATTACGATTGTCAATATTGTTACGTAGTTCACATTGTTTTTGCACTGGACGGGCTAGAATATAGCCCACCAGGCTGTAAATACAAACATGTATGAAACTTGGATTATTAAGCGATTTCACTAAGTATTTGTCTGGACCTTAAATACACAAACGTAAGATTGAATGTCCTTTGTCTGGACCTTAAATACACAAACGTAAGATTGAATGTCCTTTGTCTGGACCTTAAATACACAAACGTTAGATTGAATGTCCTTTGTCTGGACCTTAAATACACAAACGTTAGATTGAATGTCCTTTGTCTGGACCTTAAATACACAAACGTTAGATTGAATGTCCTTTGTCTGGACCTTAAATACACAAACGTAAGATTGAATGTCCTTTGTCTGGACCTTAAATACACAAACGTAAGATTGAATGTCCTTTGTCTGGACCTTAAATACACAAACGTAAGATTGAATGTCCTTTGTCTGGACCTTAAATACACAAACGTAAGATTGAATGTCCTTTGTCTGGACCTTAAATACACAAACGTAAGATTGAATGTCCTTTGTCTGGACCTTAAATACACAAACGTAAGATTGAATGTCCTTTGTCTGGACCTTAAATACACAAACGTAAGATTGAATGTCCTTTGTCTGGACCTTAAATACACAAACGTTAGATTGAATGTCCTTTGTCTGGACCTTAAATACACAAACGTAAGATTGAATGTCCTTTGTCTGGACCTTAAATACACAAACGTAAGATTGAATGTCCTTTGTCTGGACCTTAAATACACAAACGTTAGATTGAATGTCCTTTGTCTGGACCTTAAATACACAAACGTAAGATTGAATGTCCTTTGTCTGGACCTTAAATACACAAACGTAAGATTGAATGTCCTTTGTCTGGACCTTAAATACACAAACGTTAGATTGAATGTCCTTTGTCTGGACCTTAAATACACAAACGTAAGATTGAATGTCCTTTGTCTGGACCTTAAATACACAAACGTAAGATTGAATGTCCTTTGTCTGGACCTTAAATACACAAACGTTAGATTGAATGTCCTTTGTCTGGACCTTAAATACACAAACGTAAGATTGAATGTCCTTTGTCTGGACCTTAAATACACAAACGTAAGATTGAATGTCCTTTGTCTGGACCTTAAATACACAAACGTTAGATTGAATGTCCTTTGTCTGGACCTTAAATACACAAACTTAAGATTGAATGTCCTTTGTCTGGACCTTAAATACACAAACGTAAGATTGAATGTCCTTTGTCTGGACCTTAAATACACAAACGTTAGATTGAATGTCCTTTGTCTGGACCTTAAATACACAAACGTAAGATTGAATGTCCTTTGTCTGGACCTTAAATACACAAACGTAAGATTGAATGTCCTTTGTCTGGACCTTAAATACACAAACGTAAGATTGAATGTCCTTTGTCTGGACCTTAAATACACAAACGTAGATTGAATGTCCTTTGTCTGGACCTTAAATACACAAACGTAAGATTGAATGTCCTTTGTCTGGACCTTAAATACACAAACGTAAGATTGAATGTCCTTTGTCTGGACCTTAAATACACAAACGTTAGATTGAATGTCCTTTGTCTGGACCTTAAATACACAAACGTAAGATTGAATGTCCTTTGTCTGGACCTTAAATACACAACACAAACGTAAGATTGAATGTCCTTTGTCTGGACCTTAAATACACAAACGTTAGATTGAATGTCCTTTGTCTGGACCTTAAATACACAAACGTAAGATTGAATGTCCTTTGTCTGGACCTTAAATACACAAACGTTAGATTGAATGTCCTTTGTCTGGACCTTAAATACACAAACGTAAAATTGAATGTCCTTTGTCTGGACCTTAAATACACAAACGTAAGATTGAATGTCCTTTGTCTGGACCTTAAATACACAAACGTAAGATTGAATGTCTTTTGTCTGGACCTTAAATACACAAACGTAAGATTGAATGTCCTTCGTCTGGACCTTAAATACACAAACGTTAGATTGAATGTCCTTCGTCTGGACCTTAAATACACAAACGTAAGATTGAATGTCCTTCGTCTGGACCTTAAATACACAAACGTAAGATTGAATGTCCTTTGTCTGGACCTTAAATACACAAACGTAAGATTGAATGTCCTTTGTCTGGACCTTAAATACACAAACGTAAGATTGAATGTCCTTTGTCTGGACCTTAAATACACAAACGTAAGATTGAATGTCCTTTGTCTGGACCTTAAATACACAAACGTAAGATTGAATGTCCTTTGTCTGGACCTTAAATACACAAACGTAAGATTGAATGTCCTTTGTCTGGACCTTAAATACACAAACGTTAGATTGAATGTCCTTTGTCTGGACCTTAAATACACAAACGTAAGATTGAATGTCCTTTGTCTGGACCTTAAATACACAAACGTTAGATTGAATGTCCTTTGTCTGGACCTTAAATACACAAACGTTAGATTGAATGTCCTTTGTCTGGACCTTAAATACACAAACGTTAGATTGAATGTCCTTTGTCTGGACCTTAAATACACAAACGTTAGATTGAATGTCCTTTGTCTGGACCTTAAATACACAAACGTTAGATTGAATGTCCTTTGTCTGGACCTTAAATACACAAACGTAAGATTGAATGTCCTTTGTCTGGACCTTAAATACACAAACGTTAGATTGAATGTCCTTTGTCTGGACCTTAAATACACAAACGTTAGATTGAATGTCCTTTGTCTGGACCTTAAATACACAAACGTTAGATTGAATGTCCTTTCAAGATGAATTCCAACAGTTTGCCAAATACATATAACAATACCTGACCCATGTTTGGGTAACACGTACGTGTAGCGTAAACAAAGCTGTTTGTGAACACTACTCCAAATGTACGACAGTACAGCTCTTTAAAACACTATAGGGATTTCAGCTAAAAATACATATCGACATCACAGCGAATTACCGAGATGATAATAGAACGTGATCTCAAAAGTAAGCTGTCACGTACTTTTTTTTAAATTTAAAAATAGCTAACTGTGCAGCGTGGCTCAGATAGGAAATACAATGTCGATTGGGTTGTAATGCTTCACTTTTCTCAGAGGTGTATGACATCCATACAACGCATCTCATTAGATAACAATCATTGATTTGGTTGATAAAAGAAAATTTGTTTTGGTCCAATCTGTCGGGGAAAAACTGATTTGGTCCAAACTGTCGGGGAAAATCTGTTTGGCCCAAACTGTCGGGGAAAATCTGTTTTGGCCCAAACTGTCGGGGAAAATCTGTTTTTGTCCAAACTGTCGAGGAAAATCTATTTTAGCCCAAACTGTCGGGGAAAATATGTTTTGGTCCAAACTGTCCGAGAAAATATGTTTTGGTCCAAACTCTCGGATACCACCTTTAAATTCACTTGGCTATGTAAGTATTGTAAACACAACACGAATACTGGCCTAATCATGAGTATGTCAGAAATATTTCCAAACTTAACTAACGGATGATGTATAAATAAAATATGATTTGTAGCTAAGATGGCAGTACACAACTGTTTTCAACACGTAGTTATGTTAACGTACCGATTGTGTAACTCTAAAAATAAATACACGCGCATTAACTCAGGCAAACAACTTATTCTACCTACCCTAAAACCACTGCTAAGGCACCCAAGGAAGACACCAGTTAGACCGCCTTGTGCTGTGTACACACCTTGAATGAACGTAGCTACAGGTGTGTATATAGGGATCTCAGAACAGTGGGAGGATACCTGAAAAAGATCGGCTTCGTACACACTATTTCCAGATGAAAGGAAAACCTTTGTGCTTGTCAATTTACCAAGGAAACTCGGTTTCGGTTTCTGTTGGGTTTCGAGACCTTAAGCGGGCATGGGGACCAAGATGTTTGTTTATTGGGTTTATCGTCCCACCAACAGTATTTCAGTTATCTGGAGACGGTGTACACTTGAAGACGATATAGTGCTGCCTTCGCTGTGTATAGCATGCCATGACACATGGCATGATACCATCCCCGTCATATTATCCTGACACCGACTTTAAACTGAAAATCGTGCTTCCACGTGGGCCTAAGCAAACCGTTTGTTACTTTTTATTTGACAGACAAAGTCTGGTTTCTAAAAACATCTTGAAACTAGCAAAGAAAGCCTTATTACTTCAACATTGGCCGACAATTCGGAGTGTTTGAAACCAAATTTGAACCTAGCAAAGTAAGCCTTGTTGCTTCTAACCTGGCCGACAATTTGCGGTATTTGTAACCAAACTTGAATCTAGCAAAGAAAGCCCTGTTCTTTCCTGGTCGGCAATTCGCGTTGTTTGAAACCAGTCTTGCAGATAGCAAATTAAGCCTTGTTTTTTTTACTTTGTAGTATTTAAAACTCAACTTGCAATCGGCAGAGTGCTTTTAACTTGACGAACAAATCCCGGTAAACCTGCAATTGGTAAAGAAGTTGTGATACGTCTTTGGTGAGCTGATGTTAGACATGTATTATTAATCTTAGGGGTGGGGGTGTTTGTAGTTTAACCTTGATCAATGCTATATGCATACTGGTAATTTTAGATCTATTTTTTGCCAAAGCCAGCTTATGCCAAGATTTGTTATATTTAGACTACAGTTACAAATAACATGCAATGAGGAAGTTCATAAGCACAGTCTTTGATTAGCGGGGAATGTCTATCCGTTCACAAAGAAGATATTTGATCGGCGCCGGTTAAAAAAAAGATAAGAATGCGAGGGACAATTTTTAAGTACACAAGTACGTAAGATAAAATATATGGCATTCAAATAAACATACACTCTCCCCTTGCTTCCACGTTGTGCTGTCTTTAGTAACGTTACAGTATGTCATGACAAACGCTTCCGGTGATGTCATCTCTCCGGAAGGGCATGGCGTCGCGTTATAACTTGACGCATGCTCAAAGAACGCCTGCGTCGATGACACAAGAGGGCAAGAATATCCTGGAATAAATATAATGATAGCATTAAAGTTGGTATCCGACAGTTTGCCTATAACATATGTAACAATATCTGACCTCTGTTAAGGATGATTTTACCTAATATCTGCAGAAAAAAATCATACTTTCGCGATTTTCAACACTATCTCAATTTTAGGGCAGTAAATCTCGTAGATCAACATTTAAATGTTCATTCTCTTTAAATCTATAAATAAGAACGATTGCGATTACTGCTAGAAATAGAAATTAAAGTCATAGTGGATGATGCAGATGGACTAAAACATAAGTGCTCACGTGGTTTTCTTTGTTTAAAAATAGTTAACTGTGCAGCATGGCTCAGATAGGAAATACATGTTTGTAATAACGATTGTGGCGTTATGGTTTACTTTTCAGACAGTTGTAGGACATAAATAAACAGCATTTCAGGAGATCTATTAAGGTAACTATGGTTTATTATGATGCTTAATGAGAATATTTTTTGCCCAAACTGTCGGATAACACCTTTAAAACAACAGTTACAACTTCACAATTAATGTATTGTATCTGTATGTGTTATTGCGCGTTTCTTGCATTAATTGTATCCCTAATTCTATCATCAGCAGACTGAGTTGTACATGTATTTGAAGCATTTAAATATAATTTACAAGTGGTAATTTAAACATATGTTGTTGTACCTTCCGCATCCATATAAATCAAATAAGCTCTTCTTTAAACGGATGTGATAGACAATAAACCTTTATGAAAGAGGGTTTGAACGAAAACGGTGCTGTTGATATATCAATTAAGAGTTTATACATGTAACAGCATGTTATACGTGTCCTTGATATCTTAATGATACATGGAATAGAAAAATGATAGACACGACGTCGTCGTCGTCGTCGTCGTCGTAGTAGTAGTAATAGTAGTAGTAGCAATAGTAGTAGGGGTGGTAGTAGTAGTAATTGTTATAGTTGTAGTAGCAATAGCGTAAACAAGAACATAAACATATCAGAACCTGTGTTGTGATGTGGTTTTGTAGGAACGTGGAATGGTGTTGTAACAGATGTCGTTGTTGACGTTGTCGTCGTCGTTGTTGTTATGGTTGTAGTTGTAGGGATTGTTGTCGTAACCGGAACTGAAATGTAATTAAATGAGATGCTTTGTACAAACTCGATAAAACCTTTTTCGAAAAGTAAACTAATAGGTCTGCTGACTGTGACTGGCTTTAACTGGGAAAAGTGATAAGGATTGTAGAACTGTATGCCTCACACGGATGACACTGCTTCTTGTGCTTAAACCATATTTTTACCATTACAATTACGACATATTAATATAAAAGAAGAAAGCGTGGATTTATATATGATCACAATTATGTGGCTGCAGTTTCACCGAAATAAATTTATTTATTGGAAATAAAAAATATAACCGAAATGTAAAGGTAATGCAACTCCATAAAGTTTGTAAAAAATGGTTGTAATAAAGACTATCTGCTTACGCTCAAGCAAATAATAGAAAAGTTCCACGAGTGGTGTGGCTAGTATCTTGATAATGTCAGTGGGTGTAGTATCATGTCGGATGTCCACAGCATGCTATCACAGTGAAGGCAGGACTATGTATGTTTAAAGAGAATCTCGACTCCCAATAACTGGCAGATAGATGGCGGGATAATTTCATCGAACAAATATGGTTTATACAACGAATCCGTACTTTCACAATACAGTCCCGTGTAGGCGGTTGGGCAGTCGCACCGGAACCACGGAGCCCGTGTCCTGGAGTGGCATGTTCCATGGTTATGACATCGGCCCGCGAGACAGCCGCCTACTGTAAACATCGCGGAAAATAGAGTTCGTTAGTCTTCCGCTGTTTTCGTACCACTTTTGAATGATTCATTTAAGGTTTGAAAAAAAGATCGCCGCAACACTGTGAGGTCTTGTCAATATTTCGATGTCCCTCGACATGTATTTTGGCTGGAGGACGCCACGGGACAAATGTTTTGGTTCTGGATAGAATCAGCGGTTCACCACAGGATAGTTGGAATGCCTCAACACATTAAGTTTGCTCCTAACACACATGGAATAGAGCTGCTCAAGAAGTCAACGATTCTACCCGCTTCGCAACTTATTTCTACAAGGAAGAAGTCCAATAAGTAGGAGAAAATGAAAGTTGAAGTATGCGGCTCTTCCTGAATATTGGTTTTGTGCAACATAACTTGCAGTTAGAGGTCCTGTAACATTACCAAGCACTATACATCACTATTATTCTCCAATTATGTAAAGTTACTTTCTTAATTAACCACAATATGGAGTACTTACTAAATTCGCAGTTCCTCCCTGCATACCCAGTATGGCATAGGCAGAATTGCTCATGGGTACCCGTGTTTGTTACACAGTAGCCGTTATGATTACAATGGTGACTGCAGACTAAAAAATAATCAGCGTCATGGTAATCATCAACATGCTAATTATGCTGATCATCATTAACATCATAGTCGTCGTCATCATCATAATTATCGTCGTCATCATCATCATCAAAATCAACAACGACAACACCCACAACATAAACTTGATCATCAGCAAAACAAAACATAACATTCTTATTTACTTACCGGGTTCCTCCTCCAAAAATCCGTTAATGTGCGTTAAAGACAGCAGCAAACAAAGTGCCACTGTAAGAACAAATATTGTCGTCATAATTTCTACATTTCATAATTTGTCTACATCTATTTATTCACATTTTTCTTATTGTAAGCGCCTTTCCACAACCAGCAATAAGTTGAACAAATCAATAGCATGTCGCCGTATTGAACTTTATTACAAGAACGATAGATGTGCAACATTCAAGTTGTCACAAAGAGCTTGCGCTTGAAACAAGAAAATAAACGGCAAGCGGTGTTTATTGTTTTTTATTTCTATTTTTAATATCTAACGGATTAGTGGCTACTGCCTGAGTCGGTGCTTTCTTCGTTTTTTGTCTGCTACACTGATATGTTTTGCAATTGCAAGCTGCACTGAACCCATTCGAATACACGGCTTATTTCATAAAAATACTCACATAGACATTGCCGAACGGCTGCGATTTCTTGTTATTGCTTGCTACATTATTTTCTCCATTCAAAGAGCTATTCCACAAAAGGCCACATGCCAATAAAATGTGTTACACTTGTCAGCTATCACCTTTATTTATATTCCTGTTACTTTCAGGCTCCAAGAGACAACTCTTTATTTTGACATTTGCTCAAACTATTTGTTCGACATGAAATTGCGAGTTTATGAATATTGTCATTGGACTGTGTCATTCAAGGGCGGCCCAAAAACCAAAAATCACATTCCTGTCTTTTATAAGAAAAACAATTATTATATTAACAACAACCTTTCCCCCTAAGCATGTTATATTGTATTATGTTAAAATAGTTTGCTTATTTGAAATTTTTATTTGATGTTTAATTCCAGTTATACGTGTTTTGTTTATCGAAGCGGCTGAATTTTGTGATTATATTTTAAAACCATATACAAATGACATTTTAAAGGAAATGTTCAAGTTGCATGAATACATTTTTGTACGTGCTTGGTTCTAAATAACAACATCTTTTAATAGGTTAAAATATAAATAGAATAGATAATAAAAATATCTTAAAGTAATACATACCTAGCACGGGCTGCTTGAAGTCACGATAAGCTTTCGTGAGAAACGTCATGTCGGGTTGTAGCTTGTACTAGCTAGTTATCTGTGACCGGCAAGCGATATCTTAAAACAAAACTCGTTAATGGTGGCCTAGTCAGTCGGGCTCATTTGAATGTCAGAAAATAAGCGGCATCTACGATACACACATTTACTTGCCACGCTTCAAATCAATTAACATTGATACTGCGCAGCTTAGCAACGACATTATTTCCAATCGACTTCTGACGATTGGTTTTACCCACGATATAGTTTAGTACTTGTATTTAAAGGCGGTAACCAACTGTTTACTTTTATAAAATACAATTAACAAAACCTTATCCCTGTTTTGGGGAATTTTGGCAAATTTTCCGTATAAACTCATTTTTTAGTCTAAATAAAGATTTTAAACTCTTCTTTGTTAGACAGTACAGATTGCGAAAGAAACCCTCCAAATATTTTTTTCCAAATCTGTAAATAAGCATGATGAGAATTTTTTGCTAAACACAGATACCAGCGACCCTGATAATGATTGTAATTATTATATTATAACGTGATCTCAAAAGTAAGTGGTCACGTGGTTATCTTTGTTTAAAGTAGCTTACTGTGCAGCGTGGCCCAGATCTAGGAAATACATGTTTGTAATGACGAGTGGGGTGTTATGCTCCACTTTCTACAAAAATATAGGCCATTAATAAACAGCATTTCGCGGAATCTTTTCATATAACATTATTTTATATGGATGGTTGAGAGAGAAAAATCAGGTCTAAACCGCCCGATAGCACCTTTAAATTAGAACCGAGAATTTCCGAATAAATATATCTGGCTCTGGGATAAACGTTTTGTCCTTATTAACCTTAACCAGGTGCAATTGTCATTCTTAACGTAATAATATCTATACATCTTAACTATTTTTATCCAAACATGTATAAGAACTATTGGAAACTTTGAAATTTGGACAACAGGTAAACACGAACATGTTCACTTCAAGTGTCCGATGTTTGATAAAATAAGAAAAGATTGCAAAGAAAAAATATCTGCTCTCTGGACAGTGTGTGTTGCAATATCTGTTTTATATTTTAACGTGTGATGTAATAACACGATTTTAATCGGTGACAACTCTCTCTCACACACACACACACATATTGCAACTTCCCTAAAATAGTTTTCTTTTGATGAAAACTACTTCGCATTCATACACGATATACTGTCTAATATATCTATGTAATACCATTCTAACAACAAGAAACACATGCTATACTTATTGCAATACCAACTATTAAAATCACTTGTGTTGCATGTACACAACGTATTTGTTAATTTCTTACATCTTTTAAAAGTAATTCTTTTTCCTAAATTCTTAAGTGAATTTGCAAATTAAAAAAATATTTACATAGTATTTCAATTCAATATTGTATTTTATCATCGTATTGGATGTACGCATGTAATGAGTTCATTAATTAAAACATGTAAAATTTACGTCACATCACATCAAATCCTCCATGTGTTTCTTTTCGGCAAGTTTACTCGGATGTGAGATGTACCTTAACACACTTCCTGTGTACTCTAGACTCAAATCGTGACATTTATATTTAACTAATGTATCTTACTACTGTACAGTTTATTTCTTGACAATTCTACATATGCATGTTTTCGCACAACACTCAAGAATACTACATATCACTGTTACTTCCACTCAATCTTAACTGTTCTTTAAACACATTTTCCCATTCCTTCTTACTCTAATCTTACATTTAATTGAGCACTGATTTCAATCATCAACATGTGTATGTTTATACTGCATATATATTTGCTGGACGTTTTCACTATTGTCTTTCTGTATGATCTGTTTATATTTAATACCTTTGTATAATATTTTTTATCTAATCTCTGCAAAGAGGAAATAAAATGAGATAAATATATTGGCGAATAGCCTCCTTCAAATACACCCTAAATGCAAGCAGGACATTTTATTTGGATTGATCGGCGTTCATCCTTGTACCTTTTGGAGTTTACGTTGACTTTAGTGCAAACAGTAGTTTTGTTCTTTGCTTGTTAACAGTTATGCATATAAAAAAGTAATATTCTGGTTCACATATATAACATTTCTGGAAGTACCTTAATCGATTGTGGGCTCATATTTATACAAACAATATGATTCACCCCCACCCCCACCTTTTTTTAAATGGTACAAGTACCAGCGATAAAATATAATGATTTCGACATACGTGATCTACCTGTTTTAGACAATCTCGGACATTATCTGACAAGGGAGGCTTTATGTATATCACCAAGTTTTCTGATATAATCCGAAGTCTCGAGGAATTTTAAACATAAGACACCAGGCCTAAAACGTTAACTGCTATTCGCATAACATATTTCTATCTTTCTGCCTACCTGCCTACCTATCTACATATCTATCTGCCTGCCTATTTATTTATTTATCAATTCATTTAATTAAGCTTATTGACCGTTTATTCATGTACTTAACAAAAAATGCTAACATGCGAAAGAGGGATGTCCTATATTCAAACTACCGTCTATGCAGTGTACAAAACAAAGAAGAAACAAAAAAACCACAACAGGTCTACATATCAATATTTATGAGTATAAAATCTTTAGATTTATCTATTTTAAGTATTTATTTATTATTTCGATAGAAAATACTATACCTGCTGTTCCCGGCGATGTCGGAAGGTTGTAATTGTCAATTTAGGCACCTCCAGTAAAAGATACTTTGTGAGCGGGTAGCTACAGCAACTAAGAACGTGAACCGAAGCAGTTTGTCCGCAGTTGGTTCCAAATGTACGATAACTAGTATAGTATACATATAATATACATGTGTGTACTCTAAGTATAGTTTAGTTGAGTAAGTGATAATGCCTCTAGAGCGAAGTAAGGGATTTTCCCCAATTATTTACACTGTTTGTTTGATAGAAAATACCTTCAGGAAGTGCGAGGTTGGAGCGCTCCACAAACCAGGTTTAAGCACCCCAATCGGCCCTTTGCCGACTGACCGTTCCAAGGCGGTATCTGGTGTTTTTTTTTATGTGTGTTATGTCTCGTCTCTGTGTTTTTGTCACCTTTGCATTTACCTTGTTTGCCTTTGTCTACTAGTAGATAATATTTAAATATCCGTGGAAATTTTATAGGACCTTTTCTTATTTACCTATTATATGCATACAACAAGAAATGTCCAAAAATATTACGCTTGGTGTGGGTATGCGACAGTGTACAGTGAGGCAAATTTGGATTATATTTTATATCACTTTTGTTATTTGCATTGGAATGGGACATCATTAGTTTCCTTAAGTATTCCGTGGTCTAACCGATTGGATGTTAACAGGTACTTGATGTGTGTATTGGATATTTTTTTATATTTTATAAGCTTTGATATGGAAGTGGTTTAGGGCAAAATTTCGAACTTTGTAATAGTCATTTTAGCATGGTAATTACTTGTGCATGATTACTACTATCATATCAAATTATTTATGTAATTTAAATGCAAATTTATTGATTTATTATAAGTGTTCTCAGAAAGCTGAATTTCAGAAGCACAAAGGATTTGACCCTGCATGACTTTGACTAACTCGCGGTCAGTCTTCATGCCTGGAAAAAAAAATACGTCGACAGAAATAAATATGTATATCAACGGAGACTTGCCGCTTTAAATGCATTTAGGCGTACTTCAAATGTAAACATTATTATTGTTATCTGTTTAAGTTATATTGCCTAACGCAGATATATATAAAAAGCAGATTTATGAATGAACAATGTTGCGCAGGAATATCGCTCAGTAGCTAAAGAGGCCAAAGAAAAATGTTGACAGAACGAGTGTTTCACTGGCTATGCATTATATGCATGTGCTAGGTCGAGATTTTTGCGATTTTCCGCGCGGGGCCTCACTGCCTCCCGTTGCTCTATACCACGTTATCAATCGTGATTTAGATTTAGATCACTGGTTTGTAGTGTCAAAATAATAAAAGCGGGGCCGTTTACTATAGTTGTTCTACCTCAAAGTAATAAACTGGAAATTTTGAGATGAGTGCTTTTAGGTCGCATCCCGTAGCACTTATGAGCAGTTATTGTTTGACATAGGTTTAGTTAAAATACAATCGTATGTAAATTATTGTATGTTTATTATAATGGTTTCTATAATCGAATGTTCGTTACTGTTTTGTAGCTTTTGTCCCAATGTATAATCTACATTTAGAAGAGGTAGTTGTTTTGCTGCCTAATACTAAAGGGTTGGAAAAATACTGTAGCCTGACGACCCGGGCAAGTCAAGATGCAGTTTCGGGCTGCTGGTCATCGATCATTAAATTAGTCCGGACAAGTCATATATCGGCAGTCGGACAAGTGACAAATAAACAGTGTTTCCAATTAGCGATGAAGGCGGTGAATTTCACGCCAGGTGCATTTATCAACACGTAAATGTGCAATGCATGCACTTGTCCAAAACAGCCAATCACGATGCGCGATGCCCTTCGCTTCTGGACAAAAAATAAAAGAAACGGAGAAACAACGTGTCGTTATACCTTGTTTGTTAATTGTAGATATGACAAATGTGTTGTTTTGTTCGTTAATTGAAAACGACTCAAATTTTTAGACATGTCATTTTTGTCCAGGGGTGCGTTTCATGAAAATTATACGATGTGGCAATACCGTATTTAACGATCCCCGTTTAAGAGACTTTTTACGATACCAAGAGTCCATTTCATAAAGTTTGTCGCAGATACGCGCACCTGTCGAATGTTTACGATTTCTTAAAAACCGTAAGACAATCCATAATTCGTGTTCCTGTTACGTCAAATTAACGCGATATTGTCAGCAAAAGACAATGAATGAAAAAACTTTAAAAAAGAAAGAAGAGGAAATATTGGTCTAAGGAGGAGACCGCCTGCCTGGTGGCTTCCTGTGTAGAATACCACTCGTCCTTGTCGGGTTCTTACACGAACGACTTGACGAACGCCGGCAACGATGAATTATAGAAAAGTGTCACGAAAATGTAAGTAAGAAACAAATCTAAAACGATATATGAAATAAATTCAATTGATCACTTATTTTTTAATTACAAATAAGCAACATAATTATTATACTTTTTATAGTTATTTTGTAAGCTTAATTTCATTTTAAAGTGTCTTTTTAAGTGTTATCTGATTAGAATCATTTTAATACAATTTAGTACAATTGTCGTTTGTTTAAAAGCAACACAATACTGGTCAGAATATCGTCCCTTTGCAAAATCGATAAAACGGATACCCGATAAAGATACATACCCCATAACTTTACTTGTAACTCAGCTATTTCATGGTAACAATGGCTGATGTATACATACATTCATGCCAGTATTACAGTCGCATAATCTCAGCCATTGTTACCATGAAATAATTGGTTTAATAGATAATGAGACAGTGTTAATAATAGCAATTGACGCGACAATATAACATTCAGTACTGTTTGCAATATTGCCAATTTATCACCCGCTATCTGTGTTTAACTGTTTTGTAACAATGTGAAAGTACCCTCATACCTTCGTACAATCCAGTCAGAGGTTCCGGTAATGGTGGGCGCTCATATCAAAGGCGCTGCAAGTTTAACTTAAATAACTTTAATAATCAACGTATACAGCTCACGAACTCACTAAATTTGTGTTTGGTGATCTCATTAAGGATCATGGATAAGGACGATGCTGATCCGCTCTATCAGACAGCTTCTCCGGTATAAAGTAAATCTTAAAGGAGACAATAATACTGGCCCTAACGGGGATTCGAACCCGGTCCGCCAGATCAGTAGTCCAGGCACTCAACCACGTCGCTAAAGAGTTAACCCAACAGCATGGCTTTGGAAGTGCCTTTATGCACTACAGTCACTACACTCCTCCCCCTTTACTTTTTTCTGGGCCCAAGCCCATCTCAGGACAGCTACACCAGGCTTCCGTTTACTTCTGACACCATTTAAGTAAATCTTAGAGGAGACAATAATCCTGGCCCTAACGGGGATTCGAACCCGGTCCGCCAGATCAGTAGTCCAGGCACTCAACCACGTCGCTAAAGGGTTAACCCAACAGCAAGGCTGTTGGAAGTGCCTTTATGGACTACAGTCACTACAGATACGAAACTATGATACTTTTCACTCAAGCCAAAATCCGTTATGCAATAATGGCGGCATCGGCGACAACAACGACGATGTGTATACACGTCTTGTGATATCGATGGAGATCAGAACAATCAAAGTGAATGGTTAACAGTTTCGCATAATCGTAAGAGACACAGTGTAAGGTCTAGCATAAGCTCTAGCATATCAACAAATGATTTTAAGTCACTATCAGTAGATGACAAACTATCAACCACGTATGCCGAAATTTCGGCGGTGAGACAGTCAATCAGTCTTTGCCAAACTTTACAAGAAAAAGTTAACAAACTAGAGTCATATGTTTGTGGTCATGACATATCTTGAATATAAAAGTATTGACATAGAAGCGCGCAGCAGGCGCAACAATCTTCTATTTTTGGGTATCGAAGAGTCTGCAGATGAAGATTGTGCAAGTGTTATACGGTCTTTCCTTAAGGATAATTTGGGAATTGATCCGTGCCCTGCCATTCCACGGGTACATCGTCTAGGACGATACCAAAGGGGTAAATCTAGACCAATCATTGCTCTTTTTCTTGATTATAGAGACACCGAGATTGTATTGGCAAATGCTCACAAACTGAAAAACTCAGCATTCAGTGTAAATAGAGCCTACCCGAAGGAAATAGCTGCTGCCAGAAAATCGCTATGGCCAGAAGTCAAACGCCTACGCCAGCTTCATCCACAGAGTAAAGTAGCTCTCGTCTACCCGTGTTCATGCTGATTTGTTTCCTGGCTCGTTTCCTGACTGGAGCCACATATTATCCACTAATCGTGTAAACACTACTCTGTCTACCACTCAGCCTACGAAGCAGGATAGTCAATCAGAGTCCACACACAGATCCCGTGCAGAACAACAGTCCCCCCACTCTAACGGACACAGTCAAACGGAGACACGCAGGACTCCATCACGTGGTCGCCATCCAAAACAAACAGTTCTCCGTTCTACCTATTAACATATCAAGTTTCATGCGCCTAGCTTTAATAGTTTTTAAGCTATCAAAGGATCCAGATTTTTAGCGGACAGACAGACAGACAGACGGAATGACGGACGGAGGGTAAACCTATAGTCCCCTCCGGTGTAAACACCGGTAGGGGACTAATAAGCATAGCATTCTAGAAGCATTAGGAGTCCCGCTGGAAAGATATTCTCAGGACAATAGAACAAACAGCAACGGTATGCGATTGCTAGAAACATGCAGATATTATAAAATGTTCATCCTAAATGGCAGATTATATAATGAATAAGGGAATAGAGTCTAACACCTTTAGGGGTAAATCCGTAATAGACTACGCAATTGCATCGGCGGATTGTTTCAAAGCCAATGTGGAAACCTGAGTTAGTAAACGTCTTTGTCAAAAACATTGACATAGACCAAGTCAATATATTAACTGAAGCATTGGCACAAAATAGCGTCACACGCGACCTCATTGAGGGAGTCACAAAGGAAATTAACAAAATAATTGACCAAGCCGCAGAATTAACATTCCCTAAAAAGCAAGCGAAGCCAACTTACAAAGTAAGCTACAGTAAAAGTCCTTGGTTTGGCCCTCAATGCTATAAAGCCAGATTAACATACCATAAAGCTAAAGACGCGTGCATGAATCATCCATCATACTCAAATAAAACCAATTTAAGAAATGCAAGCAAAGCATACAAAAGAACAATGAATTTCCACATAAGTTTTAAGCGGTACACAAACGCAAATAAAAATAAATTAAGACAATTATATGATAAAAATCCGAAAAAGTACTGGAAATACCTTAAACAATTAAATCGTAATACAAATAAACAAAACTCTCCTGATCTACATGATTTTTATGAACACTTCAAAACTATGAATACAAATATTGAAAACAATAACACTTTTCAACCATTTATTAATGAACAGTCAAACGAGTACTTAAATTCGCCTATAACTCAATCAGAGATAGAAAAATGTATTCAAAAGTTGAAAATGCGAAAGCCTCTAGTCCGGCGGATAACATTCTAAATGAATACACCAAATCCACAAAAGATTTGATGCTCCCACTGTATGTTAAATTATTTAACTCAGTTTTTGACACCGGCTGTTTACCAAGCTCTTGGCTCGAAGTTTTTATAGTTCCTATATACAAAAACAAAGGTGACCCCTCAGATGTGAACAATTACCGTCCAATAACTCTCTGTAGTTGTCTAGACAAAGTTTTACATCCGTTTTAAACAATAGACTTTATACATTCCCAGAAGCAAGCAAAATACTTCGTGAAATCCAGGCCGGTTTTAGAAAAGGCTTTTCATGTTCAGATCATATATTTACCCTTTATTCATTGACAGAAATATTAAAAAAAAAAGAAATTATATTGTGCTTTTATAGATTTTACACAGGCATTTGATAAGGTTTGGTGACTTGGTTTATGGCACAAGCTGCTAAAAAAACTCCGTGAACGGAAAATTCTTTAATGTCATCTATAACATGTACCAACAAATAAAATCAAGTGTATTTCATAACGGTATATATTCGAACACCTTTGTATCTGAAGTAGGCGTCAGACAAGGTGAAAATCTTTCTCCGATTTTATTCTCACTATTTTTGAATGATTTAAAAACATATTTACAAGAACGCGGTGTCGTCGGTGTAGAACGGGCGATGGCATTTCACAATGGCTTAAACTTTTAGTCCCACTTTACGCAGATGACACCATTATAATTTCTGAAACGCCAGATGACTTCCAGCGAAGTCTTAACATATTTAACGGTTATTGTAACAAATGCCATCTCTCAGTTAATATGAATAAAACAAAAGTAATTATTTTTGGCTCAAGGAAAGTCAGAAATACCTATTTCAAACTAGGCAATACTAATCTAGATTTTACAGAACAATACCACTACCTAGGAGTGACGTTCTCTAACAATGGTTCATTCCTTAAAGCTCGTAAACACGTAAGCCAACAAGCGAACACAGCTTTACACTTACTATATACTCGTTCAAGAAATGCCGATCTGCCTAAAGACCTAATTATTAAATCATTTGACCATACTGTACTGCCAATACTTACCTACGGTACAGAGATATACGGCTTCGAAAACATCGATATCATTGAAAGAGTACACACCAGCTTCCTTAGAAGAATAACGAGTGCACGCAAGTCAACTCCTATCGCATTTCTACACGGTGAATTAGGCAGATATCCTATCTCTGTCACAATCCACAATCTAATGATTTCCTTTTGGCTCCGACTCATAACTGGAAATAGGAATAAAATAAGTTATCAATTATATAAATATATGATTTCAAATAACAAAACAACATAAAAATGGACAGAAAAATAAAAAAAGCATACTTACTTCCATAGGCCGACCCGACCTCTGGCAAAATCAAGAGCAAATACTAAATAATAATATTCAACGAGTTATAAAAAAATTCTAGTTGATCAAAGCAAACATAATTGGCACAGTTCTTTACAAAATTCACGTAAGGGCATTACGTACAGCAGTTTCAAAAGTACACCTTCATTTGAAAACTATTTTAAAATTTTGAATAATCAACAATCAAAAGTCATATTCAAATTTCGCACAGCTAATCACAACCTACCTATTGAAACGGGACGGTACGATGGAACACCTATACAGGAAAGAAAATGCAAACTATGCAATACAAACAGTGTTGGTGACGAGAGTCACTATGTATTTCAATGTAGTTATTTCCAAGAAGAAAGAAACACTTATATAAGTCAAACATAGCTTACAATACTTCGTCACTATCTTCAATTTTATCATGCACAGACCCATTGCAATTAAGACAACTGAGTAAATTTTTACAAATAATAATGAACACTTACTTTTTACAATAGATTCCAACCATCTGGGTAGACTAGTCTGCACACCAATACCTCCGGACTCCTCCGCAGAGAGCCTATCTAGACCAAATACTGGCCACGCTCTCGAAATGCACGTGCTGTCCACTTTGCCCACCGTACATAACTGTCATGTACTGTCTGTGTCGCTTTATAAATGAGCTGTTAACCCTTTATCCCAGAAAAACCAATGTGCCTTATAAACACGTGTCATTAACACTCACAGAGTGAAAATAACAGGCATGTCTGTGCCTTCCTCTTTACATGTAAGAACATAATGCATCTGTGGCAACTACAAAATATGTAGTTTTACGTTGGTGTAACTATAAAGAAATAATACAATTAATAACCAACAGTATAATGGGATAAATAGTTACTGCGCTAACCTGTTACCAAGATGATAAGTACGGTGTACCCAAGCTGTTTTGTGTTTTGTTATTTGCTATTACAAATCATACTTACCACCTATATTAAGTTAACATACACACTCTGCGATGCTTCGCATTTGCTTATGTCTCATAATTCCCCCCCCACCCCTTTTTTACTTTCTCTTTCGCCTTACTCAGTTGATTTCATATATCACTAGTATTCTGATATATTACTTGTTTCTGAGCAAATGTACTGCATATATTGCTACATATTTGATCTCATCTTTGTTAATAATCTCCATGCTGTATACCACGTATACCTGGATGAAATAAAGTTCTGTTCTGTACTGAATGAAATGATAAAATGTTAAGGCTACAAAAACTGCCTACACTTTTTAAAAAACATTGTTTGACAGTCTCATAACACTTTATTTCAGATAGCAATATCTTAAAGAGGAAAGTGCCCTGTCAATTCCTAGTATTATAAACGCAAACAAAAGAAAGGTCATTCGAAGTGAGTACAACTGCTGCTTTGCCAGTACATACATATTGAATATTCTGATACATCATATAAACATTCTAAGAAAAAGCTGTCTTAATTACATTTGGTTATTTAAATTGTTTTAATATAAAAATCGAAGTTGCTATATTGGCAAAATTTGAAAAAGAACAATCGTCCTCTAGCTTGTATTCGTTTTATCCTCCCTCCAACTGTACTGCAGTTATACAGGTACAAAGTCCACTTAAAAATTACTGATTAGCTACCATAGTACCATACTATGTACAACACGCTATTACAATGTGGGAATTTATCACATATAGTCACAATATACACACAGTGTGCCGATCTATCATGGAACTACCTTTACATTTGATTAAGAGAAAGCAGGTTAGCTCTACCATTTTTAACAACTGTGTTAAGTTACTCTCCTTGTTTGAACTCAGGACTCCCTCTTCCTCCAACCTACAATATTCCAACCCTTTGCAACTAGTTCCAGCACAATAATGTCTGATTTATAGTTATTCAGTTGTAATTAATAAACCATTTTTAACTACAGAAGGCTGGTATTGCAGTGAGGAGTTGATCAATAGTGAAACAAAGATTCTTAAATGTTCATTTGAAAAGAACAGATTACTGCAAATTTTGATTGGTCAGAATGAAGAAATTATCACACTCAAAAAGCAAAAATTGGAAATCATGCATAACTAACTCTTAAACAATCTTCAATTGTAGAAAACCTTGTTGTCAATAAATAGTACCATAGCGAAACAAACTAAGTCAATACGTTATTTGGTATTACATAACTTCTTTTAAAGATACATTATTTCAACTGTTATTTTTTGTAGTTTATTTAATACAATTAAATAAGTTCATGAAGTATTGTATAACAATGCAACAGTTTGTCATAGAAAGATATGCATTTTAGTATATTTAAATATAAACCCATCTTTAGGGGAAATCCATTATGTGTAATACTTCCCATTCTACATCAAAATACCAATGAGCTCTGTTCAAATTAAAGTTACAAATTCACATAATACCAGTTATATCGCCCTGAAAATATATTATTATGCCACTACTAAGTAGTGCTTACTTAATGTGATCACCAACAGACAGATTTCACCTTATATACTGTAGCAGTAGTTACATGATAATTATTGAAGAAGAATATATGACAAAGTCCTATGAGCATTGCAACATATACCAAACAAAGGCACAGGTGAATTCATTATCATAGAACAGTGTTCATTCATACGTATTAAATATTGTCTACATGTTCTGACCTTGTACATTTGCCATATTGGTGATTGGAGAGGACACTAATGAGATGTCTCTACACATGACAGAGGCAACTGTACAAGGCCAGATCAAAAGACAGACAGTATTTGATATGTTTGAATAAGCAATGTTCTATGATATTGAATGCACCTTGTTCAATAATTTATTGAATGGCTCTGAATTGGGAAGTCCTTGTATAATAATAGATTGTGCAGTCGTGCACAGCACATTATTGAATGTGCATTTTTTTTAGGCTGAATCTGTAAGCAGTCTGTTGTCTTGTGTAAACATCTGCAAAATATATAGTTACATAAAACTATGATGTATAACTTAAAGATAAATGAACATAATAAAAATCCAATTTTCCCGTTCATATAATAAAAAGACTTCATTTACAATAACTATTTTAATTTCTCGACATACAACTGATTTGTTCTTGCCCGGAACACTTAATAGACAATTTATATGATATTTCATATCCTTTCTGTTTTATTGTTAAACACACTCGCAAAAAAATATAAACACAACAATTTAAACTGGAACTTTCACTTCAGTAAAGGATGACACTACACTAATTTATATTCTGTAAATATAATGTACTGTTATAAAAGTATCAGTAAAACATAGACCTAATTAATTACAGCTAATTGAATTGCTTACGAACAAAATGTAAACAACAATATTAACATATCCCTCCTAAATTGGTGATTTATTGTGATATAATTTTGTTCTTTGTTTTGATGCAGTGTACCCAAGATGAATAAAACTGGAAAGTAGAGAAAGTGTTGCAATACCCAAATGGGCATAGCACAACGTGAAAAGTGGGTAATTGATCACTTATTAATATTATTTAATTTACAATTTTCGAACTCATATGCGACTGTTCATGAAACGCATCCCTGGTTACTTACTAGTCAGGGACTAGTCGTAAAAAAGGAAATATTTTACAGCCCTGATTTACCACGGAATAATTTAAAGTGATCATTATTTGCATACCTTTTATCGATTGCAGGGTAAAACTTGCACCGCCCAAACAACGCTCTTTAGCGTTGCAATTTTCTTTCTTTGTTACATAATAACTATGAGTAAAGTGTGCGCGTGCTAAAGCAATGGAATGAGTATACACACTTTACCTATAACTAAACCTAAAATTATCAACAGAAGTTTCGTGTAGAAGATACTTGTATAGAATTGCATGATCCACTGTGTTAAGAATAGTGACAGACAACGTGGATCAAAATGAAAATACCAAGTTATAGGTCAAAATAGAGCTTCCGTTAAGCTCGTGTTTTGCAAGAATTTAATTCCTGTTTTACTTGTTTAATCTCTTATTCACCTCAGATTGTTTAAAGTAAAAATGATATCAATTTAAACGCCAAACATGACAACGTTTCAGTCCACTTTCATGCAGCTGGGAATCCCAATGTGTGTCTAAAAATATTTACAGGCAATGGGTTTCACAAATTGGAGGCATTATACAGACACAAGAGAAAATGTCTATGATCGGTGTGGATTTAATTGTTAAAAATCGGGTATTAATTAAACGACAAGACGGGTTCGAGTACCGGTAATCTGTAATTTTCTTGGTCCGCTTGATTTTAATCAGAGGACAGAAGGACTTTCGCTGATTTGTGAATAATAGCTACCCAAAAATCATGATGTTAAACGAAACAACGATGGAGACCTACCTTCTAACGACAATGTCAACAAGTACACAGCCTTCGCCATCGGATGATAATTATGGTCTCATTGTGGTGATTTTTGTTGTAGCAATGCTGGTACTGCTGTTAGTTTTCGTGAAGATTACTGGAGTTCTACCACAAAATGGAGTGTGGCTTTTTGGTAGGTTTTAAATTTACTTTTTGAAGTATATTTCATTTTTGTTGTCCTCTTTACACCAGAAACGACCAGGGGATTTTCAGATGAATTGGTTAGAAGCGTAAATTTTATTTTCGTGTAATTTCTTCATTTGTGGTCGAAAAATTAAAAGCTATACACCATCGGAAAGCTCTTGAAATTTATATTTTTAGAATACAATATTTTTAAATTGATTAATGCAAGAAGAATTTATACACAGTAACACTAAAACTAGGACAAAAAGGTCAGATTTTAGGAAAATCTTGTGAACACACTAGAAACCACATTTATTGCAGAATCTTTACCAAACTGGGTCAAAATGTTTGCATAAAATTTTGAATAAGTTCATAACTGGGTCACGTGGGGTCAAAAAGTAGGTCACTAGGTTAAATCTTAGAAAAAGCTTATGAACACACTAGAGGCCACATTTATAGCACAATCTTCCTTAAACTTGGTCAGAATGTTTGACTGCATGAAATCTTGGATGAGTTCAAAACTGGGTCTCGTGGGGTCAAAACGTAGGACACTAGGTCAAATCTTAGAGAAAAGTTTATGAACACACTAGAGGCCACATTTATAGCACAATCTTCCTTAAACTTGGTCAGAATAATTGTCTGGTTGAAATCTTAGATGAGTTCATAACTGGGTCACGTGAAGTCGAAAAGGAGGTCACCATGTCAAAATTAAGAATAAAATTTTGTGAACACACTAGAGACTACAATTATTGTCTTATCTTTACCAAACTTGGTCACAATGTTTGTCTACATGAAAACCTAGGTGAGTTCGTTATTGGGTCACGTGGGGTCTGAAAGTAGGTCAATAGGTCAAATCTTAGACAAAAACTTTTGAATACGCCAGAGACCACCCTGATAGTCAAATCTTCACTAAACATGGCCAGAATGTTTGCCTGCAAGATATCTTAGGTGATTTTGTAACAAGGTCACGTAGGGTAAAAAACTAGGTAACTAGGCCAAACTTAAGAAAAACCTTGTAAAAATGCTAAGAGGCCATATTGATGGCCCAATCTTCACCAAACGTGGTCAGACTATATGCCTGTATGAAATCTTAGATATGTTTTGAAGTGGGTCACGTGAATTCAGTAGGTTACCAGGTAAAATTCTAGAAACTTTTTTTAAGCCCAGTGGCCAGACTAATGGTCCAATCTTCACGTCCAAACTTTATTTCTAAAGTAAGTAACTCTTAATTACTTGATGCCAGATATGAGCCTACTAAAGTCCTGTGTCCTCAGGTGAGCGATTAAGGGCCGTAAAGCCCTCTTGTTTCTAAATCGTATCACACTTACATTTTCGGAAAATTGCCCTTTTTCAAGAGGTAAACACAAAGAATTGCTCTCTTGATATATTTGCAAACGGTCGTGGATGCTGCTATATTAGAATAGGGGCATTTCCTGCATTTTAGAAACTGTTTGCAAAACCATTGTACAACTTCAATCTAACCAAATGTTGCTATGTTTCTGTTGATGTATAATTTGTTCCGGAAAGATCTATTTTTATCTCTTGCAGAAGATATATTTTATGGAATTCAGGCGTTGAAAACTACCACCAAATGCACACGTTTTTATGATTAAACTAACAACCCGTCGGACAAAGTGCATGTACTCGGATAATTTTGTAAATTTTCGGAAATTTGCTAAATGCGAATTGCGCTGAATCGAGGATCTATATTATTTAATACATATGCCTAAATTAGGAGCTCAATGCGCTTTTTACACAAATAGCTCATTTCAGTGCGTTTTTTTGTTTCAAGAAAAATTATTTGGCGTTAATAAGTACTTACTCGTTTTATCTGTAGTACTGAACACAAATGTGACAATAATCCTACTAGCGCCACAAAGGTGTGACGATACCCTAAAAATCATGGGAGGTATTTTTGACAATGTCGTGGGGGATGCGGAGGTTCCGACCCCACCCGCTGCTAGTTCAGCCCATTAAACATACATACATTTAACTTTTTTCTGTTTCTCCGGCAAAAAATACGACACTGCAAACAGAAAAAGCAACGACAAATGTGTTTTTCCAACATCCAAAGAATGAATCTGGCTGTTAATCTCACACAGTAAAAGTGATAATATTTAAACACGCAAACATTTGTTTATACCTGATATTTTTGTATTTTTCTATTTTTTTGCATTGTTTGTAACTTTCAGTAATAAATAACAATGATATTGCATCAACTTAAACAATAATATTACAAGGTAAATTGTAGATGGTGATTTCAACGTTTATATCCGTATTCACCTATGACCACGGATATGAACTGGTGCGGCTATATTTATGTTCAATAAATATGCAAACTCTCCTGAAAATATGTTTGATTAATTAAATAATAATAATTATGCGTCCAAGTATACAGGATAATTATAAATAAAGTTTCAGATCGTACCTTCAACGTTCTTATCAATACCCTCCTATGTCCACGGATATGAACTTTGGTGCGGCTATATTTATATGCAATAATTATGTAAACACGAAAATACTTTCATGAAAATGGTTTTATTAATTAAAAATAATAATATTGCGTTATGGTTCGCAAGAGAATTACAAATGAAATATCAGATCGTGATTGTAACGTTTATATTTACATTGTACATCCACAGATATGAGTTCCTCTTCTGAGGCTATTGTTATATTTATGTAACCGGGGCTCTAACTGCAGGACTCTATATATACTGCCAAACTCCGGATTGCAGATTCTATTTTATTTCATGATATGAAATAAAGCCAGGAATGAACATGAAAAGAATTTCTGAGCCAAAAGTGACTTTACTTTATCTATGTATTATTAAAATACTTAATATAAATGATTTTATATTACTACCATATACATAAAAGGACATCAATAAGAATATATGACAAAGTCCTATGAGCATTGCAACATATACCAAACTCCGAAAAGGCACTGAAAAAAGGTATTTCACATGCAAGCCAAGCGAAAAGGAAGAACAAATTTGTGAGGAGTCATTTAACGAAAACAGCAAACCCGACAGTTACCGCCTTGGAACGGTCCGTCGGCAACATGGACCGACTGGGGTGCTTAAACCGGTTTTACAGAGCTCTAACCTCGCACTTCCTGACGAGTTTCTCAAATGCAAGCAATGAAAAGAAAAACAATTTGAATACAAAATGTCCAAGCGCTGATATTATCTATAAGTTATGACGAAAGTAGTGATGTCATCGAAACATAATGTCCACATAAATTTAAAGAAAGGCTCGTAAATATTGATTTTTGCATTCATATGCGTACCCCCCAGATTCATATCCGCGGAATTCATGTCCGGTAATAAGTCATACCGTTGTTTTAGTGGTGAGCGTTGGCCTGGTGCTTAGCACGGTCTTTTATATTTTATAAACGTTTTAGGTCACAGAAGTGATAGATCAGTCATCGGCATGCAATGAATACGCGTTTTATAATGGCCCAACAACAAACAAAAGCCTACTATTCGAAAAAAAAAATCGTATGCATACAGAAAGATTTTAACAAGTTTTCAGACACTGAGAAAGTGTAGAATGGCTTCCTTTTTCTAGTTTCGTCTTACGACTGAAGCAAGTTCTTGGGAATTTTCCGGTTTTATTTCCATCCAATTTTTTTGGCTACATTTCGATTCAATCAAACACGCTTTTTGATTAAGCATTGCCATGTTTATACAATATGTTTATAACAATGAACTGCGCTTGCGTTATAAATAATCATGAGGCTAGGTAGGATATCGGGATTCTTTCGAGCTTGTCGATTGTGCGCGATTATGATTCATGCCATGTCGGAAGACCTCCACCACAAACAAATGGGAATTTTTATCGATCGCAGTCGTGGTCTAATTTACATTCTATTATGCTCAAAAATCGATCATCTTCAAATGGAGAGCTATATTTTCGCATGCAGTAGGTTTTATTTACTTTTATGTAGATGACTTGGAACTTATGGGTATCTACTTTAATCACTAAATATTTAAAATTGAAAAATCATGCAGGAAATGCGTCTATACTTGTACAGCTTTTAAAGCAAGACCAACTCGAGACCATACACAACCGGGGCGGATCCAGAAAAATATGGTGGGCTGAGAGGCAACAGAAAAACAATACTTTAAAAACTAAGTATTTTTTAAGATTTCATGTATGTTTTCACAACTCTGCTCTTTTTCCTGGTTGGTGGGGGATGGATCCCCTCTCCCTTGGATCCATCCCTGAACACAGCTCGACATTCTAGGAAGCATGTACATTCATAGCCTCATTTTCAGAGTAGTACAATATACACAAGAATGGCAACATAATAATAAACGAGTACAATATAGAAATCTTCCAATTGTTGATAGGAAGGGAAAGTGTGCGCACTTGAGATAAGTTTGGTGATTCATGTCTGGCCCACATATTGATTTTAAGTGTTTGCAAGTGCAATGTCGCTATACCAGCTATTGTGGGTTTCATCACTCTTTATGGAAAATTGTTTGTGATAAAACTGTATGTCCCGTGGTGGAATCGTTCAATGTCATTATTGCGTTAATTCGTACATTCTGTTATTTGTTTGCTAAAAATGAAATCGATCTAGTCGTTTAGTCAAACTGCCATATTGAATTTTCATTCTACGTGACTTGTTGCATCTTCAAGAAGTCAAAATTTCATCACTGTTCGTATGATCTCTCCAAAATTTATGATGATCTCTCAAGAATGTCCTTAATTATGCGTTGACAGTTTCGTGTTATAAACAAACATCACTATATAAATATCATGTTCTTGAAGGTTGACAGCACGTATTGTCATCTCGACATTGGTAATGTCTACCTCCGTGCTTACCATTCGACTTTTTCTGTTATTTTACTGAGACAATAACTTACATTTACAGTTGCTTATTTGTTATATTTGCTTGTTACAGGTCGTGAACAGAAATTGATGAAATATGAAAACGAGTGGAAAGAACAGGAACTATTGAACAAACAAGGTGTGGATTTTGGGCAGTTGACCGTTAAAGTTTAGACAACCAGTCTGTGAGAACCGGTTGTTTTATACGTCCGTTGAAGTATTATGGGACCACCCATGGCGGGTTTGTGCGGCGTCTAGATGTTTGTCCGGAGCACATCTCCAACACTATTAAAACTATTCACTTGAAACTTCATAGGTGGATAGATCTCATTGAGACGGAGTGCAGTGCACAAAAACGATCACTCTGCACTTCATGCTGTTGGAGTTATTGCCCTTTGTTTATTTTTCTTGTCCGGAGCATAACACCTACATTATTAACGCTATTGACTTGAAACTTGATACATAGATAGGTCTCATTGAAACGATGTGCAGTGCACAAGAACCGTAACTCTCTTATTCATGATTTTGGAGTTATGCCTCTTTTTTAATTCTCTTGTCCGGAGCGTAGCTCCTACGTCATCAAAGCTATCGACATGAAACTTCCTAGGTGGATAGATCTCATTAGGACGAATTGCATTGTATAATAACCATTGCTCTGCACTTCATGCTTTTTGAGTTATTGCCCCATGTTTAATTTTCTTGTCTGGAGCATAACTCCTACATTATCAAAGCTGTTGACTTGAATCTTGATGCATAGATAGGTCTCATTGAGGTGAAGTGCAATGCATAGAAATCGTAATTCTGTACTTTATGATTTTGGAGTAATGTCCCTTAGTTTAATTTTCTTGTCCGGAGCATAACTCCTACATTATCAAAGCTATTGACTTGAAACTTCATAGGTGAATAGATGTTATTGAAACAGGGTGCAGTGCACAAGAATCTTATTTTTAGTAATGCCCCTTTCTACACAAATGCCATTACTCTCATGTAAATTTGTGTATATGTGGTGTTATTCCCCTTTTTGTGTTGTTTTTCCCCAAATTACGCAGATTGCAATCCACAATCATGTCAGAGTGTATTGCACAAGAGTGCACCGCCGTTTGGCAGATTTTTTTTTATGTTACTCTACTATGATATCAGTTTATCTTTCAATAACCCAGAGTGCAGTCCAAAACTTTTGCCATATTGCATTCCCCAAGAGTGCTTAGCAATTTGTTTCAAATTGTTCTATTGACGGGCGTATTTTGCTCGGCCTTGCGGTGCTCTTGTTTCTCTGTATCTGTCTCGTCTTGGTGCTTTTGTCACGTTTGCATTTACGTATGCGTGTGCCCTTTGTCGGGTGGTAGTTAAATTATAATGAGTGTGGTAATTCTAATAGGGCCTTTTATATTTTCCTTAGTAAGAGATTATCTATGTTTATGTTAGAACACATGTAAACTGCTGACTTAAACTTGATCTAAATTTTAGATAACGTGTTTTTTATCTTATTTATCTCTTATTTACCTCAGATTGTTTAAAATAATAATGATAACAATTAAAACGCCAAACATGACAACGTTTCGGTCCACTTTAATGCAGCTGGGAATCCCAAGGTGTGTCTAAAATATTTACAGGCAATTGGTTTCACAAAACGGAGGCATTATACAGACACAAGAGAAAATTTCCAAGATCGTGTGGATTAAATTGTTAAAATTCGGGTATTAATTACACGACAAGACGGGTTCGAATACCGATAATCTATAATTTTTTTGGTCTGCTTGGTTTTTAATCAGAGGACAGAAGGATTTTCGGTGATTTGTGAAAAAAATAGCAACCAAAAATCATGAAGCTAAACGAAACAACGTTCGAGAGCGACCTTTCAACGACAATGTCAACAAGTACACAGCATCCGCCACCGGAGGATAATTCTGATCTCATTGCGATGGTTTTTGTTGTAGCAGCGCTCGTAGCTTTGATCTTAGTGATTGTGTTTGTTAGAGCCTTGCACAAACATGGATGCATTCAGCCAAGAGCTCTGCCAAATCCTGGAGTGTGGCTTTATGGTAGGATTTATTTTTTAAATACATTTCATTTTGTTGTCCTCTCTACAATTAGAAACGACCATTGTAAGTGCCACTGATTCGTATAAAAGCTCTAAATAGATGGTTTGGTCGTGTTTTGTTTTGTTTGTTTTGTTTTTGTAATATAATTATGTTTAATGAAGATGCTTAAGCACTTTGATGAAATTATACTAGCCTTTACATATAGTTCCCACATCAGTGAAGAGCCCTTATCTTGGCACCCTTATCTTGGAGGGGAACTTCAAGGGATTTTCAGATGAATTGTATAGAAGCGTAAACTATATTTTCTAGTCTCAGCTGATTTATTTATTGAGTTAATCCAATTTTGATTTAACAATTAATTTATTTCTTTAATGTTATCCAACATTTGTTTGAGTTATTTTTAAATAATACACGACGCACGGCTTATTAACAGCTGGTCCTCGTTTCAGCAGCTTCATGCGACACATGACCGTGTCAATGCCTTAAAGGGGTGGGGAAGGAGTGGTTATGGCTAAAACAAAATCTTCCAGAACAAAATCTCTTTTGTTCATTTAAGCAAACTCGCGGATAGCTTCCATTTTTTTGCAAATATTTCCGGACGATATGTGGTGTTCCGCTAAATATATCATGTATAATCAAAACAATTTATTCTTATTGTTAGCTCACCTGAGCACAACGTGTTCAAGGTGATCTTTTCTGATAGCTCTTCGACCGTCGTGCTGCGTCGACAATTTAGTGAACACGCTAGAGACCTCAGTTTTTATCCAGTCTTCATCAAACTATGTCAGAATGTTTGCCTGCATTAAATCTTGGATGAGTTTATTAATGGGTCACCTGGAGTAAACATCTAAGACAAAAGGTCAAATCTTAGAAAAAGCTTGTGAACACTAGAGGCCACATTTATAGCACAATCTACCTTAAACTTGGTCAGAATGTTTGACTGCATGAAATTCTGGATGAGATTGTTATTGGGTCACTTGGGGTCAAAAAGTAGGTGACTAGGTCAAATTTTAGAAAAAGATTCAGTAGGTTACAAGATAAAATTCTAGAAAATTTTATCAGCTCAGTGGCCACACTAATGGTCCAATCTTCACTTCCAATCTTCATTTCTAAAGTAAGTAACTCTTAATTACTTGATGCAATATATGAGCCTACTAAAAGACTGTGTCCTCAGGTGAGCGATTAAGGGCCGCCATGGCCCTCATGTTTCTAAATCGTATCACGCTAACATTTTCGGAAAGTTGCCTTTTTTAAGAATTAAACACAAAGAATTGCTATCTTGATATATTTGCAAACAGTCGGGGATGCTGCTATATTAAAATATAGCAAAGAATAAGGCATTTCCTACATTTTAGAAGCTGTTTGCAAAAACATTGTACAATTTTAATCTGACCGAAGTTGCTATGTTTCTGTTAATGAATTGTTTCTGTTAATGTATAATTTGTTCCCGAAAGATCTATTTTTATCTCTTGCAGATAATATATTTTATGGAATTCAGGCGTTGAAAACTACCACCAAATGTACACGTTTTTATTATTAAACTAACAACCCATCGGACAAAGTGCATGTATTCGGATAATTTTCTATATGTTCAGAAATTTGCTCAATGTGAATGACGCGGAATCGAGGACCTTAATTATTTAATACGTATACCTAAAATACGTGCCCAATGCCCAGTTCATTTCAGTGCGTTTTTGTTTCAAGACATTTTTTTCGTAAATAAGTGATTACTCGTCTTATCTGTAGACCCAAATGTGACAATAATCCTACTAGTGCCATAACGTTGTTACATACCCTATAATGTTAAAAAATCATGGGAGTTTTTTTTGATAATGTCGTGGGTGGGGGATACGGGGGTCCCGACCGCGCCCGCCGCTAGTTCAGCCCATGAAACATATATACATTTAACTTTTTTCTGTTTCTTCGGTAAAAGAAATACGACACGGTAAACAGAAAAAAAGCAACGACAAATGTGTTTCTCCAACCTCCAAAGAATGTATCTGGCTGTTAATATCACACAGTAAAAGTGATCATTTTTAAACACTCAACTATTTGTTCATACCTGATATTTTTGTATTTTTCGATGTTTTTGCATTGTTTATAACTTTCAGTAATAAATAACAATGATATTGCATCAAATTAAACAAGAATATTACAAGGTAAATTGTAGATGGTGATTTTAACGTTCATATCCCTATCCACCTATGACCACGGATAAGAATTCTGGTTCGGCTATATTTATGTTCAATGTACATTCACGGATATGAATTCGGCTTATGCGGTTGTTATTATATTTAAATGCAATAATCATGTAAAAATGAGCGTACTGTCATTAAATTTGTTAAAGTACTTAAAATGTGTTTACGTCAGACCTCACAGAAATATAACAAGCATAGCTGTAGTTGGCAATTTTAATGTTCATATCCGTATCCTTAATATCCACGGATATGAAATCAATTACAGATGTATACATAAAGATATGTATATTGGACTATATCTATATAATTATTAGAATACTTAATATAAGTGATTTTATATTACTACCATATGCATAAAAGGACATCAAAACACAGAAAAATCTAACGAAAGGCTCGTAAATATTGATTTTTGCAATTACATCCGTACCCCAGATTCATATCCGCGGAATTCATGTCCGATAATAAGTCATACCGTTGTTTTAGTGGTGAGCTTTTGCCGGGTGCTTAGCACGGTCTTTTATATTTTATGAACGTTTTAGGTCACAGAAGTGATCAGTCATCGGCATGCAATAAATACACGTTTATAATATCCCAACAACAAACAAAAGCCAACCATTCGGAAAAAAAACAAAACAACGTATGCATCAAGAAAGATTTTAACAAGTTTTCAGAAAGCGAAAGTAGAATGGCTTTCTTTTTCTAGTTTCGTCCTACGACTGAAGCAAGTTCTTGTGAATTTTCTTGTTTTATTACCATCCCATTTTTGTCGACACTTTGATTCAGCCAAACACGTTTTTTGATTCAGCAATAACATGTTTATACTCTATCCATTGCGCTAACACTGCGCTTACGTTATAAATAACCATGAGGCTAGGTAGGATATCGGGATTCTTTCGAGCTTGTCGATTGTACGCGATTATGATTCATGCAATGTCGGAAGACCTCCACCACAAACAAATGGGAATTTTTATCGATCGCAGTCGTGGTCTAATTTACATTCTATTATGCTCAAAAATCGATCATCTTCAAATGAAGAGCTGTATTTTCGCATGCAGTAGGTTTTATTTACTTTTATGTAGATGACTTGGAACTTATGGGTATCTACTTTAATCACTAATTAAAATTGAAAAAATCATGCAGGAAATGCGTCTATTCTTGTAAGCTTTTAAAGCAAGACCAACTCGAAACCATACACAACCGGGGGCGGATTCAGAATAGTGGGGGTGGGGTGGGGGGTGGGGGGGCTGAGAGGCAACAGAAAAACAATACTTTAAAAACTTAGTATTTTTTAATATTTCATGTATGTGTTTTCACAACTATTTTTCTTGTTTTGTTGGGGGATGCATCCCCTCTCCCTTGGATCCATCCCTGAACACAGCTCGACATTCTAGGTAGCATGCACATTCATATCCTAATTTTCAGAATAGTACAATATACACAAGGATAACAAACATGAAAAATAAACGAGTACAATATAGAAATCTTCCAATTGTTGGAAGGAAGAAGGAAAAGTGTGCACACTTGAGATAAGTTTGGTGATTCATGACTGGCCTACATATTGACAATATAAATATCATGTTCGTCTTGAATGGTGACAGCACATACTGTCATCTCGAGATTGGTAATGTCTACCTCGGTGCTTACCATTCGACTTTTCCTGGTATTTTACTAACTTACATTTACTGTTGCTTATTTGTTGTATTTGCTTGTTACAGGTGCTGCACAATATATAATGAATATGCAGAATAAAAACGAGCGGAAAGAAAAGGAACCATTGAACAAACAGGACGTTGATTTTGGGCAGTGGACCATTTAGGGGCAGACAACCAATGTGTTATCACTGAACGACCAGTCTGTGTTAGAGCCGCTGGTTTTTATACGCCCGTCGAAGTATTATGCGACCATCCATGGCGGGTTTGTGCGGCGTCTAGATGTTTGTCCGGAGCATAACTCAAACACTATCAAAACTCATTGAGACGGAGTACAGTGCACATAAACGATCACTCTGCACTTCGTGCTGTTGGAGTTATTGCCCTTTGTTTATTTTTCTTGTCCGGAGCATAACACCTACATTATCAACGCTATTGATTTGAAACTTGATAAATAGATAGGTCTTATTGAGACGATGAGCAGTGCACAAGAACCGTAACTCTGTACTTCATGATTTTGGAGTTATGCCTAGTTATTTAATTCTGTCCGGATCGTAACTCCTCATCAAAGCTATCGACTTGAAACTTCCTAGGTGTATAGATCTCATTGGGACAAATTGCATTGTATAAGAACCATTGCTGTGCACTTCATGTTTTTTTAGTTATTGCCCTATGTTTAATTTTCTTGTCTGGAGCATAACTCCTACATTATCAAAGCTATTGACTTGAGTCTTGATGCATAGATAGGTCTCATTGAGGTAAAGTGCAATGCATAGAAACCGTAATTCTGTAGTTTATGATTTTGGAGTAATGTCCCTTAGTTTAATTTTCTTGTCCGGAGCATAACTCCTACATTATCAAAGCTATTGACTTGAAACTTCATAGGTGAATAGGTGTTATTGAAACAGAGTGCAGTGCACAAGAATCTTATTTTTAGTAATGCCCCTTTCTACACATATGCCATTACTCTCATGTAAATTTGTGTATATGTGATGTTATTCCCCTTTTGTGTTGATTTCCCCCCAATTACGCAGATTGCAATCCACAATCATGTCAGAGTGTATTGCACAACAGTGCACCGCCGTTTGGCAGATTTCTTTTTTTTGTTATTCTAATTTAGATTCAGTTTTTCTTTCAATAACCCAGAGTGCAGTCCAAAACTTTTGCCATACTGCATTCCACAAGAGTGCTCAGCAGTTTGTTTCAAATTGCTCTATTGACGGGCGTATTTTGCTCGGCCTTGCGGTGCTCTTGTTTCTCCCGTATCTGTCTCGTCTCGGTGTTTTTGTCACGTTTGCATTTACGTATGCGTGTGTCCTTTGTCGGGTGGTAGTTAAATTATAATGAGTGTGGTAATTCTAATAGGGCCTTTATATGTTCCTTAGTAAGAGATTATCTACGTTTATGTTAGAACACATGTAAACTGCTGACTTAAACTTGATCTAAATTTTAGATAACGTGTTATTTTATCTTATTATATTGATCATTGAAATACATGTCTGCATATATGTTATATGTAGAAATATTTTTTTGTACTTGTACATTAACATTTACACTGTGTTAAGTTAAGATGTGGATCGAGTTAATAATGGAACAGTAAATCTACTCTTACATTTGTAACATAATTGTATATTGGAATGTTCTTATACGATAAATAAACATTATAAATAATATATAGACCTTGCTCTCGAGCATACGTAACAATCCTGATAGGATGAATTAGATGAGATAATATGCACGGAGAGTTGTTTTACGACCGCCACACTGCACAAGTTACACTGTTGTGATTAGGAATCTAAAAAATTGTTGGTAAACTATTACTGTAGTAAAAGCAAAGATGGTTTTAAACACTTACTCAATTCTTAGACTGTACAAATCATGAAAAATAGCTTTAAATGTAACTTCTATTCACATCTATAAATAAGCATGATGGGGATTTCTGATAAACCTATAAACAATGTATTGACATCACAAAATATTAACAAAAAATTAACCGGATATTCTTGTATCTTGATTTCAAAAGTAAGTTGTCACGTGGTTTTCTTTGTTTAAAATAGCTAACTGTGCAGCGTGGCTCAGATAAGAAATACATGTTTGTAATGACCAGTGGAGTGTAACGTTTCACACTTCAGTTAGATACTGGACATCATTAAGCAGCATTTCGCGGGATCTCTTTATGTAACAATAATTTGTTTTATGTTTGAAAGAAAGAAAAATGGGATCCAAACTGTTGGATAAACCTTCAAACGGTCTGTGGTATAATAAATACTAGAAAGCTTATTTGTTGGTAAAATTAGGAGCTGTAAATCATACACATAATATATCTTGTAAAATATGCTAGCCATTTAACATTTTAAAAAGAAGACAAAACTGTGTGTAAATCAAAAATACCTAGCTTTTACATGATCCGATTTTGGGCATCTTTATGGCAGTCCAATGCTCGACCGAGTGTGTCACTGATTCTTCGTATATGTATGTCCTTGATAGTTTTGTTATAAAAACAGTGTGACAAATACATTTCTGTGATAAATTATAAATAAAATCTGTGTTATGCAAATCTGTTTGCTGTTTGATTCGAGCCATTCTAAATAGAGAACAAACAGAGCTAACTCGAACATTAAAAATAATTTCAGACTATTAAACACATAGATGCAGAGTTAACTTCAAAGTAAAAAAACTTTCAATCAATTAAAGGAATAATTAAAGTGTAAAATACACAAATAAAAAAATCAGTGATGTACAATTAAACATAATAAGTATTGGTCCTTCAAAATACGTATGCATACTTTAATACAAATCCACAACATAATTTCAGGGTGGCGCCCGTAGCAAAGCGGTATAGTACTTTTAACTCCCCCGACACCTTAGCCTCTCACCGCGTGGGTACGAGTCCCGTTCGGGGGGAAGGACTTAATGTATTCCAGCTGACCTATGGTGCGCCGGTTGTTCTGCCCAGACATTTGTTTTGGGACTTCCTCTATCAAAAAAGCTCGACGTCGCTATAATGATCATAACTGGTTGCTGCGATGTATTTCCAAAACAAAACAAACATAATTTCAGGACTTGATAAAAAAGCAATGACATGTATGTATTCATCTACTTCTAATATTTTTAAAATTAGACATATTTAAACCCCGAGCAAGAATACCAATATGCGCAAACCCACATATTTATTTCCCGCTTTGGTGGCAAAGAGTTCGCAGATAAATACTGAATGAATATAGGATTTATGAAACCTTTTTGACCAAACAACTATGCATGGGTACCTATGCATGGGTAAGTTTCTTTGTTCGCTGATCGTGTATTCCCTAACCTACTTCCTCGTACCCAGTATTTTAGACTACATATACCTTTGTGTTCATATGTCGTGTATTCTACTATTTCGGCTTCTGTTCTAGCGTAGATAGGGCACCTATTATAACTTTTCTTATTTTTATTTTGGAGTACCTGTAGTTTATTTAGATTTGTTTTGTTTGCAGAGCCAAATGCTAACATTCCATGTTGTTTTTTTGGATTTGGTTAGTTCAATGTAATGTGTAGCTAGAAATTTTTTGTTTGATGAGGTCTTCCCCCACGTTAAATGTTGTCAAAGATGAGTCCTAATAAGGTTATAGTGTCGCTATATATTCAAGTACCTTGTTACATAAGGTTAAATTTGGGTATATCATCATCTACGATTGAGTTACCCTGTCTAAATATGATTGTCCTGGTTTTATTTAAGTTAATTGAGAAACTAAAATTAAAGGCCCACTTTTCTATGTCTACTAGTATTTTCTGTATTTTTGTATATCTTGTTTAGGGCTATTACTTGTTACCCAGACTGCACTACCATCTACAAACTGTGATAATTTAAATGATTGGATTAATCTATTGTATTTAATTTTTCTATTGCGTTTATTAACTACATCATTAAGAATGTTCATGAATAAAGTAAAAAGTATTGGTGATAAAACCAAAGCTTGCGTGCAGTCATTTTCTGTGGTATAAGTTGATGATGTTTTGCTGTCGCATCTTACTTAAATTTTCCTAATTTTAAGAAATGCCGACAGCCATTTTAACACTGCCTTTAATTCTATATTTTATTAGTGTGAATGTCGCTCGTTCTGATCACATTTTATCGAAAGCAGCCAGAAATCCAGAAATAATGCTCCGACACATTTACGTTTCGCTTGTTCAATGTTATTGAGCATAGGCAGTGTTTGGTCATTTTCTGCATTAGTTTTGTGAATGTTGATGTTTACGATATAGGTCTTTTTATGGTTATAGTAACGGGATTATAACTGCTTCTTACCATGAGTCCAGTATTTCGCATTGGTTCCAAGAATTGTTAAGCATGTCAAGATTGTTTTGATTCTAGTGGTAATTGTTTTAAGATTTCATAATGGATGCCATCCTCACATGGGCCTCCATTTTTGCATGTTCCTAGAGCTACATTTTGTTCTATTAATGAGAATGGTTGATTGTAGTCTATATCCGGGTGATTTTCTTCTTTATTGGCCATATTGTTGACCTTAATAGATATGGATTCTTTTTCTTTTGATAAACTCAGGGGAGTTGCCACCATTGCTGCTAACCTGGCGGTAGTGACTTACCTGGGCTTCCACCTTTTCAGTCGGATCTGTAATTAACTGATTGTTGACTATAAATGGATGACTGGATTGACCTTGTTTCCCCCGATCCTTACATAAAGTCCCATAATTTCTTGCTTGCTGTCTTATATGTAATATTTGAGCAGAAGGCTTCCCAATTTTTTGCCTTAGTATTAAGTATAATTTATTTGCTTCTCTTCTGGCATCTTGCCACGGTTTTAATTTTATTGTAGATTGTTTGTTTCGCTTTTATTCCTTAGTCTATTTTCCCTTTTCTAGCTGCCTCCATACAGTATGAGCTCTACCAAGGTACATGTATGGTGTGTTAACTCTGTTTATAGTTATATTTTGGGATAGTTTCGTTTAGCATATTAGTATTTAATATATATCACGTTAAAATTAGTCTTTACATCTTGTTCACTTATGTGTGAAGTTCTCTTTTACACCTATCCTTAAAATAAGTCCAGTTTTGATGAGACGCTTTGTTTCTGTTGTTATTTTGGGCCGTTTTATTTGCTGAGAAATCTATATTTAGAGATGGCAGATGGTCGCTGCCCATTTTATTATCTAATACGTAGAATTCGCTTGTGTCAAATATATTAGAAGAGGTGATCGCCAGGTCTGTAGCACTGTCACGCGTGTCACGCGTGTCTTGGCGTGATGATATTCTTGTTATTTTACCATCATTTAATATTCAGAGAGTTTCAATTTGTAGGAATATGAGCAGATCGTCGGCCTCGCCGTCGTATCTAAAATCATTATCTGGATTCCAGCATAGATGTTTTTGATTAAAATCTCATTCTGTTTTATTTTTGCCGTTGCAATCATTTAATAATTTCCTATAATATTCTAACTTGTTGGTTATTGTATTAGGGGCAAAAATGTTGTATAACGTTGACCTGATTGAGTTCTTACTATAGTGACGGAGGTGGCTTCTAGAAGGGTGCTATTGTCTACTTTATTTTCTATGTATTGTATTCCTTGCTAAACGTAAATACATGTTCCACCCCATCCATTGAGTCTATTTTATTTGACCGGTTGCTGGAATCCCAAGATTACAAGTTTATTTATACACTCAACACATATTCAGGAGATGTGATGTGAGGTACAATAGTACAACAATCCTTGATAGTTTTAATTTGTTTGATTTATGCGTTTCCTGTATGCACAGGACATCTACGTTTGTGGGATATTTTTATATAGTGATTTAATCCATTAAGCTTAGTTGATGACTTTCCTACGATACCACAGGCATTCCAACTTAAGATAGCTAGACCCTTTTTGCTTTGATTGTTATGTTTGTTAATTTGTGTCGTCGTCATGGTTAATTAATTAATTACATATCACCGGCTTATTGCCAATTTTAACTTTTGTGCCAAATTACGTGTCCTAATAGGGACACCAACGTCCTTGGTTAATTGGGTATCAATCACTCCTTGGACCATACAAGACTGGACCGTTCCACAGATTGGGTTGGACTTTCCAGTTACGTTAGTGTGAACCGCAATGTTGACAATGCCATTTTCAAATCATTGGAGACCGCCATCGTATTGTCACGTGACCGTCCGCCAGTCAGTGGCTTGCACGACAGCCACTGTCCGTGCAGGACTGTACAATGCTTATCCTGCAAAATGTAAGAGGTCAGAATCCTGAAGTTTTTGTCTCAATAACACATGTCATACCAACAGTCTTTTTTTACGATTTATAAAACCCTTGTATGTTTTTTTTTATATCAGACTATACAATATTTTTTACATTGCGTGGGTATATTATGTCATTGTAACTTTTTTACCACATACTGAAGATTAATGTTAATCCAGCCACTCGGACGTTGCTGTAAACTATACACACTACTAACTTTGGGAGAAATTGGATCATGTATAAATATACAACAGTTTTTAATATAATTAACCCTAAGTCATTCCATACTTAGTTAAAATACAACAACAAAATCCTCCTGCAGAATTTTCTACAGCATTCTAAATCTCATATTCTAAATTGCTAATGCGAACAAAATCCTCCACATTTTTGTCTTTATTTGTTGCAGTTTAACAAAGATGTACACGTATAAAAATGCTAAAATCGGTTTATTAAGGCCGTCATAGTAGAATGTCACATGACTTCTCTGATATCACTTATGGCGGGCATCTCGGTAAAAATTTGACCGTTCAAAACAAGTTGATTTTAACCAATCAAGAAGCGTTTATTCATTTACTTCTTTACAAAGATGCTAACACGCGAGAGAGGGATATCCTATATAAAAACTACAGTCTATGCAGTGTACAAAAACAAAGAAGAAACAAGAAGAAACAAACAACAAAAACAGGTCTACATATGAATATTTATGGGTATGATATGTTTGGATTGATCTATTATAAGTATTTATTAATTATTTCGATAGGAAATACGGTACATTCTGTTTCCGTCGGCGGTCTAACCGATTGGATGTTAAGAGGTACTTGATGTTTGTATTGGAATATGGTAATTTACATTTCAGCATGGTAATTATTTGTGCATGATTAACACTATCATATCGAATTATTTGTATGTAATTTTAATTGCAATTTTATTGTCTTATTATAACTGTTCTCAAAAAGGTGAATTTCAGAAGCACGAATGACCTTGACAACCCTGCGGTCAGTCCTTATGGAAAAAGTTTACGTCGACGAAAATAAATATGCATGTCAATGGGACTTGCCTCTTGAATTGAGTCCATGCATACGTCAAATGTAAACATTAATATTGTTACCTGTTAACATTAGATGTTTAAGTTATTATATTGCGTATGAAAAGCAGATTTATGAATGATCAATGTTGCGCATGAATATCGCTCAGTGACTTTAGAGGTCGAAGAAAAGTGTTAAAAGAATGAGTGTTTCACTGGTTATGCATTATATACATGTACTAGGCTGAGATTTTTGCGATTTTCCGCGCGGGGCCTCGCTCCCTTCTATGGGCTCTATACCAGGTTAGTAATTGTGATTTAGATTTAGATCACAGATTTGTAGTGTCGAAATAAATCAATCTAGTTTACTATAGGTGTTCTACTGTCCAAGTAATACACTGGGAATTTTTAACTCAGTGTATTTTGGTCACATCCCGTAGCACTTATGAGCAGTTATTGTTTGACATAGGTTTAGTTAAAATACAATCATGGAAATCATTGTACATTATGTTTAATATAATGGTTTCAATAATCGGATGTTAGTTATTGTTTTTTTTTTAGCTTTTACCCCAATGTATAATCTACATTTAGAAGAGGTAGTTGTTTTGCTGCTGAATACTTGCCTGCTTTCCAATCAATTTACCACGGAATAATTTAAAGGGGCCATTATTTGCATACCTTTAATTGATTGCAGGGTAAAACGTACACCGCCCAAACAATGCTCTTTAGCGCTTCGATTTTCTTTTCTGTAACATAATAACTAGGAATAAATAAAAATGTTAAAGTTTTCGCGTGCTAAATCAATGGAATGAGAATGCACGCTTTACCTTAACCTAAAATTAACAGCAGGATGTTCGTGTGGAAGATACTTGTATCGACTTGTACTTGTATCGATCGATCCTGTTTAGTATAGCGACATCCGGGCGCACAACAATCAAAAAGAAAATACAAAATATACAGGTCAAAATAGACCTTCCATTAAGTTCCCGTTTTGCACGAATTTAATTTTGGTTTCCTTCTTTAATCTATTTTCGTTTCTATTTGACGCAACTGAAAATCCAAAGTGTGTCTAAAAATATTTACAGTGATTTATTACGTTTTACAAAGTAGTATTTATACACCGAGAACGGCATTTGAATGCATTTACAGATACAAAAGAACATGTGCTCGTGTGGATTTTATTGTTAAAAGTCGGGTAAAAACTGTTTACGATAAGACGAGTTCAATAACCAGTAATCTGTAATTTTCTTGGTCCTTTTGATCAAAGGACAGAAGGACTTTCGCTGATTTGTGAAAAAAAAATCAAAATCATGATGCTAAACGAAACAACGTTCGAAACCGACCTTCAAATGGCAGAACAGAACAGAACAGAACCAATGACAATGTCAACAAGTACACAGCATCCGCCACCGAAGGATAATTCTGATCTCATTGCGGGGATTATTGTTGCAACAGTGCTGTTTGTTTTGATCCTTGTGTTTGTGATTTTTATATTCTTGCGTAAAGGGCGACCCAATCAGCGATCCAATCAGCGAGGAGAGCAATTTAGAGACATGGCTGAGCTAAGGCTTGGAACGATGGGTTCTGGTAGGGTTTAACTTTATTTCTTGAAATATTTATTTCTCTTTACATCAGTAACGATCATTGTAAGTGCCATTGACTGATAAAATAGCTCTCAATAGATGCACTTTCCGGTTAATATGCCTATTCACGCTGAGAAGTATCACTTTATTTAAAGCACTAAATATTTAAAATGTGTAATTCATGGAGGAAATACGTCAATTCCTGTACAGCTTTTAAAGCAAGACCAACTAGAAACCGAACACAGCCAGGGGCGGATCCAGAAAATGTTGGTGGGAGAGAGGGCGTATGAATCAAAATCCATTCAACTTTATCAAAGTAAATACTAAAAATCTTCGACATAAACAGTCAACAAACAAAATATACTTAGTACTTTTTAAAGAGTTGATATATGTGTTTTCACAACTCTTTTTCCTGGTTGGTGGGGGGTGCATCCCCTCTTCCTTGGATCCATCCTTGAACAAAGCTCGACATTCTAGGTAGCATGCACATTCATATCCTAATTTTCAGAAAAGTACAATATACACAATGATAACAAACATGAATAATAAACGAGTACAATATAGAAATCTTCCAATTGTTGATAAGAAGGGAAAGTGTGCAAACTTCAGATAGGTTTAATGATTCATGACAGACCTACATATTGGTTTTAAGTGTTTGCAAGTGCAATGTCGCTATACCAACTATTGTGGGTTTTATCAATCTTCATGGAAAAACATCTTTGTGATAAAATTACATGTGTCGCCGTGGAAGCGTTCAATGTCATTATTTCGTTAATGCGTACATCCCATTATTTGTTTGCTATTAATGAAATCGACCTAGTCGTTTTCAGTCAAACTGCCACATTGAATTTTTATTTCACGTGACATTGTTGCATCTTTATGAAGTCAAAATTTCATCACTGTTTATTTTTTCTTTAAAAAATTCTAGATCTCTCATGAATGTCGTTAATTATGTGTTCACAATTTCGTGTTATAAACAGATATCACTATATAAATATCATGTTCGTCTTGAAGGGTGACAGCATATACTGTCATCTCGAGATTGGTACCTAGGCGCTAGCCTATGTTGACTTTACCATTCGACTTTTCCTGGTATTTCACTGAGACAATAACCTACATGTAGAGTTGCTTATTTGTTATATTTGCTTGTTACAGGAGCTGAAGCTTGGAGACATTCAAACATGCCAAATGAAAACAAGCGGGAAGAACAGGAACCATTGAACTAACAGGATGTAATTTTTTTAGTACATTATTCATAAGTCAATGTACAAGCAACAATGGAGGCGGTCGACCGTTTAAGGGCAGACAACCAGTGTTGAAACTTCGCAGGTGGATATATCTCATTTAGACTGAATGCAGTGCATAAGAACCGTCAATGTACACTTCATGATTTTGGAGTTATTACCCTTAGTTCAATTTTCATACTTGATGTTTGTCTGGACCATACTCCTACATTATGAAAGGTGGATAGATGTTATTGAAACAGAGTGAAGTGCACAAGAATCTTATTTATGAGTAATGCCCCTTTCTACACAAATGCCATTACTCTCATGCAAATTTCGGTATATTTGATGTTATTGCCCTTTGTTCTTTTTCAATTACCCAGATTGCAGTCCACAATCATACCAGAGTGCATTGCACAACAGTGCACTGCAGTTGGGCAGATTTTATTCGGCGTAGCTGTCTAACCTCACTTTTGACCTACTTACAAATGCTGACTCAAGGCTAGCCTGAATGAATATCAGAGCGATTCCCATTGGTAGAAATTCCTAATAGCATCATATACCGTAGTGTTTCTAATAAACGTCCTCGGGGTGGCGATAAATAGTTATTTATACAGGTATTTAAGTCATAAACAAGTCTATATCAATGAGTGACATTAATGAATAGTCTCCCCTGAATAACCCCTAAATGCAAGTAGGTCCTTTCATTTGTTTTACTCGGTTTTTATGCTTGTTCTTTTTGGAGTGTATGTTGACTTCTTTAACTTTCAAGTTAACCATCATCAACAAACACTTCCATTTTCTTTTTTAAATAACAAATCTCTATAAGTATTTAAATGGATTTTTAGCTTATATTTGTGCAAAAGAAATTTCACCGTTTGTAACTGCATAATCTACAAAAGTCCAAGAATTCCGACTATAAAGGACCTACCTACTCTTTCCAGTTTACCAATGTACCCCATTTCCTACAGTATTATTGTATATAGTGCATAAAATGTCACTTGATCCTACATTTGTTTAAACATCATCTCTGTCATATGCCGCAAAGCAGACCGTTCACTTCCGGCACGATCTAACTACTTCGTAACTTTAAGTGCCTATTACGTGAGAATTATGAGGCGCAGATGGAGCGAGCGACTAGTTTAAAAATGTACACCATTTTCATGCCATTCTTCTCACAAATTTATATTCAATAGAAACATAAACACGATAAAAATGTGTAAGTTAATGCTTCACAAATGCCGCATAGACTTTTAAAAGAAATTTCTTGTTTTTCCTTTTTTTTTAATCCGACGCCGTTTGTCTTTTTAAAGACATTTCTTGTTTTATGTTATTCTAATTTAATTTCAGTTTTTCTTTCAATAACCCAGAGTGCCTTTTAAACCTTTTGCAATACTGCATTGCACAAGAGTGCTCAGCAGTTTGTGTCATATTGCTCTATTGACTGGCGTATTTAGCTCCGCCTTGCAGTGCTCTTGTTTCTCTGTATCTGTCTCTTTTCAGTGTTTTTGTCACGTTTGCGTTTACGTATGCATGTGTCCTTTGTCTGGTGGTACATGTAGTTAAATTATAATGAGTGTGGTAATTCTAATAGGGCCTTTTATATTTTCCTTAGTAAGAGATTATCTTTGTTTACGTAAGAACACATGTAAACTGCTGATTTAAACTTGATCTAAAGTTTAGATAACGTGTTATTTTATCTTATTATATTGATGATTGAGATACATATCTGCATATGTTATATGTAGAAATACTGTTGTACTTTTACATAAATATTTGTTACAATGTGTAAAGTAAGATGTAGATCGTGTTAATAACGGAATAGTAAATCTACCCTTACATTTGTAACATAATTGTATATTGGAATGTTCTTATACGATAAATTAACAAACATTACTGATACAAACGTTTGAGCAAAGACAATTTAAAACACTTCCGCAATTGTTACACTGTACAAATCATGAAAAATAGCTTTAGTTGTAACTTCTTTCCAAATCTATGAATTAGCATAATAGGGATTTCTGGTAAAAATAGATATTGACGTCACAACAAATTACCCGCAAAATGATATTCATGTATCTTGATTTCAAAAGTAAGTTGTCACGTGGTTTTCTTTGTTTAAAATAGCTAACGGTGCAGCGTGGCTCAGATAGGAAATACATGTTTGTAATGACCAGTGGAGTGTTACGTTTCACATTTCAGTTAGATGTTGGACATCATTAAGCAGCATTTCGCGGGATCTCTTTATGTAACAATAATTTGTTTTATGTCTGAAAGAAACAATCATGGGATCCAAACTGTTGGATAAACCTTCAAATGGTTCGTGGTTAAATAAATACTAGAAAGCTTATTTGTTGGTCAATTTAGGAGCTGCAAATCATAAACGTAATATAACTTGTAAAATATGCAAGGCAGTAATCATTTAACAAAACTGTGTGTAAAAAATACCTAGCTTTTACGTGTACGACCGGCTGTGTCACGGATTCTTCGTATATGTATGTCCTTTATAGCTTTGTTATATAAACATTTCTGTGATAAACTATCGATTGTTTTGTTTGATTAAATCTGTGTTATGCAAATCTGTTTGTTGCTTGATTTAAACCATCGTAAAAAGAGAAAAACAGAGCTAACTTGAACATTAAAGAAAATTTCAGATTATGAAAGAAATACATACAGTTATTTTTTAAAAATCAGTGTATTAAACGAATAGCTAAAGTGTTAACTACACACACACAGATGATTTCAGTTTTTTAAAATAGTACAATTAAACATAATAAATCTTGGATCTTAAACAACAGCATGCATAGTTAAATACAAATCCACAACATAATTTCAAGGGCCGCCTGTAGCATAGTGGTATAGTACTTGTAACCCCTCTCACCGCTTAGCTTCTCGCCGCGTGGGTTCGAGTCCCGTTTTGGGGCGAAAGACTTAATGTCTTCCAGCTGACCTGTGGTGCGCCGGTGGTTCTACCCAGATATTTGTTTGAGGTCTTCCTCCGCAAAAATAGATAGACGTCGCTATAATGACCACAATTGGTCGCTGCGATGTACTTCAAAAACAAAACAAACATTGTTTCAGGATTTGAACAAAGATATTATATGTATGTATTTAACTACAAACTTACAAACTCATTCAAATATATAGTTAAGTAAATGCAGTAATAAACATCTCCAATATGTCTAAAATTAGAATTTAACCACGTTCTTACCTGTGTAAATAACTTCCTTTTCAATTCAGTTCATTCGATTTATTTCCTTAGAACACACGAAACATTCTGTAATTAAATCGAAAGTTAACTGCAATGTCAACAACAATCGTCCATTTTGAGTGGACTTGATTCCGGTGACGTCACTGCGCGCGCTCAGTTGAAACGGTCAATATTAGGCCAATTATAAAGAAAATAATGGGTTTCTGCCCATTGTCAATGAATGTCTATTTTTAACAGTAACTTTTTAATACTTTTAACAGATATTTTAAGATCCATTATTGTTCTAAAATAGTTCTTTTACTCTTCGTTTTGACAGCAGGGACAAAGGAAGTTGTCACCTCTTCTGAACACTTTGACAGGTGAGCAATAGGACAGATGGACCCAGTGGTTACAACTCCTGCCCCTGATGATATGGTCACACTGTCCCCACTTCACAAATATTATTGATATACTTTGGTAAACATCATCAGGAGTGTATTTCCTGCACTGGCAGCATAACTCACTCTCATCAATTTCACTAATGTCTTCTTCACTGCTGTCAGTGATTCGACTGTAATTTGATGGACCTGGCCTAAGTGCAGTGATAACTGGCTTTGTTTTTTTGATAATTGTTCACCATCTTTCTTGACCTCGGATGAACCTGTTTTTTGTTTCTGATTATGAACACGAACGTTCATTTTCTCAACAACTTCCTTCGAAATCTTTTTTTCCGGCAACCAGTTTGCTCATTGTGTTTCTTAGCTTTGATTTATTTTTACTTTTAATTTTCTTCAGTTTTTTCTGTTTCTTTACAAACATGTCAGAAGCAGCTTCAGTCTCTGAAATATTAACTTCACCCTCAACTGTTGCTTGACTGTCTGCATCATCTGACTCTGGTATCTGAAATACTTCAGCAAGAACAAGAAGAGGCGCTGATATGGCATCCGGGTTCAGTGGCAAAATTCCAGCATGACGAAAGGCAAACTGGATATTTTCTGTCGACAAAGCTTTTGTGTAAGCACGGCAAGCAACCTCGCAGATGTTATAGCGTGTAATTACTTCTGATGTTTCTCGCATGAGCTTGTGACATTGACCATTGTAAATATGCTGGAACGGACCAAAACAACCAAGGTCCATAGGTTTAAGAATATGGCTACAATGGGGTGGCAAAATAAACAAGATCAGATCATGCTCCAGTGCCCATTCTGCAAGACCTACTGAGACATGGGACTTGTGACCATTTAATATCAGTAAAAGCTTTTGACCACTTCTGCCAGGGACATATTTTAGAAAATTGTGTTCTATGTAGTGTCTGAAGATGGCACCATTTGACCAGCCAGACTCACTAACAATTCCGTCTGCACCAGGGGAAGCTCCATCTAACAGGTCAGGTCTCATTCTTTGAATAGCAAATACAAAAAATGATGGTATACTCTGTCCTGTAGCACTACCACAACCCAAGATAGTTGTAGTCTGTCCTTTACCTGATGTCACAGCTGGGGGCCAGAATTAGAGCCCGCAACAACAAATGGAAGCCTGTGGTCTACTGATATACCCTTTTCATCAATGTTGAAAATTAGGTGGGGCTTATCTTTTAAATCAAGTTTTTCTAAAGTCTCTTTCAAGTTTGGAAAGTAATTAGCGACAACTTCTTTTGATGCCAACTTTGCTCTTGAATGCTCAAGTGCTCTTGGTTTCAAAACTTTCAACTCCGGCCAACGCTTTAACTTTGTTTTTGGTAATGAATTTTAATTGAATGATTTGTGCTAAATTTGATTACAATTTCATTACCTGGTATATTCAAAGTCTACAAATATCAAATCTACGTAAAGAAATTATTTTTTTTATTTTGCAGCAGCAGCCAAAATACTTTATATAACAGTTTGTGTACCTCTGAAGTAAATCGTGTGGCTATCAAGAGCTTGGCGATTTTTGCAATAAAGTACAATACAGTTAAGATGGGAAAATCAGTCTTGAACGCGTTAGGTTTGTAAACAATAAATTACATATTTGGGATAGGTTTAGTCAAACCAATCAAGTACCATGTTTGGTTGGTTTGTCTAATGCTATATCTTGTTTCCAAATGATACTCAATAGAAAAACACTTCACCTATAGAGGATACAAAAATATCCATAAATTCAAAACTGGATGGAGAGTATTCTTAAAATTTGTGGTTTACACGTCTACGTTAAAGTATACAACTCATCCGTAGTGTTGATTCTATATATTTTCTTTTACACTTTCTTAACCTTAATCGAAAACAAAGGTCAAACAGTTTTTAAAGTTGTTTCTCATAAGTTGATCTACTCGTGAAATATTAATAATTATACGTATAACAATAGCACATGTTTCAATCTCCCTACACCATATATGATATAAATTATTACATGTAAGTACTCGATAAATGTGTTCAGTGGTTCTTTTAAAGTTTTAAACTTGTAATTGAATCTCAGTAAAATACATTTTAAACAGTTGTTTTGATAACATTCAAAAACATGATTATGCCAGCCATTAGATATGAAAAGCAAGATAGGTTGCTCTGTTATGTTTATGTTTGTTAACTGTCAAATTATTCTGTAGATTATATTTATAAATAAACAATATTCAACATAATCCTGCCCTGTGATGTGTTAGAAAAGTAAAATTTAAAAAATGGTATATCACTAAGAATGCATTACTGAACCAGACTGAAAAATTGAAATATTTTTATAATATATTTAATCTTTTTTCAAAGGACTGCAAAGAACTGATATTTCTTCTCTCCCTTCCTGACAGTTGTGCTTCTGTTGGCTGGCCCATGGCGTTGAATTTAAGGGTTAACTGTCTCTGAAGAAATGGTTCTTGTCATGGTAACTGAAAAAATATGCTTTAAAGGTTTCGGCTGTATATGGAATGTTGCTGTAACCCGCCTAATCTCTTTGGTTCCAGTTGTTGTCTGGACAAATAGATTTATTATCGGACCCCTTCATTCACTGATAATAATATAAACAAAACATACAAAATTAGTACAAAAGTATTAAAATCTCGTTATGTCCTAGATTTATGTGACAGTTGTCTCACAAAAATATCTTTCTGGGGTAAATCCAACCTATACTTAACATCATGCTTTATTGTTATTAAAACCTTTTTGACAATACAATTAATTGTAGTATCCAAAAGTTTAGACCAATTTATTCTTCAAACTGTCAAATCAAATATTGTTACCTTAAAACATCCAGCAAATGAAGTCCTCTAGCCCAGTGAAAAGTGAAGCACAACACCCAACTCATCATTACAAATATGCATTTCCTACCTGAGAGACTGCATTTAGTAATAATTAACGTAGTTTTAAAAAATTGTCCTTTCTTGAACCTTACTTGGACTAAAGAGTGAATTAATGCATTAAGTTATGCCAAAACTCCCCAAAACAGGGGTGAGATATTACACATGTATCTGATTTAGACAAAGTCGGTAACTACCTTTGATGTATAATGATCTGATTTATAAAAAGCAGAAATCTCAAAGGTCTATTTTGAACAAACAAGTTATTCTGTGCCATTATGTGCCATTCAATAGCAAAGTGGTATCAAAATCTTATTAACTACTGACTAAATTTAAATACAGGTATAATTGTATTATTTGATAGTGTATATACTTCTTTTTAGTAAAATGGCATTTATTAGCACTAAGAAATGCCCAATAGCTGTGTTTAATTTAATATGTATCAGATTTTTACATTCAGATGATTATTTCCATTACCTGAACCTCTTGGTAGAAGGTTTAATCTGTCGAAACTGAACGCCTCTGTATGGACCGAAAAGCTCTTTCACATGATTTGGCAAAAGGTCTGCGCAGAAAGTAGAAGAGTGAAACAGAAGACTGTAAAGGCTACAACTACAAAAAAGAGAACAGATATGCATAAATAATATTATTTTATACAATTTCTTCTTTCATATTTGTACATGCCAAGATTGAAAATTAATGTTTATATGTTATGTCTGATATTCGTAAGACAAACTTGATAGAGACACAGCACATGACATCAAAATACATGTACACTGTAAAGTGTTTAAAGTAAACAATACAAATGACTTGTAACTTCCTAGCGGCATAGCCATTCAATGCATGGGTTCGGGTACCGGTAAAGACAAGAACTATCAGGTGGAAAGTTTCCCAGTTAACCTGCTGTCTGCCGGTGGTTCTGTCCAGACAAAAATCTAAAGTCTTCCTTCACCAACCTGAAACTGAATGTTATTGTAAGTCAAGGAATGTATTGCTTTATTTGTGTCCAGCACATCCACCCCAGAAAGCGAGCACTCAAAGTTAAAAGCTTGATCATAAGACGTGTCCTTAAACAGTGGCACATACACTAGTAGTTCAATTTCTTGAATACACTCAAAGTGAAGGTTATACAATACTGGCCTCAGAATAAATTATTGGGTTTAATTGATATGTCAGATGTTCATGGCATGAAACCATAGAAAAGGCAGAGCTATGTTTGTTTCAAATTAATCATTGGTTACATTAGTAACAGAAGTGGTATGTTTGATTCTAGAAAATGGTTCTTTTCCATAAAAGATAAAAAATGAATAGATTAGACCCCACCTCCTTCTGCCCATTGCAGGCTGCATAGTAAAAGAAAATAAGGCACAACAATACCTTTTATCCATGGAAAATAAAGCATATATATGTACAAAGAAATAATACACATGTAAAAGTTCCAGACATGATTTTTTTGTTTAGGATAATCTAATCAAGAAATTTAAAATGAACAGTAACTATTTATCACAATGGAAACCGAAAGTAGAACAAGGTTTTCTAACAATTGCTATTGAAATGTTGATTTTCGATTTAGCTACCTATTCACCTGGAAAATAAAAGTAAATGACTGATTATATATTAAGATTAACCTTAGTCATCAGATTAAAAACACAATAAACGAATAAAGAAATAACATTCCATGACAGCAGACTCGAAATAGGCGAAGCAGATGTGCGTCGTGTCTGGGTTAGAACTAAAATCTGAACGATTATCATCAAGAAATAATGTCCCCGCCTTTTTTCTATGACTCCCGGTGATGGCGCTGAGATGAATTCATCCATAGACATATAATAACGGGACCGCTGACTCGTGACGTCACGCTATATACTCTATATAAATAGGTTGAATCCGTCGCAGCGCCATCATCGGGAGTCATAGAAAACTTCCGGTGTAAACTAAATAAATAGACGGAAAGCTGAAAGCTGTGTTAACATTAATGAAAAAACATGTAAATCTCATGTTAATGGGGGTACTAGGATGTGAAATTATAACTTCCAAAGGGTTTTACCAAACAAGAGTGGTGGGGACACTATTTCTTGTTTATAGTCGTTCAGATTTTACTGCTAATCCAGACACAACGCACATCTGCCCCGCCCACCTCGAACCTTCTGTCGTGGTATGTTATTTCTTTATTCGTTTGTTGTTGTTTTTAATCTAAATATTATGGTTTATCGTTATATATAATAAGTCATTTTACGTTTATTTTCATGCTAAATAGATGGCTAAATCGAAAATCAGCACGTCAATAGCAGCTGTCAGAAAACCTTGTTCTACTTTCGGTTTCCATTGTGGTGAATAGTAACTATTCAGTTTAAACTTCTAGATTAGTTTATCCTTAACAACAAATCATGTCTGAAACTTATAGAAGTGTTTTTTTTTTTGTACATATATATGCTTTATTTTCTATGGAATTTTTTTATTGCTTTATTATTTTTTTACTTTTCAGCTTGTAGTTGGCAGAAGGGGATGGGGTCTAATCTATTAATTTTTATCATTTATGAAATAGAACCATTTATAGAATCAAACCTACCACTTCCGTTACTCTTGTTTTCAATGAATAATTTGAAACAAATATAGTGCTGCCTTTTCTGTGGTTTCCTGCCATGAACACCTGACATCAATTAAACCCAATAATTTTATTCTGAGACTAGTGTTGTATAACCTTTAGTTTGAGTGTTGTCAAGAAATTGAACTTCCAGATGCATGTTCCACTGTTTAAGGTCACATCTTAGGATCAAGCTTTTAACTTTGAGCGCCCTCTTTTGGGGTGGATGTGCTAGACACAAATATAGCAATACTTTCCTTGACTTACTCACAAAAATTTCAGGTTGTCATTGTAGTATATATGTGCCTCATTCATGTGATTTTTTTTACATTATATGCAATTTTACTTACAGTGCCTGCAAAATGAATTCCTTCCACACTTGAACACATGGTTAGAGGGTGTAAAGCCACCCAAGGCATTTGCAAGGTAATTCAGAATCTATACCTTAAATAATTTACCTCATTAAAATTTATTTTGAGACAGCTAATCTGTATTTTGCTGAACGCTGTGCATAGGTTTTTTATGATTTTTTTGTTGTTTGTTACATTGCACTGACATAGTTATGGTTAGATTGGTGATGTCCAGCTTATTATTGGTGAGGAATACCCTAGATTTATGTTTGGGCAGAACCACCAGCACACAGCAGGTTAGCTGGAAAACCTTCCAACCCGATAGTTCTTGTCCTGACCAAGACCCAAACCCACGCATTGAAGTGCTATTAGAGGTAATATGGTTTACTTAAAACACTACAGTGCACATGTATTTTGATGCCAGGTGCTGTGTCTCTATCAATTTTGTCTTTCTAATCTCTGAGATTGAATATAAGCATTATTTTTCAATCTTGGCATGTAAAAAACTTTAAAAAGAGGAAGTGCATAAAATAATGTTATGAATGCGTATTTTTATCATAGTTGAAGCCTTCACAGTCTTCTGTCTCACTCCTCTACTTTTAGACCGTTTGCCAAATCTTGTGAAAAAGCTTTTCGGTCCACATAAAGGCATTTGGTTTTGACAGATTAAACCTACTACCAAGAGGTTCAGCTAATGCAAAGAATCATCTGAATGTAAAAATCTGATACTTATTAAACATTAACACACCTATTAGGAATTTCTTGGTTTAATAAATGCCATTTCGCTAAAAAAGTATGTGTATACTGTCAGATTATACAGTTATACTTGTATTCAAAGCTAGTCAGCAGTTAATAAAATTTTGATACCACTTTGCTATTGAATGGCACAGAATAATTTTTTTTTCAAAATCGACCTTCAAAATTTCTATACTGTCAGATTATACAATTATACTTGTATTCAAAGTCAGTCAGTAGTTAATAAAATTTTGATACCACTTTGCCATTGAATGGCACAGAATAACTTTTTTTTTTACAAAATCGACTTTCCACATTTCTATTAAATTATATTTATATATATTATATTAATAAAAATATCAGATGTTTATATATTAAAGATGGTATCCGACTTTGTCTAAATAAATTACATATATCTCACCGACTGTTTTGGGAATTTTGGCACAACTTTTTTGCATAAACTCACTATTTAGTCCAAGTTAGGACAATTTTTGAACTGCCTTAAATATTAGTAAATGCAGTCTCTCAGGTAGGAAATGCTATTTGTAATGATGATTGGGGTGTTGTCCTTCACTTTTCACTTGGCTAGATGACATCAGTAATTAGTCTAAACTTTTGGATACCACCATTAATTGTATTGTCAAAAAAGTTTTAATAACAATAAACCATGATTATAATTGTAGGTAGGATTTACCCTGCAAAGATTTTGTGTGTCACATAAAATTAGGACATAACTAGATCTTTATATTTTTGTTCTAATTTTGTATGTTTTGTTTTATATTATTATTGGTGAATGAATGATAAATGTATTTGTCCAGACTAGGAATGGAACCAAAGAGGTTAGGCGGGTTACTGCAACTTTTCATTTAAAGCTGAAACCTGTATTATGGCTGTATAGGATACTTTTATTTTTTCAGTTACCTTGACATGAACCATTTCTTCAAAGACGGTTTACCTTTAAATTCAACACCAAGGGCCAGCCAACAGAAGCACAACTGTCAGGAAGGCAGAGAGGAAATAATCAGTTATTTGCAGTCCTTTGAAAAAGATTAAATATTATCAAAAGATTTTGAATTTTCAGTCTGTTTCAGTATTGCTTTCTAAGTGGTAGACCATTTCTTAAATTTTACTTTTCATAAAACTGTTTTAACACATCACAAGGCAGGATTAGGTTAAATATTGTTTATTTCTTAATATAATCTACAAAATAATTTGACAGTTGACAAACATCAGCATAGCAGAAGAATCTAATTTACTTACCATATCATATGTTTAAAACTTTAAAAGAACCGCTTAAAGGCACATTTATCGAGTGCTTGCACATGGACAATTTATATCAAATGGTAAAGGGATAATGAAATATGTGCTATTATTATACATATAATTATTAAGATTTGATGAGAAACAACTACATGTATAATAAATAATTTGACTTTTATTTCTATTAAAAAGACAATGGTGTTGCATAATCATTGTCTGTATATTTAAATTTATAGGTATTTGTATTTATCTGTCATAAATGCATTTTTCATTCCACATTAAAATATTTTCTGCACATTATATATAAAGCTGTTTTCTTGCTTAAACACCTTAACATGAATGAAATGGAAAAAGAATAAAATGATTAGTAATACATATTTATTCTTGTTTGTTCTGACAACATTAATTAAAAAGTATGCTAAAAGCCAGAGCAAGTAAGCGTGTCATCTCTCTGGATGCAGGATTTAATAGTTTTAAACCCTTGAGCCATGTTGAAAGTTTTCACACTGTAAGAAGAAATGTTATAATATATGTAAAGTAGGGACTTAAGCAGGTTGTAAATTAATACAGACACTTTGTTAGTTTTAAATCATGGACCCAATTATTTCTTATATTAAGTATTAAATAGTGTTTGAGTTAGGCCTTGGTTTTGTATTGTTACTTATGCAACGGCTCTTAACTGATTCAGTTTAGTTGATAAATAACCCTACTGCAACTAAAACATATATCATTTGTTAAATTGGCATGTTTGTTATTTTAGCAAATTCACCTATGACGGGGATAATAAAATACAACCTGAAAAAAAGAAGCAAATTTTAGCTAATTGCTTTATGTTTTAAAAATGCAGACTGAATCAGAAAAACAAATAAAGCTTATTCCCAGTCAATACAAATGTATGATTAAACTATATATTTTTATTTGTTTATACTTAAAACATACATGCATTGTTGTGACTAGTTTAACTCTGAACTTTGGCATGTTTACATTGTCAAAACAACATACAACAATAGAGAATCATTCTGTCAATAAAAATAAACTTAAATTACTGCATCAAACATACATAAACAATTCAGATAATGGAGTTTCTACATTTACTCAATTTATAATTAGTGTACTAAAATATGTAAACCAGTGTTCCCTTGATATGACATGTTAAAACTATATGTCAGCAGTAGGTAATAAGCTCTGTCAATAATGTAGGATATATATCAAAATTAAACACACACAAAGAAGACCACACCTTCAATGTTGTTAGTTGTTTTATGTGATCTTTTTCTAAAATGTTCTGATATAATAAAAAAATGTTGACATCTAACAACTCAATAGTAATTTTAATATTGTCTGGAAAAATTCTGGCTCCAAGATGTGTTTAAGTTCCCTTGTACTAGTTGAACGTCTCAGAGTAATGTTTTGTTCAGGCACAGGGCAGAGACGTCTCTGGGTCAGGGGATTCATCAGCATTGTCTTATTCCTGAAATCAGTATACAAAGACAATTAAGTGCATACTCTATAGGAAACAGTATAATCTAATTATACTTGTGTTCAAATATTAAAAGTTGATCGTGGTTCTTTTTTCTTTCCAATTTGAGATCCCTTAAACACGTAAACTTTTCCACCAACATTCTTTGCGCAGTCTTCCTCCTGTGTCTCCAAACAAGGACTTATTTATTTTGATTAAATATTATGTCTTTCTCCGTGCAGTTTTGGCAAATACAAGCCATAATAAATACCACCAGTTACACAGTATTAGCTATGGAAGTATTTATGGAAAAAAAGGGCAACGAAAATTGGGCCTAAATGGGACGTTGTCTATGATTCATTCAGAATTCGGGTTCTTTGTTTACACGTGGTTACGATATATGTTTACTACCGATTCATGGAAAACTAAAAGCAGGCAATGAATACACATACAAAGAAGATATTTACCTTCAATCCATTTTCAAGTTGATTCATTTTCCGTGGCTGTTTTTCTTCAAATCTCTGTTATATGTGTCAGCGTTACGCTATTGTTTTGTATGGGAAACCCCGACCGGATGTCTTTCTTTAAATCCCGGTGGTGGCGCTGCGAAAATGGAAGATATTCGCGCACCTTGCGAAGTCGGCGGTCCCGTTAATATATGTCTATGATTCATCCTATTTATATAGAGTATATAGTGTGACGTCACGAGTCAGCGGTCCCGTTACTCTATGTCTTAAATTGCTGATTCTTGTTTTTATATTACAAGGCTGTACTAATTCGTCTGCAAAGGCAGACTGCACTAATTATCACATACTTATGCAGAAACATTTTAATAGATAGATATGTAAAGTTTCTTCGTAATTCAAGTTTTGTTAGGATTTAAACTGTTTTGTTGTACGTTATATGATTACTATGTATTTAGTGTCTGCACATTTAATGCAGAAATGGTCTGTCAATTCGCGATAGGTATACAAGCTAATTCCAACGCATATTGTACTGTAGTTAAGCCTTTTCCATCCTTTTTTGGTTTCCAAACACTCGTGTGTTTTTGGTCAAACGATGCTAATGTAAAATGTGCCAAATATAAATTTACAGATAGATATCTAGTTCAATATTTTGTTTCCGACTGAAATTGATGTGCTATGAATAACAGAAAGATACATTTTATATGGTTTTACATATGTCTACATTTAATGACCAGTAATAACGACTTATATGCGCCCTTAAGTACATACTTGGATCAATACATACAAAGTAAGTGAGCTCATATACGAAACAATGTCGGTACAAATTGTAATGACCAACAAATCGGGAAAATTTCTTAAGTATTAAACGGTAAATTATCGTGTATTAATTAAGAGTATTTTATGGATGGTTGATTTGGATGACGATTTATTTATTAAAACAGAACATGTATATATACTAAATGAGTTGTTATGTTAATCAATAGTGTAAATGTTGGTCTAAGGTATAAGATCGTTAAGGTTCATATATGCAACTGCATTGCGAAAACATTATATTTTGTTAAATGCTCTGTTTACAACATTCTTTTTTTTTACATTATTTTCCCGCGGCTTTGATGCTCTTTATCAACCTTTTCTTGTATTCATTTTATCTAAGAGTGGAACAGTTGTGAAGACATCTAAGTAACATAGGCGTTTGCTCTTTATGTCAGTCCAGCTAAGCACACAATGGCCTCTCGGTACTTTGATGTCGTCGCGGCTATATATAGAAACAGCAAGGAGATCTCTATTAAAGGGAGGTAAATACTAAATAAAATCATCGAATTTTTCAAAGTGTTGCTACCATGGACTCCAAATCGGTGTTTGGTAACTAAATTGTCATGTCACATTGTAGATGCAGTTTTCTAGTTGCTAAAAATCATCTTTAATTACCCTTAGAAGAAAAAACTGTAAGGCACTATACTTGTGGCATTGTAAAATAGGACGACATACATAATGCAAAGTTAAAGCAATCGCGTCCTTCTTCTTAAGAAAAGAAATTACCAATAATTTCTTCTTCTTCTTCTAAATTTTTATAAGTCGCATCAGAAGTGCGACTAACACTGTCAATAGAGTTAGTTCAAGATAATGGAATTTATTAATCTCTCATAACGATTATTTAATTTTATTGTTTTCACTTGTTAATTTTGAAAAATGCCAGTTACAACAATCCTTAATCAATTAGTGTAACCAACACTTTAAAAAGGTCTTCCAGCTGACTTCCGGTGCGCCGGTGGTTCTACCCAGTTATTTGTCTGGGGTCTTCCTCCACCAAAAAGCTTGACGTTGCTATAATGATTTTAAATAGTCGCTGCAATGTATTTCAAAAACAAAAACCAACACTAAAAAGTGATTTAGACTTACAGTGTATTCTGAAGTATTACAGTAAAAAAAATATAAATAGCACATACTATACCATTCATTTTAACACACAAGTTTGTGAAATAAAAGTATAATATAATATAAAAAATAACAATATAATCGAATAAATATATCTGATTAGATGTTAAAAGAATCAATTTAATTGCTATATAATTGCTATATAATTGCTATGTAATTGCTATGTTCTAGATACACCATACCGACACAGAAATGGCCATGCTGGCGACGTCTAGCTGTTGGCGGAGACCGGGACTCGTACCAACAGGTGAGGGCTGATGAGTTAAAAGTCAGTTACTATAACCACTCAGTCACGGAAGCCCGTTCCATTATCAATTTAAAAGCACTGTATGACAGTCTGCTCCTTATTTTAAACTTACTTTTAAGGATGGTAACCGCGACATTTTGTACTATTAATTTCTATCTCAACAAAATACATTATTGTTGCCTGGAAATACCATGCGTCTTGTTTATTTATGTCCTACATCTTTGTGAAACGTGAAGCATTAACACTACACTCGTTATTCTAACCATGTATTTCCTATCGGAGCCGCGCTGCACGGTTAGTTGTTTTTAAAGAAAATCACGTGACCATTTACATTTGAGATCGCATTATATCAACATAGAGGCCTACAGGTTATCAGCTCTGACGTCGATGTCTAACTTTAGCATAAATACCCATCATGCTTTTTAATAAATATGGAAAGGATGAACATCAAGAGCGATTCATTTCAGAAGGTAGTTTTAAAATCGTCTTCTCGCAGACTCAAATGTCGTTTTGCGGGAATTATGCCCCAACTCTCCCATACAATGAGTAAGCTATTGTTATGTGTAGTTGATATAGAAAAACTCTTGGATGTCAGCTTTGATAAAATAACTAGACTTATTTCTGAGCATATATTTCTGTTATTTACACTCTATAGGAACTAAATATAATGATATGTTATGAAGGGACAAGTGCGATAATAATGTGGAATATGTCTATATGCCGGTTTTAAAGAAATAATTATGAAATGTGCGCATGATTTCCAGTAATACATTTTTATCCAGTTTTAAAACAGACAACAAAATTACTAGTGATAAGCACGAAAAATTAATAATTAACTATAACATTTATTTTGTATTCTTTTTAATTTACTTGTTAACTACCGCCATGAAACCATACTACGATACCATATGATTAATAATTGTAACACATCATAATTTAAGTGAATTACTATGTACACCATAATTATATATGTAATTTAAAAGTCATGATCAAATGTGGGTGTGCGTGTCCGCGTGCGTGCGCGCGCGTGTGTGAACTTTCACGTAATCTCTTCTTTTGTGTGAAGAACAACTCAAATTACTGTGGTTATAATGCAGTTATATATTTGATTTGATAGTTAATCCCAAAGAATGAATTATTGTGTAATATATTTTTTGTTTAAAACAACAACATAATTCTAGTTTGAATTACTCAGTTTACAACATAATAAACTTTGATTCGATAGGTATGGTCAAGTGTGTGTGAACACTTCTTTTGTGTAAAGAACAACATAATGTTTGTTGCAAATACTCTCCAGAACATAATTAGGTATATGATTTGATAATTATTATTATTATTATTATTATTATTATTATTATTATTATGAATGGAAGTTGATAAACAAAAGTGCTTCTATGTAAAGCTACCTTGTCGCAGTTAGTTAAATTTTAATATTTTATGAAAACACATTTCTTTAAACAACAATGATTAACGAAGCAATTTTTATCCTACCATCACATCAGAAATTAGATATATAAAGCCCGGTGTGAGAACATTTACTTTACTAACTACCAGTGTAATAACCATGTCACGTGCATCAGGACGTACTACATACATGCATGGGGGTGGGGGCCGCCTGTGGCGTAGTGGTAGCGTCGCCGATTCTAACTCCTCTGACTGCTTAGCCTCTCACCGCGTGGGTTAGAGTCCCGTTTGGGGCGAAGGTCTTAACGTGAGAAGATCTTCCAGCTGACTTGCCGTGCGCCGGTGGTTCAACATTCATGTGTCTGCGGTCTTCCGACACCATAAAGCTGGACGTTGCTATAATGATCATAAATGGTGCAATCTATTTAAAAAGAAATAACAAAAAGCAAAAAACAAACATATATGCATGTCCATGCCGCAGTTGAAGGATCTAACATCTTCAAAGCGTATAAAAGTTTAGATAATAAGAGATGCAACACTTGTGATAAAAGTAAATTGATTCATAATGAAATAAATCACTTGTTTTTTATTCACGTTATGACAGGTCAGGTTATGCCTGCTTTGATAACCAAGTAACCCAGTGCCCCCAGCCGCATGCAGAGAAGGAAAACTATGCCAAAAACTCCTGGAGAGAGATGGGCTCTTCCAGGCTTTACTCAATTTCTAATTCCACATCGGGGCGAACATCGCCCAGTAATAGGACCACGCCTTCCGTTAGGCAACAGGGCGGATGTGTTAAGTATGCGACTGCTGCACCAGTGACAACAATTCATGCCAGAAATAACATCACTATCGGCATATGGAATGTGCGACATTGAGAATGACTGGTAAATAGAAGGAATTGTGACAAATTAAATGAATATTACTGAAACATATCAGGCCTCTGTGAAGTGCGATGGAAACACTCTGGAGGAAAATCAACACAGGAATGTCACAAACTGCATTTCAAAGGCAGAGAGGACAAACTTGAGCAGGTTTCAGTTTCTTGTCCACAAAGACATCATGAAGATCGTCACCGGTTGCCGACCTATCTCCAGCAGGTTAATTACTATTCGTCCTTGGGCAACCCCATTCAACATTAGTATCAAACAGGTCTATGTCCCAACAACAGACCATAATGACGAGGAAATAGGGAACTGCAATGACCAACTTCAAGAAGTCCTAGATCAGATCTTTAAGAAAGACATCTTTGCGGTGCAAGAAGATTGGAATGCCAAGTGAGAGAGGATGCTTGTGAGAAATGGAAAGACATATATTCTGCAATGCATAAATAAATGACAGCTATTTATGATTTTGCCATTTGGAAACCTCAATGAACTGAAGCTGATGGACATTTTGTCCCACACAAAGTATGTAGGATATGGATGTGGCACAGTCCGAATGAAGAACACCACAACTAAATTGACTACATCATGGTCAAAAGGTGTTTCCGGTCCCACCACACAACAACTGGGGATCCGAACATATTGAACAGCTCACCAGTAACCATTAAACAGACGGAAGTCACACGCAGAAAAAAGAATTGCTGAAAAACAAACAGGCGTCACAGACCAGGGCGAAGCACAACAGATAATTTTTACCTTAGGTTATAAGTACTTATTACGTGAAAAATACCTCAAAAATCAGAAAGATCTAAAGCATGTCTGTGTGGACTTTAAGAAGGCAAGTGACAGGGTATGGCATGCTGCCCTCTGGTCGACCATGATACAGTACAACATCAATGCCATCTTGATCAGAGTCACAGAAGGCCTGTATGACAAGGCCACCAAAGCCGTCTAAAATTCAACGGCAGCAACTAGAACTGGTTTATGACGGCAGTTGGAGTCAGGCAAGGCTGCTGCTCTCACCTACCATATTCAATATCTTTACTGAAAATCATTACAGATGTTCTGGAAAATCATGAAGAACGTGTCAGCATCAGAGACAGACAAAACTCAAAGCGTTGCTGACGACATTGACGACCTTGCAGGAAAGGAAGAAGTGCTAGTGAACTTGTTGAAATGCCCTGGATAAGACAGTTGGAACGCATGGCATAGAAATCAGTGCCGAAAAGACCCGGCTTATGATCAACAACACCAATGATATAAACACTGGCATAATATGACCAGAATCTGGAAATTGTACACATCTGGAATGGCAAAAACATCGCTTTCATGCTGTCAGCGTGAAGAGCGCACCATGATCATCTCATTGTTACTGTATAACTGCGATTTGTGGACTCTCATAGAAGATCTTGAGAGAAGAATACAGTCCACAGAAACGATATGTGTCTGAAGACAGATTTGCATTTCATACAGAGATCACATCACAAGCGAGTAAGATAAAACCAGAATTTGGCAAGCCATTGGACCTTATTAAGACCTACGGACAACAGTAAAGAAAGGAAAACTGAAATGGTATTGACATGTAACATGATCACCAGGGATAACACAAGACGTTCATGCGTGGCACTGTTCAAGGAGGAAAAAAAAAAGATATAGGAGGACAACATTTCAGACCGGACAGGCTTAAAACTGTGTGGCACTATTGGGAAGTCATGAGACAGAGAGGTTTGGAAGAAGCTGGTGCCCCGATGGTCACCAAGACTAAGACACAGTTAGATAGATGACATTACACGTGGGACCGTACATTTTTCCAGACCATTTGTCTGTGTCAGTTTGTAACCACGGACTTAAAAGCAACAATAACTGAATATGAAAGGTAAACGTGTTTGTGTACAATTTGGAATTCGATAGTATAATGATACATGTGGGGTATTCAGTTGCGTTGGGGTTTTCATCTATTTCGGTGACGGGGAATACTAGGAAATAAGACTCAATCGAACGGTCCTGAGAAACGTTAATCCACCCATCCATGATTTAGATAGGAGTTTGATGATGCGGTGATGCACCTTCTAGAAATGTTAGCGACATTTGCAACAAGTAAGTTGAACTTATTTTCGTTTTTACTGATCGTATTCAATGATGTGATTTTATTAGTGATTTCCCAATGATTGTTAGGTGTTTATAAAAACATACATACCACACTCGAACGCGAATTCATTTTCAGAAAACAAAATAATTCAAAACATTAAACGAAGCTTTTGCCAATGGTTGGTTAGAATAAAATAGAATACTAGGTTGATGTTGAATATTGAAACGTCACACACGGCACGAAAATGCAAATCGCTCGGCAAGCTTGTATGATAACACTTTTTTTATTCAACACCAACCTAGTATTCTCTATGTATGTGATTAAGAGTATGTTTTAAATGTTAACATTGCATAAACACTGTATCTACATAGCGAAATTACGAAATTAAAAAAAAAAAAAAACATGGTTTAAAAGCAACAATAACTTGGTTCTTGCGCAGGAAGGCAACCGCATGTGTTCATTTGCATTGTGGATATTGGGTGTACATTGGGGTGCATTGGTGGAAAGGAAATTATCCCCGTTGTTAGATAATCTCCGAGATAATCCAAAACATTAGGTAACTTTTATAAAATATAAGCTTAAAATATATTTAAATACTTATAGAGATGTTATTTAAACAAGAAAATGGAAGTGTTCCTTGATAATGGTATCATATGAAAGTCAGAAAAGTCAACATACACACCATTGAGCACAAGCAACAAACAAAAACGAGTTATCCAAATGAAAGGACCTACTTGCATTTAGGATTATTTGAGGAAGTCAGTCCGCTAATTGTCTATCATTGTACGAGTTAATTTAATCGAGAACACTAGAAAATTTGCTCAACCGATGGTGCTGAGAAATATTTATCTTCTGACCCTTTACGAAACCATCCAGGGTTAGGTTTAGTTTGATAATATGGTGTTGCACCGTTTATTGTTGTGGTGCAGTGTCGCTTGCGACACCGTCCGGAGTTATGAGAAAGCTTGATTTTGGAAGCACACATGATTGACCCTGCCAATCGGAACATCTCGGATAATTCGCGAATCATCTCTCGGATGTATGTAGGTAGTCGGATCACCTCGGCCATTTATCTAAATGGGACTTCTTTTGAGACAGACGTCAAAACAAAGATGGCAGCTCGGGTGACAGCTCATTACAGTACGATGCCAGTAACTCTTCAATTTGTGGCGGCTTCAAATTTGAATCATCCAATTTTAATTTATCCAGCGCAGCAGACACGCAGCTGTGAAACGATGGCAGTGTTATTGTTTCGCGCGAACTAATTAGGCATATTCTTCTTCCGACTTCCGGCGAACACAACCATCGTGATTTCAGTAAGGATTATCGATACCAGATACATCCGAGGGATGATTGTCCCGAGGACGGAATAACCCGAGGAGTTCCGATTGTGACCCTGCGTGACCTTGACTACTCGCGATCAGTTATTCATGCCTGGGAAGAAGTAGTGCGTATACCAAACAAATATGTATGTCTAAGGAGACTAGACGCGTCATTTGTGTCCAGGTATGCTTTAAATGTTAACATTAATAGTGTTGTATGTTTAAACTGGAAGTTTATTATATTATGTAATTCAGATGAACATGAAATGCAGATATATGAATGAACAATGCTGCATACGAATATCACGGCGCAGGAATATCAGCCAGTGAATAGAGGAAAGGGCCGGAAAGGGGAGTGAACTGTTATTAGAACAAGTGTTCCATTGACTACTACTATGACTTGTCTGCTTTCCTATTTCTAATGATGCGTTGTACATTTGATTTACCACGGAAAAAATATGACCATTGTTTGCACACATGTAATCGCTTACAGAGAAACACTTACACCGCCTGAACAGCCCTTCTGAGCGCTTTCAATAACAATCTTGGCCACACGTAATTGAAATTTATTTACTTTTTAAGGCCCGTGTTTCATGAATGATTCGTATTTTTAAATAATAATTAAATTTTAATTTTTAGGCGCGTATGAAAACATTACTCTTAAACACATAATGAACTTCCGAAATATGTACATTATGTGACAGAGATAAAATCCTTTCCGAAAGAGAAAATAAGTTGCTTGTAAAAGAAAAAAATGATCTAGACGTGTCCTCGAAAACTTCCCATGGACTTTGTGAATAAATCAATAACACTTTAAATAATAATATTAATGTATTTATTCGCATAAACAAACATTGCCGGAGTACCGGAAACTTAGCCGCAACCGGGATACAAACTACAAACGGGTGCAGCTTGATAACTCATTGACCGACAGCTATTTATTCTTACGTTACAGTCATCTGTCAACACAGAGATATGGTGCATACAGAGCATAAAAGCTCATGGTCCCATATCTTTAGTGGCAATTAAAAAGTTGAACGTCAAACAGTGGTTAATGGGTACAGATAAGGAGCCAATGGATGGGTCAAGGCTTGATGCTTATCTTCCGTACAGGAGCGGATTTTTTATTACTAATTTATTATGTTGCTCGTTATAACGACTCACGAATCCCTAAAGAAATAAATAAACTAATAATTAAAAATTGCAACTTAATAATATAAATAGTCTTCATTTTTATGTTATTAAATAATTTAAATTTACGAATGCAATTTCTTTACTTAAAAATGGGTGCATTGGTATCTATAGCACATTATAAGAAAATCTGCAAAAGCTGATAGCTAAATGTATTTACACTGTTGTTATTGAATGTTGTCAATTCTTAGGAATCAGGTAAGAGATTGTAAAAGTTTGAATTTATATTTTCTTCGCCTTTTGCATTTCTTAAATATTATTTATAATTATCTTTTATACTTTAAAATATTTATACAAATATGAATATCATGATAATATAATATAATATAATATAATATAATATAATATAATATAATATAATATAATATAATATAATATAATATAATATAATATAATATAATATAATCATAATACCATGCCAAATGAACAATGTGAATTAGGGCTTCATATCGGTCAGTATTATCGATATGATATGTGTATCGATACAAAATGATCGATATTCGATATATCATATGATATATTAAGACATGCATGTAAGTGCTTATTATTGTTTTTTTCTTACGTTGGAAAATTCATAAACCATTGCAAGTAGTATACTATATTCAGTCCTTCTATTATAAAATGGTGCTTATTGTGGTATTGGTCAAGTTTATACAAAGAAGGGTGTTTTCTTAAACATTAAAAAATCATGGTATGTACAGTATATATATATATCAATATACGCTAAATTCAATACTTTCCCGCTGAAAACATGGGCTACTGATGTGACTAGAACATTTAGACAGTATTCCGCTATCCGTAAAAAGTATTGATGGCATGTCATCGTAATGTCACATTTCTCATGCTTTCATTTTCATAATTACCCAGATTTTTTTTCGGAATGTCTTGGTTTTATTATTTTATGTCATATAATATACAAGTAAAGATAATGTATTACATGTTTCATTTATTTTCAAAATGTATAATGTTATAAAGTCATTCCCGAAATTACAATTTCTTCACGAAGCCAAAAATTAGATCAGCAACACTTTAAACAGTTACTAATTACAGTCAAACTTTTAGTAAGCAGCCACCCAAGAGATGGCCTTAAATTCGCTGCTTCAAACAAGTTGGCTGCTTTAGACAAAATATAACATTATTGATGGTTTGCCTATTACCGTGAGCCTGTATGCTTACACATAAGTATTACAAACACTTAAACAGTAGATTTACTGCAAAGTACTGTTCAAGAAAATATTTAATGCCACGACATAACTGCTTTTAGACGGCTTGCGGATCGGGAGGTCGTGGGTTCGAACCCCGGCCGGGTCATACCAAAGACTTTAAAGTTGGTAGTAGTGGCTTCCCTCCTAACGCTCGGGGCTACGGGGACAGCATTACGCCTGACTCGTCGGTGTCAGTATAATGGACCGGCCGGGTTCAGTCCCTGGGCACCTCATAAGTGCCCCTGTGCTGTAATGATAGAAATGTCGCTGCGCAGTATCGGCAAAAAATGCCGGCTAATCCCATCCCATCTCACTGCTTTTAGAATGCCAATTGTATGATTCAGAATATCAGAAATCAAGGAAAGCTGTCCTCCATTGCTAGTTGTTTGGTCATGTACAGTATAAAGCATATCATTTTAATTATTCACATAAAAGTACTGAGTGTATCAAAATCTTTAAATGTAGTGCCACAAATCACCGAAAAGTGTATATATATTCAGACAATGATGTTCCGGATAGTGCGTGTTTTCAACTATTCTTTAAAAAAATCAGCAAGCAGTATGTTATTAAACTAAGTAAATAATTTTATTTAAAACATAATTTAAACAAGGTTTGTATCAACAAAAACTGAAAGTGCAAAGATTCTATCTACATGTAGTCAAGTAAATTTGGTGGTGTCAATCTATGCATAAATAAATCGCTCATAAAAGATAGAAATGTAAAATGCAGTTTATGTTTCTTTCGGCAAAAAAAAACAAACCATCTAACTAAACGCTAATTTTGGCGTATTCTAGACATCGCTTCACAATTTCACAAATGGCAGCAATGCAAGTCGATTAGCCGAAGTTTCAATAGACAAGGATTTTGTCAGTCAACGTGTAATAGTTTATTTCTGAAGAAATATCTCAGCAGAATCTACGATGTATTTCTTTTTGCAATATACATTGTCCGACTCCATCAAAGATTCCTTACACAGAGATTACAAACCTTATACAGCCGCCATTTTGAATACCAATTAGCTTTTCCCGAAGCACCGATCTAAGATATACTAAATTGTTTACTTATTTAACTTTTTTGTAATAAAATAATTGCAGATATTTAAAAAAAAATGCTGCTCTAAACGATCAACTTCTCTTAAAAACAAGCCTCTATATACCGATGTAGATCCGCTACTGAGCGATTAGATTCAAATGCCTAACACTCTATAAATAGGTGCTATATAAAAGGCGGAAACACAGCTTTCTTTGAGCCATATGGACACACCCTGTCATGGGATAAACTTCTTTACGACGTATATACCTGATTTAAAAAAAAAAAAATGTTTATTTTTGATACAATTGTGGTCCGGTCATTTGTATAATGACACGTTTTATTCGAGATACTCTCTATTAAAATAATTTATATTTTAAGAAGAACATTTACAAAGTGACTGATCGTGAACGTTTCTTGGGTCACTGAAAAACAACAAACACAACCATAAACAATACTGTAAATACTTTTTCACCAATTATTCAATGGAAATACACGATTAAAATTGATTATGTATTTGTGTACAGAAATTAGATTAGATTATTAAAAAAAACCTTAATGATATTAAATTTGAAGTTCTATATCTTTATTTTTCTATGTATGTAGATTAGCTGAAATCCTCATCGCGCTTATTTGAAGATTTGGAAAGAATGAACTTTTACAGCGATTTATTTCACGATATGTACTTTGTAATTAAGGTAGTGTTTACATAAAGCTAAAGTATCAGTTTATGTAGTTATTATGTCTCAATTCCCTAGAAAAGTGGTAAAAAGTTGTTAATGCAATTAATAAAGGAAAAAAATTGTTTGTTACAACCATTAACAGTCAAGCTGTCAATGCATACGTCATATGCCTTAAGAATCGGGATGAAAATCTTTGCCGATATTGAGAAAGAATAGTAAATTAATATTTTAGCTCCTTATGTAAATTTAACTAACGAAAAATATAAAAAAAAAATAACGAGTATGGTAATATTATGCAATAAACAACAACAACAGAACATTTGAACAATCGGTTATAACTGATTAAGTTATAACTCATAACACTAGATTACAGGTGACCACTGTGTCGTTTAACGATTGTATATTCTTAATGATATCAGTATAAACTATATTCCGCAGTTTTAGCGCAAAACGTAGTGTATTAACGAACTGTACATGCAGTAACGTTAAATGCTGCAATTATGACATTTTTTTAATCATACCACAAAACTTAAGCTCTTCCCATCTACTCCACGCTTTTACGGGTGTGTCAATAACCAACTAGCAGTAAATTAAAATGAATTGACGCATTTTTTAATGTGTAATACTTTTATTTAACTTTTGATAGGCTCTTTGTGTCATAAATCGCAATCTTAGTACACAAAGATATACGTTAAGTACTTATCGTTTGTTGTTTGCTGCCAAATGTTCAAACGTTAAATGTGGTATCCACCACTTTGCCTCTATCTAATACATGTTACTATGTGCATCATTGCTGTACTAACTGTACTTTAGCATACATTATCTCAATTGTTGGACTGTACTAATCATGATTTATAACTCTTTAAATGTCTTTCTTTTTCCAAATCTATACATAAACACGATTGGGGGGGGGGGGGGGGGGGGGTGTAGCGAGGGGATTCTACTTATAAATAGATTTCGACGTCAGAAATGAAATATCCGGACGATCATGTAACGTTATCTCAAAAGTAAGTGGTCACGTGATTTTCTAAGTTTAAAAATAGCTAACTTCGCAGATAAGATAGGAAATACACGTGTGCGTGGTTCAGTTAGAAAATACATGTTTGTAATGACGGGTGGTGTATTATGCTGCACTTTTCACATGGATGAAGGACATTAATAAACAGTATTTAAAAAATTCTAGTCCAAACTTTCGGATACCACCTTTAAGGGCGTCAACCTTTTGCTTTATGATTTGTAGTTGTCCTTACGCTGTCACGTGGTTTCTTATCAGGTTAACTCCACCCGTGGAAACTATATAGCCTGTAAATAAACAAGTTGATGTGATTATGTATAACAACTGTTTCATGTCCAGATTTTTTAAAATCTCTACCTTTTTTCACTTTGCTTATCCGGAGCGTAACTTCATAACTGTCGCGAAATATTATTTTGTTCTAATAACTCTCACACTTAAATTTTCGGCAAATTGCCTTTTTTTAAAAGTTAAACACAAATAGTTGCTCTTTTTTACATATTTGTAAACGTACATGGACGCCTCTATATTAGAAAGCACAATGGTGTACGTCCAGTATATTCTTTATGATATGAGAATAGTGTTTTCTAATATTGTTTGTGTTAAACTCTTGAAAAATGGCAATTTGCTGAAAATATGAGTGTGAGTGTTATTAGAAAAAATATTCTTTATTTCTCTATGGAACAATTTACAACATTGTATCGCGAAATATTCTCATCAATCTATGTATATAGGTCGCTTATAATGAGACAGGTATAATTAAGGGCACATAACTATAGTCTAGCCCTCATTTTTTAAATTATGCTTATAAAGAAATACATTTCTAGCGGTAACGGTGGTATTTGGCAGTTTTACCTAGATTTAACACATGTAACCGCATCTTACTTATGCTCTGAAGAATGTATCCATGGTTTCTGCTTATCCTTTAGTTTAAGTACAGGCTGTTAATATTACCTCACTTGTAAGACAATACAAATCGTGAAATATGTCGCTTTAATATGTCTGCATAGTTTTTGAAACGACATAATTCTAATGTTTGTCGCCTTATTTCTTTAAAATTGCAAATAATTGTCGCATATTACATGCTTTTTTATTCTATGGGTACATGCATTTGTTAACAAACAAACGAAGTGAACTAATTTACGTAAGTCGTGTAACAAAAACTTCACTTATAACTTTTGACATTATTAATTAACATAAATCACGTTTCAAAAAAACGTGATTGATAATTCGACATTATTCTACAGTTAAGTGCAACGGACAGCCCTTTTAATTTAACCGTATTTGTAAAGACATATCAAGAGAACCCCAGATATCGACGGGTTAGGGAAGGACCAAACCTGCGAAATCCCGCTGGTTTGTCAGCGCTCTGGCCTACAGCGAAACCATGCCGGATGCACCTGTTTCCAACTACAGAAACACCTTAGACGCACTGTTTTTTGCACTTCCTGGTTTCCTTCTGATCGTTAGCTACTGTAATATTTGCGCACATGAGCGAGATAGAAATAGTACCTTATTGTGTGCAAGTAAGTTTGGAACATCCTTTTTAAATGTAAAGAAGGTTACACGACAACTTCTTAAAATCCGAAACAATAAACATAGTGTCACGATTTGTTAGAGTAAGAAAACAAGCAATGGAAGCGATGAAGGGAAAAGGAAGATGGAAACAGAATGATTGTGGTAAACACAGTACTCGAGGAAACCATGTCAAACAAAATTAATCATTACTATTAATTTATGTATACCATCGAATCGATATTAATCTATTGCAAGACTGTTCTGCGCTCTACCCTCTAGTGATTCATTAGGCACACAGTTTTTGTTTTTGTTTTTTTAAGCCTTTTTTATTTGAATGTATTTTCCCATAAATGTGTGTGCGCGCGTGCGTGCGTGCGTGTGTATGTGTGTGACTTGCCACGAGAAAATGGGGCTTATTGATGTTTCTTAACAAAATTGAGGTTTTTTTCTTTTCTTATTCGCCGTACTTTTCTGAGTATTATGGTTAAATATTTTATTAATATGAAGCTTACTTATCCAGATATGGCATTTTTGCAACACTACCAAAATATTTGTCAAATGCCGAGATGCATGCATTTGACGTTTTGCCTCGAACGTGAAAAACGTCGCGTGGTGTTACATTCAATTAACGTGTTAAACGTTGCGGTTTACACTTATAATTGAAAATAATGCATAATGACATTATGGGACCGCACAAATATTATTTTACTTATAGTAAGTTTTTAGCTGTGTCATCAAGGCAATCTTAGCATACGTAGATTAACATACTTTATAAAAGAGAATACATATTATATATCAATATTGTCGTATAAAACATTCCTTAAAATGTAAATTAATATGTTTATTCATTTATTTTTCTTATTTATTAATTAAGTAAATTGAACATTATCTCAGTTTCGGTTTATTATCTTATTAGGGAACTTAGGAAATGTCGTAATATCATGTTTTATCTTAACATACTAAGTAGATGTCGTAGGTCATAAAGATTTGTACTAATGTATGATACCACCCAGGTAAGATCTAGGAAGAGGAAGCCAGGTTTTATGATACCATTTTTTTAAAAATGTTATCAGGAAATTGTGTCATAAAGGGTGCGCCATAGTTCGCGTGAAACAATCCCAACTTTACTTATGACTGAAATACGCGCATTGCTACGTTGACTGTCACATAGTTTTGGTGTTAGATAAACCGCTCTTCTTACATTGTATTGTTTGTGAATATTAACCCCGAACTGATGAATACATTACACGGTAGTTGTACACGCTCCAATATCAGTTGTAAAATAAATTAAGAACATGTGCTTGCCGAAAATATTTCGCCGTGATAAATGATTTTTTCGTTATTCACGAGATTTTCGTGCTGTTAAAATGGTTAGCGCGGAAATTTGAACCAGCAACTACCGTGTAATGTATTCATCAGTTCGGGGTTAATATTCACAAACAATACAAGTCCGTGCTGTAGTAGTAGACATATCATAAACAGAAGGTTAAGGGTCGAGGACCAAGACCTGGACGGGTGATCTATGTGCTAGTAACATAGCATGTACCACGTTTCACAGGAGGCTGTATTTATACGCGCAGTAGATGGTGGTTTATGTATAAAGTAGTTCATTGTGTGTTGCATTTTATAATCACATACATCTAATTAAATGGTCTGGGCATACTGTTGTAAATATGTGAAAATGTTTTTAAGGCTTACGGACTTTTATTGCTTGACTCTATCGTTTTACACACTATAATGGAAATACATGAAATAACTATCTTTTGTCGAGCTAGGAATAGTTAAACCCTGTTAAGCTGGCTGCTTTTCCCTGAACAACGCTTTAACTCTCAACTGAGGACAGTATTAAATGGCTTATTTTTTTTTACAGAGGTTAAACTTTCGTCGAAGATAGTTTCTTTATCAGCGTACGATCATTACCAGGCGCGAACTCAGAAAATATAACATTGTTGGAAAACATTTATCAATATTTTGCGGTCCTGGGCATATGCATTTACGCGCGAACATACGGTTAATTTACTGATAAACTGTTTTCTATTTACATTAGTCGTTCTTGTGGTGGTTATACGCGACGGTGCGAACAGTATGACTCAAGTCACAAGAAAAGTCCAAAGTCAGGACTTGGAGCAATCATATTGTAAATAACTTGTGTAACATATACACCACTTTAAAGGTATCTTGAACAACAGCCTCCTTTTGTGAAAGTTGCTGGGTCACACAAGCATCAAGAATATTTTCCCGCTATAATTTTCTCCGCCCCTCCCCACTTCCCACCCGCCGATGCACCATAGTTCAACCGGAAGACCGCATTACACAGATGCTGGTAACCGAAGTCATGTGATAAGTCGACGACTTTCGCAGCTGTATCACGGACGTCCCTTTAATGTCGAAAAACAATTGTCGAAATTTAACTCAACAGACTCAGCAGATACTATGATTTGTGATCAGCCACTTTGGCTTAAGGAGAAATATTGAAAACTCGTAGAAGAAGCGTACGCGAAATTGTCGAAATTTTTAAGTGAATGTGTTTTACACTGTCAATTACTTACTGAATGTCTATAAGATAATATTTATAAATTAAGTCGAATAGATTATTTTTGTAAACATTGTCTTTGCAATGATTTTAACGTTCAACCAAAAATGATATTGGTATGTTATGTGAGCAAGTACGCATTAAAGAATTTTAAATTATAAATATATATGCTACATGAACAATGAACATTAATGTAAGTCCAGAAAAAAATAGAAAGATTAACCCATTAGATCATTTAAACAGCATACGAAAGCCACGAAAAATAACACTCGCGAACAATTTACCCTACATTTGCCGATAGTAACAGTTCGATTCCACCAATCCGAACACAGTCCCATCCTAAATTGAGGCACGGGGTATATCGCTGATTAAAAGTCCACTATCATCTTCATACCTTATTAGACAATATTTCGTTTCGATGCAATATTTTGACTGGCTTTAAGTATACTAGGTCAACCAAATAATAGCGCTTGTTCCGTAAATGATAAAACAATACAACGTACACTTTTCGCAAAATGAAATTGATTTCGGTCTAATTTACAACGCGCGCATCTGAATTAAAAAAAAGAAGAATATAGCTAGAAAAAGTTAGTAAACAACGTGATATGGATGTTGAAGTGATGTTTAAAGTATTATAATTACTAATCATTCCACGGATATTTTTTTTTAATATTGGAGCGGAAGTTAGGATTTTCTATATTGTTACACCGGTAAGTATTTTTAATTCTTTTTACTTATTGTACATACTTCAATTTTCATTATGACACCGTTATAGTATCGATATTTTGAACATTTTCTTCGTCATTGTGTTCTTAATGACTTACTTTATTAATATAATTATAAAATTTCATGGAAGATTAAGAAGATGATTTAAAAGAAAGAAGGCAAAAATAATGCTCACAACTTTATATATAAAAAAGATGATTTAATATTAATGACCATGTACAATTGTCTGTTCACTAGTGTCAGCAACAAACAATTATTTTTAGCATTTACTATGTTAATACTCTTTGTTGTTAATTTATTCCATTTCAAATTTTATTCTAGTTGACACTTGCTGTCGAATTATTTGTGTGTGTGTGGTGTGCGTGCGCGCGCGTGTGTGTCTGTGTTTGTGGTGTGTGTGCGCGCGCGTGTGTGTGTCTGTGTGTGTGGTGTGTGCGCGCGCGCGTGTGTGTCTGTGTGTGTGTGTGTGTGGTGTGTGTGCGCGCGCGTGTGTGTCTGTGTTGTTCGTATTCGTAATCGATATCCATGTAAATATATACTATTCTTTTTATTGCACAAATTGTCTACGTTGTTTTCTTCCAAAGAATACACTCGACGTCCATATATTGTAAAAATAGTACCCGACGTTAAAGTACATGAAACTCGTTTAAAGTTTATTTGGACAAAGCATGTCTGCTGCAAAAAATTGCTGGGTTTGGTCCACATTTTTGCTTTATTAAACATTTGTTTCATGCATTATTATCGGTACTTATGTGACAATGCACTAATTGTGGGTGTTGTATTCATACCGTAGCATGTGTATTGCATTCTTCTACATCGTGTAATAAGAACGTGACAAATGTATCAAAAGATAAACTGATCAAGGCAAACAATGTTGTAAAATTAAACAAATTACCTTAAAGGTAGTATCCAAAACTTTGCCTATCTATAACAATATCGAACCACTGCTTTGGGGAATTTGGGCTTAATATTTATATAAACCCATACTTTAGTCTTAATAAATACGATTTTGAACAGATCGTGAAAAATTCACTTTGAATTTGTATTCTTTCCGACGTTATAATACCTTATAGTGGTCTCTGCTAAAAATAGATATCGACGTCAAAACGGATTATCCCGATAACTGTGTAACGTTATCTCAAAAGTTTGTAATCATGTGGTATTCTAAGTGTAAAAAAGAAGCTATCTCTGCAGCGTGGCTTGGATAGGGCGCAATAACGACTGACGATGCTTGCTTGACTATCCAGACAGATATAGGACATCAACGAACAACATTTTGAAGGATATTCTCATGTAACAATGATTTATTTGGTTATTTCAGATAATAAACTTTGGTCCAAACTGTCACGTACCACCTTTAAAGTGGCTCGCCCTAAAAAAATACTAGTCTTTTTAAAAAGTTCTAATTTCACAATGGGATGGTTCATGCATAGATATGGTCAGGAAAATGTCTGTACATATAAGGACTTAATAAAAGGCAGTTGTTTTTAAACAACCTGAATTAAACAGTGGTTACTACATAACACAGCTTGATAAATGTTGTATTTTTAATTTTTATTCTTAATTGTTTGTTTATCTGAATAAACTAACTAAAACGTGAAATAACTAACTCAGCATATTTGCATTCTATATTGGCTCTAGACTGAGGCTTAGTGTCAGACTAACCCACTCTTGCTCTCACACTTTACTGCGGTGACACATTTAGAACACAGTCTGGCAATGTTACGTATCTTTATCAAGAAAACCTCCATTTTCTTTAACTCGGCAAATATAGCACTTGTATTCAAAGCACTGATATCGCTCTGGCTTTTAAGTCTGGACTTGCGTAATTGATTGATTGGAAAACGACGACATATTAGCACGCTCGTAAACCCACCTTTCTGGACGACACATAACTAGAGGTTGGAACATATTGGAGGTCGTGTTCAGGGAACCAAGTTTTAAATTGTTAAGCTCGAACTCTAAACAAAACCAGAGAATCTGATTGGTCTAATAAGGTTTTTGTACTCCAACCAATTAAACTCATTACAAAGTCCTTTAACTCAAGTTCAAAGCGTGATTGAACTTTAAGCTCAGTCATTTTCAAGAATCCGATTAGCTGGAACTTTATACTTTGGGAAATCTGACCAATAGTATCTCCCCAAAATGATCTTAAAATTAATGTCCACATTTTACTTTTAAAACCTCTAGCTTATGATATCTCTTGTATGTGTTTGTCTTTTTAAACAAACACCATGTATGTTGTATTTATATTATTTATTATTTCTTAAGCTGTGTCCAATTATTTTTCTTTCATTTCTTTAACATTTCATCTGCTGCTACCTTTTCCAATTTCAGACGTTTTTGTTGTATAACTTCTTCAGTTATTTGTGCATAGGTATCTTTGTATATAAAGCGAGTATTTAGTTTGCTATTTCTGGGTTTTGTATGTTTAGATATGTCAATCGAAAAGAACACTGACTTTTGTGTGTGGTGCTTGTAAATGTACCTTCATTTATTGTGATTTTTTTGTCGCTGTTAAAATAAAATAAGCAATGTGTTATTATGACTAAAATCTACACCCATGTAATATAGGAAGAGCAAATTCTTAGGCGTTAACTTCGGTGCTTTCACTTTCAGCACACACCTTGGTCGTGAATTCTCTGATTAGACCGCAATCTTGTTATGATAATTTAGCAAACAAAATAATCTATAACCACACCTAGCAATGAACGGTAAAACCAAACCTATCCCGAACGTTAATTCAAGTTATCTCTGTACTTTCTTATGTTATCGCAGTATTTTGCTTCAGACTAAACTCTCTTATGGAAAATCCGCATGGTTAAATAACGTAATGTGGACATCCTCGGGTTTTTATCCCGGCGCTATCCTGGTCAAAGAAAAGGCGATTGTTTCTTCCAGACCACTAAAGTGAATTTGGTGACAATTTTATCTTGAGTATACGGTTGTGATATTAAATGATTAATGCAAGTAAACATGCGGCATACATTCCAAAACAATGGTATATATGATACGAGATAAAAAAAAATCGCAATTATAATGAAAACCGAAAAGTTATTACATTCTTTGCATCTATGTACACAGGATGTATCAAAATACGTTGTTAAAGTTTAGTTAGAAAACTAATTTTAAAGCTCATGTCTGTTTATATTTAAACGCTTTTCAAAATTTTGAAATAAATATGTTTACCTTATTTTATATCGGAAGCAGCAACTACATGAATGTTTATAATAGCTTTCTTTGCAAAACAGAATCAACATAATTAAAATTAAAAAAAATAATTATACTGTATATTATCTTAATTTTGAAAAATATAGTTTAATATTTAAACCATCATTATAAGAATAGGAAAGTCAAATACAAAAAGATCAACAACAAAAATGAGATCAAATACAAAATTTAAACGAAACTCATTTTTTGAATATATTCTTTGATTACAGTAAAATAAAATACATGTACATGTATATATTTTCACGAACCGTATTTATTCTAATAGATGCGCCTGTCCTTTAAAAATAAATACAGACAGGCGAGCGTGCGTGCAGAATGGGAGTCGGGAATACGGGCGAGCAGTAAGACAGGCATGCTAATGGAAAGGCGGTCGGGCATGCGGGCAGGCATGGGGGCAGTTAGGCTGATGGACATGCGGGCTGGCAGGCGGGCGGGTGGGCGGGCAGTCAGACAAGCAGGCTGATGAAAGAAACTGGCCTGTCAGGCAGGCTATCGGCCGTGCAGGCTGATGAAAAGTCGGGCTAACAGGCGGTCGGGCAGACAGGCATGCAGGCTAGTGGAAATACGGTTGGGCTAGCCGGCAGGCAGGCGTACGATCATTCAGTCAGTCAGTCAGTCATCAAATGTGAACGTGAGCGTGCAGGCCGATGAGCTGGTGGGCATGCAGGCTGGTGTGAAAGCGGGATGGTAGGCAGGCTGGCGAACGGACAGATAATGAACAGGCATACGGGCCTTAACGTTAGGCAGACATTACAACAAGCAAGCGTTCGGGAGGGAAGGCTTTCGGTTTGGCTTGCGGATAGGCCGGCGGGCTGATTAGCAAGCAGGCGGGCAGTCAGGCAGGCAGGTTGATGGGAAGGCGTGCGGGCTGGTTGGCAGGCAGGTGAGTGAGTGGGAAGACAAGGGACGAACAAGCGGGCAGGCTTGCGATCTGATATGTAGGCGGGCGAGCATCCGTGCGAGCGTACATTCTGACGAGCAGTCGGTCGGCCGGTCAGTCAGTTTGGTATGTCGGCAGGTAGGCTTGTGGTTTCGTAGGCAGGTGAGCAAGTATAAAGGCAGACCGGCAGGTGGACAACCGGGGTGCGGTTTTGGGCGGTCTGACAGATGTGTGGGCAGGCAGGCTGACACAGAAAAAGATAAAGACTGAAGATTATATATTATTGGAAAGCCATATATACAGGCATGAGCGTGCATAAAAATATTCAATGAAAAGTTTTGACAGTTTTATATCCCGAATCCCAGTAGGAGGCCAGTACTTGATTTATCTAATTTCTTTAAAAAAAGTGAACATTCTTTTTTTTTCATCTGTACTGTGAAAAACTAAAGGGTTATAAATATGACAAAGATACCAACCCCCATAAGAAGACATCAGCAATGACAGCCAATAAGAATCCGAACGTTATAATTTTTGCAGAGAAGAGGTAGAATGCTTACACAATAAACAGTCAATTTGAAACTTTCGCACTTAAAAGTAATATATTTGCTTCTGTTCGTGAGAATATATCATCCAATATAACATTCTCATTTATCTGTTTCGTTTAAAAGCAATCGTAAATATCTCCCCAAGAGAGAATTTTTGTTGGGCTGTATATTCTTAAATAATAAAAAAACACAAAAAAAACACACACACAACATTGAGCCACCGTAACTGCTGCGTTAAGTTCTGTAATACTTTTTGCCTGGTCAACATACAAATCATCGGTTTTATCGTTTAGTACTAACAGTTTTAATACATTCGTTTTCGTCTTTTGCATAAGTACAGATGTAAAGTTAAAAGGCAACTTCATTTTTTTCACCAAAATGACCGAAATTTTCCTATTTAGTTAAAATTACACAAATCATACGAACGGCATTTTGGTAGCGTCTACCTGTGTGCTCTTTGGTAACGTGCAATGCTTTCAAGCGTCTACCTGTGTGCTCTTTGGTAACGTGCAAGGCTTTCAAGCGTCTACCTGTGTGTTCTTTGGTAATGGGCAAGGCTTTCAAGCGTCTACCTGTGTGCTCTTTGGTAATGTGCAAGGCTTTCAAGCGTCTACCTGTGTGCTCTTTGGTAATGTGCAATGCTTTCAAGCGTCTACATTTGTGCTCTTTGGTACTATGCAAGGCTTTCAAGCGTCTACCTGTGTGCTCTTTGGTAATGTGCAATGCTTTCAAGCGTCTACCTGTGTGCTCTTTGGTAACGTGCAAGGCTTTCAAGCGTCTACCTGTGTGCTCTTTGGTAACGTGCAAGGCCTTCAAGCGTCTACCTGTGTGTTCTTTGGTAACGTGAAAGGCTTTCAAGCGTCTACCTGTGTGCTCTTTGGTAATGTGCAAGGCTTTCAAGCGTAAACCTGTGTGTTCTTTGGTAACGTGCAAGGCTTTCAAACGTCTATCTGTGTGCTCTTTGGTAACATGCAAGGCTTTCAAGCGTCTGCCTGTGTGTTCTCTGGTAACGTGCAAGGCTTTCAAGCGTCTACCTGTGTGCTCTTTGGTAACGTGCAAGGCTTTCAAGCGTCTACCTGTGTGCATTTTGGTAATGTGCAAGGCTTTCAAGCATCTACCTGTGTGCTCTTTGGTAACATGCAAGGCTTTCAAGCGTCTACCTGTGTGCTCTTTGGTAATGTGCAATGCTTTCAAGCGTCTACCTGTGTGCTCTTTGGTAACGTGCAAGGCTTTCAAGCGTCTACCTGTGTGCTCTTTGGTAACGTGCAAGGCTTTCAAGCGTCTACCTGTGTGCTCTTTGGAAATGTGCAAGGCTTTCAAGCGTCAACCTGTGTGCTCTTTGGTAACGTGCAAGGCTTTCAAGCGTCTACCTGTGTGCTCTTTGGTAACGTGCAAGGCTTTCAAGCGTCTACCTGTGTGCTCTTTGGTAATGTGCAATGCTTTCATACGTCTACCTGTGGGTTCTTTGGTAATGTGCAATGCTTTCAAGCGTCTACCTGTTTGTTCTTTGGTAATGTGCAATGCTTTCAAGCGTCTACCTGTGTGTTCTTTGGTAAAGTGCAAGGCTTTCAAGCGTCTCATACTCGATTCACCCGCTTCAAACTCCGCAAAAGTACGCGCTGAAGTGGTTAGGTCAATCGCACTTGCTTTAACAACAGCTGACTATGCTGCATAGACAAAGATAGGAAATCCCCATTTGTCATATGCATTGAGATGGTGTTCTACATATTACGGACATACCTAAGGCATCAATAAACAACATTTCGCAGGTAAATGTGATAACACCAATTTGGTTGGTTGTGAGGGAAAAAGTGTGTCCAAACTGTCCGATACCATATTAAATGGCTAAAATGTCACAGAAATATTGGGCATGTCCACAATGGATATAGTAATCAGGAGTGATAAATTAACATCATTATGTTTTTTAACGAATATAACACGAATATAGCTAACTGTTATCTCATCACTTTAAAGGTGGCATCCGATAGGTTGCCTATATCAAATACATGTAATAATATCGAACCACTGCTTAGGGAGTCTGAGCATAATTTCTGCATACTCACACTTTTGTTTAAGTAAAGACGATTTTGAGCACTTTACTATAGTGTTATGTGTTATTCGGTACTAATCGGAAATTAATCATTATGAATTTTCATTATTTTTAAATCTATAAAAAGCATGATAGTGGTCTCTGCCAAAAATAGATATCAACGTCAGAACAGTTTACCCAGTCTCAACAGTAAGAAGTCACGTGGTTTGTTTAGTTTAAAAATAGCTATCTCTGCAGCGGGGCTGCAATAGGAAATGCTTGATTTTTGAAGGATAAGAGCGCTATCCATTACATCATCATAATTGTCGTCAGAGAGACTCTAACACTATTCGTCTAATCCCATTTTTAAATAAAAAAAACTTAAAGTGCAATAAATATAAAATTACATTCCCGCAAATTTTTTTCGTTTTTTTAATGTGCACTTGACTTCTTTCAAAAAATTGTGTAGTCTTTAGATCGAGAGAATACAAAAGCGTTGACATATACACTATAATCAGACGAACTTCATTTTAAAATAATTGCGTCACTATCGAACCAAGTGACCCTTCCTCGGGTAATGACTGACATGCCCCTTTAGCCAATCAGGTAACGGGGTTTCACCATGAGTTCGCGATGGCCAGCCCAAGGTTAGACATGTTATGTTAGACCGCTGTTTGGGAGGCGGTAGATATTTCCTTACACTTCATGAATGCTTCAGAACAAAACAATATTGACCAGCTGTGTCCACGTCAGATTAACAAATCTTCGCAAATATGATGGCTCTTTCCATGTCTCCCTTTTAATACAGAGCGACTATGACCGTGGTCAAGTGGTAAAGATCTTTCTACTCGGAATCAGCGCGCCCCAGATTCGAATCCCAGCTTTAACACACAATGTTGTAACTTTTGGCAATATCGTTCATAAAATTTACCCCGGTAAATACTACATAAGCACTGGTTCTACTCAGGAAGTGTATAGTCGAGAACGGAAAAGAAACAAAGTTTGAATCAAATCAACACGTGATAATGGCCACGACACAGAAGCTGATGGTGTTAGCTCAGAATATAGATATATTGATAACAAACATTTTTTTTTCGCAAACTTTCAATACCGAAATCTAGATATGCCAAATAGCAAAGTTGCTATACTAGGAATCGGAGCAGTCCGAAAAACTTCATACAAAACCTATCATTTTTGGAGTGTTTAAAACTAAACAAAACCGCTGTTTGCCTTACAGAACATTAGCATACATTGTTAGAACCTGTATGGGTTTCGACACAAAACAAACTTATAAAATAATGATAAATTTTTTATCAGTAGACACACGCACTTAAGTTTGCAGTTTTGAAAAACGTTAACAGTTCTTCAAATAGCATAAACTCGAAAGTATGCCATAAATCACTTGCTAATAAATACCACATCAGCATGGATCAATAAATGACAAAAACAACACATGGCTTCAGCACAGTGCTCTTTAAGGCCCTTCACCGAATTTTATTTACACTCTTTCAATTTTAAGACAACTAACGATAAATATGGCTCCCAGAATTTTTATATTGACGTGACGTTGATCGGATCTGACAATACATGTAGTAGCCTATAACATGGTTGGTTGCCATAACATATCACGGGTGAAAAATGTGGACATTTTCTGTTATGAACATACTTATTTGTTATAAAATGCATATAATCATTATATATATATAAAATGATTATATGCATTTTATAACAAATATGTTTATAACAAATATATATATATATATATATATATATATATATATATATATATATACAAAAGCTTATTACGTACAGGAGAATGTCTACCGCATAACCATTGTAAAGTAAATCAAAGAACGTAAAACATAATCTCTCCATTTAATCACTAGGAGCGCCTCGGTTATTATTATTATTATTATTTATAGAATATTTAGTAGACAAATATTATTGAGCGCCAGTGAAATAAAGCGCGAAAAAGTTTTGGAAAATACAATTGTTAAACAGTGGTATATATTTTAAGTGACACAATTTAAATATAGTTTGATCACCCAATCCTAGTTTTAGTTCAATTATTAAAACCTATTGTGCAAGGTCAGGTTAAAAAGTTCAAGTCAAGGCAAAGTTCAACTAGCCTTTTTTATTCCGAGGTATTACATCAGAGGTTAAATACTATACATCAGATCTGAGAAAAAGTGATCGTCGTCGACTTAAGGGTTTGGAACGGAAATAAGCTCCATATCTCAGAGATTCGTTCATCCCTGCTCGGGGGAAGAACAATCTTAAGTCCTCAAAGGATAAGTATCCATAGTAACAGGACTAAATCAGATCTTTGGCTGTTGTTATCTCAAAGTGGTAGACTGTACGTCCAAAATGACACCCATCCTCCCAACGCAGTTTTCGTTCGAAACTCTCACTGGTGCCGCAATGGAGAGCGGTGCTTTCAGTGGAATGCATCTTTTCTATGAGACCTTTTTCATAGAAAGGAACCGAGTATTCCACTTTTTAACAGGTAGCTTGCTATATTATAGTGTATCTTGCATTTGTAAAAAGGTAACTGGCATACATAGGAATCCGCAGCTGTTTTTGCGAGGTCTTGTTTAACAAAAGAAACCGAGTAATTTGATGTTTATAATGCAGCTTGTAATAACAGATGCAGCTGGCAACAATAAAGAAAGCAAAGTAGCAGTTCTAGTTCCACTCAGAGTTACGGTTCGTTACTGTCAAGTCGCGTGTTTATGTAAATGAATCGAAAAGTAGAAGATAGTGTTTAGTTTCAAGGAAAGTCATCATCATCTTGTTTAAGCCCAAGCTCTCTGTTGGGCCTTTGATGTCTTATATCCGTGGTCTTTCTTGTATTTCCCTGCAATAGACTCAAGTCCAGGAAGATGCTCGCCATACGCCGAAAGGTGAAAGGCGAGGGTAAATAAAACTATTCGACGACCACCATGAATGTCAAGATTCTTGAAGTTACACAGATAAAGACGTTTGTTGCGTTTTTTTTTTGTTTTTTTTTTTGAAGGATCATGTTTATTGTAAACTTGATGTTTGAATTAAATATCTTTTGTTCTGGTTTGAAAACTCTGGAGAGCGGTGCCTTTTGTGGAATGCAATTTATTCATGGGAACGATAGTGTATCTGACACTAACAGGAAAACGTAGCTGTTCTGTGATATCCTTTTCTTAATGAATTGGGTATTCCGCTTTTAACAGTGTAGCTGGCAACAATAAAATGTAGCTTGCAATTATAAAACGGTAGCATGCATTAATACGAACTCGCAGCTTGTTTACTTGCGCAAATTGAGGGTATTCGTCCTGGTGAGTATTTGTCCGATACCATGTCTATATTGACTGGTCAATGTCAAGTATGCGTTACATGTTATTATTCATATGTATTACACATACTAATTTGCTGTTCAAAGCATTATATGATGAACATCTTGTGACAGCAATTTTGAACATATTAGACGTTGTGGATTTTCTTATTACGACATATAATATGTAGTTTGTGTACTAGATATGAACAAAGAGTGTCCTCTAAAATATATAAAACGTGCCAAAACCACGCAAAAACATTATTGCTTACGTCCATATAGTTACAAATTAATATATATATATATATAAGAACATAAAGTTTGATTAGGTTATATCTGGGAACGAAGTCACGCGAGAACGATTGTCAGCAAGATGACGCTATATTTTATAACCTTCGGCTAATCTTGAGTTGTATAACATGATTACAGAGTTACATTACGTGGAATATAAAATAAAACAACAAACAAAAACAAACAAAAAACTACGTATCTTCATTTTTAAATTTTATTTTACATGCCAATGAAGCGAAACTTTTAAAAAATGGGAAGTATTAAGCAATTATAAGATTTATTCCAATGGAATCATTGGGTTTATGGATTACTAGATGAAGAAAATTTGAAATTTATCTGCTCACAATAGGTAGGTAGTCGAACATAAAAACAAAACATATAAAAAATGCACATTTCTATGGAGACTTTGGCCCTTTAGTGTTGTTACACAATCTAAAAGTACTCCACTGTATTTCTTTTTCAAACAAGGAAAAATTCGCGGAAGGGAATTTAAAAACGGACGAGAAATCTCTTATTGTTTTCAACATACCATACCATCTCCGGATGAATTTGTAAACAATTACATGTTCTGAGGTGGAGCTTGAAGTGGTGACCCGGCATTTGTGGGCTAACTTACGTCTTATTCTTGTGTTCGATCCTAGACCGATTTCGAGGGCCTCGGAGACGGAGACGTGAACACATTTTCTGTACAGGAAAACACGATTACTTTCTGCCCATTACTTTACTGTTGTAAAGTGTGACCGTACTGTACAAATGAAAGTCCTGAATGCTATTGTTGAACAATATTTAATAGGCTAGCGTGTTTTTGCTTATAATTAAAAAATTAAAATACACAAAATACGTTAAAAAAGATACATTTGGCTGAAAATCTTCGACGTTAAAAATCCCCATCGCATTCCGAAATCAAATATTGTCATTGTTTGCAATACTGGTATCTTGGTTAGGAAATTAAAACAAAGATTCATGGTGAAACGTTTGTCTAGACATTGGTAGCAAAAACGAAAATAAGATCATTTTAGTTTCGGGTTGTCGAGAGAAGCAACCCTTATATTTTAATTTTTGTTCGTAAATTTTTACTTCCCAAACGGCTTCAGTGCCATGCATATTTATAAAGAAACATGTATCGACGAAATTATATCCAAACCGAAAAAAACTCGAACAAGTGCATACGACTAAGAAGAGCATAACTTCCAGGCAAAAAAAATGGGTTCGAATCCCGGTCGGGGCTAAAACTTTCATGTGGGGAGGTTTTCCAGCTAACCCGCAGAGTGCTAGTGGTTCTACCCAGACATATGCATGGGGTCTTCTTCCACCAGTACCTATCTGGACGACGGCAAATGACCATAATTGTGTCGGTGAGATGTAACAAAAACAAAAACAAACAAACGAAAAACAACACATTTTAAGACAGTTTTATATATGATGAAAAGACTAACTTGTATTTTAGTGACTTAAGTATAAATAAACCAGAGACAAATTTAAAAAAATGGTTGAAAGATTTTTTTTTAAAGTAATGAAATATTTTCTTTTTGTGCTTTACAGGTGAAGTAAATTTGAATGTTGTTTTGTATAATAAGTTGTTTTGGCTAATAAGTTGCATGACATATGCTTCTCGCCAAAGCGTCAGTGTAATTTCATAAGTTAATATTGTTAACGCAGGCAGACACACTCTAATTGTCGCCCATCCGTACACCAGCCAAAGAAACTGTTGGTTATACGCACAACTTTGAAAGCCGCATAAACCACGTCGCTAAAGAGTTAAGCCAGCAGCCAGATTGGTTTGAAGCCTTTATGTCTACCCCTGTGACCGTTACAGTATGTCCCGAAAACAAACAACAATCATTTATGAAATCGGTGATGTTTTCCTGTGAAATACAAGTTACCATAAAGAAACAATCGTACCTTGTAAAAAATAAATTTCTAATTCAGAATATCACCTCTAAATTAAAATTAAAATGTCAACTTCTCGGTGACTTCGCTTTACATGGAGCAGGAGGACATCATTTCACGATTAGTTTTAATTAAAATATACTAAGCAATGTGAATTTAAAGATAATTATTTGTTATTTGTCCGATAGCAAATACTGCAGACTGTGGTGAGAAGGGGGTAAGTTTGAACTTCGTGACTTCTTCAATGACAAGACATTAAAAATCATGAAATGCCCATTCTGAATCTATTTTACAAATGAAGATTTCGAATCTCGTGTAAAAACAGCAGTAACAACAACAACAATATGTACAACAACTTATCATTCTGCAACAGAATTTTACCGACGAGGTATTGTTATAAAACACTATACGTATAGAATAATACAGCAGCTTTATTAATTCGTTTGTGTTCTTGTGGATTGATATAAATGGTTAATAATTGCAAGCTACTCTTTATTGTTGCAAGCCATACTGTTAAAAGCGGAATAGTCGCTTCTCGGAAAAAGGTCGCACAGAACAGCTGCAATTGCCTCTTATTGTCTTATTCACAAACGCCCTGATAATAAAATGGATCCCACATGAGGCAGCGCTCTCCAGTGCGGCGTCAATAATGATACGAATGCAGAGAAAGGAGACGGCACATAAAACTAACTGGGGCCGCTCTTGGTAGCTGGTGAATTATAAAAAAAACAGGGAAAGGTTGATAAACATAATAACATTTTCTATTATAAATTTCAGATATTTACTGCTCCGAAGATGATAAGAAGCATTAATATAGCCATAGTGCTACTTGCTATAACGGTAGGACAAGGTACTACTACTACAGCTCCAGGTACCACCCCTACAGCTCGAAGTATCACCACTACAGCTCCAGGTACCACCACTACAGCTCCTGGTACCACCACTACTACAGCTCCTGGTACCACCACTAGAGCTCCAGGTACAACCACTACTACAGTTCCTGGTACCACCACTACTACAGCTCCTGGTACCACCACTACTACAGCTCTGGGTACAACCACTACTACTGCTCCTGGTACCACCACTACAGCTCCAGGTACCACCACTACTACAGCTCCAGGTACCACCACTACAGCTCCTGGTACCACCACTACTACAGCTCCTGGTACCACCACTACAGCTCCAGATACCACCACTACTACAGCTCCTGGTACCACCACTACTACAGTTCCTGGTACCACCATTACTACAGCTCCTGGTACCACTACTACAGCTCCTGGTACCACCACTACTACAGTTCCTGGTACCACCACTACTACAGCTCCTGGTACCAGCACTACTACAGCTCTGGGTACCACCACTACAGCTCCAGATACCACCACTACTACAGCTCCTGGTACCACCACTACTACAGCTCCTGGTACCACCACTACTACAGCTCCTGGTACCACCACTACTACAATTCCTAGTACCACCACTACAGCTCCAGATACCACCACTACTACAGCTCCTGGTACCACCACTACTACAGCTCCTGGTACCACCACTACAGCTCCAGATACAACCACTACTACAGTTCCTGGTACCACCACTACTACAGCTCCTGGTACCACCACTACTACATCTCTGGGTAAAACCACTACTACAGCTCCAGGTACCACCACTACAGTTCCTGGTACCACCACTACTACAGCTCCTGGTACGACTACTACAGCTCCTGGTACCACCACTACTACAGTTCCTGGTTCCACCACTACTACAGCTCCTGGTACCACCACTACTACAGTTCCTGGTACCACCACTACTACAGCTCCTGGTACCACCACTACTACAGCTCATGGTACCACCACCACTACAGCTCCAGATACCACCACTACTACAGCTCCTGGTACCACCACCACTACAGCTCCTGGTACCACCACCACTACAGCTCCAGATACCACCACTACTACAGCTCCTGGTACCACTACTACAGCTCCTGGTACCACCACTACTACAGTTCCTGGTACCACCACTACTACAGCTCCTGGTACCACCACCACTACAGCTCCTGGTACCACCACCACTACAGCTCCAGATACCACCACTACTTCAGCTCCTGGTACCACCACTACTACAGCTCCTGGTACCACCACTACTACAGCTCCTGGTACCACCACTACTACAGCTCCTGGTACCACCACTACTACAGTTCCTAGTACCACCACTACAGCTCCAGATACCACCACTACTACAGCTCCTGGTACCACCACTACTACAGCTCCTGGTACCACCACTACAGCTCCAGATACAACCACTACTACAGTTCCTGGTACCACCACTACTACAGCTCCTGGTACCACCACTACTACAGCTCTGGGTACAACCACTACTACAGCTCCAGGTACCACCACTACAGCTCCTGGTACCACCACTACTACAGCTCCTGGTACCACCACTACAGCTCCAGATACCACCACTACTACAGCTCCTGGTACCACCACTACTACAGCTCCTGGTACCACCACTACTACAGTTCCTGGTACCACCACTACTACAGCTCCTGGTACCACCACTACTACAGCTCTGGGTACCACCACTACTACAGCTCATGGTACCACCAATACTACAGCTCCTGGTACCACCACTACAGCTCCTGGTACCTCCACCACTACAGCTCCAGGTACCACCACTACAGCTCCTGGTACCACCACTACTACAGCTCCTGGTACCACCACTACAGCTCCAGGTACAACCACTACTACAGTTCCTGGTACCACCACTACCACAGCTCCTGGTACCAACACCACTACAGCTCCTGGTACCACCACCACTACAGCTCCTGGTACCACCACTACTTCAGCTCTGGGTACCACCACTACTACAGCTCATGGTACCACCATTACTACAGTTCCTGGTACCACCACTACTACAGCTCTGGGTACCACCACTACTTTAGCTCATGGTACCACCAATACTACAGCTCCTGGTACCACCACTACAGCTCCTGGTACCTCCACCACTACAGCTCCAGGTACCACCACTACAGCTCCTGGTACCACCACTACTACAGCTCCTGGTACCACCACTACAGCTCCAGGTACAACCACTACTACAGTTCCTGGTACCACCACTACCACAGCTCCTGGTACCAACACCACTACAGCTCCTGGTACCACCACCACTACAGCTCCTGGTACCACCACCACTACAGCTCCTGGTACCACCACTACCACAGCTCCTGGTACCAACACCACTACATCTCCTGGTACCAGCACCACTACAGCTCCTGGTACCACCACTACTACAGCTCCTGGTACCACCACTACCACAGCTCCTGGTACCACCACCACTACAGCTCCTGGTACCAACACTACTATAGCTCCTGGTACCAACACCACTACAGCTCCTGGTACCACCACCTCTACAGCTTCTGGTACTGCCACTACCACAGCTGCTGGTACCACCACCACTACAGCTCCTGGTACCACCACCACTACAGCTCCTGGTACCACCACTACCATAGCTCCTGGTACCACCACTACCACAGCTCCTGGTACCACCACCACTACAGCTCCTGGTACCACAACCACTACAGCTCCTGGTACCACCACTACTACAGCTCCTGGTACCACCACTACCACAGCTCCTGGTACCACCACCACTACCACAGCTCCTGGTACCACCACCACTACAGCTCCTGGTACCACCACCACTACAGCTCCAGGTACAACCACTACTACAGCTCCTGGTACCACCACCACTACAGCTCCTGGTACCACCACCACTACAGCTCCTGGTACCACCACTACCACAGCTCCTGGTACCACCACTACTACAGCTCCAGGTACCACTACTACAGCTCCTGGTTCCACCACTACTACTGCTCCTGGTACCACTACTACAGCTCCAGGTACCACTACTACAGCACCAGGTACTACCACTACAGCTCCAGGTACCACCACTACAGCACCAGGTACTACCACTACAGCTCCAGGTACCACTACTACAGCACCAGGTACCACTACTACAGCTCCAGATACCACCACTACAGCTCCAGATACCACCACTACAGCTCCAGGTACCACCACTACAGCTCCAGATACCACCACTACAGCTCCAGGTACCACCACTACAGCTCCAGGTACCACTACTACAGCTCCAGGTACTACCACTACAGCTCCAGGTACTACCACTACAGCTCCAGGTACTACCACTACAGCTCCAGGTACTACCACTACAGCTCCAGATACCACCACTACAGCTCCAGGTACTACCACTACAGCTCCAGGTACTACCACTACAGCTCCAGGTACTACCACTACAGCTCCAGGTACTACCACTACAGCTCCAGGTACTACCACTACAGCTCCAGATACCACTACAGCTCCAGGTACCACCACTACAGCTCCAGGTACTACCACTACAGCTCCAGGTACCACCACTACAGCTCCAGGTACTACCACTACAGCTCCAGGTACTATCACTACAGCTCCAGGTACTACCACTACAGCTCCTGCTACCACCACTACAGCTCCAGGTACTACCACTACAGCTCCAGGTACTACCACTACAGCTCAAGGTACTACCACTACAGCTCCAGGTACTACTACTACAGCTCCAGGAACCACCACTACAGCTCCAGGTACCACCACTACAGCTCCAGGTACTACCACTACAGCTCCAGGTACCACTACTACAGCTCCAGGTACTACCACTACAGCTCAAGGTACTACCACTACAGCTCCAGGTACTACCACTACAGCTCAAGGTACTACCACTACAGCTCCAGGTACCACTACTACTGCTCCAGGTACCACCACTACAGCTCCAGGTACTACCACTACAGCACCAGCTACTACCACTACAGCTCAAGGTACTACCACTACAGCTCCAGGTACTACTACTACAGCTCCAGGAACCACCACTACAGCTCAAGGTACTACCACTATAGCTCCAGGTACTTCTACTACAGCTCCAGGTACTACCACTACAGCTCCAGGTACTACCACTACAGCTCCAGGTACTACCACTACAGCTCAAGGTACTACCACTACAGATTCAGGTACTACTACTACAGCTCCAGGAACCACCACTACAGCTCCAGGTACTACCACTACAGCTCCAGGTACTTCCACTACAGCTCCAGGTACTACCACTACAGCTCCAGGTACTACCACTACAGCTCCAGGTACTACCACTACAGCTCCAGGTACTACCACTACAGCACCAGGTACTACTACTACAGCTCCAGGTACCACTACTACAGCTCCAGATACTACCACTACAGCTCCAGGTACTACCACTACAGCTCCAGGTACTACTACTACAGCTCCAGGTACTACCACTACAGCTCCAGGTACTACCACTACAGCTCCAGGTACTACCACTACAGCTCCAGGTACCACCACTACAGCTCCAGGTACTACCACTACAGCTCCAGGTACTACCACTACAGCTCCAGGTACTACTACTACAGCTCCAGGTACTACCACTACAGCTCCAGGTACCACTACTACAGCTCCAGGTACTACCACTACAGCTCCAGGTACTACCACTACAGCTCCAGGTACCACTACTACAGCACCAGGTACTACCACTACAGCTCCAGGTACCACTACTACAGCTCCAGGTACGACCACTACAGCTCCAGGTACTACCACTACAGCTCCAGGTACCACTACTACAGCTCCAGGTACTACCACTACAGCACCAGGTACTACCACTACAGCTCAAGGTACTACCACTACAGCTCCAGGTACTACCACTACAGCTCCAGGAACCACCACTACAGCTCCAGATACCACTACTACAGCTCCAGGTACTACCACTACAGCTCCAGGTACTGCCACTACAGCTCCAGGTACTACCACTACAGCTCCAGGTACCACTACTACAGCTCCAGGTACCACTACTTCAGCTCCAGGTACCACTACTACAGCTCCAGGTACTACCACTACAGCTCCAGGTACCACTACTACAGCACCAGGTACTACTACTACAGCTCCAGGTACCACTACTACAGCTCCAGGTACTACCACTACAGCTCCAGGTACTACCACTACAGCTCCAGGTACCACCACTACAGCTCCAGGTACTACCACTACAGCTCCAGGTACTACCACTACAGCTCCAGGTACTACCACTACAGCTCCAGGTACTACCACTACAGCTCCAGGTACTACCACTACAGCTCAAGGTACTACCATTACAGCTCCAGGTACTACCACTACAGCTCCAGGTACTACCACTACAGCTCCAGGTACCACTTCTACTGCTCCAGGTACCACCACTACAGCTCCAGGTACTACCACTACAGCGCCAGTTACTACCACTACAGCTCAAGGTACTACCACTACAGCTCCAGGTACTACTACTACAGCCCCAGGAACCACCACTACAGCTCCAGGTACTACCACTACAGCTCCAGGTACTTCCACTACAGCTCCAGGTACTACCACTACAGCTCCAGGTACTACCACTACAGCTCCAGGTACTACCACAACAGCTCCAGGTACTACCACTACAGCTCCAGGTACTACCACTACAGCTCAAGGTACTACCACTACAGCTCCAGGTACTACCACTACAGCTCCAGGCACTACCACTACAGCTCCAGATACCACTACAGCTCCAGGTACTACCACTACAGCTCAAGGTACTACCACTACAGATTCAGGTACTACTACTACAGCTCAAGGTACTACCACTACAGCTCCAGGTACTACCACTACAGCTCCAGGTACTACCACTACAGCTCAAGGTACTACCACTACAGCTCCAGGTACTACCACTACAGCTCCAGGTACCACTACTACAGCTCCAGGTACTACCACTACAGCTCCAGGTACCACCACTACAGCTCCAGGTACTACCACTACAGCTCCAGGTACCACCACTACAGCTCCAGGTACTACCACTACAGCTCCAGGTACCACCACTACAGCTCCAGGTACTACCACTACAGCTCCAGGTACTACCACTACAGCTCCAGGTACCACTACTACAGCTCCAGGTACTACCACTACAGCTCAAGGTACTACCACTACAGCTCCAGGTACTACCACTACAGCTCCAGGTACCACTACTATAGCTCCAGGTACTACCACTACAGCTCCAGGTACTACCACTACAGCTCCAGGTACCACCACTACAGCTCCAGGTACTACCACTACAGCTCCAGGTACCACTACTACAGCTCCAGGTACTACCACTACAGCTCCAGGTACTACCACTACAGCTCCAGGTACTACTACTACAGCTCCAGGTACTACCACTACAGCTCAAGGTACTACCACTGCAGCTCCAGGTACTACCACTACACCTCCAGGTACCACTACTACAGCTCCAGGTACTACCACTACAGCTCCAGGTACTACCACTACAGCTCCAGGTACTACCACTACAGCTCCAGGTACCACTACTACAGCTCCAGGTACTACCACTACAGCTCCAGGTACTACCACTACAGCTCCAGGTACTACCACTACAGCTCCAGGTACTACCACTACAGCTCCAGGTACTACTACTACAGCTCCAGGTACTACCACTACAGCTCCAGGTACTACCACTACAGCTCTAGGTACCACCACTACAGCTCCAGGTACTACCACTACAGCTCCAGGTACTACCACTACAGCTCCAGGTACTACTACTACAGCACCAGGTACTACCACTACAGCTCCAGGTACTACCACTACAGCTCCAGGTACCACTACAGCTCCAGGTACTACCACTACAGCTCCAGGTACTACCACTACAGCACCAGGTACTACTACTACAGCTCCAGGTACCACTACTACAGCTCCAGGTACTACCACTACAGCTCCAGGTACTACCACTACGGCTCCAGGAACTACAGCTCCAGGTACTACCACTACAGCTCCAGGTACCACTATGACAGCTCCAGGTACTACTACTACAGCTCCAGGTACCACTACTACAGCTCCAGGTACCACTACTACAGCTCCAGGTACTACCACTACAGCTCCAGGTACTACCACTACAGCTCCAGGTACCACTACTACAGCTCCAGGTACCACTACTACAGCTCCAGGTACTACCACTACAGCTCCAGGTACTACCACAACAGCACCAGGTACTACCACTACAGCTTCAGGTACCACTACTACAGCACCAGGTACCACTACTACAACAGCACCAGGTACTACCACTACAGCTCCAGGTACTACCACTACAGCTCCAGGTACCACCACTACATCTCCAAGTACTACCACTACGACAGCTCCAGGTACCACTACTACAGCTCCAGGTACTACCACTACAGCTCCAGGTACTACCACTACAGCTCCAGGTACCACTACTACAGCTCCAGGTACTACTACAACAGCTCCAGGTACTACCACAACAGCTTCAGGTACTACCACTACAGCTCCAGGTACTACCACTACAGCACCAGGTACTACCACTACAGCTCCAGGTACTACCACTACAGCTCCAGGTACCACTACTACAGCACCAGGTACCACCACTACAACAGCACCAGGTACTACCACTACAGCTCCAGGTACTACCACTACAGCTCCAGGTACTACCACTACAGCTCCAGGTACCACTACTACAGCTCCAGGTACCACTACTACAGCACTAGGTACCACGACTACAACAGCACCAGGTACTACCACTACAGCGCCAGGTTCTACCACTACAGCTCCAGGTACTACCACTACGACAGCTCCAGGTACCACTACTACAGCTCCAGGTACCACTACTACAGCACCAGGTACTACCACAACAGCACCAGGTACTACCACTACAGCTCCAGGTACTACCACTACAGCTCCAGGTACCACTACTACAGCACCAGGTACCACCACTACAACAGCACCAAGTACGACCACTACAGCTCCTGCTACCACCACAACAGCTCCAGGTACCACCACTACTACAGCTCCAGGTATTACGCCTACTACAGCTCCAGGTACCACTACTACAGCACCAGGTACTACCACTACAGCACCAGGCACCACCACTACAGCTCCAGGTACCACTACTACAGCTCCAGGTACCACTACTACAGCTCCAGGTACCACTACTACAGCTCCAGGTACCACTACTACAGCTCCAGGTACCACTACTACAGCTCCAGGTACCACTACTACAGATCCAGGTACCACTACTACAGCACCAGATACCACTACTACAGCATCAGGTACCACTACTACAGCATCAGGTACCACTACTACAGCACCAGGTACCACTAGTACAGCATCAGGTACCACTACTACAGCATCAGGTACCACTACTACAGCATCAGGTACCACTACTACAGCACCAGGTACCACTACTACAGCTCCAGGTACTACCACTACATCTCCAGGTACCACTACTACAGCACCAGGCACCACTACTACAGCACCAGGTACCACTACTACAGCACCAGGCACCACTACTACAGCACCAGGTACCACTACTACAGCTCCAGGTACCACTACTACAGCTCCAGGTACCACTACTACAGCTCCAGGTACTACCACTACAACAGCTCCAGGTACCACTACTACAGCTCCAGGTACCACTACTACAGCTCCTGGTACCACCACTACAGCTTCAGGTACCACTACTACAGCTCCAGGTACCACTACTACAGCACCAGGTACCACTACTACAGCTCCTGGTACCACCACTACAGCTTCAGGTACTACCACTACAGCTCCAGGTACCACTACTACAGCTCCAGGTACCACCACTACAGCTCCAGGTACCACTACTACAGCTCCAGGTACCACCACTACAGCTCCAGGTACCACCACTACAGCTTCAGGTACTACCACTACATCTCCAGGTACCACCACTACAGCACCAGGTACCACTACTACAGCTCCAGGTACCACTACTACAGCTCCAGGTACCACTACAACACCTCCAGGTACCACTACTACAGCTCCAGGTACCACTACCATAGCTTCAGGTACCACCACTACAGCTTCAGGTACCACTACTACAGCACCAGGCACCACTACTACAGCTTCAGGTACCACTACTACAGCTCCAGGTACCACCACTACAGCTTCAGGTACCACTACTACAGCTCCAGGTACCACCACTACAACTCCTGGTACCACCAATACAGCTTCAGGTACCACTACTACAGCTCCAGGTACCACTACTACAGCTCCAGGTACCACCACTACAGCACAAGGTACTACCACTACAGCTCCAGATACTACCACAACAGCTCCAGATACCACTACTACAGCTCCAGGTACCACTTCTACAGCTCCAGGTACCACCACTACAGCTCCAGGTACCACCACTACAGCTCCAGGTACTACCACTACAGCACCAGGTACCACTACTACAGCACCAGGTACCACCACTACAGCTCCAGGTACCACCACTACAGCTCCAGGTACCACCACTACAGCTCCAGGTACCACTACTACTGCTTCAGGTTCCACTTCTATAGCACCAGGTTCCACTACTACAGCTCCAGGTACCACTACTACAGCACCAGGTACTACCACAACAGCACCAGGTACCACTACTACAGCTCCAGGTACCACTACTACAGCTCCTGGTACGACCACTACAGCTCCAGGTACTACCACTACTACAGCTCCTGGTACCACTACTACAGCTCCAGGTACCACTACTACTGCTCCAGGTACGACTACTACAGCTCCAGGTACCACCACTACAGCTCCTGGTACCACCACTACAGCTCCTTGTACGACCACTACATCTCCAAGTACTACCACTACGACAGCTCCAGGTACCACTACTACAACAGCACCAGGTACTACCACTACAGCTCCAGGTACTACCACTACAGCTCCAGGTACCACCACTACATCTCCAAGTACTACCACTACGACAGCTCCAGGTACCACTACTACAGCTCCAGGTACTACCACTACAGCTCCAGGTACTACCACTACAGCTCCAGGTACCACTACTACAGCTCCAGGTACTACTACAACAGCTCCAGGTACTACCACAACAGCTTCAGGTACTACCACTACAGCTCCAGGTACTACCACTACAGCACCAGGTACTACCACTACAGCTCCAGGTACTACCACTACAGCTCCAGGTACCACTACTACAGCACCAGGTACCACCACTACAACAGCACCAGGTACTACCACTACAGCTCCAGGTACTACCACTACAGCTCCAGGTACTACCACTACAGCTCCAGGTACCACTACTACAGCTCCAGGTACCACTACTACAGCACTAGGTACCACGACTACAACAGCACCAGGTACTACCACTACAGCGCCAGGTTCTACCACTACAGCTCCAGGTACTACCACTACGACAGCTCCAGGTACCACTACTACAGCTCCAGGTACCACTACTACAGCACCAGGTACTACCACAACAGCACCAGGTACTACCACTACAGCTCCAGGTACTACCACTACAGCTCCAGGTACCACTACTACAGCACCAGGTACCACCACTACAACAGCACCAAGTACGACCACTACAGCTCCTGCTACCACCACAACAGCTCCAGGTACCACCACTACTACAGCTCCAGGTATTACGCCTACTACAGCTCCAGGTACCACTACTACAGCACCAGGTACTACCACTACAGCACCAGGCACCACCACTACAGCTCCAGGTACCACTACTACAGCTCCAGGTATAACTACTACAGCTCCAGGTACCACTACTACAGCTCCAGGTACCACTACTACAGCTCCAGGTACCACTACTACAGATCCAGGTACCACTACTACAGCACCAGATACCACTACTACAGCATCAGGTACCACTACTACAGCATCAGGTACCACTACTACAGCACCAGGTACCACTAGTACAGCATCAGGTACCACTACTACAGCATCAGGTACCACTACTACAGCACCAGGTACCACTACTACAGCTCCAGGTACTACCACTACATCTCCAGGTACCACTACTACAGCACCAGGCACCACTACTACAGCACCAGGTACCACTACTACAGCAGCAGGCACCACTACTACAGCACCAGGTACCACTACTACAGCTCCAGGTACCACTACTACAGCTCCAGGTACCACTACTACAGCTCCAGGTACTACCACTACAACAGCTCCAGGTACCACTACTACAGCTCCAGGTACCACTACTACAGCTCCTGGTACCACCACTACAGCTTCAGGTACCACTACTACAGCTCCAGGTACCACTACTACAGCACCAGGTACCACTACTACAGCTCCTGGTACCACCACTACAGCTTCAGGTACTACCACTACAGCTCCAGGTACCACTACTACAGCTCCAGGTACCACCACTACAGCTCCAGGTACCACTACTACAGCTCCAGGTACCACCACTACAGCTCCAGGTACCACCACTACAGCTTCAGGTATTACCACTACATCTCCAGGTACCACCACTACAGCACCAGGTACCACTACTACAGCTCCAGGTACCACTACTACAGCTCCAGGTACCACTACAACACCTCCAGGTACCACTACTACAGCTCCAGGTACCACTACCATAGCTTCAGGTACCACCACTACAGCTTCAGGTACCACTACTACAGCACCAGGCACCACTACTACAGCTTCAGGTACCACTACTACAGCTCCAGGTACCACCACTACAGCTTCAGGTACCACTACTACAGCTCCAGGTACCACCACTACAACTCCTGGTACCACCACTACAGCTTCAGGTACCACTACTACAGCTCCAGGTACCACCACTACAGCACAAGGTACTACCACTACAGCTCCAGATACTACCACAACAGCTCCAGATACCACTACTACAGCTCCAGGTACCACTTCTACAGCTCCAGGTACCACCACTACAGCACCAGGTACCACCACTACAGCTCCAGGTACCACCACTACAGCTCCAGGTACTACCACTACAGCACCAGGTACCACTACTACAGCACCAGGTACCACCACTACAGCTCCAGGTATCACCACTACAGCTCCAGGTACCACCACTACAGCTCCATGTACCACTACTACTGCTTCAGGTTCCACTTCTATAGCACCAGGTTCCACTACTACAGCTCCAGGTACCACTACTACAGCACCAGGTACTACCACAACAGCACCAGGTACCACTACTACAGCTCCAGGTACCACTACTACAGCTCCTGGTACGACCACTACAGCTCCAGGTACTACCACTACTACAGCTCCAGGTACCACCACTACTACAGCTCCAGGTACCACTACTACAGCTCCTGGTACCACCACTACAGCTCCAGGTACCACCACTACAGCTTCAGGTACCACTACTACAGCTCCAGGTACCACTACTACAGCACCAGGTACCACTACTACAGCTCCTGGTACCACCACTACAGCTTCAGGTACTACCACTACAGCTCCAGGTACCACTACTACAGCTCCAGGTACCACCACTACAGCTCCAGGTACCACTACTACAGCTCCAGGTACCACCACTACAGCTCCAGGTACCACCACTACAGCTTCAGGTACTACCACTACATCTCCAGGTACCACCACTACAGCACCAGGTACCACTACTACAGCTCCAGGTACCACTACTACAGCTCCAGGTACCACTACAACACCTCCAGGTACCACTACTACAGCTCCAGGTACCACTACTACAGCTTCAGGTACCACCACTACAGCTTCAGGTACCACTACTACAGCACCAGGCACCACTACTACAGCTTCAGGTACCACTACTACAGCTCCAGGTACCACCACTACAGCTTCAGGTACCACTACTACAGCTCCAGGTACCACCACTACAGCTCCTGGTACCACCACTACAGCTTCAGGTACCACTACTACAGCTCCAGGTACCACTACTACAGCTCCAGGTACCACCACTACAGCACAAGGTACTACCACTACAGCTCCAGATACTACCACAACAGCTCCAGATACCACTACTACAGCTCCAGGTACCACTTCTACAGCACCAGGTACCACCACTACAGCACCAGGTACCACCACTACAGCTCCAGGTACCACCACTACAGCTCCAGGTACTACCACTACAGCACCAGGTACCACTACTACAGCACCAGGTACCACCACTACAGCTCCAGGTACCACCACTACAGCTCCAGGTACCACCACTTCAGCTCCAGGTACCACTACTACTGCTTCAGGTTCCACTTCTATAGCACCAGGTTCCACTACTACAGCTCCAGGTACCACTACTACAGCACCAGGTACTACCACAACAGCACCAGGTACCACTACTACAGCTCCAGGTACCACTACTACAGCTCCTGGTACGACCACTACAGCTCCAGGTACTACCACTACTACAGCTCCAGGTACCACCACTACTACAGCTCCAGGTACCACTACTACAGCTCCTGGTACCACTACTACAGCTCCAGGTACCACTACTACTGCTCCAGGTACGACTACTACAGCTCCAGGTACCACCACTACAGCTCCTGGTACCACCACTACAGCTCCTTGTACGACCACTACAGCTCCAGGTACCACCACTACAGCTCCAGGTTCCACTTCTACAGCACCAGGTTCCACTACTACAGCTCCAGGTACCACTACTACAGCTCCAGGTACCACTACTACAGCTCCAGGTACCACTACTACAGCTCCAGGTACCACTACTACAGCTCCAGGTACCACTACTACAGCTCCAGGTACCACTACTACAGCTCCAGGTACCACCACTACAGCTCCAGGTACTACCACTACGACAGCTCCAGGTACCACTACAGCTGCAGGTACCACCACTACAGCTCCAGGTACCACTACTACAGCTCCAGGTACCACCCCTACTACAGCTCCAGGTACCACTACTACAGCACCAGGTACTACCACAACAGCACCAGGTACTACCACTACAGCACCAGGCACCACTACTACAGCTCCAGGTACCACTACTACAGCTCCAGGTACCACTACTACAGCACCAGGTACTACCACAACAGCACCAGGTACTACCACAAAATCACCAGGCACCAGTACTACAGCACCAGGCACCACTACTACAGCACCAGGTACCACTACTACAGCTCCAGGTACTACCACTACAGCACCAGGTACTACCACTACAGCTCCAGGTACCACTACTACAGCACAAGGTACCACTACTACAGCTCCAGGTACTACCACTACTACAGCTCCAGGTACTACTACTACAGCTCCAGGTACTACCACTACTACAGCTCCAGGTACTACCACTACTACAGCACCAGGTACCACTACTACAGCTCCAGGTACTACCACTACTACAGCTCCAGGTACCACTACTACAGCTCCAGGTACTACCACTACTACAGCACCAGGTACTACCACTACTACAGCTCCAGGTACCACTACTACAGCTCCAGGTACTACCACTACTACAGCTCCAGGTACTACCACTACTACAGCACCAGGTACCACTACTACAGCTCCAGGTACTACCACTACTACATCTCCAGGTACCACTACTACAGCTCCAGGTACTACCACTACTACAGCTCCAGGTACTACCACTACTACAGCACCAGGTACCACTACTACAGCTCCAGGTACTACCACTACTACAGCACCAGGTACCACTACTACAGCTCCAGGTACTACCACTACTACAGCACCAGGTACCACTACTACAGCTCCAGGTACTACCACTACTACAGCTCCAGGTACCACTACTACAGCTCCGGGCACCACTACTACAGCACCAGGTACCACTACTACAGCTCCAGGTACTACCACTACTACAGCTCCAGGTACCACTACTACAGCTCCGGGCACCACTACTACAGCACCAGGTACCACTACTACAGCTCCAGGTACCACTTCTACAGCTCCAGGTACCACCACTACAGCACCAGGTACCACCACTACAGCTCCAGGTACCACCACTACAGCTCCAGGTACTACCACTACAGCACCAGGTACCACTACTACAGCACCAGGTACCACCACTACAGCTCCAGGTATCACCACTACAGCTCCAGGTACCACCACTACAGCTCCAGGTACCACTACTACTGCTTCAGGTTCCACTTCTATAGCACCAGGTTCCACTACTACAGCTCCAGGTACCACTACTACAGCACCAGGTACTACCACAACAGCACCAGGTACCACTACTACAGCTCCAGGTACCACTACTACAGCTCCTGGTACGACCACTACAGCTCCAGGTACTACCACTACTACAGCTCCAGGTACCACCACTACTACAGCTCCAGGTACCACTACTACAGCTCCTGGTACCACCACTACAGCTCCAGGTACCACCACTACAGCTTCAGGTACCACTACTACAGCTCCAGGTACCACTACTACAGCACCAGGTACCACTACTACAGCTCCTGGTACCACCACTACAGCTTCAGGTACTACCACTACAGCTCCAGGTACCACTACTACAGCTCCAGGTACCACCACTACAGCTCCAGGTACCACTACTACAGCTCCAGGTACCACCACTACAGCTCCAGGTACCACCACTACAGCTTCAGGTACTACCACTACATCTCCAGGTACCACCACTACAGCACCAGGTACCACTACTACAGCTCCAGGTACCACTACTACAGCTCCAGGTACCACTACAACACCTCCAGGTACCACTACTACAGCTCCAGGTACCACTACTACAGCTTCAGGTACCACCACTACAGCTTCAGGTACCACTACTACAGCACCAGGCACCACTACTACAGCTTCAGGTACCACTACTACAGCTCCAGGTACCACCACTACAGCTTCAGGTACCACTACTACAGCTCCAGGTACCACCACTACAGCTCCTGGTACCACCACTACAGCTTCAGGTACCACTACTACAGCTCCAGGTACCACTACTACAGCTCCAGGTACCACCACTACAGCACAAGGTACTACCACTACAGCTCCAGATACTACCACAACAGCTCCAGATACCACTACTACAGCTCCAGGTACCACTTCTACAGCACCAGGTACCACCACTACAGCACCAGGTACCACCACTACAGCTCCAGGTACCACCACTACAGCTCCAGGTACTACCACTACAGCACCAGGTACCACTACTACAGCACCAGGTACCACCACTACAGCTCCAGGTACCACCACTACAGCTCCAGGTACCACCACTTCAGCTCCAGGTACCACTACTACTGCTTCAGGTTCCACTTCTATAGCACCAGGTTCCACTACTACAGCTCCAGGTACCACTACTACAGCACCAGGTACTACCACAACAGCACCAGGTACCACTACTACAGCTCCAGGTACCACTACTACAGCTCCTGGTACGACCACTACAGCTCCAGGTACTACCACTACTACAGCTCCAGGTACCACCACTACTACAGCTCCAGGTACCACTACTACAGCTCCTGGTACCACTACTACAGCTCCAGGTACCACTACTACTGCTCCAGGTACGACTACTACAGCTCCAGGTACCACCACTACAGCTCCTGGTACCACCACTACAGCTCCTTGTACGACCACTACAGCTCCAGGTACCACCACTACAGCTCCAGGTTCCACTTCTACAGCACCAGGTTCCACTACTACAGCTCCAGGTACCACTACTACAGCTCCAGGTACCACTACTACAGCTCCAGGTACCACTACTACAGCTCCAGGTACCACTACTACAGCTCCAGGTACCACCACTACAGCTCCAGGTACTACCACTACGACAGCTCCAGGTACCACTACAGCTGCAGGTACCACCACTACAGCTCCAGGTACCACTACTACAGCTCCAGGTACCACCCCTACTACAGCTCCAGGTACCACTACTACAGCACCAGGTACTACCACAACAGCACCAGGTACTACCACTACAGCACCAGGCACCACTACTACAGCTCCAGGTACCACTACTACAGCTCCAGGTACCACTACTACAGCACCAGGTACTACCACAACAGCACCAGGTACTACCACAAAATCACCAGGCACCACTACTACAGCACCAGGCACCACTACTACAGCACCAGGTACCACTACTACAGCTCCAGGTACTACCACTACAGCACCAGGTACTACCACTACAGCTCCAGGTACCACTACTACAGCACAAGGTACCACTACTACAGCTCCAGGTACTACCACTACTACAGCTCCAGGTACTACTACTACAGCTCCAGGTACTACCACTACTACAGCTCCAGGTACTACCACTACTACAGCACCAGGTACCACTACTACAGCTCCAGGTACTACCACTACTACAGCTCCAGGTACCACTACTACAGCTCCAGGTACTACCACTACTACAGCACCAGGTACTACCACTACTACAGCTCCAGGTACCACTACTACAGCTCCAGGTACTACCACTACTACAGCTCCAGGTACTACCACTACTACAGCACCAGGTACCACTACTACAGCTCCAGGTACTACCACTACTACATCTCCAGGTACCACTACTACAGCTCCAGGTACTACCACTACTACAGCTCCAGGTACTACCACTACTACAGCACCAGGTACCACTACTACAGCTCCAGGTACTACCACTACTACAGCACCAGGTACCACTACTACAGCTCCAGGTACTACCACTACTACAGCACCAGGTACCACTACTACAGCTCCAGGTACTACCACTACTACAGCTCCAGGTACCACTACTACAGCTCCGGGCACCACTACTACAGCACCAGGTACCACTACTACAGCTCCAGGTACTACCACTACTACAGCTCCAGGTACCACTACTACAGCTCCGGGCACCACTACTACAGCACCAGGTACCACTACTACAGCTCTAGGTACTACCACTACAGCTCCAGGTACTACTACTACAGCATCAGGTACTACCACTACAGCTCCAGGTACTACCACTACTACAGCTCCAGGTACCACTACTACAGCTCCAGGTACCACCACTACAGCTCCAGGTTCTACCACTACAACAGCTCCAGGTACTACCACTACAGCTCCAGATACCACCACTACAGCTCCAGGTACCACCACTACAGCTCCAGGTACTACCACTACAGCTCCAGGTACTACCACTACAGCTCCAGGTACTACCACTACAGCTCCAGGTACTACCACTACAGCTCCAGATACCACTACAGCACCAGGTACTACCACTACAGCTCCAGGTACTACCACTACAGCTCCAGGTACTACCACTACAGCTCCAGGTACTACTACTACAGCTCCAGGTACTACTACTACAGCTCCAGGTACTACTACTACAGCTCCAGGTACTACCACAACAGCTCCAGGTACCACCACTACAGCACCAGGTACCACTACTACAGCTCCAGGTACCACCACTACAGCTCCAGGTACCACTACTACAGGTCCAGGTACCACTACTACAGCTCCAGGTACCACCACTACAGCTCCAGGTACCACTTCTACAGCTCCAGGTACCACTACTACAGCTCCAGGTACCACCACTACAGCTCCAGGTACCACTACTACAGCTCCAGGTACCACCACTACAGCACCAGGTACTACTACTACAGCTCCAGGTACTACCACTACAGCTCCAGGTACTACTACTACAGCTCCAGGTACAACTACTACAGCTCCTGGTACTACTACTACAGCTCCAGGTACTACTACAACTCCAGGTACTACTACTACAGCACCAGGTACCACTACTACAGCTCCAGGTACTACCACTACTACAGCTCCAGGTACCACTACTACAGCTCTGGGCACCACTACTACAGCACCAGGTACCACTACTACAGCTCTAGGTACTACCACTACTACAGCTCCAGGTACCACTACTACAGCTCCGGGCACCACTACTACAGCACCAGGTACCACTACTACAGCTCTAGGTACTACCACTACAGCTCCAGGTACTACTACTACAGCATCAGGTACTACCACTACAGCTCCAGGTACTACCACTACTACAGCTCCAGGTACCACTACTACAGCTCCAGGTACCACCACTACAGCTCCAGGTACTACCACTACAACAGCTCCAGGTACTACCACTACAGCTCCAGATACCACCACTACAGCTCCAGGTACCACCACTACAGCTCCAGGTACTACCACTACAGCTCCAGGTACTACCACTACTACAGCTCCAGGTACTACCATTACAGCTCCAGGTACTACCACTACAGCTCCAGGTACTACCACTACAGCTCCAGGTACCACTACTACAGCACCAGGTACTACCACTACAGCTCCAGGTACTACCACTACAGCTCCAGGTACTACCACTACAGCTCCCAGGTACTACCACTACAGCTCCAGGTACCACTACTACAGCACCAGGTACTACCACTACAGCTCCAGGTACTACCACTACAGCTCCAGGTACTACCACCACTACAGCTCCAGGTACCACCACTACAGCTCCAGGTACTACCACTACAGCTCCAGGTACTACCACTACTACACCACCAGGTACTACAACTACAGCTCCAGGTACTACCACTACTACAGCACCAGGTACTACCACTACAGCACCAGGTACTACCACTACAGCACCAGGTACTACCACTACAGCTCCAGGTACTACCACAACAGCTCCAGGTTCTACCACAACAGCACCAGGTACTACCACTACAGCTCCAGGTACCACTACTACAGCTCCAGGTACCACTACTACAGCTCCAGGTACCACTACTACAGCTCCAGGTACTACCACTACTACAGCTCCAGGTACTACCACTACAGCTCCAGGTACTACCACAACAGCTCCTGGTACTACCACAACAGCACCTGGTACTACCACTACAGCTCCAGGTACCACTACTACAGCTCCAGGTACCACTACTACAGCTCCAGGTACCACTACTACAGCTCCAGGTACTACCACTACAGCTCCAGGTACTACCACTACAGCTCCAGGTACCACTACTACAGCTCCAGGTACTACCACTACAGCTCCAGGTACCACTACTACAGCTCCAGGTACCACTACTACAGCTCCAGGTACTACCACTACAGCTCCAGGTACTACCACTACAGCTCCAGGTACCACTACTACAGCTCCAGGTACCACTACTACAGCTCCAGGTACTACCACTACAGCTCCAGGTACTACCACTACAGCTTCAGGTACTACCACTACAGCTTCAGGTACTACCACTACACCACCAGGTACTACCACAACAGCACCAGGTACTACCACTACAGCACCAGGTACTACCACTACAGCTCCAGGTACTACCACAACAGCTCCAGGTACTACCACTACAGCTCCAGGTACTACCACAACAGCTCCAGGTACTACCACAACAGCTTCAGGTACTACCACTACAGCTCCAGGTACTACCACAACAGCTTCAGGTACTACCACTACAGCTCCAGGTACTACCACTACAGCTCCTGGTACCACCACTACAGCTCCAGGTACTACCACTACAGCTCCAGGTACTACCACAACAGCTTCAGGTACTACCACTACAGCTCCAGGTACTACCACTACAGCTCCAGGTACTACCACTACAGCTCCAGGTTCCACCACTACAGCTCCAGGTACCACCACTACAGCTCCAGGTACTACCACTACAGCTCCAGGTACTACCACAACAGCTTCAGGTACCACTACTACAGCTCCAGGTACTACCACTACAGCTCCAGGTACCACCACTACAGCTCCAGGTACTACCACTACAGCTCCAGGTACCACCACTACAGCTCCAGGTACTACCACTACAGCTCCAGGTACTACCACTACAGCTCCAGGTACTACCACTACAGCTCCAGGTACTACCACTACAGCTCCAGGTACCACCACTACAGCTCCAGGTTCTACCACAACAGCTCCAGGTACTACCACTACAGCTCCGGGCACCACTACTACAGCACCAGGTACCACTACTACAGCTCCAGGTACTACCACTACTACAGCTCCAGGTACCACTACTACAGCTCCTGGCACCACTACTACAGCACCAGGTACCACTACTACAGCTCCAGGTACTACCACTACTACAGCTCCAGGTACCACTACTACAGCTCCAGGTACTACCACTACTACAGCACCAGGTATCACTACTACAGCTCCAGGTACTACCACTACTACAGCTCCGGGCACCACTACTACAGCACCAGGTACTACCACTACTACAGCTCCAGGTACTACCACTACAGCTCCGGGCACCACTACTACAGCTCCAGGTACCACTACTACAGCACCAGGTACCACTACTACAGCTCCAGGTACCACTACTACAGCTCCAGGTACCACTACTACAGCGCCAGGTACTACCACTTCAGTACCCTTTACTACTTCTTCAGCACCAGGTACTACCACCACAGCTCTGATCACAACGGCATTGGTTGAATCAACAACTGAAGTAACCCACCATCCACCAACATCCCCGTCAACTCTGTTACCGACAAAACCAACACGTATTCCAATTCTAAGTCCAAGCCCTGGTAGGTGTACCCCAGATTAGCTGTCATCTCAGACCTTCAGAAATCTTGTAATATCCTGTTGTTTCGTAACTTAAGATAAGTCACCATTATTTATAAATCTTTTAGTGTTTTTATTAAACTATTCTAAGTATGAAATGTTATAAATTTATGACACATAAGAATAATTGTAATTTTGATAAATAGAATAACCATAATGCCTTGTTCAGATTTTTCAATGCTTACTGCATAAGACAAGCATTCAAAAATACATCATTATTAGGGTGAAGCAAGTGTAATGGACAATATAAATAATTTGAAAATTAACACAACTAATGTGTATATGTTGACATGTATGCCAAATTTTAAGAAAATTCTCCAAGCAGTTTTGAATTTATGGATATTTTTTCTTCTAACTTGGATTATTACAGTGTCTCCTTTTTAGAAATAAGTCAACTATAAATATTTTGTTATATCCTCTTTTGGAGAAATGTTTTGCTATTGAGTACCATTTGGAAACAAATAATAGCATTAGACAAACCAACCAAACATGTTACTATTTATATGACTCTATTTTAAATATGTAATTAATTGTTTTCAAACTCAAAACATTTTAGGCTAATTCTCCCAGTTTTTCTGCTTACTGTGCTTTATTAGCAAAATCACTGAGCACTTGATAGCCAACATGATTTATTTCAGAATTGTCCAAAATATTCTATAAGTTAGTTTGGTTTATGCTGTAAAATATAAAATAATATCACCACATAGTTTTGATTTTTTTAGACTTTGAATCAATCAGGTAATAAATTTGTAACCAAATGTTTCACAAATTGTTCAATTAAAATTAATTTACAAAATAAAAATTAAAAACGACACAAGTTTTATTCTTCATCTGGTAGAGTAATGCAGTAAAAATGTCACAGTGAAGAAGAAGGAAGATGAGCCTATTGAGCATTTGTTGATCTCTCTAACATAACACCACAATGCAATTTATGATATAAGTAAATAAACTGAAATGATAATTTACTGACTTAACTAGAGTCTATATCATTAGCAGACATAACCGTAAGTTTTGCCTATTATTCTCTTCCAGAACAAATGACCTACCTGTTTGTCTTCACGCTGACATTCAATGCAACATATTCTCCTAGTATAAGTAACGATGTCGACTTTATCCAGTCATTGAATTCATCGGTAAGTTAAAATTTACTGTTCTAATACCAAACAATGTCGTTAAAGATTTTTGCATGGAATCTGTTGTTGTATTTACGTTATCTAGTAGAAATAGACCTAAACAAATATTTTTAAAAAATGATAAATTTTGGGAAAGTTTTGTTTAATGTTTAATATGTCACAAAAACTATTTTCTGCACATTTTACCTCCATTTAATTACTCATATTTTGTAAGTTTAGATACCTAAAACTTAATTTCGAAATGCCTGACATATTTTCAAAATCAGTGAAACTAACTCATATTGTTTAGTTATAATTACTTACAGGTACACAGTTATTTTTGTCGAAATTTTTATGATTGTTTTACTTTGAGCAGGAGCAGACAAAACACTAACCTCCTCTTGTAAGCCATAGGTGTCGCCATTAAAAGCACCTAATTTTTCCCATTATCTTTTTCTGTTGCTACAAAAGAAAATGCTGCTGATAAAGCATTCAATCTTTTTTTAAACAAAACAAAAGTCATATATCTTGTGTACACAACTGAATTATGATTGCATATTGCCTGATCAGTGACTTATTTTTCCTGCAAACGATGATGGTGTTGAGGAGAATGAGAGTAAGAAGTATTTGCGAGGATATAATAAATTGTAAATAAATAGTGGTTGTCAAGGTGATGATGCATACATGTGAACTCTCCCGCTTTTGCAGGAAGACTCCTACTTTTAAGGTTCAAAATTATTTGAATATAAGGTGTTTTACACATTTTTAGAAATCTCCCTACTTGGAAACAGATAACTCCCTTCTTCCTTTATATGAAAATAGCAAATCTCCCACTTAGGCCTCGGAAACAGTTCACATGTATGATGTCAATAAAGATGAAGATGGTAACTTTATTGTTTCTGTCTAGCTCTGGAGTATTATTTGTTGTGCTACTCATACATGTATTTATTTTGTTTATTTCCAGTTGTTTGCACATGTTTTTGGTCAAATACCGGGAGTTACCATTTCACTTTCTTTTAGGTAATTTTCTTTTTTCTTTTTTATAAATTAATATTTACATATTCTTGGTTTCTAACCAGAAATCATCCTTGCTTATCAGACCTTCCATTATTATCTAGATGCACTTTATCCTTCTTGTAGTTCACCCTGACTATGAGAAGGCCATCTAGCTGTTGTTTTTGTTTTTTGTTTTTTGTTTCATTGCACTGACATAATTATTGTCATATTGGCAATGTTCAGCTAATTATTAGCAAACTTATTTCGGTGTAGAATTACCAGTGCATGGCAGATTAGCTTTAAAAGTTTCCCAAATGGAAGATCATGCCCTGGCCAGGACCAAACCATCTAGAAAAGAAATAATGGAGTTTTTGTAAATGGTGATATTATAATATATGGAACAAAAAACCTTTTGAAACATTTTGAAAAATAAGATAAAATATTAAATTTGCAATAACCATGGCCTTCACAGTTAGTTATAATGGAACATTATAGTCAAGTTTGAACAAGTATGAGTGAGTTTTGTGCATTTGATCACATTTAAAACAATTTTTACAACTTTATAACAGTAAGATAGTTTTGAAGTCTTTATCTGTCACAGAAAAGGGGAGACTTGATGATTCCATTTAGTGTAAGGAGTCAGGGGCGGATCCAGAAAGTTTTGGTGGGGTGGTATGAATCAAGATCCATTTATCTTTATAGCAGTAAATACTTAAATACTAGATATATATACATACACAATTAGGGACCCTAACTTTGACCTTAGCAGTCAACAGACAAAATTTACTTTAAAAGCTTAGTAATTTCTAAACTTACATGTATGTTTTTTCTCAACTCTTCTCTTTCACCTGATTGGGTGTGTGTTTGTGTGTGTGTGTGTGGGGGGGGCATTCCCCGCCCCCCATCCCCACCCCCACCCCCCACCCCACCCCTGGATACATCCCTGTAAGGAGTACCCTCAATATAGTTTAGTTTTGTATCCAAGATTAAATCAATCACATCTATATTAGATCTCTACACATCTATATTAGATCTCTATCTGACATGGTACAATCCATTATACTAGTTTAAATAAAAGATTGTATAATATCATGAGCATTTGATCTACATGTAACAACCTGTAGCATAGTCACACCTATGAATTGAATCCAAAATCCTTTCACTTAAGCATACACGTTTTAAATACTCAAACATGTATTCGATGATTTCTATTTAACAACTTTACATTTGACATAGGAGTTCTTTTGCCATAAGTATGAAATAAAAATCTCTTTCAATTCATAAAAATATTATTTGTTTAATCTTTCTTAAAAATTTTGAAACTCAGTGGAAAAAGAAACAATATTGAATCTTATACTATTATAGAGCCAAGAAAATGTCTCACTTTCATGTAAGTTGTAATTTTTTTCCACTGACATCATTTTTTTATCACAAAAAATGTAAAAAAGTAGAATGTTTAAGCTTCACTATTTTTCAATAGGTCTTTTTTTGTATTACATGAAACAATGTTAAAAAGACTGCCAGCCAGTAGTGGTGCACCATATTTTTCTACTTTCTATTGCTGACTATGCTAAACATGCTTGTTCTCTTGCATTTTCTCTTGATATGTTTTTAGTTTGCTTTAGTTTGATTTTTGACTGCTTTCTACTGTTTTGTTCAAACTTTTTTCATTCTTTTAACACTTAACCTGTGAACATTTTCAAGTCATTATAAATACACCTTTATTTAAATGAAAATTGACATTTAGCTATAAACAATTCTGTTCTAGTTATAACCTTAACAGACCTTGAAAATAGTCACATACTGGTATATTTAACTTCGCCGGACATTCACATTGTATATTATACATATTCTTATTATAATAAATATTATAAATGTAATAACATTTTCTTTTTATCAGAAAAGATGGGTAGGTATAAATTGAATGTAATTATACTAGGCATGTGAAGGACCAAGCTAATTATAGCTAGAATTTACTATGTGTTTTCAATGATATATATATTAATGACATAGCCATGCTGACTGAATTAGACTGGTCATGCTATTAATTGGACTGGTCATGCTATTAACTGGACTGGTCATGCTATTAATTGGACTGGTCATGCTATTATAATTAATTTATATCAAAGTTTTGATGCCAGATAACTTGTTGTAGTTCATTTGCTTCTTTATATAATAAGCTTTGTTTTAAACAAAATACATGAGTTATATTATACTCATTAGGTATCTCAGATACCAAGTTAGTAGGGTTGCTAATATATAAGCCATGTTTTCATTTAAAAATAAAATATGTTTAGAATTATTTATTTAGACTATTAACTGTATAATTTCACATCGCAAAATGTATACATTGATAATGTAACCTGCTTTTAGTTGTTCAACAAAGTTTTGTTTATATTTGCTTGGCAATGGTAATGAATAATGGCTGATCACACCCCCAATTTGTTGTTGTTGCTATTTTAAGCTTTTTTTTTATAAAAGCTATGCTATTCAATACTGATCCCTTTCCCAATGCCTTTTTAATCTTTGACATATAATTTTTACTTTTGTTGCTATTTTTGAAGCATGGCTAAACCATTTGTTGATCCCTCTCTGCCTAGAATCATTCATTTTTAAATTATTACCCATTTTAGCATGTTTGATATTTTCATAAATTTGCATTTTAATCCCGTTCTCTCTCTCTTTCTTTCTCTCTCTGTCTTTCTCTCTGCCTGTCTCTCTCTGTCTCTCTCCATCTCTCTCTGTCTGTCTCTCTGTCTGTCTCTGTCTGTCTCTCTCTTTCTCTGTTTCTCTCTCTGTCTCTCTTTCTCTCTCTCTCTCTCTCTCTCTCTCTCTGTCTCTGTCTGTGTCTGTCTCTCTCTGTCTCTCTCTGTCTCTCTGTGTCTCTCTCTCTGTCTCTCTGTCTCTCTGTCTGTCGCTCTCTCTTTCTCTGTCTCTCTCTCTCTCTCTCTGTCTATCAAATTGTACAGAATGATGAGGAACAGATTCAAAAGCAGTCTGCCACTTTCAATGTTACTGATTTTTAATGTGTAAAACTACAATGCCTTTAAGGGGAGATAAATCATGTTATTTATTGTAGCAGCTCTATTATGTAACAGGTTCATGACAATCTTTTAAAAATAAATAATCAAATAACTTATAATTCTATTCCTGTAGGGCGGGCAGTATCCTGGCAGATGTTCACACTCGGATACCCCATACAGTAATAAAAAACATTACAGGAGTTCTTGAAACAATTTCACAAAATGTCAATCAATCTTTGATAAATGGAGAAATCAACACCACTCGTGGTAATCCTGTATCTTCAGATATAGAGGAAGTAAAAGGTATGTACTGTAACTCTTGGAGTCTTGCATCTGTTCAATGTACATTCTCTTTTTCAAATATGACACACGTCGCCAGAAAACCGGGCTTATGGTCATTTTTTCAATTTTTCGTTTTTACTGAAACATGATTCTCCTGTCATTTCTGATTACAGGTTCGAAATATTTTCTGAAATGGCTATGTATTAATGAAGTAATGAGAATTTTAATGGCCCATACTAAAGGTAGTTGTCTTAAATATGGCGTCAAATTATTGACGTCATAATATCGGGACGAGTAACTTACTCACTCACTCACTCAACTAAATTAAGATTTAAGGCGCTAATATGGTTAGATTTACATTGTTATTTAAAGTCACCCATTAGTTCTAAATGACCTTAATAAGTAGATAAAACCTATTACATGTGAAAATATAGCTCTCCATTTGAAGATGTTCAAATTTTGAGCATAGTAGAACGTAAATTAGACCCCGATTGCAATCGATATAAATTGTACATTCTCTTTTTTTTAAATACATATGTCTGATAAAGGCATGGTAGTTATGGCAACCCAAAGCTGTAATAAGTAGGAGACAGTCACAGAAATGTATCTGAATAAAAACCACTCACACCTTTATGATGCAGTCACAATGAAAAAGATATACTAAGTCTGCTTAGATTTTGAGGTGAAAATTTGTTTACAGTTCCATTTTCCATTACTGGGTATATTACTAGTCATTTGTTACTAACAAAAATGCTAATTCCTTAAAGAACAATAAAATCAGAACCTGCTGTATAGTGACATTGAGAACAAAACATTAGCAGAAATAATTCACTGTATCATTTGTACAATCTCAAAGACTATATTGGTTATTCTCTCTCTTTATTAGATAACTACATAAATTCCCCAAACAAGTGTAGTTTTGTGGAGGGTGGCTGCCCTTTTTCATACAAGCTGACCTGTCTTGCTGACTCAGATCCACAAAACGGTGTATGCGCGCATCAATGTGATTTGGAAGATGCAATATCCTGCGGAGAAAATGGAGAATGTTTCTTTGATTTGTCAACTAATGTCACCGCTTGCAAGTGAGTACATTTGGAATTGTAGACATATTTTTACAAGTTATTGCTGATGACCTATACACAAATCAAGGTGAATTTTGTAACACTCTTGTTACAGGTGCTTTATACCTTATAACAGCTTTATAGCTTGATTGCTGTCAGCAGCTCTCATTGGGCCACGTCTCTCTACAGTAAGAAATTTGAGAGATTTCTCTGTGTGCTATATATTGTACTACAAGATTAGTTTGCATGCATGATAAGTAACAGCATTTTTTTACTACATTAAAACTCTTCTTTCATTTCCCAAAATCTGATTGGTCAAGAAAACATTTCTATGGCCCTGATTGGTCAGTTACATGTAGATAATTTAATTTATTAACACAAGCAGGCTGATGCTGTTGATATTAACATCCTCCCATCTGATGTATTTTTTTTAACTATGTTTAAACCTTTATATAGGTATTAACATATTCATTTATATTTTTCTTCAACTCCCTGTAATTGCTTTTAAAGGTGGTATCCGACAGTTTATCAAATGCATGGAACAATAAGGTTTCCACTCTTCTGAAGACTTTAGGCATAATATCTGCAGAAAAACTCATACTATAGTCTAAATAAAGACATTTTGGAACACTACTAATATTTTCAGACAGTACAAATTAATGGTGAAAAAAATCACATTAAATGAAAATTACTTCCAAATCTATAATTAAACTTGATAATGAGATATGTTAGAAATACATACCTACGTCAGAAGTTGTCACATGTTGTTATTTTCTTAGTTTAAAAATAGCTGTCTCTGCAGTGTGGCTCAGATAGGAAAAACCTATTTTGTAATGATGAGTGGGGATTTATGTTTCGGGTAACAACTTCTTTTTGTGTAAAATTATTTAAGAAAAATATTTTGTCCAAACTGTTCAATGCCACTTTTTTAAATAAAATAATAATGCATTTTTATGAAACAAAATCAACAACATCTCACCAAAATCATTTTTTCTTTTTGACAGATGCAAGAGTACTTCCTTCAGTGTTTACCATGGCGAAAAGTGCCAGGAAAAGACAGCAACTTTAGAATATGTCTTAGCTCTATCGTTAGGTATAGGTGGCGCTTTTCTTTTTGTTTTGGTTGCTGTCATCATTTTTCTCTGTATCCGCCAGCGCCGTAGATCTGGGGATATGAAAAGAAGATTGAGGTAAAGTGTAGTTTCAATTATTTCCTCATTTGCATAATTTAGATTATAATTATGTTGAATAGAATTGTATCTTAATTTGTGATAGATGTAGGGATTAATTGATGTAGAATTAATTGAATATGATTTGTGATATTGAATATAGGAAAAGCTTTATTTGCATTTTGCAGTCTTTATTCACAGTGATTCTAAGTTCTACATGTTTTGGTTTATTTGGACTTTATTCACGTGTGTACTAATGTGTACTAATTTGCATGCGACAGTTGGTAATGAATATAGATTACAATTTAAAAACTGCATTTGATTGAAAACTAATATGATAAAAAGGGGTTTTGCTAAAAAAAGAATGAGTCTTTATTGATGCAAGTGTATATATATATACATACATATATTAATATATGTATATATTTTAGGATTAAAAATAACACATAACTGGTAAGTGTCAGTACTTCAGATCCTGCTTGTATTAGCTATTTGTGATGTCAGTATATTTTCTAGACCAAACTACTTTTTATTTAAAGACTGTTCATTGTTCCTTTTTTGCTTTCAGTTACCACAGCAATCTTGAAGGAACTGGTTGGACCACACCCACAAACGAAGTAACGTTCAGAGATTTCAGCTACAGATCAAGCAATACGCGACCACTGTATGGCAGATATTATCGTACACCTGGCCAGGTTAATGAGGTCAGTTGAGAATCTTATAAGAATTTGTTTATTCAGAGTTCCATATGCCTCTAACATCTTTCAGTCACTCACAGAAAGCATTCCTGAGAGGCAAACATTTTGCTGCCTCCAGTGCAATACTATGACATAAATGTAACCACTGAGAGCTGTCATTCCATTGGTGACATCCTGTAGTATGACATACTTGTTACCTCTGAAATGCTGTCATCCCATTTATCACATCTTGTAGCATGACATACACATAACTACTGACATGCTGTCGTCCCATTTATCACATCCTGTAGTATGACATACATGTAACCACTGGAATGCTGCCATCCCATTCATGACATCCTGTAGTATGACATACATGTACCCATGGACATGCTATCATCCCAATTATGGCATATTGTAGTATGAAATACACATAACTACTGACAGGCTGTCATCCCATTTATGACATCCTGTAGTATGACATACTTGTTACCTCTGAAATGCTGTCATCCCATTTATCACATCTTGTAGTATGAAATACACATAACTACTGACATGCTGTCATCCCATTTATCACATTCTGTAATATGACATACATGTAACCACTGAAATGCTGCCATCCCATATATGACATCCTGTAGTATGACATACATGTACCCACGGTCATGCTATCATCCCAATTATGACATATTGTAGTATGACATACACATAACCACTGACATGCTGTCATCCCATTTATCACATCCTGTAGTATGACATACATGTAACCACTGACATGCTATCATTCAGTTTATGACATCCTGTAATATAACATACATGTAACCACTGAAATTCTGTCATGCCACTTATGACATTTAGTATGACATACATTTAGAACTGAAATGATGTAATCCCATTTATCATATCCTGTAGTATGACATGTATGTAACCATTGACATTATATCGCTATGTTCATATCATCCTGTAGTATGATATAAATGTAAAACTGACATGATATCATCCCATTTATCATATCCTCTAGTATGACATACATGTAACCACTGATGTAATATCCCATTTCTGACATCCTGTAGTATGACATATATGTAACCACTTACATGGTATCATCACATTTCTGACATCCTGTAGTATGACATATATGTAACCACTTACATGGTATCATCACATTTCTGACATCCTGTAGTATGATATATATGTTACCACTTACATGGTATCATTCCATTTCTGACATCCTATAGTATGGCTTATATGTAACCACTTACATGGTATTAACACATTTCTGACATCCTGTAGTATGACATATATGTAATTACTTACATGGTATCATCACATTTCTGACATCCTGTAGTATGGCATATATGTAACCACTTACATGGTATCATCATATTTCTGACATCCTGTAGTATGGCATATATGTAACCACTTACATGATATCATTCCATTTCTGACACCCTGTAGTATAGCATATATGTAACTACTTACATGATATCATTCCATTTCTGACACCCTGTAGTATGACATATATGTTACCACTGAGATGATATCATTCCATTTCTGACACCCTGTAGTATGGCATATATGTAACCACTTACATGATATCATTCCATTTCTGACATCCTGTAGTATAGCATATATGTAATTACTTACATGATATCATTCCATTTCTGACACCCTGTAGTATGACATATATGTTACCACTGACATGATATCATTCCATTTCTGACATCCTGTAGTATGACATATATGTAACTACTTACATGATATCATTCCATTTCTGACACCCTGTAGTATTACATATATGTTACCACTGAGATGATATCATTCCATTTCTGACACCCTGTAGTATGACATATATGTAACTACTTACATGATATCATTCCATTTCTGACACCCTGTAGTATGGCATATATGTAACCACTTACATGATATCATTCCATTTCTGACATCCTGTAGTATGGCATATATGTAACTACTTACATGATATCATTCCATTTCTGACATCCTGTAGTATGACATATATGTTACCACTGAGATGATATCAGCCCATTTATGAACCTTATATCTGACATAAGCTAGGACAACCTTTGAGTCTTAGATCTGAACCTGGGATTGAACCAGGGCCTTCTTTACCTACCAAGAAGTGGGCTAGTCCAGTTGTATAATGGAGAACTATTGATCAGAGAGTCTGGGTTCACAGTTGTTCCTAAGTCACCATTCATTGGTACCTTACAATTATGGTCACCAATTTGACATTCTGGCACCATGTGCCAGGCTTCATGCCCCCTATGACCTGGTGGTAAAACTGTAAAGTTGGTTGAATGAGCAATAGCTTAAAGGTAGACTATAACTCAGGACATGTATTTCCATTTATCAACTACATCAGGTTGATGTTGGTTGATCAGGTGGTGTCTGACATTTTGCCTATTTCAAATACATGTAACAAAATATGACCACTGCTTTGGGAAATTTGTAAAAATGTAAAAAATGTACTCTAAATTTTCATTCTCTCCAAATTTATAAATAAGCATGATAGTGATCTAAATAGAGATATCGATGTCATTGTGTGTTATCAGATGATGATATAACATGATCTCAATAATTAGTTTAGTTAGTTTAGTGTGGTTTTCTAGTTTAAAAAAATAATTGTTATCTCTGCAGTGTGGCTCAAATATGAAATACCTGTTTGCAATGACAAATAGGGATCTATTTTTCACTGTTCACACAGATCTAAGGCATCAATAAACAGCATTTTGCAGAACTTTTTCTGGTAACAGTAGCTTATTTTTATATTATTTGGGAAACAAAGTTTCATTCAAAATGCTGATACCACCTTTAATAACTACTAAATAACCAGAAGACCTTGAGATAAACATGACCAAATTTCTTATTTACATTGTTTTTGGAAGAAAAGTATTTTATGCACCTTTTTTATATTTTAGACGTTTCTTTAATTCATTGACCATAAATTAGCATATGAACATGTATAGTTCCTAAATCCTTACCCTAAATATTCTACCAATATAAAGTATGCCATTCACATCATCTTCGGTCCATTCTGTGCACCTTTGGAAAAGAGCCTCGAAAGTAATAGTATGACTACATCGAGATTCTTGGTGTGTGCTTTGGTCTTTGTACATCACTAAGGAGCACCTTCATATTTGCTGACAGTTTGGTTGACAATTAGTAATAACATAATCAAATGTTTGAAATGCTTTATATTAAACAATGTTTTGGATAAACACATTTCACTTTGCACTTACACGCAAATTTACAGCTCCAATCCAATACAATACATGAATTGGTACTGTAAGGCCTGTGCGGTTTTAAAAAATAGTATTTACATAAATGCGTCAAAGAACTACACACACATGGACAAAATATAGACATATATTTTAAATAAAAGTTGCAGTATTTCATATAGTTTATGGTCATTGTTCATTGATGCATAATATGAATAGGTCACTTTCTCTTTCTCTGTCATTCTCTCCTCTTTAATTGCTGCTTTGCAATATGCCATAATTATAACAATGTGTTGTGTCAATAGCCTATTAAACAAGATCTTTGGGTGTGACTACTTTTCCCCCATATTATCTCCTATGTTGTACTCCTGAATTTAGAATAGCATGGTCCAATTGAAAACATGCCTACCCATAAGGGAAACAATTCATTCTAATTTGGCAGAAGTCACAATAATGTCCCTTAAAAAATGAAAATAAGGAATTTCAGTTTAGCAGTTTGTTTCCACATTTTGTATCTGCAGGCATACGACCCAATATTTGCGAGCTTTGCTGATCCAAGTACCAGACAAATGATGTATTTGCCAACAGACAATGATCCAGGGACCAGCTTCCATTTCGATAGCAGTGATGTACAGGCTGCGACAAATCGTGGTCCTTATTCATTCATTGATGCCACTGCAGATGTAAGTTATAATTTCTTAAGTTAAAAGTTAAAATCTAAAAAAAAATGTCTCTAATTATTAAAATGTAGCTCTAAATCATTGTAACATACAACAGGTGTAAAGTATTTACATGTAGCATTAAATAGAACTGTTTTAATTATTTATTTAAGTTAATTTTAGTCATTATGAATAGATATATATATATATCTTTATTTCCTCCTTTAACAGAAGATTGCATTACAATACATAATATATATAAACATATACAAATAGAATTACAACATGAGCTACTATAAATCAAACACATGTCGCATCTATGATGAGGAATAGGCGTACAAAAACATCAACAACTAGAGCTATACATGTACATAATGGTAATTGTCTTATTGTAAACTTTGGGACAATGAAAATGATTAACTAATAGAAAATGAAACATGAACAAGTGAAACGATAAAATGTTTGCAAAAAAAAGACACTAACAGACGTCAGGACACATAGAATTGAAAATATTGTTGATGTTATTTATGATAATTCAAATTCATAGAGAAATATTTAAGATTTCAGGCTGGATGATGTGTTTTGAGAGAAGGGGGAAATTACAAATCAAACACTAAAGGAGGGTGGGGGTGGGGGTCGGATAAGTAAATTAAATATTTACAATGCTACATGATACACAATTAAAATAATTTTTTATTGTCTTCAGTATGGAGGAAATGTAACTATGAAAAAGATTACATGAATAATAAATAGTGTTGCAATTAAAAAATCAATAAAAGTTAAAATTTCATATTAAAATATGTTTTCCTTTTGCTGCCAATTGTTTTCTTAAGGTGGAACTAACATATGACAATGATACTATTAGGTAAATATAAGATGGTAAATTGTCCCGTGTGTTATGGCTAGCTACATATATACATGTATCTCACAAGTGTAGGTATATGGCAAAAGTGTAGAAATATTTTTTATTTAAACCTCAAACACTCAGATATGCTTTTCCCATCCTTTTTATTGTTGTCAAAGGTATAGGATTTTTATTATTCAATCAAATTTAGGGTTTCAGATTTTAGTATCTATTCTATTGTTAACATTGTTTGGACAATGTTATGATTGTGAAGATATCTGTACTAAATTAGGGTTGTCTAGATGAAGATGATTAAATGTATTTTTATAGCAAGATCATAATTATGGTGTTGTTTTCTTTTGTTATATTGTTGTTGTGTTGTTTTTTTCCAAGTGAAATGCAAAACACAGTTTAGTGTTGTTTTGCTAGAATAATGTTAAGGCTAGTCCTTGGCAGATGGAAAGATAAAATTAATTCATTGTCTTATTTAAAAAGAAAAAGAAATAAACAAAAGGCAGACCCAGAAAAGTAGATGCTTTAACAAGTACCCAGGCCGTTTATTTTTGTAAAAATGTTATTAATCGAATATATTTCTGTTTGCATGTAGCTTACTTTAACATATTTTCCTGAAGCATGATTATTTAACAAATACCAATAATTATATACCATTACCTCAAATATGTCAATGTTTGGGTTGTATATTGAAAGGTGTGCATGCATAGTTATGGCATAATGTACATCAGTATCCAAGACTTATTACAACATACAATAGGCCAGTAAATAAACATTGTATATGTAAATAATTAATTATATACTTTTAAAGCTTAATAATTTGAAGTCTGTTTTTATTTCTTTTTATTGTTTTATTGTTTTTGTTCTTTTATTCATTAATTTTATTCTCATTACCTAAAGAATTAACTAAAATACATATCAATTGAAGTGAATGTTTTATCCTTCACATATCCTGGTGTGACATGAAATTAAAGTTTTAAGACCATTTCATCTTTGGAGCAATTTAAATCACACATAACTGTAATCATAAACTACTGCAGTATTATCTTGAACTTTTAACAGGGAACTTTAAAATTGACATATATTGCAGTAGTATAAAAACAACATCACCAAATTAAGGAGAACATTGCAATGTTGGTAATATGATGACACTTGTTTTATTTCTTATTCTTTTGTAAATAATTTACATAATTGAAAATTAGTTTTTGTATTTTACTGAATGAACAGTTACATATATCATTGAATATTCATCTTATTCCAACATTCATGAATAAGCAACTTTCCTGAGATCTGAGAGTGCACTCAGACATGCACTTATCTTTTCCATGTTCATAAACATGGCAGCAGTTTGTAGAATCAACATGCACTTATCTTTTCCATGTTCATAAACATGGCAGCCATTTGTAGAATCAACATGCACTTATCTTTTCCATGTTCATAAACATGGCAGCCATTTGTAGAATCAACATGCACTTATCTTTTCCATGTTCATAAACATGGCAGCCATTTGTAGAATCAACATGCACTTATCTTTTCCATGTTCATAAACATGGCAGCCGTTTGTGGAATCAACATGCACTTATCTTTTCCATGTTCATAAACATGGCAGCCATTTGTAGAATCAACACTCACTTATCTTTTCCATGTTCATAAACATGGCAGCCATTTGTAGAATCAACACTCACTTATCTTTTCCATGTTCATAAACATGGCAGCAGTTTATAGAATCAACATGCACTTATCTTTTCCATGTTCATAAACATGGCAGCCATTTGTAGAATCAACATGCACTTATCTTTTCCATGTTCATAAACATGGCAGCCATTTGTAGAATCAACACTCACTTATCTTTTCCATGTTCATAAACATGGCAGCCATTTGTAGAATCAACATGCACTTATCTTTTCCATGTTCATAAACATGGCAGCCATTTGTAGAATCAACATGCACTTATCTTTTCCATGTTCATAAACATGGCAGCCATTTGTAGAATCAACATGCACTTATCTTTTCTATGTTCATAAACATGGCAGCCATTTGTAGAATCAACATGCACTTATCTTTTCCATGTTCATAAACATGGCAGCAGTTTGTAGAATCAACACTCACTTATCTTTTCCATGTTCATAAACATGGCAGCCATTTGTAGAATCAACATGCACTTATCTTTTCCATGTTCATAAACATGGCAGCCATTTGTAGAATCAACATGCACTTATCTTTTCCATGTTCATAAACATGGCAGCCATTTGTAGAATCAACATGCACTTATCTTTTCCATGTTCATAAACATGGCAGCCATTTGTAGAATCAACATGCACTTATCTTTTCCATGTTCATAAACATGGCAGCAGTTTGTGGAATCAACATGCACTTATCTTTTCCATGTTCATAAACATGGCAACATTGAAAAAGATAGTGGCACACTTATCCTTTAACAATATCTTTAAAGCAACACAATTTTGAACTGCTGTCAACTTTTGGCCCTTATCCATGTCATTTTTCAGCGAGACACAGCCATATCAGATTAAACAAAGCTATACTGTTTGTGCCGATGTGGGTTGGCATAGCAACACTTAGCATATAAAATGTTTGTTTTAAGCAATATATTGTTTTGTCATAATAATAATACTTTAGTAAGTATTATAATTAATTAAAATATATTTAGGAATAAACAAAATACAAAAACAATAACATTCTGGTTATTTCTGGATCAAAATACCATACATGGATTTTTTTTGTATATAAATTAGATATGAAACTATTTACATATTCATGACCCAATTCGCTGATAGTATATGAATATTCATAAATTCAATTTTGCCATATTTATTAAAAATAGTTATGCTATTCTACAATCTATAGAATGACATAATAACTTCCTGTATTAGCTACATTTGGGCCAATGGTTTGTATCATTTATAAAAATTAAAATAAATTGGAAAAACAAAAAGCACAAACTAATTACTTTTCTTGAATATTCATGAAGCTGCATTTTTTGCATATATTCTTGAACTAGTTATCGTATCATGTTGTAATAATTATGAAGTCAATTTATTTATACATGCCTAATAATATTATGTCATAATATTTTTGAAGTATGGTTAATTGCACATGCATTATCCTATTTTATTGTAATATAAATGAATATTGGTTTTTTTTACTAATGATATTCATGTTATTCCAGTATTCCATACGACGTCCGACTGTAAGGTCAAAACCAGACGATCTCTATCTAGGATATTAGCCAAATATTCAGGCAACTACAGTTTTTGTTCCAATTTTTGGTATGTTTGCTTTTTTTTTTAAATGTACTTTTAAATCTATTTTATTGCATTACATTTTTTTTATAAATGAATTTATGACTACATACATTAACATGTTTTAAATGTACATGTACCATTTTATTCAGAGAAGGGCAGAAGATCTACTAACTTACATTGTAACTGATTAATGTTTAACAATAAACTTGTATAGAGGTAACATTCAACCTTTTTTCTATGCATTAAAATCAAATTTCTACAAATAATGTCTTTCAGAAGTCAGTTGTATCATAGGTGCATGCTCATCATCATCTGAATCCATGGTATACATACATGTGAACTCTCCCTCTTTTGGATGAAGACTCACACTTTTACGGTTCAAATTTCTTGAAAATGATGGGTGTTTTAGACATTTTCAGAAATCTCCCTATTTGGAAACAGATAACTTCCTTCATTGTTTATATGAAAATAACAAATCTCTCACTTTGCTAGTGAAAATCTCCAACTTTGGTCTCAGAAAAAGTTCACATGTATGGGGGTATACACTCCTTTATAAATGTAAATGCATTCGTATACTATCATGAAGCAAAGCAACAAGAGTTATTGTGGATTTCACACAATGGTTCATGTTAAGCAAATATTCTCTAACACAAAGTTTTGATTTAGCAGCCGCATGCTTCTTAATGACTTGCCTGCATAATTAATCTAAGGCTTGACTTAAATATACTTTTTCGTGGATATAAAATACAAATACAAACTGCGAACAAACGTTTTTTCATGAGCATAAGTTCATGTGTGTACATTTTGTGATGTCATTTGAAGGTCACAAGTTCATATTATCAAGTATGAACATCAATTTATCCTTCAGAGAGAAATTTTTGTTGTTGTTTTTTTACTTCCAGGTCTTCTTATAGTGCAGTAGTTAACCATCCTTAAATAGACATTGGACCAAAGGGACAAGACTTTCCTGGATTGTAACGTAGCAACATATTCACTTAAGCTCATAACTCTTACCCTTTTATTGCCAAAAACACCAATCACACCTTTAACATAAAACATACCACACTGAATAATGTGAGGTGCCTTGTAACTTCTTAGCCCCTCACGACCATAGTTCAAGAAGGTAAAAGATTAAACAATAGTAATACTGGTAATTAAATTGATTAAGTTTCTAACAGTTGCTGCTGAATATATCTTGTATTTCTTTCTGTCTTTAAATGGTCAAAAAAATTATGTAGACATTTGTTTCTATTAGTATTTATATTTTAGATTTATCAATTTGCTCAAACGATTCCTTCATGTGCTCAATCTACCTTTAATTAATTTTGTTTCGAATTTATTTTTCATCTCTTTATTTTTTTTTAAAGTGGGTTGGTGAGATGGTATCATTATGCAATGCAGTATGAAAATGTATGTATGGTATCATTATGCAATGCAGTTTACATGTAATACAAAAATGTATGTATGAATAATGTTTGCTTTGAATAGTAAGACAAGAATTTTTTTTGTTTTTTATTTTTTTTTATTTTATAGAAGTTAAATAGTATAACTTGATATTTTTAAATGATAAGGTCTACTACTCCAATATTTTATTTTTGAATGTTAAAGAGTAATAAAAAATATCTTCAGTAAAAGAATAATATGTGATTAGATTTATATTAAATAAAATAGTTTTTATATGTTTTATTTTTTAATGTTTTTGTTTGTGCATTGTCTTTTGCCTATGCATTCCAAATATTGTCAAGTTTCATAACTTTCTATTTATATATATATACAATAATATGCTTTTTTAGTTACAAAGTATTATCATTTTTCCTACCTTTATGTGATGTTTTCCTGACTGTTCATTTATATTTTTTTACTTTTTTTTTTCATTTATACATTTTGCATTGTATATGATGCACTTTGGCATGTTGTATAATTATAACAGGAATACATGCATGTAAAAGACGAGAAAATGTAATTTCACAACCAAACAATCACTGTTACTCTTCTTACATGTAATTTTACTTAGATGACCATTTGTTTGTAAGTGTGATTATTTGTTTTAATTATTTTAATTATTTTATTTATTTTTTATATTACCAGAGCAATATAATAAGTAGCATGGTTGTGAACAATAACAAGACCCTGAACATCAGTAAATTTTTGCAGTATATTGTTACCTAGGCTTTAGATATTTTGTTGCTGATGTATGTTTGTACAAGTACATTATTTACACAAGTAAATATCACATACTCTATGATTGAACAAAGCAGCATTTTACTATATATTGTCAGATAAAACATGTTATTGCATTTACACTGAAACTCCTATACAACACAATCCTTTATAACGCAAACTCAGTTAGAACGCTCTTGTTCCATGGCTCCGATAAAGTATAGTACATGTTACTTTCACTTAATTTATAATGATGTTCTTTATAGCCCTGATTGGTTTCAGGGACCCGAGGGATTGCGTTATAATGGAGTTCCAAAGGTTAATATATTTATGTGCCCAAAAGTGCCCTTATAAAGTATTCAATTATCTTGTATTATTTTTTTACATTTTATGAAATTTTTTAATTTCTTTAGTTTTTGATTTTAAAAATTGTGCTTAAAATGACTAGTATTGTCCTAAAAATAAAAATAATATAAATCATGACTAAGCCTAATTTTATAACAAGTATTTAACCACCTTAACACTGAAAAAACAGGCCTAGGCATTAAATATAGTTCCATATGTATCTACAGCAAAGTACAATACCCAACAAAACAATACATGGTCTTTATTTCCATCAGCATGTTGGTGATATGAATTATAAAAACAAATACAAATGAACAATTACTGGTAACTATTTCAAAATGATGTAATATACATGAATATAATACATGATAATGAAATAATAATCATAACAGTTTTAAATGCATGCACTATATTTCTACATACATAAAACACATGCCAATACATTGATGTTGATACATCAAATATCGTACTATGTATTTCAAACAAGTGCATGTCTAAAACAATTATATGTATACAAATATGCACATTCTAGAAAATTGTGTCTCATATTTTCTTTCGACTTGTGGACATGCATCTCAGCACCCAGAAAAGCTGCTATACTGTTAGCTATACAGAAAATTAAGTAAACAACAAATGTAGAGATTACTAAATTAGGTACTTTTGTGGTCTCCCTTTAGTACTCTGTAAATCCAAGCATTTTATTTTATTTGCAAAACTCATCTTCTTTTTTCATTAAACATTAAACAAACAATAGCAGCATATTGTTACACTTATTTTTTTTACCGGTAATATGTTCCTGTTATTTTTTTAAAGAAGCACTAAAATATTATGATCATGTTGAATTATGGTCATTCTAGAAATAAAACTCACACAACATAGAAAGTCTTTCTATATGCTTTGGCACAAAAAAGGGACAGTAGTATACTACTGTAACATATATATTCAAATTTACCAGATGTTTGATATTAGCATGTTAAAGGTGGTATCCAACTGTTTGGACCATTGTTTCTTCTCATGCAACCATGTGAATTATTGTTACCTGACAAGATCCCATGAAATTCTGTTAATTGGTGCACTACATCTACTAGTATGTGGAAAGTAAGGCAATTGGTGCACTACATCTAAGTGGAAAGTAAGGCAATTGGTGCCCTACATCTAAGTGGAAAGTAAGGCAATTGGGGCCCTACATCTATGTGGAATGTAAGGCAATTGGTGCACTACATCTATGTGGAAAGTAAGGCAATTGGTGCCCTACATCTAGGTGGAAAGTAAGGCAATTGGTGCCCTACTTCTATGTGGAAAGTAAGGCAATTGGTGCCCTACATCTATGTGGAAAGTTAGGCAAGTGGTGCCCTACGTCTATGTGGAAAGTAAGGCAATTGGTGCCCTACATCTAGGTTGAAAGTAAGGCAATTGGTGCCCTACATCTAAGTGGAAAGTAAGGCAATTGGTGCCCTACATCTAAGTGGAAAGTAAGGCAATTGGTGCCCTACATCTAGGTGGAAAGTAAGGCAATTGGTGTCATACATCTATGTGGAAAGAAAGGCAATTGGTGCCCTACATCTATGTGGAAAGTAAGGCAATTGGTGCCCTACATCTAAGTGGAAAGTAAGGCAATTGGTGCCATACATCTATGTGGAAAGAAAGGCAATTGGTGCCCTACATCTATGTGGAAAGTAAGGCAATTGGTGCCCTATATCTATTAGGTAAGGCATAACACCCCACTAAATGTAAGTGTCTGTTGACTCTAATTATGCAATTTTGTCCATTACCCTCATTAATGAGTATACAGGGACTTATTTCATCCACACATATATTTTATGATATTTATCACATTAGGGTTATTGTCGGTTGTATATGAAAGAAACTCTTCCATTTTATTTTTTTATTATATGTACCACCATTGTTATGTTATTAAATTAGAAATTTTAATTTCATGTATACAGTGTTTGTTGATGTTTTACATTCCAAAAGTGATTTTATTATCTTTATTTGGATATTTATCCCCAACTTTCTAATTAATTATTTACTTCTCGGAGCACAATTATAGTCATAATTGTGGATTATTAATACAATTTGTGGAGGAAAATCCCCAAGACAAAAATCTATAGGTACAAGTATGGATGAAGGACAAAATCCCATCTGGTCATTTGGGCAAAGGTGGACACAATCTCTCCTATGAATTCTCCAACGTGGACAAAATTCCCCCAAGACAATTTAGTTTTGTAATGCAACCTGTTTGGTTTTTTTTTATACAAAATCATTTTCAGTACAGTTCAATTATGAATCATAATAAAACAAAATACTCTTTGTTTATATCTACGAAAACTAAAATTTTTGACATCCAGCTCCCATAGAACTGCTGTTTTGTTCTGCAAGGTAACTCATCTTTATATTCAAAAACAATTATTTTACAAACTTACCAAGCAGTTACATTGGCTTTAATCTTGGAAAGTCCTGGTAACCAATGCAAGAGATTAACTCAAAATCACATACTTAAAGAAAAGTTGTATTTGTCTGGTAATTTTGTAAAATAATTGTTTTTGAACTTATTTCTGTGAAGGACAAAACCCCAATCACTGGCAGGTCCGGGTTTGGGGTGAGTCTAATCACTGGCAGATCTTGGGGTGGGTCCATTCACTGGCAGGTCTGGGGGTGGGGTGGGTCCAATCACTGGCAGATCTGGGGATGGGGTGGGACCAGTGTTACAAAGAAGGTGAGTTAGCAAGTATTTATGCCTAAAACATCATGAATGCATTGACATTATTGTTAAATTTATTATGTATTATTTCTAAAGTTTTATTATATATTAAAGATAATTAGTAATCTTTATCCCTGAGAATGTTCTGTAGGAGCATGTGCCCCGTGATCCCTGTAGCATGGCTAGCATCAAATAGGCCTCCATACACTCCCCACCCCACCTACCCTGAGAATGTTCTGGAGGATCATGTGCCCCGTGATCCCTGTAGCATGGCTAGCATCAAATAGGACTACAGACACTCCCCACCCCACCTACCCTGGGAATGTTCTGGAGGATCATGTGCCCCGTGATCCCTGTAGCATGGCTAGCATCAAATAGGACTACAGACACTCCCCACCCCACCTACCCTGGGAATGTTCTGGAGGATCATGTGCCCCGTGATCCCTGTAGCATGGCTAGCATCAAATAGGACTCCAGTCACTCCCCACCCCACCTACCCTGGGAATGTTCTGGAGGATCATGTGCCCCGTGATCCCTGTAGCATGGCTAGCATCAAATAGGACTACAGACACTCCCCACCCCACCTACCCTGGGAATGTTCTGGAGGAGCATGTGCCCCGTGATCCCTGTAGCATGGCTAGCATCAAATAGGCCTCCACACACTCCCCACCCCACCTACCCCGAGAATGTTCAGGAGGAGCATGCGCCCCGTGATCCCTGTAGCATGGCTAGCATCAAAAAGGCCTCCATACACTCCCCACCCCACCTACCCTGAGAATGTTCTGGAGGAGCATGTGCCCCGTGATCCCTGTAGCATGGCTAGCATCAAATAGGCCTCCAGACACTCCCCACCCCACCTACCCTGAGAATGTTCTGGAGGAGCATGTGCCCCGTGATCCCTGTAGCATGGCTAGCATCAAATAGGCCTCCAGACACTCCCCACCCCACCTACCCTGAGAATGTTCTGGAGGAGCATGTGCCCCGTGATCCCTGTAGAATGGCTAGCATCAAATAGACCTCCATACACTCCCCACCCCACCTACCCTGAGAATGTTCTGGAGGAGCATGTGCCCCGTGATCCCTGTAGCATGGCTAGCATCAAATAGGCCTCCAGACACTCCCCACCCCACCTACCCTGAGAATGTTCTGGAGGAGCATGTGCCAGTGATCCCTGTAGCATGGCTAGCATCAAATAGGCCTCCATACACTCCCCACCCCAACTACCCTGGGAATGTTCTGGAGGCGCATGTGCCCAGTGATCCCTGTAGCATGGCTAGCATCAAATAGGCCTCCATACACTCCCCACCCCACCTACCCTGAGAATGTTCTGGAGGAGCATGTGCCAGTGATCCCTGTAGCATGGCTAGCATCAAATAGGCCTCCATACACTCCCCACCCCACCTACCCTGAGAATGTTCTGGAGGAGCATGTGCCAGTGATCCCTGTAGCATGGCTAGCATCAAATAGGCCTCCATACACTCCCCACCCCACCTACCCTGAGAATGTTCTGGAGGAGCATGTGCCCAGTGATCCCTGTAGCATGGCTAGCATCAAATAGGCCTCCATACACTCCCCACCCCACCTACCCTGAGAATGTTCTGGAGGAGCATGTGCCTCGTGAACCCTGTAGCATGGCTAGCATCAAATAGGCCTCCAGACACTCTCCACCCCACCTACCCGAGAATGTTCTGGACGGAGCATGTGCCTCGTGATCCCTGTAGCATGGCTAGCATCAAATAGGCCTCCATACACTCCCCACCCCACCTACCCTGGGAATGTTCTGGAGGAGCATGTGCCCCGTGATCCCTGTAGCATGGCTAGCATCAAATAGGCCTCCATACACTCCCCACCCCACCTACCCTGGGAATGTTATGGAGGAGGCATGTGCCCCGTGATCCCTGTAGAATGGCTAGCATCAAATAGGCCTCCATACACTCCCCACCCCACCTACCCTGAGAATGTTATGGAGGAGCATGTGCCCCGTGATCCCTGTAGCATGGCTAGCATCAAATAGGCCTCCATACACTCCCCACCCCACCTACCCTGGAGAATGTTCTGGAGGAGCATGTGCCCCGTGATCCCTGTAGCATGGCTAGCATCAAATAGGCCTCCATACACTCCCCACCCCACCTACCCTGGGAATGTTCTGGAGGAGCATGTGCCCCGTGATCCCTGTAGCATGGCTAGCATCAAATAGGCCTCCAGACACTCCCCACCCCACCTACCCTGAGAATGTTCTGGAGGAGCATGCGCCCCGTGATCCCTGTAGCATGGCTAGCATCAAATAGGACTCCAGACACTCCCCACCCCACCTACCCTGAGAATGTTATGAATGAGCATGCGCCCCGTGATCCCTGTAGCATGGCTAGCATCAAATAGGCCTCCATACACTCCCCACCCCACCTACCCCGAGAATGTTCTGGAGGATCATGTGCCCTGTGATCCCTGTAGCATGGCTAGCATCAAATAGGCCTCCATACACTCCCCACCCCACCTACCCTGAGAATGGTCTGGAGGATCATGTGCCCCGTGATCCCTGTAGCATGGCTAGCATCAAATAGGCCTCCAGACACTCCCCACCCCACCTACCACGAGAATGTTCTGGAGGAGCATGTGCCCCGTGATCCCTGTAGCATGGCTAGCATCAAATAGGCCTCCATACACTCCCCACCCCACCTACCCCGAGAATGTTCTGGAGGAGCATGCGCCCCGTGATCCCTGTAGCATGGCTAGCATCAAATAGGCCTCCATACACTCCCTACCCCACCTACCCTGAGAATGTTCTGGAGGAGCATGTGCCCCGTGATCTCTGTAGCATGGCTAGCATCAAATAGGCCTCCAGACACTCCCCACCCCACCTACCCCGAGAATGTTCTGGAGGAGCATGTGCCCCGTGATCCCTGTAGCATGGCTAGCATCAAATAGGCCTCCATACACTCCCCACCCCACCTACCCTGAGAATGGTCTGGAGGATCATGTGCCCCGTGATCCCTGTAGAATGGCTAGCATCAAATAGTACTACAGACACTCCCCACCCCACCTACCCTGGGAATGTTCTGGAGGACCATGCGCCTCGTGATCCCTGTAGCATGGCTAGCATCAAATAGGCCTCCAGACACTCCCCACCCCACCTACCCCGAGAATGTTCTGGAGGAGCATGTGCCCAGTGATCCCTGTAGCATGGCTAGCATCAAATAGGCCTCCACACACTCCCCACCCCACCTACCCTGAGAATGTTCTGGAGGAGCATGTGCCCAGTGATCCCTGTAGCATGGCTAGCATCAAATAGGATTCCATACACTCCCCACCCCACCTACACCGAGAATGTTCTGGAGGAGCATGTGCCCCGTGATCCCTGTAGCATGGCTAGCATCAAATAGGCCTCCATACACTCCCCACCCCACCTACCCCGAGAATGTTCTGGAGGAGCATGTGCCCCGTGATCCCTGTAGCATGGCTAGCATCAAATAGGCCTCCAGACACTCCCCACCCCACCTACCCCGAGAATGTTCTGGAGGAGCATGTGCCCAGTGATCCCTGTAGCATGGCTAGCATCAAATAGGCCTCCAGACACTCTCCACCCCACCTACTCTGAGAATGTTCTGGAGGAGCATGTGCCCCGTGATCCCTGTAGCATGGCTAGCATCAAATAGGCCTCCATACACTCCCCACCCCACCTACCCTGAGAATGTTCTGGAGGAGCATGCGCCCCGTGATCCCTGTGTCATGGCTAGCATCAAATAGGCCTCCCAACACACCCCACCCCACCAACCCTGAGAATGTTCTGGAGGAGCATGTGCCCCGTGATCCCTGTAGCATGGCTAGCATCAAATAGGCCTCCCAACACTCCCCACCCCACCTACCCTGAGAATGTTCTGGAGGAGCATGCGCCCCGTGATCCCTGTGTCATGGCTAGCATCAAATAGGCCTCCCAACACACCCCACCCCACCTACCCTGAGAATGTTCTGGAGGAGCATGTGCCCAGTGATCCCTGTAGCATGGCTAGCATCAAATAGGCCTCCCAACACACCCCACCCCACCTACCCCGAGAATGTTCTGGAGGAGCATGCGCCCCGTGATCCCTGTAGCATGGCTAGCATCAAATAGGCCTCCCAACACACCCCACCCCACCTACCCCGAGAATGTTCTGGAGGAGCATGCGCCCCGTGATCCCTGTGTCATGGCTAGCATCAAATAGGCCTCCCAACACTCCCCACCCCACCTACCCTGAGAATGTTCTGGAGGAGCATGCGCCCCGTGATCCCTGTGTCATGGCTAGCATCAAATAGGCCTCCAGACACTCCCCACCCCACCTACCCTGAGACTGTTCTGGAGGAGCATGTGCCCCGTGATCCCTGTAGCATGGCTAGCATCAAATAGGCCTCCAGACACTCCCCACCCCACCTACCCTGAGAATGTTCTGGAGGAGCATGCGCCCCGTGATCCCTGTGTCATGGCTAGCATCAAATAGGCCTCCCAACACACCCCACCCCACCTACCCTGAGAATGTTCTGGAGGAGCATGTGCCCAGTGATCCCTGTAGCATGGCTAGCATCAAATAGGCCTCCCAACACTCCCCACACCACCTACCCTGAGAATGTTCTGGAGGAGCATGCGCCCCGTGATCCCTGTGTCATGGCTAGCATCAAATAGGCCTCCAGACACTCCCCACCCCACCTACCCCGAGAATGTTCTGGAGGAGCATGTGCCCAGTGATCCCTGTAGCATGGCTAGCATCAAATAGGCCTCCATACACTCCCCACCCCACCTACCCTGAGAATGTTCTGGAGGAGCATGTGCCTCGTGATCCCTGTAGCATGGCTAGCATCAAATAGGCCTCCACACACTCCCCACCCCACCTACCCCGAGAATGTTCTGGAGGAGCATGTGCCCCGTGATCCCTGTAGCATGGCTAGCATCAAATAGGAGTCCCGTCATTCCCCACCACACCTACCCTGGGAATGTTCTGGTGGAGCATGTGCCCCATGATCTCTGTAGCATGGCTAGCATCAAATAGGATTCCAGACACTCCCCATCCCACCTACCCTGAGAATGTTTTGAAGGAGCATGTGCCCCGTGATCTCTGTAGCATGGCTAGCATCAAATAGGCCTCCAGACACTCTCCACCCCACCTACCCTGAGAATGTTCTGGAGGATCATGTGCCCCGTGATCCCTTTAGCATGGCTAGCATCAAATAGGCCTCCACACACTCCCCACCCCACCTACCCCGAGAATGTTCTGGAGGAGCATGTGCCCCGTGATCTCTGTAGCATGGCTAGCATCAAATAGGCCTCCCAGACACTCCCCACCCCACCTAACCCGAGAATGTTCTGGAGGATCATGTGCCCCGTGATCCCTTTAGCATGGCTAGCATCAAATAGGCCTCCACACACTCCCCACCCCACCTACCCTGAGAATGTTCTGGAGGAGCATGTGCCCAGTGATCCCTGTAGCATGGCTAGCATCAAATAGGCCTCCACACACTCCCCACCCCACCTACCCCGAGAATGTTCTGGAGGAGCATGTGCCCCGTGATCCCTGTAGCATGGCTAGCATCAAATAGGCCTCCACACACTCCCCACCCCACCTACCCCGAGAATGTTCTGGAGGAGCATGTGCCCCGTGATCCCTGTAGCATGGCTAGCATCAAATAGGAGTCCCGTCATTCCCCACCACACCTACCCTGGGAATGTTCTGGTGGAGCATGTGCCCCATGATCTCTGTAGCATGGCTAGCATCAAATAGGATTCCAGACACTCCCCATCCCACCTACCCTGAGAATGTTTTGAAGGAGCATGTGCCCCGTGATCCCTTTAGCATGGCTAGCATCAAATAGGCCTCCACACACTCCCCACCCCACCTACCCCGAGAATGTTCTGGAGGAGCATGTGCCCCATGACATCTATGTGGAAAGTAAGGCAATTGGTGCCCTACTTCTATGTGGAAAGTAAGGCAATTGGTGCCCTTCATCTATGTGGAAAGTAAGGCAATTGGTGCCACTCATCTATGTGGAAAGTAAGGCAATCGGTGCCATACATCTATGTGGAAAGTAAGGCAATTGGTGCCATACATCTATTAGGTAAGGCAATTGGTGCCCTACATCTATGTGGAAAGTAAGGCAATTGGTGCCACTCATCTATGTGGAAAGTAAGGCAATTGGTGCCACTCATCTATGTGGAAAGTAAGGCAATCGGTGCCATACATCTATGTGGAAAGTAAGGCAATTGGTGCCATACATCTATTAGGTAAGGCAATTGGTGCCCTACATCTATGTGGAAAGTAAGGCAATTGGTGCCATACATCTATTAGGTAAGGCAATCGGTGCCATACATCTATGTGGAAAGTAAGGCAATTGGTGCCATACATCTATTAGGTAAGGCATAACACCCCACTAAGTGTCTGTTGACTCTAATTATGCAATTTTGTCCATTACCCTCATTAATGAGTATACAAGGACTTATTTCATCCACACATATATTTTATGATATTTATCACATTAGGGTTATTGTCGGTTGTATATGAAAGAAACTCTTCCATTTTATTTTTTTATTATATGTACCACCATTGTTATGTTATTAAATTAGAAATTTTAATTTCATGTATACAGTGTTTGTTGATGTTTTACATTCCAAAAGTGATTTTATTATCTTTATTTGGATATTTATCCCCAACTTTCTAATTAATTATTTACTTCTCGGAGCACAATTATAGTCATAATTGTAGATAATTTAATACAATTTGTGGAGGAAAATTCCCAAGACAAAAATCTATAGGTACAAGTATGGATGAAGGACAAAATCCCATCTGGTCATTTGGGCAAAGGTGGACACAATCTCTCCTATGAATTCTCCAACGTGGACAAAATTCCCCCAAGTCAATTTAGTTTTGTAATGCAACCTGTTTGGGTTTTTTAATACAAAATGATTTTCAGTACAGTTCAATTATGAATCATAATAAAACAAAATACTCTTTGTTTATATCTACGAAAACTAAAATTTTTGACATCCAGCTCCCATAGAACTGCTGTTTTGTTCTGCAAGGTAACTCATCTTTATATTCAAAAACAATTATTTTACAAACTTACCAAGCAGTTACATTGGCTTAAATCTTGGAAAGTCCTGGTAACCAATGCAAGAGATTAACTCAAAATCACATACTTAAAGAAAAGTTGTATTTGTCTGGTAATTTTGTAAAATAATTGTTTTTGAATTTATTTCTGTGAAGCACAAAACCCCAATCATTGGCAGGTCTGGTGGTGGGGTGAGTCTAATCAATGGTAGATCTTGAGGTGGGGTGGGACCAATCAATGGCAGGTCTGTGGGTGGGGTGGGTCTAATCACTGGTAGATCTTGGGGTGGGGTGGGACCAATCACTGGCAGGTCTGTGGGTGGGGTGGGTCTAATCATTGGTAGATTATGGGGTGGGGTGGGAGCAATCACTGGCAGGTCTGTGGGTGGGGTGAGTCTAATCACTGGTAGATCTTGGGGTGGGGTGGGACCAATCACTGGCAGGTCTGTGGGTGGGGTGGGTCTAATCATTGGTAGATTATGGGGTGGGGTGGGACCACTCACTGGCAGGTCTGTGGGTGGGGTGAGTCTAATCACTGGTAGATCTTGGGGTGGGGTGGGACCAATCACTGGCAGGTCTGTGGGTGGGGTGGGTCTAATCACTGGTAGATCTTGGGGTGGGGTGGGACCAATCAATGGCAGGTCTGTGGGTGGGGTGAGTCTAATCACTGGTAGATCTTGGGGTGGGGTGGGACCAATCACTGGCAGTTCTGTAGGTGGGGTGGGTCTAATCATTGGTAGATCTTGGGGTGGGGTGGGACCAATCACTGGCAGGTCTGTGGGTGGGGTGAGTCTAATCATTGGTAGATCTTGGGGTGGGGTGGGACCAATCACTGGAAGGTCTGTGGGTGGGGTGAGTCTAATCACTGGTAGATCTTGGGGTGGGGTGGGACCAATCATTGGCAGGTCTGGTGGTGGGGTGAGTCTAATCACTGGTAGATCTTGGGGTGGGGTGGGACCGATCACTGGCAGATCTGTGGGTGGGATGGGTCTAAGGACTGGTAGATCTTGGGGTGGGGTGGGACCAATCACTGGCAGGTCTGTGGGTGGGGTGGGTGTAATCATTGGAAGATCTTGGGGTGTGGTGGGACCAATCACTGGCAGGTCTGTGAGTGGGGTGGGTCTAATCACTGGTAGATCTTGGGGTGGGGTGGGACCAATCACTGGCAGGTCTGTGGGTGGGGTGGGTCTAATCATTGGTAGATCTTGGGGTGGAATGGGACCAATCACTGGCAGGTCTGTGGGTGGGGTGGGTCTAATCACTGGTAGATCTTGGGGTGGGGTGGGACCAATCACTGGCAGGTCTGTGGGTGGGGTGGGTCTAATCACTGGTAGATCTTGGGGTGGGGTGGGACCAATCACTGGCAGGTCTGTGGGTGGGGAGGGTTCTAATCATCGGCAGACCCCAGATGGGGTTGGGGTGGGACCAATAACTGGCAGGTCTGTGGGTGGGGTGGGTCTAATCACTGGTAGATCTTGGGGTGGGGTGGGACCAATCACTGGCAGGTCTGTGGGTGGGGTGGGTCTGATCACTGGTAGATCTTGGGGTGGGGTGGACCAATCACTGGCAGGTCTGTGGGTGGGGAAGGTCTAATCACTGGCACACCCCAGATGGGGGTGGGGTGGGACCAGTGTTACAGAAAAGGTGAGTAAGCAAGAATTTATGCCTAAACATCCTGAAAAAATGCATTGACACTATTGTTAAATTCATTATGTATTATTTATTAACTTTTATTATCGATAACTTCTACCCTCATCCCGTGCAAAAAAAAAGATAATGAATAATCTTTGTCCCCGAGAATGTTATGAAGGAGCATGTGCCTCGTGAACCCTGTAGCATAGCTAGCATCAAATAGGCCTCCAGACACTCCCCACCCCACCTACCACGAGAATGTTCTGGAGGAGCATGTGCCTCGTGAACCCTGTAGCATGGCTAGCATCAAATAGGCCTCCAGACACTCTCCACCCCACCTACCACGAGAATGTTCTGGACGAGCATGTGCCTCGTGAACCCTGTAGCATGGCTAGCATCAAATAGGCCTCCATACACTCCCCACCCCAACTACCCTGGGAATGTTATGGAGGAGCATGTGCCCCGTGATCCCTGTAGAATGGCTAGCATCAAATAGGCCTCCATACACTCCCTACCCCACCTACCCTGGGAATGTTATGGAGGAGGATGTGCCCCGTGATCCCTGTAGAATGGCTAGCATCAAATAGGCCTCCATACACTCCCCACCCCACCTACCCTGGGAATGTTATGGAGGAGCATGTGCCCCGTGATCCCTGTAGAATGGCTAGCATCAAATAGCCCTCCATACACTCCCTACCCCACCTACCCTGGGAATGTTATGGAGGAGCATGTGCCCCGTGATCCCTGTAGCATGGCTAGCATCAAATAGGCCTCCATACACTCCCCACCCCACCTACCCTGGGAATATTCTGGAGGAGCATGTGCCCCGTGATCCCTGTAGCATGGCTAGCATCAAATAGGCCTCCAGACACTCCCCACCCCACCTACCCTGGGAATGTTCTGGAGGAGCATGCGCCCCGTGATCCCTGTAGCATGGCTAGCATCAAATAGGATTCCAGACACTCCCCACCCCACCTACCCTGGGAATGTTTTGAAGGAGCATGTGCCCCGTGATCCCTGTAGCATGGCTAGCATCAAATAGGCCTCCATACATTCCCCACCCCACCTACCCCGAGAATGTTCTGGAGGAGCATGCGCCCCGTGATCCCTGTAGCATGGCTAGCATCAAATAGGCCTCCAGACACTCCCCACCCCACCTACCCCGAGAATGTTCTGGAGGAGCATGTGCCCCGTGATCCCTGTAGCATGGCTAGCATCAAATAGGCCTCCAGACACACCCCACCCCACCTACCCTGAAAATGTTCTGGAGGAGCATGTCCCCCGTGATCCCTGTAGCATGGCTAGCATCAAATAGGCCGCCAGACACTCCCCACCCCACCTACCCTGAGAATGTTCTGGAGGAGCATGTGCCCCGTAATCCCTGTAGCATGGCTAGCATCAAATAGGATTCCAGACACTCCCCACCCCACCTACCCTGGGAATGTTATGAAGGAGCATGTGCCCCGTGATCTCTGTAGAATGGCTAGCATCAAATAGGACTCCAGACACACCCCACCCCACCTACCCCGAGAATGTTCTGGAGGAGCATGCGCCCCGTGATCCCTGTATCATGGCTAGCATCAAATAGGACTCCAGACACTCCCCACCCCACCTACCACGAGAATGTTCTGGAGGAGCATGTGCCCCGTGATCCCTGTAGCATGGCTAGCATCAAATAGACCTCCATACACTCCCCACCCCACCTACCCTGGGAATGTTATGAAGAAGCATGTGCCCCGTGATCCCTGTAGCATGGCTAGCATCAAATAGACCTCCATACACTCCCCACCCCACCTACCCTGGGAATGTTATGAAGAAGCATGTGCCCCGTGATCTCTGTAGCATGGCTAGCATCAAATAGGCCTCCAGACACTCCCCACCCCACCTACCCTGGGAATGTTCTGGAGGAGCATGTGTCCCGTGATCCCTGTAGCATGGCTAGCATCAAATAGGACTACAGACACTCCCCACCTCACCTACCCTGAGAATGTTCTGGAGGAGCATGTGCCCGTGATCCCTGTAGCATGGCTAGCATCAAATAGGACTACAGACACTCCCCACCTCACCTACCCTGAGAATGTTCTGGAGGAGCATGTGCCCCGTGATCCCTGTAGCATGGCTAGCATCAAATAGGCCTCCATACACTCCCCACCCCACCTACCCTGAGAATGTTCTGGAGGAGCATGTGCCCCGTGATCCCTGTAGCATGGCTAGCATCAAATAGGCCTCCAGACACTCCCCACCTCACCTACCCTGGGAATGTTCTGGAGGAGCATGTGCCCCGTGATCCCTGTAGCATGGCTAGCATCAAATAGGACTACAGACACTCCCCACCTCACCTACCCTGAGAATGTTCTGGAGGAGCATGTGCCCAGTGATCCCTGTAGCATGGCTAGCATCAAATAGGCCTCCATACACTCCCCACCCCACCTACCCTGAGAATGTTCTGGAGGAGCATGTGCCCAGTGATCCCTGTAGCATGGCTAGCATCAAATAGGCCTCCAGACACTCCCCACCCCACCTACCCTGGGAATGTTCTGGAGGAGCATGTGCCCCGTGACCCCTGTAGCATGGCTAGCATCAAATAGGCCTTCAGAAACTCCCCACCCCACCAACCCTGGGAATGTTCTGGAGGAGCATGCGCCCTGTGATCTCTGTAGCATGGCTAGCATCAAATAGGCCTCCAGACACTCCCCACCCCACCTACCCTGGGAATGTTCTGGAGGAGCATGCGCCCCGTAATCCCTGTAGAATGGCTAGCATCAAATAGACCTCCATACACTCCCCACCTCACCTACCCTGAGAATGTTCTGGAGGAGCATGTGCCCCGTGATCCCTGTAGAATGGCTAGCATCAAATAGGCCTCCAGACACTCCCCACCCCACCTACCCGAGAATGTTCTGGAGGAGCATGTGCCCAGTGATCCCTGTAGCATGGCTAGCATCAAATAGGCCTCCAGACACTCCCCACCTCACCTACCCTGAGAATGTTCTGGAGGAGCATGTGCCCCGTGATCCCTGTAGCATGGCTAGCATCAAATAGGCCTCCAGACACTCCTCACCCCACCTACCCCGAGAATGTTCTGGAGGAGCATGTGCCCAGTGATCCCTGTAGCATGGCTAGCATCAAATAGGCCTCCAGACACTCCTCACCCCACCTACCCTGAGAATGTTCTGGAGGAGCATGTGCCCAGTGATCCCTGTAGCATGGCTAGCATCAAATAGGCCTCCATACACTCCCCACCCCACCTACCCCGAGAATGTTCTGGAGGAGCATGTGCCCCGTGATCCCTGTAGCATGGCTAGCATCAAATAGGCCTCCAGACACTCCTCACCCCACCTACCCCGAGAATGTTCTGGAGGAGCATGTGCCCCGTGATCCCTGTAGCATGGCTAGCATCAAATAGGCCTCCTTACACTCCCCACCCCACCTACCCTGAGAATGTTCTGGAGGAGCATGTGCCCCGTGATCCCTGTAGCATGGCTAGCATCAAATAGGACTCCAGACACTCCCCACCCCACCTACCCCGAGAATGTTCTGGAGGAGCATGTGCCCCGTGATCCCTGTAGCATGGCTAGCATCAAATAGGCCTCCTTACTCTCCCCACCCCACCTACCCTGAGAATGTTCTGGAGGAGCATGTGCCCCGTGATCCCTGTAGCATAGCTAGCATCAAATAGGACTCCAGACACTCCCCATCCCACCTATCCTGAGAATGTTCTGGAGGAGCATGTGCCCCGTGATCCCTGTAGCATGGCTAGCATCAAATAGGACTCCAGACACTCCCATCCCACCTACCCTGAGAATGTTCTGGAGGAGCATGTGCCCCGTGATCCCTGTAGCATGGCTAGCATTAAATAGGCCTCCATACACTCCCCACCCCACCTACCCTGGGAATGTTGTGGAGGAGCATGTGCCCAGTGATCCCTGTAGCATGGCTAGCATCAAATAGGCCTCCATACACTCCCCACCCCACCTACCCCGAGAATGTTCTGGAGGAGCATGCGCCCCGTAATCCCTGTAGCATGGCTAGCATCAAATAGGCCTCCATACACTCCCCACCCCACCTACCCTGGGAATGTTCTGGAGGAGCATGTGCCCAGTGATCCCTGTAGCATGGCTAGCATCAAATAGGCCTCCACACACTCCCCACCCCACCTACCCTGAGAATGTTATGAAGGAGCATGTGCCCCGTGATCCCTGTAGCATGGCTAGCATCAAATAGGCCTCCAGACGCTCCCCACCCCACCTACCCTGAGAATGTTATGAAGGAGCATGTGCCCCGTGATCCATGTAGCATGGCTAGCATCAAATAGGCCTCCAGACGCTCCCCACCCCACCTACCCTGAGAATGTTATGAAGGACCATGTGCCCCGTGATCCATGTAGCATGGCTAGCATCAAATAGGCCTCCCAACACTCGCCACACCACCTACCCCGAGAATGTTCTGGAGGAGCATGCGCCCCGTGATCCCTGTAGCATGGCTAGCATCAAATAGGCCTCCAGACACTCTCCACACCACCTACCCCGAGACAGTTCTAGAGGATCATGCGCCCTGTAATCCCTGTAGCATGACAAGCATCAAATAGGCCTCCAGACACTCCACACCCCACCTATCCCCCAAAAAAATCCTGGATCTGCCCCTACCAATATACACCCATCTTTTTGTCCATATAATTGGTGTCTTAGTGTCTTAATTGCTCTGGGCTGTCAGTTATTACTACCAGCATGTGCGAATCACATTAGACTTTGTTATATAGCACTGGTTCTATACATCTTAATAATGTGTAGTGATAAATTAATTGTTAATGGAGCTGTTTCAGATAAAATCTATAGTATGTATAAGCAAATGGAATATAAATAAATTATGTTAGATGAAGTTAAAATAAAATGATACCGGTATATCTTTATGAACCTAAGTCAGAAGACATGTGGGGGTGTGCGCTGGGGTGGGTGCTCTTCAGATTGTTTCAGGTTGTGAAGAAATCTAAAATATTGTCCAATTAGAACAACAAACACTTCCCAGGCCATCCATACATTCCTTTAGCACACAAATTATTGACCAGTATTTAACATGTACACACATTTGAAAAACAACAACAAAAAACAATAAGAACATAAAATGTCAAGTATTAAGCACAGATCAATGTTGACTTTGTTCATACAGCTGTGAATGATAAACTGTGAATGATAAACTATAATGTAAGCATCCACCGTCAGTTTAAATGTGTGACTTTGATATCTATATCGATTGTTAAGTAATTTCAGTTCCCAATTTGACCTTTCAATATTATTTTCTTTTTTTGTCCCTGGAAAAAATTATTTTAATTATTTGTTGCTTATTATTTTGAAAATAAGTTTAACTTTATATTAGTGCAAGTTAAAGATAAACAAATAGTCTTCATTGATGATGTATGTGGGTTAACATTAATGTTTAAAACATTTGGAAACAAGTCTTAATTATAAAATAAAATTAAATGTCATACATCATCTATTAATATATTTACACTGTAACAGTATCATTTGCTTTTTTCTCAAGGTCGGATTTTGACTTTTTATCAAATAGATACGACATAGTATTTGTTTTTATTTCCCAATATATTTATCTCATACTGTTATACCTCTTTAGAGTCATTTGAATGTGTAAGGGCATGTGAAGTAATTTGAATGCAATCTGCAGGATTGCACATCATGATCGATAATAAATTATATCTTTAAATTAAGTGCTTTAAAATCTTAGGAAAAGAGGACTAACTATATCTAACCATCCAACACGACTAGCTACAAGTGAACTAATAATTGATACTGTTTTAATAAATAATTAAGAATCTTGCTGATTAAACCCTCGAGATTACTGAGACATAAAGAACCGTAAAATTAACCTGTCGCGTGACGTCACTCTAGTCCCAGCAACGACAAACAATATGGCGGTCGAGCCGAACTTTTCTGTCAACTAGTGTTAAGTTTTTAACCCTAATTGTTCTATCTCCACGGTTCACGAATTTTTAGACCGATAACACAGTTCTCTACCGGATACTCACAATCATTGGGAATAACTATTGTTTTAAACTGTCTATTTGTCTCTTTTGCGTTTTTCAATTATGAACAGGACAGAAATTTATGTTGACTGTTTAATTGCCAATTAGTGAGATTACCTGGGGTGATTAAGACGTACTAGTAACACGATATGGCGGCAGGTCAAGCATTAAACCTTTCTCTCCTTTCCCGAGGTGTGGGAGAAGTTAAGAAAAATGGGACAGAGAAAGTAGATGTGATTTTTGAACCCCAGGTAAGTTATTGAGTTTAATCAGTTTTTAATTGATTATTGGACTTTGAATGGTCAGAGCCAGAAAAATTAACATTTGACCCACTTGTTGTGGTCTTCAGCCAGGACCAAAGTTTCTGTGCAAACAACACCAATATAAAAAAATTGCGGGTAAAGTAAAGGATAATTAAAAAGTTTTTTAAGACACAAAAACAATAAATGGAAAAAGTCAGGGCGATGCGGATTTTGGGTTTTCTAAAAGGACAGTGTTTATTTGTGCAATGTTAATAATAAACCCCAACATAGACATGTAAAAACAAAGAATTATTGTTGTCTTTTATCTTTATTGTGAGTAATTCTTACATATTAACAAAACGAGTGCTTGAATGTTTGTACCACTACATTCTCGTATTGAGAATAGTCGTAGCGAATTGGGAATATTCGTACCTTATATGAATTAAATATTTCCATATGAGTGACATAATTGCTGCTAGGCATTGCATCTATCGCACTGGATAGCTTGATTCTTGCTGTAACAAAACGGTTGCAATTTACGCATTGGAAAGCAGGTATAGTTTGGCTTGTTTGGAGAGACTGAAATTTCATCAGAATTAGATTCTTATTTGACAAACTGTTGACATTAGACATAACTGCGAAGCATTTGTTACCTACATGTTCTCTCATATCTGTAACTGACTAAAATTCATCGTAATTAACTTTCCAGTCAGTGGTAAGCTTGAACTTGAAAGTCAATGTGTGACGGTCAGTTGTTTTTATTGCGGTCATGCACTAGAGGTGTGACCATTAATAACCTTTGTGCAAGTTGGCTGCTGTTTTATGTCATGTGATTGTGTTAAGTTTCAATTTGCTCTCAGAAGGTATTATTCGTAGCCATTGTTTATTCTTGAATTAAAATAAATACATCAATTATTCTTGTATCTTTCGAAATTGTCATAGATTATACGTTTAAATCATGAATTGTCGTAATCAAACTGAATTCTCTTACAAATGAAAACAACAACATATATGTTATATGTGGTACGACTATTCCCGTTTCGGTACGATACTGTAATGATGCGACATGTTCCCGGAGCCGAAAAAAAACAAAATAATAATAAAAAGCCCAAAACAACAACAGTGAATTAGATTAAAATATTTTCTCTGATTACTAGATTATGGGTTGACATGTTGTCCTACAACAGATTGATGGAACATGTGGGTATATTGTCCTTTCCGATAACTTGGTTATGTCCCTTGATTTCAAAGGGAGGCTACTAACCACTGATCCTCGGGGGACTAATTAAAATAACATGGCGGAAAAGAATAAAGAAATCAATAAAGTGCAGGTAAACAACAAAGAATTGGATCATTTCAAGCTAACAGACTTATAAAAGTACTTTGCAATCATAGATTGAGTGTATCCCTACGGAATTGTGAGCAAATTATAGGGCGCTCAAAAGCTAGCTAATACTGACGAATATGAATTGAAAAGGAGAGACCAACCTGAGAAGGCGAAAAGGAACACTGAACTGATTTATTCTTCCTTCTGGAAAAGGGATTTCACCTCCTTAGACACTGAATTAGTTACACTTCGCCCTTTTCACACTTCGCCTTCCCTTGATTAGTCACAGTTCTCCCTGATGAAAGGAGATGAGATTTTCGTTTCGCCCCTGTTTGGCAAAAGATGTTCACACTTCGCCCCTTTTTGCTAAACACTATTCCTTAATATGAACAACACTTAAATTGTTTAATTTTGTTTAGTTTGTTATTGAAAACTTTAATTATAAATCTACTTGAATGACATTTGAAATAATGAACAAATCCATGAAACAGACTTACTGTTTCTTGCAAGCAGAGTTTTAATATTATGTTTAAAGTATTAAAATTCAGAGAAAACACAACCTAATATCGCATCTAGAGAATGATATAATAGTAAATTAAATTAATTAAAGTTACAATTAGTTTGATGACCATTTAAAAAGTATTCATAACGAGGTGGGCACTTGCATAGTTTTAATTGAATAACACATTCATAACGTATTTGACATAGATGTTCAGTTCAATAACATTGTTAATGAACTTACAAATGATCAATAAATAGGACTAATTATCAACCAAGAATAGTGTGTATGCTATCATCACAATAATTACTGTAGGCAGACATCAGTTAACGATGATACTTTCAGTTACATTGCTGTGCAATTATGAAATAACTACATATTCTAAAATTGTCATGAGTATGAAAATCTTATTAAATTATAGGCAACAAAATATATATGCCAATAAGTAGTAACAGTAACAACCTTGCAACAGCGAAGCTTCATTAAAATATAAAATTGATAAACTTCACATATGCTTTAATTCATTCTTTTTAAAATAAATAAGGAAAGTCATGCACATTTAGTTTTATAATATGAATGTGTAACATTCCAGTACATGTATAGATTTTATTTGATAATCTAGATTATAACTTATTTTTTATATGAAGTAACATTGCATTTAAACCAAGGAATGGTTACCGTTCATAAATTTTTATTCGGGTTAAGAGTTTTTCCTTGCTTACAACATGTTTAAAATAAGAAAAAGTAGATTTTTCTAAGAAGGATCAACAATTCTCAAAATACAATTTCCAGTAATATGAAGATGAAGGAAACATAACTACAATGTGAAAGCCATAGAAATAATGAGATATAAATTAACAAGTATATGTATACATTTTTGACTTAATTATTTAATTTAAGATTTAAGGGTAAAGTGTAACTCATAAACTTCTATCAGAAGGCGACATGTTATTGAACAAGGGTGAAGTGTGAATCACTTCTGGGCAAAGCCTGATTAATCAGGGGAGAGCTAAGTGTGAAAAGGGCAAAGATCAGACTGGTCTAAAAATATTGAAATGTTCTCAGTTGTTTGTGAAAAGGATATATATAACTATATCCTCTTTAACATTAACTCAAAGCGGCAGCTATAGTCTAGAGTTTTTATGAAAGTACAAATATATATTGTCCAAAAAGCTGAAACAATCAAAATTATTTGTTTTATTAAAAAAATCTGCTTAAAACTTCTCATTACTGTCCGATGTCATTGAACCCAAATGCGCCGTAGTCATTTGTTTTGAGGAAATTGATGCGATGAAACTGTTCTGTTTTCGACTACCTTCCTGCGATAAACCCTTTTACATATGCAGCAATACTTTGGTGATTTCGATTTTGGTTTTGTTTCTTTCTTTAATAAGCTTTCCATGTTACTCGATGTTTCTGTTGTACACATGGATGACATATCTGCTTGCTATGTCCAACAAGTGAAATCAGTGTGAGTGTGCATGTGCATTTGAAGAGTACTCAAGGGCAGACAACTTAGTTATCGGAAAGAGCAATACCGCATGTGTATATATATATTTACATATCATTGCTAAACAGTATAAAATGCTGATTATGTGGTTCTAGATGTCATGTATCTGTGTTGAAATGTGACCATTTCACTTAAAAATATTTAACTGCTGAATCAGCAATTAACTCATTTGTGTATGTTTTAGTTCAAGATAAAACATTTCCTCCTGCAATAAACAATGAAATACTGCTTGACTCCTCAGAATATTAAAAAAAATGCCTTGAAGGTTGTTTCTAACAGTATTGACCCCATTTTTGTCCCTCAAACAACAATTTATTGTTAGCTGAAATGATCCCCGAAATGAATATTTTTTTTTACTATTTCAGCAGTGTTACACTGAAGTACCAGTATTTAACTAATCTGTGCATGTATATATGTCATGTGTCAGAAACATTACTCTTATTTGCTTTATTGATGCAATAATTTCACTAAACATAATGTATGGTTCTTTTTGTCAAGTTTATTGTTGCTTTAAATAAAAAAAAAAAAAACAATTAAAAAAGAAAAAAAAAAAACACACAAAATTAACACCCTTGAATGAAAGAGATATCTTTAGTAAAACCATGTGTCTGTAAGAAATTATCCTGAAAATGCCTTTAATTACCAGAATAATTTCATATATTTTAACCTAATTAGACGATTTTTGTCAATGTAACTTTTAAAGCAGCTGCCAGTAACCTTGCTTTTGTGTCAATAAATTATTACCTGCTTCATATAAGCACCCACTTAACAGGATGAGGCCTTCACATATTCATCAACTAAATGGTCTTTCTTCTTTTTATTACGTTCTTGACCCTTTATCAGTGGGAAGTCAACAACTTCATTTTTATTTCTAGTGCCCTTCATACATTCCCATTAAGATAAGTGTTAAAGTATTAAAGTATTTTACCTGAAATATTATGTTAAAGAATGTGATGGTCAAGATTGTTTATAAGTATAGATGATGGGGATGATGATGATGATGATAGTGGTGATAATGATGACCAGCTGTTGTTTGTGATGATGATGATGTGATGATGATCATCATCATCATTGGTAATTATGATGATAATCAGCTTATGATGGTTGTGATAAAGATGGTTATAATGATATGTTGCCTGTTTATAATAGGTTTATCTTTAGAACATGTATATGATTTTTAAAATTCACCTTTTAAAAAAAATAAAATAGAAAAACATATTTTTAATAAATGCTCAGAATGTATAATTATAGATCCTTGGCTGAAAAAAATATGTGCAGATTCTGCCAAGTCTTTACTGTGCAGGCATGGCAAAATTGTAAAATGGCATTAGCTTGCATGAAAGGATCAAATAGACAGATATCCATATTACATTTGAAGGGTGATAGTGATTGAAGGGTTTAGTCATGGACATGATACCCCTCTGACACCTTGGCCTCCCACTGCACAGGTTTGAGTCCCAGTTAAGGTGGCGGACTTAATGTGTTAAGGTCATCCAGCTGATCTGTAGAACATGCGTCTGGCATCTTTCTCCATGTTGCTTGATACAGTTGAACTGCTACCACTAATGTCATCAGCTGGGTACCACTTGTCACTGCTTGTTTCGCCCTTTTAAACCCAAGACAAGCTCAAAGTGGTGGGCGATAGTGTTGATCAGACACTACCCATTAGTGGACGGCTTCCAGCTACTGGCGTTCCTCCTGAGCCACAGCCAGCTGGAGCTCTTTTCAGCAGATTGTGAAGCCTTCTTGATGGCCATAAAAATAGGGAGATGTCACTATAATGATGTAATGATGTAAAATGCAGTTATAAAAACACAGAGATAACATTTGTAATATTTCTTATATTGTAGGATTATTTCAACTTTGTGGAAGAATCACAAGACCGACCATTTTTCCTGCCCCCGCTTCAGCCACGCTATGGATTCCACCATGATACATCACAGCTTTCTTCCAGGTAGGTGGAGAGAGAGAGGGGAGGAGATAGAAAGGGGGAGAGAGAGAGGGGGAGAGAGAATGGAGGAGATACGGAGGGGAGGGAGGGAGAGAGAGAGAGAGAGAGAGAGAGAGAGACACACACACACACAGAGACACAGAGACACAGAGAGAGAGACAGAGAGAGATAGAGAGAGAGAGAGAGGAGGAGATAGAGATGGGAGGAGATAGAAAGGGGAGAGAGAGAGGGGGAGAGAGAATGGAGGAGATACGGAGGGGAGGGAGAGAGAGAGAGAGAGAGAGGGGGAGAGAGATATAGAGGGGAGGGAGGGAGAGAGAGACAGACAGAGGGGAGAGGGAGGGAGAAAAAGAGAGATGAGGAGAGAGATAAAGAGGATAGAGTGAGGGTGATGAATAAATAAGCATAGAAATAATTAAACAACTATATGTAGTTTATTGAAATAGTAAAAATATTACATAGGTAGTGCTTCATATTATTATATTGGTATTCTTCCACAGATTTTGGTTACCAGATCCATGAATAACATACATGTAATAACTTCATTAGTATCACTAGTTGATCATATCTGGACATTTGTGTGACAAAAACTAAAATAAGCAAGATGCATAATATTTGCTCTTAGAACTGTCTTAGATTATTCATCATCAAGGAAGAAGGAATAGTTACAGTAAGAATAAAAGTACAAAGGACAATATATAAACAAGATGTAAAAATGAGAAAAGAAACAATTTATGAAAAGCCCCATAAAATGTACCACATGCACTTTTATTTATTAAATGATTAGTAACTTCTACACCTATGTTCAGGGTATAAACAGTATACAGTGCACAGACTGTCTGGTCTTGTGTCAGGACAAGGTGTTTAGGTGTTCATGGAATAGGATATTACAAGTGTTCAGGGGATTGTCAATGATAAGTGTTCATTGCATGTGTTCATATCATGAGATGTCACAAGTGTTCATGTCATAACAAATGTTCATGGCATAAGCTTTGACAGCAAAGTGTTCATGGCATTTGCCATAACAGCGGGGTGTTAATGGCATGTGCTATTGCAGGTATTTATGGCATGTGCTATTATAGCTAAGCATATATATATGCTGTCATAGCAAAGTGTTTCTAGGCATGTGCTATCACAACTGGATTTTTTTTTATTGGTTGTGCTATCACGTGTTCAGGGCATATGCTATCTGAAGTGTTCATGGCATGCACTAGCAAAAGTGTTCATGGCATGTGCTAGCAAATTTGTTCATGGAATGCACTAGCAAATGTGTCATGACATGTGCTAGCAAATATGTCATGACATGTGCTAGCAAATGTGTCATGGCATGTGCTAGCAATGTGTCATGGCATGTGCTATCTTAAGTGTTTATGGCATAAAATAGCAAATGTTTCATGGCTTGTGCTATCTTAAGTGTTTATGGCATATAATAGCAAATGTTTCATGGCATGTGCTATCTTAAGTGTTTATGGCATATAATAGCAAATGTGTCATGGCATGTGCTATCTTAAGTGTTTATGGCATATAATAGCAAATGTTTCATGGCATGTGCTATCTTAAGTGTTTATGGCAAATAATAGCAAATGTTTCATGGCTTGTGCTATCTTAAGTGTTTATGGCATATAATAGCAAATGTGTCATGGCATGTGCTATCTTAAGTGTTTATGGCATATAATAGCAAATGTTTCATGGCATGTGCTATCTTAAGTGTTTATGGGATATAATAGCAAATGTTTCATGGCATGTGCTATCTTAATTGTTTGTGGCATATAATAGTAAATGTTTCATGGCTTGTGCTATCTTAAGTGTTTATGGCATATAATAGCAAATGTTTCATGGCATGTGCTATCTTAAGTGTTTGAGCTATCTTAAAAAAGTTTCCTTTTTTATCCCTTTAATTGCTGGAAACCCCTTAAGGATAGGGTGTGGTCTATGTAAATAGGGGGGAATATTGTTTCCAGCAAGTAAAAGGTAAACAGAAAAATTATGCGTGGAATAATAAATATAGTATAATAAAATGTATAATAAATAAATAGTAAAATAGTATTAATATTATATAGATTTATTTAATTATGAACAATTTAGAGACTGGTGCTATATCTCTTCCATTGACAGGTACAGTAGCAAAGATTCAGTCTACCTCCCCAAAACTTTCACCACTCGTAAAGGGGCACTACTTCTGTTCTCTGAAGATATGGCACATCGCTCAAACAAACAATCGGAAACCAAGAAACACAAACACGTCAGTTTCCATGGTTACAAAGACCATCATTATAACAGTGAGGCGACAGAAGGGGACACGACTACTGAGAATAAATCCCTAACAACAGTTGATGACCTGGCTAAATCTATTCTCACATATGGAAGTTTTGTGAGTTATTTTGGACATTTGTTGGTAGACATTATAAAATGACTGAAAAGAGTTGTTTTACTCTGTATGCAAGTAAGATTATTTAATTCAAATTGAATGTTTTTTTTATATTCTTTTGTAAAGGAAAGATAATAAAACAGAAAAACTCACAAAAGCATGATTGTATTGCTTATCATAATCTTATTCTTTTAAATTGAACCAGGGTAAATTTATTATTTTTATAAGAAAAAGGTAAAAATATGTACAAAGTAAGCTCAGTTAAAACATTGTTAAGCTAAAAGGCATGCCATTCTGATTTTGTGAAAATATCAACATGGAAATATATTGGTCTCAGGGACCATTGTTGCTTGATGTGGCAAAATATATATACTGTCCAATCATGATACTTCAATTCACAGTCAAATGAATGTATCATCTACAGATATGTTCATTGGTCCCATCAGTATTTCTTTTTCTTAAGTTGAAAACGGTACTTCTAATCGTGATACTTCAGAATATTACACTCGATTGGATGATTGTCAAGACCCAGGAACCAGTTCTTCTCTTAATAAACCCACAACTTTATGAATACCCTAACCCACTACCACATTTTCATACTTCTGTGATTCAAAGCAGTCCCGCTTGCTTGAGGACATCAGCTTCACTACTTGGCACATAAGGGTGTTAATCCTGTATATTCATCAGTTAAATCAGTTGCTTGCCTTTTGTTGAAAGGTGAAAAATTAGGATTAAAGCCATTTAGTCGGTTAGTCAGTATCTGTCTACCATGCTTCATATGCTTTCATCATACTACCACCAAAACACTATCATCCTTCAATATAGTAAAATAAGTCACCTGTTGTTTGTCACATTACTTGTCATTTATAATGAGAAACAGTGTTTTTTATTTTAAAATAAATAACGAGGATTACATGCAGTTTTATTAACATTTATACAATAAATGATAAGCTTTCTTTAATTTTATTGTCATATTACAATGACAAAAAATACAATAACAACAACCGTATTAATTAAGTAGAAACTGGTTTATGGTAACAACAATGGCCGACAGCTGCAATCAACAATGACACTGTGGTAAGTTAGGATGCTTCGGACTAAACGAATAATTTGGTGGGTCACATGGTCATTCGTAATAACATGATTGGTCTGTATGTATGTTTTTAGAAGGTTTCCTTTGGGGACGGTACCTTCTAATAACACAAATAAAGTCATCATTTCTCTTTTGTTGTAATTTTGAGAAGAAGGCAAATGTTGATTTTTCGTGCTTTATACTATTATTTTTTATGTATAATAATAATAATGAATGTACAATGACTTTGATTGGTTGAGATTTAGTCACCGGAGTTGTACTTATTGAGTTTAACCTGAATGCATTTTTCATTCTAACAACATTTTATGAATTACTTTGCACAGAATTTCATGGAAATTTAAAAACTTATTTTTTATGTGAAAATAAAAAATAGCAGTTATGCTGTTTATGTTAAATGTTGATGCAAAAAATAATGTACTTGCATTTTGACACTTTCAGGATCAAGGTGGTCATATCAACTTGAAATTCATCCATCCAAAGAAAAGATATGACTTTGAGCGCCAAATACGACCTGGATTCTCTGCCAAACGCTACCTATCAACCTGGACCAAGACCTGGGATGACTCAGTGCTAGAAAAGGTCATCAGTAAAGGTGGGGGAAATGTTTTTTAAAGCTCTCTGGACACAGATTCATGTTCAGTATGCTCAGTCACATGATCTATATGGCATAATTACATCCAAAATACTTTATTACATATTTATCAAAATCATGAAATACTCTTTCATGTACAGACAAGTATGGAAGGTTTGACAGTCTTAACAAAAAATGTCCAGGTTACATTACAGAGATGTTCTTAATCTAATGTTGTCTGAGTGGTTTTGATGTTTTTTTTTGTTTGTTTTTTATTACGCTGGACCAAAACAGCTATGGTCATATTGGCAATGTCCAGCTATAATTTGGTGGAGGAAGACCTCAGACTTAAGTCTGGGTGAAACCACTGGTACACTTGAGGTCAGCTGGACCAGCTCAATATCAATAACAACTTTTGTGGCTTTTGTTGTTTTTTTTGCTTTATTTTTTATATTATCTTTTTTTCTATCCAGGTTACCTCACAGAGAAGTCCCTTTTCTACTACAATCCTCTGTTACCCCACCTGTCTCGGCGCCTAAACGACGACATGTCCCACTACCCCACTCCATACAGACTTATGAGAAGTATGCTGATGTCACCTGGAAGTTTGTCTGGCTATACCTTCTATAGAGTCAGGCCCGAATCCCAGGAAACTGGTGAGTTCAGTCATAAAGATAGACTAATTATGCCTGTAGAATGTTCTGGGGCTCATATGTAAACCCTCTTTCTTTAATATATCCTTTCTTCTAACTGGAATTGTATTCTTGGGTTATGCTGATTAATGAATATATATATATATATACTCCTTAATACTTCTTAAAAGTAATAGTTAACTTTGGTAACATTCTGTTACCACTGAAGCAAAGTGCACAGTTTTCTCCCTTGATTTTTATTTCATTATCTCAAAGACTGGGTTGCAAACTTTATACTTATGTATAAGACAGTTGTATGGCTATATATTCTAACACAGTCAACAGAGTTTGATCCTAAGGTAACTGGTGAATGTTGACTTTAGAGTCCAGTTCAACTATCTTTAAAAAAACTGTTGGGGAAATTTATGCAATTTAATGCAGTGTCTGCATTAGTACAGTGGAATCCCAGTTATACTCAGTCCTATCAGACCTCACAAAGTATTTAAGCATAATATTCATAACATGGAGTCTCTGTACATATGTCAGAACTTACCCTGTCATATATGTGAGTTGCCAACAGTAAATCAAGATGTTGTTAAATGGTGCTATTAGTTGTTTTTTTTTTACATATAACTGGGGTAAATAGTATAACTTATTTGTTGTTAACTTATTTTGTCATAAACTTGCAGCTTTTTAAACTTGTTCTATATATATTTTTATTTTTGGAAATAAAACATACTGTACAATTCTGTAGACATACAACTGGGAAAAATAATCATTGAGTAAAATTTCTTAATTTCTAAACAGAATTTATGCATTTTATTTTTCATTGTGCGATAAATTTAAACATAATACACTATGAAATCTTTCAGAAAGTACAAGCACATGTAGTCTGGCATCAGTTACAGGTTAAGTCTCATAAATATTTTTCAGTGTGTTCTTACAGTACTTCTGAGGAAACAAAGATGCTGATCTTTTATCTTTATTGAATATGTATAAATGTGCTGAAATATTCTATCAAGTAATTTTTACTCAGGGTAATACCCTGATTCAAGCAAGCAAGCCAGATTTGACAACTTTAATGACTCTTCTGGATGCTTCGTACACAAAAAATAAGCTCTTGCTAGTACTATGACTTTGGTGAGATTTCCATCAACTGATGAGACCAAGCAATGGCTTCCATTGAAGCAAGACTCATGTCATGTTCCAAGGTATAAAAACATTAATTGTACCTCTTGTAATTATACTAATGAGCTGTTAATTGGTTCATGGAACCTGGAGGATGTACAAACAAGCTGATCTCTTCTATCAGCTTTTGATCTATTTTTAAATTTTTACCTTGAATAAAGAAGAAACTGGGACCCTCATCTTTATTTAAAAACTACCCAATCATTTTGAAAGACCAAATTTGCATAAGGGGATTTGGCTGTTCATGAAAATCTTTTTTATTATAAATTGTATCACATTACTTGTAATATGTGTGATTACATGAATTGTGTGTATGTGTGTATATATATATATAAATGTCTTCCTTTATGTTCCAGACTATGACTTTGAGGATGACCTTGAGGACACAATGACCAGGGCAAGGTCACAGGCAAGGTCAACCCACTCTGTCAAGGTCATCAGTGTTGATGCTGAAGGTACATTGTTTGGTTTTTTAAATTAAGTGCTCTGTAAACATTTAATCTTCATCAGTATCATCATCAGCATATCATATAAATCATTATTATCATCATCACCATCAACATCATTGTTGCTGCCACTGCCACCAATGTCCTCCTCTTCCTCATCATCATCATTATCATCAACATCATCGACATCATCATTATCATCATTATGCAGCAACAAGATCTTATCAGCAAGAATGGCTCTTTAACATTGGTCTACTGCAATCTTACCTGGTTATATATGCACACATTCCTTCAGGACAACTGAAAACAAGACAAAAACTGAAATATATATTTATTTCCTGTTCAGGCAACACAAAGGAGGTTCTCTATGGCAAGCTAGAAAGCAACGCCCAGAAAGAAGTGCTTACAGATCTCCTGGTGAAAAGTGCGGTTCACTATGCCATGAAAAAACAACAGGTGGGTGTACTGTCAATATAAAGGCAGTTGGAAAACATTGCTCTGTTGAGATTCTATGCAAGTTTCTTACAGAAACATAATGTTACAGTTTTATATTGTCTACTGCCAACCATTATCCTGGATGGGGAGGGTTTTCAAAACATTGACCTGGATGGGGAGGGTTTTCAAACCATTATCCTGGAGGGGGGAGGGTTTTCAAACCATTATCCTGGATGGGGGGAGGGTTTTCAAACCATTATCCTGGAGGGGGGAGGGTTTTCAAACCATTATCCTGGATGGGGGAGGGTTTTCAAACCATTATCCTGGATGGGGGTGGGGTTAAACCATTATCCTGGATGGGGGAGGGTTTTCAAACCATTATCCTGGAGGGGGGAGGGTTTTCAAACCATTATCCTGGATGGGGGGAGGGTTTTCAAACCATTATCCTGGAGGGGGGAGGGTTTTCAAACCATTATCCTGGAGGGGGGAGGGTTTTCAAACCATTATCCTGGAGGGGGGAGGGTTTTCAAACCATTATCCTGGAGGGGGGAGGGTTTTCAAACCATTATCCTGGATGGGGGTGGGGTTAAACCATTATCCTGGATGGGGAGGGTTTTCAAACCATTATCCTGGATGGGGGGGGGGTGTTCAAACCATTATTCTGGATGGGGAGGGTTTTCAAACCATTATCCTGGAGGGGGGGGGGTCAAACCATTATCCTGGATGGGGAGGGTTTTCAAACCATTATCCTGGATAGGGAGGGTTTTCAAACCATTATCTTGGATGGGGAGGGTTTTCAAACCATTATCCTGGATGGGGAGGGTTTTCAAACTATTATCCTGGAGGGGGATGGTTTTCAAACCATTATCCTGGATGGGAAGGGTTTTGAAACCATTATCCTGGATGGAAAGGGTTTTCAAACCATTATCCATGATGGGGAGGGGTTTCAAACCATTATCCTGGATGGGGAGGGTTTTCAAACCATTATCCTGGATGGGGAGGGTTTTCAAACCATTATCCTGGATGGGGAGGGTTTTCAAACCATTATCCATGATGGGGAGGGTTTTCAAACCATTATCCTGGATGGGGAGGGTTTTCAAACCATTATCCATGATGGGGGTGGGGTTAAACCATTATCCTGGATGGGGAGGGTTTTCAAACCATTATCCTGGATGGGGAGGGTTTTCAAACCATTATCCATGATGGGGAGGGTTTTCAAACCATTATCCTGGATGGGGAGGGTTTTCAAACCATTATCCTGGATGGGGAGGGTTTTCAAACCATTATCCATGATGGGGGTGGGGTTAAACCATTATCCTGGATGGGGAGGGTTTTCAAACCATTATCCTGGATGGGGAGGGTTTTGAAACCATTATCCATGATGGGGAGGGGTTTCAAATCATTATCCTGGATGGGGAGGTTTTTCAAACCATTATCCTGGATGGGGAGTTTTTTTTAAACCATTTCAAGTTTATTTGAGAATTGTATTTACTAAGTATAAAATGAATCAGAATTTGTTCTGGATAAATATCTTAACTGAGTAATATCCCTTTATTTTCTGACTCTTTTTCTCTTATTATCATTTTGTGTATATTGCAGGATACAGTATGTGATTTTTTTTTTCACAAAAAAGAAAAAAAATACATACACTTTCCCCTCTTTTTTTAAGTATTGAAGTTCAAATTGTGTTACAAAATATAGAGAAGGTAGTGCAAGATTTCTGAGAATATAAAAGCAGAAACCCACATGAAATACTGACCTTTGTATAAATTTTGATTAATCAATAAAAAATCCCATGAAACCTTCAATATATGCTGAGTTTAAAAGACATGTCTTTTTTATCCAAGATGTAACCTTGCTGTCAGTATGATATGCATAAACAGTTGTGTTTTGTCTAATTTGTTGTTGGGATTAAAAAAAGAAAAGAAAAACTCATCTGACAAGCATGATAATATATAAATATATAATAGACGTTATCTTCCACCACCCCCTCCCACCACCCTAAAGATATTGAGATAGACTCGTAAGTGAAAATGAAATATATGAGTGAAATCTAGTTTGAGGTTGTGTGTTTTTAAATTGCCTTTCTAACAGGTTGGAAATAATTTAATTGGAAAATCCAATTTTACAATCCTATGTTTAATCTATGTTCGCAGGAGTATGTGACTGAGTACATTGGATCTCGAAGCCCAGATGAGGGTGACGGTACGAGACCCATTCCTAGGTTTGACATGGAAGTTGCTGTGGAGGTAAGTATTTGGTTTATTGATAGTAAAGCAAAGGCTTTTCTAGAAAGTACCTGTTTTTAGAAGCATAGTCATTGGAATAAGCACTAACTGCTATCTACCCTTGCCATGAAGTGGTGATGTTCATAGGGTGTTGCATCAATCCATCCATAGATAAATGCCCAGGTGGAATCTTGTAAAAGTAACTGCTCAAGTACAGCTTGTCTTGACAGGGCATTGGTGATATCAGTACCATGTCAGGGCATAGATGACATCAGTACCATGTCAGGGCATAGGTGACATCAGTACCATGTCAGGGCATGGGTTACATTATTACCATGTCAGGGTATAGGTGATATCAGTACCATGTCAGGGCATGGGTGACATTAGTACCATGTCAGGACATAGGTGACATCAGTACCAAGTCAGGACATAGGTGACATCAGTACCATGTCAGGACATAAGTGCCATTAGTACCATGTCAGGGCATAGGTGACATCAGTACCATGTCAGGGCATAGGTGACATCAGTACCATGTCAGGACATAGGTGACATCAGTACCATGTCAGGACATAAGTGCCATTAGTACCATGTCAGGGCATAGGTGACATCAGTACCATGTCAGGGCATAGGTGACATCAGTACCATGACAGGACATAGGTGACATCAGTACCATGTCAGGACATAAGTGCCATTAGTACCATGTCAGGGCATAGGTGACATCAGTACCATGACAGGGCATAGGTGACATCAGTACCATGTCAGGACATAAGTGACATTAGTACCATGACAGGACATAGGTGACATCAGTACCATGACAGGACATAGGTGACATCAGTACCATGACAGGACATAGGTGACATCAGTACCATGTCAGGGCATAGGTGACATCAGTACCATGACAGGACATAGGTGACATCAGTACCATGACAGGACATAGGTGACATCAGTACCATGACAGGACATAGGTGACATCAGTACCATGACAGGACATAGGTGACATCAGTACCATGACAGGACATAGGTGACATCAGTACCATGACAGGACATAGGTGACATCAGTACCATGACAGGACATAGGTGACATCAGTACCATGACAGGGCATAGGTGACATCAGTACCATGACAGGACATAGGTGACATCAGTACCATGACAGGACATAGGTGACATCAGTACCATGACAGGGCATGGGTGACATCAGTACCATGACAGGGCATGGGTGACATCAGTACCATGACAGGGCATGGGTGACATCAGTACCATGACAGGGCATGGGTGACATCAGTACCATGACAGGACATAGGTGACATCAGTACCATGACAGGACATAGGTGACATCAGTACCATGACAGGACATAGGTGACATCAGTACCATGACAGGACATAGGTGACATCAGTACCATGTCAGGGCATAGGTGACATCAGTACCGTGTCAGGGCATGGGTGACATCAGTACCATGTCAGGGCATAGGTGACATCAGTACCATGTCAGGGCATAGGTGACATCAGTACCATGTCAGGGTATGGGTGACATTAGTACCATGTCAGGGCATGGGTGACATCAGTACCATGACAGGACATAGGTGACATCAGTACCATGTCAGGGCATAGGTGACATCAGTACCATGTCAGGGTATGGGTGACATTAGTACCATGTCAGGGCATGGGTGACATTAGTACCATGACAGGACATAGGTGACATCAGTACCATGACAGGACATAGGTGACATCAGTACCATGACAGGACATAGGTGACATCAGTACCATGACAGGACATAGGTGACATCAGTACCATGACAGGACATAGGTGACATTAGTACCATGTCAGGGCATAGGTGACATCAGTACCATGTCAGGGCATAGGTGACATCAGTACCATGTCAGGGCATAGGTGACATCAGTACCATGACAGGGCATAGGTGACATCAGTACCATGACAGGACATAGGTGACATCAGTACCATGTCAGGGCATAGGTGACATCAGTACCATGTCAGGGCATAGGTGACATCAGTACCATGACAGGGCATAGGTGACATCAGTACCATGTCAGGGCATAGGTGACATCAGTACCATGTCAGGGTATGGGTGACATTAGTACCATGTCAGGGCATGGGTGACATCAGTACCATGACAGGGCATGGGTGACATCAGTACCATGACAGGACATAGGTGACATCAGTACCATGACAGGACATAGGTGACATCAGTACCATGACAGGACATAGGTGACATCAGTACCATGACAGGACATAGGTGACATCAGTACCATGTCAGGGCATAGGTGACATCAGTACCATGACAGGACATAGGTGACATCAGTACCATGTCAGGGCATAGGTGACATCAGTACCGTGTCAGGGCATGGGTGACATCAGTACCATGTCAGGGCATAGGTGACATCAGTACCATGTCAGGGCATAGGTGACATCAGTACCATGTCAGGGTATGGGTGACATTAGTACCATGTCAGGGCATGGGTGACATCAGTACCATGACAGGACATAGGTGACATCAGTACCATGACAGGACATAGGTGACATCAGTACCATGACAGAACATAGGTGACATCAGTACCATGACAGGACATAGGTGACATCAGTACCATGACAGGACATAGGTGACATCAGTACCATGTCAGGGCATAGGTGACATCAGTACCGTTTCAGGACATAAGTGACATCAGTACCATGTCAGGGCATAGGTGACATCAGTACCATGTCAGGGCATGGGTGACATCAGTACCATGACAGGGCATAGGTGACATCAGTACCATGTCAGGGCATAGGTGACATCAGTACCATGTCAGGGTATGGGTGACATTAGTACCATGTCAGGGCATGGGTGACATTAGTACCATGACAGGACATAGGTGACATCAGTACCATGACAGGACATAGGTGACATCAGTACCATGACAGGACATAGGTGACATCAGTACCATGACAGGACATAGGTGACATCAGTACCATGACAGGACATAGGTGACATTAGTACCATGTCAGGGCATGGGTGACATCAGTACCATGACAGGGCATAGGTGACATCAGTACCATGTCAGGGCATAGGTGACATCAGTACCATGTCAGGGTATGGGTGACATTAGTACCATGTCAGGGCATGGGTGACATTAGTACCATGACAGGACATAGGTGACATCAGTACCATGTCAGGACATAGGTGACATCAGTACCATGACAGGACATAGGTGACATCAGTACCATGACAGGACATAGGTGACATCAGTACCATGACAGGACATAGGTGACATCAGTACCATGACAGGACATAGGTGACATCAGTACCATGACAGGACATAGGTGACATCAGTACCATGACAGGACATAGGTGACATCAGTACCGTGTCAGGACATAAGTGACATCAGTACCATGTCAGGGCATAGGTGACATCAGTACCATGTCAGGGTATGGGTGACATTAGTACCATGTCAGGGCATGGGTGACATCAGTACCATGTCAGGGCATTGGTGACATCAGTACCGTGTCAGGGCATGGGTGACATCAGTACCGTGTCAGGGCATGGGTGACATCAGTACCATGTCAGGGCATGGGTGACATCAGTACCATGTCAGGGCATGGGTGACATCAGTACCATGTCAGGGCAGGGCATTGGTGACATCAGTACCGTGTCAGGGCATGGGTGACATCAGTACCATGTCAGGGCAGGGCATGGGTGACATCAGTACCGTGTCAGGGCATGGGTGACATCAGTACCGTGTCAGGGCATGGGTGACATCAGTACCATGTCAGGGCATGGGTGACATCAGTACCGTGTCATGGCATGGGTGACATCAGTACCGTGTCAGGGCATGGGTGACATCAGTACCATGTCAGGGCATGGGTGACATCAGTACCGTGTCAGGGCATGGGTGACATCAGTACCATGTCAGGGCAGGGCATGGGTGACATCAGTACCGTGTCAGGGCATGGGTGACATCAGTACCTTGTCAGGGCATGGGTGACATCAGTACCATGTCAGGGCATAGGTGACATCAGTACCATGTCAGGGCATAGGTGACATCAGTACCATGTCAGGGCATAGTTGACATCAGTACCATGTCAGGTGACATCAGTACCATGTCAGGGCATAGGTGACATCAGTACCATGTCAGGGCATAGGTGACATCAGTACCATGTCAGGGCATAGGTGACATCAGTACTATGTCAGGGCATAGGTGACATCAGTACCATGTCAGGTGATATCAGTACCATGTCAGGGCATAGGTGTCATCAGTACCATGTCAGGTGAAATCAGTACCATGTCAGCTCCAAGTAGGCTCTTGGTTTAAGTCTTGACCATGACATACCTGGTACTAGTATAGCTCTCTTAAGCAAATGACTGGTTGGCCAGGTGTCAGGATAGCATGATACTGGGAATGGTATGTGGGGTATAGTTGTGCATGGCATGCTATACACAGTAAAGGCAACACTATATATACTTCAAGTTGACGTTGTCTTAGATTACTGAAAGATTGTGGGATGTTGAATCTAACAAACAAGTAATGAATAGATGCCATACATTTTTTTGTAAATTGTATAATCATAAAGATATACAGTCCAAACACAATACTTCGAATCACGATTGAATGACTGTATAGGCTGCTATGAATACTTATCTGGTCCTGTCAGTATTCCTATATATCCTACATAGAAAATGTTACAATACTTTAGATTGCAATACTTTGAAATACTATGCTCGATCAGATGACTGTCGTGGTCCCTTGAACCAATTTTACACTTTATTAAGTCACTGATTTATAAATACTGAAACACGCGGCAATGTTTTCTCACCTCCGTGAGCAGCAGCAGCTCATCTTGCGTGCCGACATCAGCTTCACTTACTTGGCACAGCGATGATGATTGTGCCAAACAATAAGCCCTTAGTTCACTGTTTGGTGTTGACACAGTATTGAGTACATCAAGTAAAGGTATAAATCCTGTATAATATATTCACAATCATTACTTTGCTTTACTTGTTATAATAAGGAATGCTGTGTTGTACGATGTACATATATGTAATGATATTGTCATCTATGTTGAACTGTGTGCTGCAGTATTTTTTAAACATGCGCTTATACATTTTATATCACTGGGGAATGTAGTAACAAAGTCACATGTTATCTGTCACATTACTTGTTATTTACGACAATGAGAAGTGATGTTTCCTATAATATATTAAATAATAATAACATGCAATTTTATTTATATATAAACAATGAACATTAAGCTTCCATTTAATTTTATTTTTTACAATGATAAAAATAACAAAAACGACAACCATATTATGTTAGAAACTGGCTTATGGTAACAAAAATGGCAGAGAGCTGCAATCAGCAATATTAATGAGGTAAGCTACGATACTTAATATTCTATGATCGAAAAAATAATTTGGCCCATCCAATGGACATATGTAGTGTCACAATTGGACTATATATATTTATATTTGACTTCCATATTCTCAAATAGCTCATTTATAACACATGTGCTTATGAAAATATATAGGTTTAATCATAACTAACCAAGAAAAATATTATATATTTCACAAAATATTTACTCAGCATATATGATCAACAGTTTTAAACAAGGCAAAGCATGCTTTGCACATTCTCGTCACGATAATAGACAGCATAAAACAAATAAGTCACATCAAGTTGTTCAGCTGTGTCTACAGCAGGACCATTTTGCTGCATACAGAAGCCTGTAAGAGACATATTTTATATCTTATATCTATAATGTTTCAATGCTACCAGTAATGAAGGAGCTCTTTCAACAAGTCTACTAAATTATGCTCTCTAGATATATTTCTTTGATGTCTCATTTCTAATAGACCCTCTTAATTGCAGCATGAATGGACTCCCATTACATTTGGTCAACACACAAATACTGTAACCCCTTTTTATTCAATTGCATCAATTCACTCGGAAATTGAACAGGTTGTTTGTTTCTTATTTGTTTCATTTAATTTTCAATCAACAATATTTTATTCATACACACACAGTTTAATATATGATCTATTCATACTGAAAGATTGAACTAAATCCTACTTAGCTGTGAAAATGTGTTTTTTCATTTCTTCTATGCCTGGGTCATATAAATATGTGTACCATTATATTGTGTTATGTTTGTTTATAAATCATGTTGCTATTGGGGTATATTGCCTTTATAACATGTTACAAGTTAGTCAAAATATGCAAGAAGTAGTAAACAATTATTTTGGTTTCTTTATTTTATGATTCCCCAAATAGATAAAGGTTAAAAAGAAAAAAATGTACTCTGTACTGTTTTAGGCTAGAATTAAAACAATTTTTTGATTGAAAACTACACTTCACTATCATAATACAATCTACATTTTTTTTTTAAACTTATAATAAAGGTTTATTGATTGTATGCACTCCAGCTTCAAAACTAAATATATATTGTTTGCATCTCCACAAATTTGTCACTGTAAACTTTATAATTATTAAACTTAATATATAAAAATGAGACAGATCTGGAAAAAAAATGGTAATAATAAGCTTATTGTTTCTGTCAAGCTGAAGTTGAAAGTTTACATTTTAATATCCGTCAGGTTAAACTTAATGAAAATACATCATTAAAGTCATTCTAAATAACTTTAAGCAATATAAACATAATAACTAAAAGGAAACAGCCAAATTACTAAAAGATTCATAGATTGTGTGAACACCAACTTGTAGCTTAGAAATATATATAAAAAAAAGCTGTGCACAATCTATTGCCCTTTACGGTACTTTATTTCTATACTTTGTATTGTTATAATTAAGGACCAACATGCTTGCAGAATATGATTTTGATAAAAAAAAGATGCCATCTGAATTCAAAGGAAGAGAGAAAACTATTTATAACTATGTCAATATCTTATCTAAGGAATGGTGACATTGATCGTTAAATGATGTTAAATTAGTCATGCACAAATTCTTGGATATTCCCTTAATGCTTAATGTTAATGTTCAAAGTCTTATTACAAATACAAAATAAGTGTATGCAGTAAGTGCCCTTATTGCACATAAAATGTCATTATGTAACATTCTTTGATGTGTAATTATTTCATTCACAAAAGAAGTGCAATACTTGCATTATTACCTGATGACTGTATATGCACCTTATCTAGAATCTTGGGTCCATTTTATCACTAATCACTGAAGTATTATGTATAACCATGTATACACATATCCCATAGCCTTTATCTCCCAATCTACATGAAATTGAAAAATAAACAAATGTATTTTAAACCTTTATCAGATTTTTGTTGCAAAGATAAAACGATTGTTTACCCTTGGTATTATGGGCCTTAATAGATTTAATGGTTTTGTACCGCAGCATGAGTTTAAAGGGACATAAATCAAGCAGCGATACCTAGATTTTATCATGCCTTACTAATACTTTGTCTGGGGATTTTCAGTTAATGACTTCAGCTGCTCTGGGACAGGTAACCCCAGGGTATTTTATTGGTTGGTTACTCATTCAACAAATAATTAGCAGGATGAAAAGGGAATATAATGACTTTAAACAGGCTGTGTTTTGTGAATACTATAGGCTGATTTAAAATGTTAATTGATAAAGTAACTGAAGGATTACTACTACTCCCATATAGATGTTAAATAGTCAGTCTGTGTATGTTGGAATCAGACTTTGAGATAATAACATTTACTTTGTAAAGAAAATCATTATCATTATACCATGATTGCAAAGTCATTTGATGGAAAAAAATAATTAATCAATTTATATATGAAATAAATATTGCAAAGTTTTAAGAATATGCTTTTCCCCAATGTATGTTCAGCATTGGAGCTCAAGTTATTTATTCTAGGTAAGCTCAAACCTTGCACCTGTGCAGCCTATGTTGTATTGGAGGTAGGCTCTAATCTTGCACTTCCATACTCATGTCAGAGTGCACCTGTGCAGCCCATGTTGTATGGGAGGTAGGCTCTAATCTTGCACTTACATGCACATGTCAGAGAGCACCTGTGCAGCCTATGTTGTATGGAAGGTAGGCTCTAATCTTGCACTTACATGCACATGTCAGAGAGCACCTGTGCAGCCTATGTTGTATGGAAGGTAGGCTCTAATCTTGCACTTACATGCACATGTCAGAGAGCATCTGTGCAGCCTATGTTGTATGGAAGGTAGGCTTTAATCTTGCACTTCCATACACATGTCAGAGAGCACCTGTGCAGCCTTTGTTGTATGGAAGGTAGGCTCTAATCTTGCACTTCCATACACATGCCAGAGAGCACCTGTGCAGCCTTTGTTGTATGGAAGGTAGGCTGTAATCTTGCACTTCCATACACATGTCAGAGAGCACCTGTGCAGCCTTTGTTGTATGGAAGGTAGGCTCTAATCTTGCACTTCCATACACATGTCAGAGAGCACCTGTGCAGCCTATGTTGTATGGAAGGTAGGCTTTAATCTTGCACTTACATGCAGATGTCAGAGAGCATCTGTGCAGCCTATGTTGTATGGAAGGAAGACTATAATCTTGCACTTACATGCAGATGTCAGAGAGCATCTGTGCAGCCTATGTTGTATGGAAGGAAGACTATAATCTTGCACTTACATGCACATGTCAGAGAGCACCTGTGCAGTCTATGTTGTATGGAAGGTAGGCTTTAATCTTGCACTTCCATTCTCATGTCAGAGAGCACCTGTGCAGTCTATGTTGTATGGAAGGTAGGCTTTAATCTTGCACTTCCATACACATGTTAGAGAGCACCTGTGCAGTCTATGTTGTATGGAAGGTAGGCTTTAATCTTGCACTTACATGCACATGTCAGAGAGCACCTGTGCAGTCTGTGTTGTATGGAAGGTAGGCTTTAATCTTGCACTTCCATTCTCATGTCAGAGAGCACCTGTGCAGCCTATGTTGTATGGAAGGTAGGCTTTAATCTTGCACTTTCATACACATGTTAGAGAGCACCTGTGCAGTCTATGTTGTATGGAAGGTAGGCTTTAATCTTGCACTTACATGCACATGTCAGAGAGCACCTGTGCAGTCTGTGTTGTATGGAAGGTAGGCTTTAATCTTGCACTTACATGCACATGTCAGAGAGCACCTGTGCAGCCTTTGTTGTATGGAAGATAGGCTCTAATTTTGCACCTGTGCAGTCCATGTTGTATGGAAGTCAGACTCTAATCTTGCACTTTTGTAAATGTGCTAGAGAGCACCTCTGCAGCCTATTTTGTATGGAAGGTAGGCTCTCATCTTGCACTTACATGCACATGTCAGAGAGCATCTGTGCAGCATATCTTGTTTGGAACGGAGGCTCTAATCTTACATCTGTGCAGCCCATGTTGTATGGAAGGTATGCTCCAATCTTGTACCTGCGCAGTCCTTGTTGTATGGAAGGTATGCTCTAATCTTGTACCTGTGCAGTCCATGTTGTATGGAAGGTATGCTCCAATCTTGTACCTGTGCAGTCCATGTTGTATGGAAGGTATCTCCAATCTTGTACCTGTGCAGTCCATGTTGTATGGAAGGTATGCTCTAATCTTGTACCTGTGCAGTCCATGTTGTATGGAAAGTATGTTCCAATCTTGTCCCTGCTCAGTCCATGTTGTATGGAAAGTATGCTCTAATCTTGCACCTGTGCAGTCCATGTTGTATGGAAGTCAGACTCTAATCTTGCACTTTTGTAAATGTGCTAGAGAGCACCTCTGCATCCTATTTTGTATGGAAGGTAGGCTCTCATCTTGCACTTACATGCACATGTCAGAGAGCATCTGTGCAGCATATCTTGTTTGGAACGTAGGCTCTAATCTTACATCTGTGCAGCCCATGTTGTATGGAAGGTATGCTCCAATCTTGTACCTGCGCAGTCCTTGTTGTATGGAAGGTATGCTCTAATCTTGTACCTGTGCAGTCCATGTTGTATGGAAGGTATGCTCCAATCTTGTACCTGTGCAGTCCATGTTGTATGGAAGGTATGCTCCAATCTTGTACCTGTGCAGTCCATGTTGTATGGAAGGTATGCTCCAATCTTGTACCTGTGCAGTCCATGTTGTATGGAAAGTATGTTCCAATCTTGTCCCTGCTCAGTCCATGTTGTATGGAAAGTATGCTCTAATCTTGTACCTGCTCAGTCCATGTTGTATGGAAAGTATGCTCTAATCTTGTACCTGCGCAGTCCATGTTGTATGGAAGGTATGCTCTAATCTTGTACCTGCGCAGTCCATGTTGTATGGAAGGTATGCTCCAATCTTGTACCTGTGCAGTCCATGTTGTATGGAAAGTATGCTCCAATCTTGTACCTGCTCAGTCCATGTTGTATGGAAAGTATGCTCCAATCTTGTACCTGCTCAGTCCATGTTGTATGGAAAGTATGCTCCAATCTTGTACCTGCTCAGTCCATGTTGTATGGAAGGTATGCTCTAATCTTGTACCTGCGCAGTCCATGTTGTATGGAAGGTATGCTCCAATCTTGTACCTGCTCAGTCCATGTTGTATGGAAAGTATGCTCCAATCTTGTACCTGCTCAGTCCATGTTGTATGGAAAGTATGCTCTAATCTTGTACCTGCGCAGTCCATGTTGTATGGAAGGTATGCTCTAATCTTGTACCTGTGCAGTCCATGTTGTATGGAAGGTATGCTCTAATCTTGTACCTGCGCAGTCCATGTTGTATGGAAGGTATGCTCCAATCTTGTACCTGTGCAGTCCATGTTGTATGGAAGGTATGCTCTAATCTTGTACCTGTGCAGTCCATGTTGTATGGAAGGTATGCTCCAATCTTGTACCTGTGCAGTTCATGTTGTATGGAAGGTATGCTCTAATCTTGTACCTGCGGAGTCCATGTTGTATGGAAGGTATGCTCTAATCTTGTACCTGCGCAGTTCATGTTGTATGGAAGGTATGCTCTAATCTTGTACCTGTGCAGTTCATGTTGTAGGGAAGGTATGCTCCAATCTTGTACCTGTGCAGTTCATGTTGTAGGGAAGGTATGCTCCAATCTTGTACCTGTGCAGCCTATGTTGTAGGGAAGGTATGCTCTAATCTTGTACCTGTGCAGTCCATGTTGTATGGAAGGTATGCTCTAATCTTGTACATGTACAGTCCATGTTGTATGGAAGGTATGCTCTAATCTTGTACCTGTGCAGTCCATGTTGTATGGAAGGTATGCTCTAATCTTGTACCTGTGCAGTCCATGTTGTATGGAAGGTATGCTCTAATCTTGTACCTGCGCAGTCCATGTTGTATGGAAGGTATGCTCCAATCTTGTACCTGTGCAGCCTATGTTGTAGGGAAGGTATGCTCTAATCTTGTACCTGTGCAGTCCATGTTGTATGGAAGGCATGCTCCAATCTTGTATCTGTGCAGCCTATGTTGTAGGGAAGGTATGCTCTAATCTTGTACCTGCGCAGTCCATGTTGTATAGAAGGTATGCTCTAATCTTGTACCTGCGCAGTCCATGTTGTAGGGAAGGTATGCTCTAATCTTGTACCTGTGCAGTCCATGTTGTGTGGAAGGTATGCTCTAATCTTGTACCTGCGCAGTCCATGTTGTATGGAAGGTATGCTCTAATCTTGTACCTGTGCAGTCCATGTTGTATGGAAGGCATGCTCCAATCTTGTATCTGTGCAGCCTATGTTGTAGGGAAGGTATGCTCTAATCTTGTACCTGCGCAGTCCATGTTGTATAGAAGGTATGCTCTAATCTTGTACCTGCGCAGTCCATGTTGTAGGGAAGGTATGCTCTAATCTTGTACCTGTGCAGTCCATGTTGTGTGGAAGGTATGCTCTAATCTTGTACCTGTGCAGTCTATGTTGTATGGAAAGTATGCTCCAATCTTGTTCCTGTGCAGTCCATGTTGTATGGAAGGTATGCTCTAATCTTGTACCTGTGCAGTCCATGTTGTATGGAAGGTATGCTCCAATCTTGTACCTGTGCAGTCTATGTTGTAGGGAAGGTATGCTCCAATCTTGTTCCTGTGCAGTCCATGTTGTATGGAAGGTATGCTCCAATCTTGTACCTGCGCAGTCCTTGTTGTATGGAAGGTATGCTCTAATCTTGTACCTGTGCAGTCTATGTTGTATGGAAGGTATACTCTAATCTTGTACCTGTGCAGTCTATGTTGTAGGGAAGGTATGCTCCAAACTTGTACCTGTGCAGTCTATGTTGTATGGAAAGTATGCTCCAATCTTGTTCCTGTGCAGTCCATGTTGTATGGAAGGTATGCTCTAATCTTGTACCTGTGCAGTCCATGTTGTATGGAAGGTATGCTCCAATCTTGTACCTGTGCAGTCTATGTTGTAGGGAAGGTATGCTCCAATCTTGTTCCTGTGCAGTCCATGTTGTATGGAAGGTATGCTCCAATCTTGTACCTGCGCAGTCCTTGTTGTATGGAAGGTATGCTCTAATCTTGTTCCTGTGCAGCCTATGTTGTATGGAAGGTATGCTCTAATCTTGCACTTCCATACATGTGCCATAGAGCACCTGTGCAGCCTATGTTGTAGGGAAGGTAGGCTCTAATCCTGTACCTGTGCAGCCCATGTTGTATAGAGGGTAGGCTCTAATCTTGCACTTCCATACATGTGCCAGAGAACACCTGTGCAGCCCATGTTGTATGGAAGGTAGGCTCCAATCTTGCACTTCTGTACATATGCCAGAGAGCACCTAAGCAGCCCATGTTGTGTAGGTCCTAACCTTACATTTTTCTGAGGGTTAATTTCATATTTCATGTGTGTACTGCATATATACATACCACTTACAGTTATTATTCTAAAAATAATGATAGGTTACAAACATATATTTTAAAAAATAATGATAGGTTACAAACCTATACTTAAACCATGGTTGTTATATCTTGGGATGTTGAAACCATATGATTTTCAGGAGGTTTTAGAGGCTATTTAATGTTTCATTAAAACGTTCATATAGTCACACGTTTTAGAGCAGAGGGAGTATTTCTTTGCTGAATTTTTGACTTTCCAAACCCTACTGTATTTGTATTTATAATCATCTGTATTAACTGTCTTGATTATGATCAGCCTTATGACTGCAATGCCTTAAATAGAGGGTGTGTTCAAACTAAGCTTGTGGCATACTAGATTCATAAAAATGCTGTCTGCCTGTTTGTCTGCCTACCTGCCTGCCTACCTACCTCTCCCTATCCATCCACCTTCCTTCCCTCCTTCTTCCCTCCCTCCCTCCTTCTTCCCTCCCTCCCTTCCTCCTTCATTGCTTCCTTCATTCCTTGCTAAATTAACAAAAACTAAGAATGGCCCATGACTGGTTGGCTTGGTGTCAGAATATTATAAGAGGGTGCAGTGTCATGTCATGTGTTCACAGGTTGTTGTTTACAGTGATGGCAGCATTGTATTCATCTCAGGTTAACACTGTTGATGGATCTAAGATCTGAGTTTCTCTGTATGTTAATGTTGCCACTGAAGGGTTAATAACAAAAGCAAACATAAACAATCTACCAAGACGAATGGCAATTTAAAAATCTATTCATCTTTACAACATTAAAGCAATCAGAGGTACCTATCTTTATGTATGATGTAGACCAAACTTCAGTACATAAATAGTCCACCAAATCAAATCTGTGATTTCTTGATTTTGTTCAGGATTCCACTTTCTCGTTGAGTATCATTCTCATTGACTTAAAATGCTCTTGACAATCTCTTTCATAAGATCTGGACCTTGAGAGGCCTTCAAGAGATTTTCAGTAAACTTTCACGCTTTTCTTTTCTTTATGGACTCACTGTTCAGAAGAATAGTGAAGTAGCCATTGTTATTGTATTTGTTAGGGAGGTTTTAAGTAGGTAGCCACTGCTGTCAATAATACCTGAAATATTTAGAAGAAATTGTTTATCTCGGTCTCAATCAATTTGAAATGCTACAACTACCATTCCACATCCATGGTTACTGTTGATATTGGCTCACATGTTACATTTCAATATTAAGTGCTTAATTTTAACTACAGGTTTAGGCAAGGTCCAAACACAAGGTGTAAAGTCTTTTTTTACTTAACCTAGATTTACATGTTGTTTAGCCATATTGCATTATTGGCATCCCTATTAATATATAGCTATTGATATTTTACTGATATATATGAATTTTTAGAACAGTTTAAACAAGTTTCAACCTATTCAGAGTTACTGTATAATTTACACACTGAAGTTTGCATTTAAGAATTTCATCATTGGCTTGTGAGCATTTTGAAAGGATAAATTTTGATCTCTGATTGGTTTAAATCAGCATTGAATGGTTCATTGGTAACTCAATATCCATGTAAAAAAAAAGGTTTAACTTATTGTTTGCACATGGCTTATATTATGTCTTGCATGGCAATATTTTGGCTGCATATTATGTTTCTGGGTGTGATTGAGGTCATGTTGGTGTTTTTTTTGTTACATCACACAAGCGAAATTATGATCATATTGGCAACGTTCAGCTAATTATTGGTGGAGGAAATCCTTTTGCCTGGGTAGAACCACTGGCACACCACAGATTAGCTGGAAAAACCTCCCCATTTGAAAGTTCTCACCCAGACTGGGACTCCAACCCATGAGGCTGATGAGTCAGAAGTCCGCCAACACTAACTGCTCATCCAAGGGACCTTGAAACATGTCTGGTGTTGTTGTGTGAGATCAGAGTGAAGTCAGTATGATTTCTGAATACAAAGACACTGTAATTGATCATTTCTGGAAGATTCTGATTAAAGGTTAACCTATATAAAGAAAGGTGTATTGTCTTGTGTTCATGACTCATGATTCATAAAAAGTCAGTCAAGGCTGTTTACAAAAGCTGTTTTAGATATATAAAGTATCAGTTGAGAAGGAAGTTATATAAAAATCATGCAACAGTCCATTCTGGCCTACTTTACACACAAGATCATGTGCTGTTTGTGATACTGTAACTATATGAGCATTTGACCAAGGTATGAAGGAAACTGTAAAACTATCAATAGTGGGAGAGGTTACTAACAAATTATTAAATCCATTTTCTGAAAACTAACCTTTATACTTTAAAATGTTTACTTAAATATAGAGTTTCAAGAATTTGGCCTTTTTTATTTTTAGTGAAAGATAAGAGTTATGATTAATTACTTTTTAAAAATGAAGTTATGATTCAATCGATTTTGTGGCAGACTTACTTATTGTGCATAGTAAAATTATGGCAATTTTGAATTTACACTGGATTGATACATTGATCATTCCTCAAGGGTAAACTGAACAGATACAGTTGTATAAAACTATACAAAAATAACATTACCAATAAATATTTATGACTTTTAGTACCAGTTTTATCAAAGGGCATAATGAGTTTTTAATATTACATGATTGGCTATAATCTGAAAACATGGTTATGTATTGTGAGGGTATTGTAAGAATAGAGAAAGTGTATTCAAATTCAAAGTAAAAACTTTCCATATCAACTTCTTTAAAGCAATAATATCACTGCCAGGCAATTTGTTTAACCATATTCAGCAATAATATCGCTAGCAGGCACTTTGTTTAACTAATTCGAGCAATAATATCGCTAGCAGGCACTTTGTTAAACCCAATCCAGCAGTAATATTGCTAGCAAGCACTTTGTTTAACCAATTCCAGCAATAATATCACTAGCAGGCACTTTGTTTAACCAATTCCAGCAATAATATCGCTAGCAGGCACTTTGTTTAACCAATTCCAGCAATAATATCGCTGGCAGGCACTTTGTTTATCCAGCAATAATATCGCTAGCAGGCACTTTGTTTAACTATATTCAGCAATAATATCACTTGCAGGAAATTTCTTTAACCATATTTAGCAATAATATCGCTGACAGGCACTTTGTTTAACCCTATCCAGCAGTAATTGGCTGGCAGGCACTTTGTTTAACCCTATCCAGCAGTCATATGGCTGGCAGGCACTTTGTTTAACCATATCCAGCAGTAATATCACTGGCAGGTACTTTGTTTAACCATATCCAAACCAGATTAAAAATGGTCTGTGATTGAAAAATAATAATAATAAAAGTTAATATAAAAATTTGTTAAGACTTAGGAGCTGTAAATACATGTATGAGGAATGATGAAAAGGACAGAAAGGACAATTCTGCCCTAAAAATGCTTTTGGTTTGTAAGATTTGAATCTGGGAGGTTTTAGATGGCAGTCCAGGGTGATACTGATTGCACCACTGAGTCTTGGTACTTGCTTTATTTTATTATTTTTTATTATACTATAATACATAGTGACCGGAATGCAATTTTCCACATAACCTATGTTAAGAAGGGTTCCAGTCTGTGCTTTTTAGTTCCTTTGGGTTAGAATTGGGCCAAATGAGGTGCTCAGTTGCCAGTTAGTTTGGTCAGTCTTTTGTGCTATATACTTTTTCTTTTAAATTGTACTGTACCAGCAAATTTTTTTTCCCCCAGATACATGTACATATTATGTAATGGCTTGTAATTTAACACATAAAAAAATAAATCAAACATTCTGGCCACCTATGAAGTTTAAAAAATGATGGAAACACTCATTAAGCTGTATATCAAATACCCCCAAGAAGTTAATCAACAACCCAAAGTCAAATTTGACTGACTGTTTGGCAAAGTTGCAAGTATGGGCACTGTTTTAAAATATTTACATCAGTATCAAAGTTCAGTACATAGAAAAAATGTTAATGCATAAATGAGTTAATATTTTGAAAACTTGTATTCAGATTTTCAGTTTTTCTTCAAAGCTAAAATAATATAGGGGTAGGGAAAAGGGGTGGGGTGAAGGGGTCTATTAATGTACGGTGTTGCATTAGGATCACAAAATTACAAGTTTTTGTTAAGTCTATGTCATAAGACTTAGAGCTCGACAACCTCAAGCATCCCATTGGTCAAATTTGACTCACTTTAAAATTTGACCAATCAGGTATATGATAACAATATCAGACTCAAACTTAAAGTTTATAACCTTAAGGCAAGGATAAGAGTCTTGTACATTCTAATCCTTCTATGAGCAAAAACTTTCATGAAACATTTTGTCTGTGCTTCTCTTCAGACAGTTGATTGGGGGTCTCCTGTCATTAATAGTGAATAAAAGTTGTCAAAATGACCATCATTGTGTTAAAGTGTATGATACATTAAAATAAAATGATACATTAAAACAAAACAACAAAATAATTAAAGACTGTCGTTTATTGGCTAAGACGTTGACTTCTTGATAGAGAGGTTCTGGTTTGATCCCCCAGTTGACCACTCATTGCTAGTCCCTAAGACTGTTTACTGCCAACTGTTTTACTGCATGGTTACTGTCTTGGTACTGGTTCTACCCAAATGGTTTGCAGTTTAGATGGCTAAAAATAAGTTGTTGCTTTTTGTTGCATTGTACCAGTACAATTATGGTTATATTGGTGGTGGCAGACCCCAGACTTATGTCTGGGTAGAGCCACTGACACAACACTTTAAAAAATAGGTAGATCTTGTTTCTCAATTTACTATGAACAAATAGGCTTCAACAATAATATGTCATGTTGGCACATTTTCTACACCATACAACTAGTCAGACGTTGGTCAGGTATAATACATTTACCTATTGTATGTAAGCTTGTTATGTTGACTAGGTGGATAATAGGACAATTTTTTATCTCCATTCTGTCTACCCAAGTGTGACTGATTTGATACGTTGTAATCAACATATGAATGCGTCAATGTATTAAAGATCCCATGGGAGATCATATATATAACATGGGGCATAGTGTTTTAATATCATGTAATAGATACAATATGGATTAAGTGGGTAGTTGATTGATTTTTCCACTGGATGATAAGTTGTTACAATATTATTGGAATGTTACAATGTTAGTTGATGTGAACTAGAACAGATGTGTGTATGGAAATCAAGTAGTGTTAATTGTTTTTGGATGTGAATATTGTAGAAAATGATGTGATCTTGGAATAAAATGGAAATATGTTTTTTGAGGTTTTACTTTGTGTCAAATTGCAGATTTTATGATTGCGATTCTTTTACTAAGAGGGAATACTTACAGTGGTATAGATGTATGCAATTTTATAATTGGAGATTTGAAACTTTACCACTTTCAATGATAAGAGGGATGATGTTGTACTGTAATTTTTTAATTTGTTCCTATTGTAATTTATTATTCAAATAAAATTAAATACTTAAATTAAAATATGGTATTTTCAAAGAAAATGAAAAAGTCTTGTATTCCAGAATAATACTTATATTTTAATTGGGTTTGCACATTGTTCTTGAAAATGATTGGGAATTTTTAATTTATATTTTATGTTTTTTATTGTCTAATGCAAAATCTGTGAGAAAACTTATGTTGTTTCATGCAAAAAGGTTCCTTATTTTGAGGTTAATGACATCATCTACATTGTATTAACATGCGCTTAAAATGACATTTTTGTAAATATTTATGTTATTTGTTGGAATATAGTGTGTTTAGCAATATTGTTAAAGCTATGTAATATAAAGAAATCTATAAAAAGAATGATATTTTTGAGAAACTGGCCCGTGTGTTTTTTGATGACATACAATGTCTGTACTTGAAGTTTATACCCAATGAAATAGATATATTTTAGATGAAGCCACATGAGATATATTTTAGATGAAGTCATATGAGATATATTTTAGATAAAGCCACATGAGATATATTTTAGATGAAGCCATATGAGATATATTTTAGATGAAGCCATATGAGATATATTTTAGATGAAGCCACATGAGATATATTTTAGATGAAGTCATATGAGATATATTTTAGATGAAGCCACATGAGATATATTTTAGATGAAGCCATATGAGATATATTTTAGATGAAGCCATATGAGATATATTTTAGATGAAGCCACATGAGATATATTTTAGATGAAGCCATATGAGATATATTTTAGATGAAGCCACATGAGATATATTTTAGATGAAGCCACATGAGATATATTTATGATAAACACATGGGAAGTTCTCAAAAGAAACATTAATTTCATTATTATCATTTGTAATAATATTTCCATTGAAATCGTTGCCTGTTTGGAAAGCTTAAGCATACCTCTGTTTAATGTAAAACGATTTTATTTTTTTAATATCCTTTTCTCATTGCATGACTCATATATAACTTTTACTTGCTTGAAACACCTTTAGGGTGGAGTATGTTGTATGTTAATGGGGTGAATGTTGTATGTTAATGGGTTAATGGGGTGTATGTTGTATGTTAATGGGTTACTGGGGTGAAGGTTGTATGTTAATGGGGGTGAATGATGTATGTTAATGGGGTGAACATTGTAACTATGTTAATGGGTTAATGGGGTGAATGTTGTATGTTAATAGAGGTGAAGGTTGTATGTTAATAGGGGTGAATGTTGTATGTTAATGGGGTGAACCTTGTATGTTAATGGGTTAATGGGGTGAATGTTGTATGTTAATAAGGTGAATGTTGTATGTTAATGGGGGGTGAATGGTGTCTCGGCAAGTAAAGTGGCAAGATATTACTGACGTATGTTTGGTTTTGGATTAGAAAATGTGGAACTTGTTAATGTTGTATGAAAGTAAACAAATACTTATTTATTAAAATAAAAAATTTGCTAAAAGGTCCTGATTTTTAAGGATTTAGTGGTGTTTTATGTTTTTTATGAATGCTGGACACATGCATGCAAATCTATTAAGCACACTAGTGCTTAATGGTTAATTTGCTGGCACGGCAACATGTGTTCACAATGCATGAATGTCACCAAATGGATATTCAATCCTTTTACTAACATTTATATTATCTTTTCAGACACAATTTTGCTTACGGTATAAAAGCAAGTGTTCCAAAGGTTAAAAAAATCACATATATGCACTGATAGTCACTTTAATTCAACAGCTACATACATTCATAGGACATGCCCACCATCTCAAGCCTGACTGAAAAGTTCATTGAATAACGTGCCTTTGCTGTGAAATAAATCGTAACCTAAATTATGTATACAAAATCATGACAAAGTCCAATAAAACTGAATGTTTTTGTTGTGATAAAGTCATTTTTTCTCTTCAACAGTATTTAATTTTTTATGCACATGTGTGTATATTAACATGCATGGCATCATGCATTCATACATATTTTGATGTCCTTCACAGTTCACTTGGACCGTGCAGGTTATAAAAAAATGATTACCATTTACATTTTCTGAAAGGTATAGGGAAATGTAAATAATGTATGTCTGTTTTTAAAGTGGAAAAAGAGAAATCATTTTGCAGGTAGACGCAAGACACTAGCAATGTTGGTAGCCAAGTCATATTAGGCCTTCAGGCAGATAAGGAAATCTATGGATTATAGTTCTTTGAATATTGATTAAGAAATTAACAAGATTTGTCCACTTTCTATGGATTAAACGCATCTGCTATCAATGGCAGGTATTGGTCTGCCGAGGTTCAATATTTGCAGTAGGGATTTAGATAAATTAGTATCAGTTCAGTGGTATTCAGGTGGTGATAAAAAACAGTGAATACAGTTTAATGTCACAGATTTTTTACCATCACAGATACAAAGCTAGCTGCTGCAAATTAGACAAGTAACAAATAGTGTATGATGTTAATTATATATTTAAATTGACAAAAAGTACAAATTATTTTAGATAAATTTTTTTATAAAGAAACAAAAAAATAACAACAAAAAAACTACATTGTATTAAGAAAATATTATAGGTGTATTTAAATATAAAAAAAGGAATTAAGCAGTTACTATGGGAAGATCTTCTAGCTGACCTGCGGTGTGCCAGTGGTTCTACCCAGACATTTGTCTGGGGTCTTCCTCCACTAAAACAGCTGGACCTTGCTATAATGATCATAACTGGTCGCTGTGATGTATCTCAAAAACATAAGAAATGAAGCAGACAATTTTTATGTAAGGGTGTTTGAAACATTTTATGTTACCAACATTTCAGAGTCATTTCATTTGGAAGCTTGTTTATCACAAGATTGTATCACTCTAACAAGAATTAACATTCATTGGTTGGGGATAAGGTATCTTAAGGTGACAATATTTTATGTAAAATTTTCATTGAAGTCTTATATTTTGATATTTTTAAGAAATTTATTCAACATGTTACTGTTAAAGTTAAAATTCTAGAACAAAATGATCTTTTTTAAACAGTTAACTAGAAAGACATACTGAAGCTTGAATTGAATAAACAACAATATAACTTATGTATTATTTACATTATTTGGGGCAAGTTTGGACTTTTTCACATATTTTATGGATAAAAAACTAACGTGTTACTATCTGCCAGTCATTGTTCTTAAACTGCATTCACTTTTTCCAACATTTTAGTTTTAAAAAAAACTTGGTTACAATGAAGCATGTATACAAGACTCATAAAAAATACATGATCTTCACATAGTATTTATTTAAATTATTGGGTCACTTAAGTACCAATCATTGTTCTATTTGTGATGTATATTGCATTCCCACCATAGTAAGGTGTTCAACTTAAAGTTGGTATCTGACAATTTGCCTCTGTCAATGCTTACAGCAATATCTTAGCCCTGGTTTGGGAATAATTTCTTCAAACACTCATACTTTAGACCAAATAAAGATGATTTTGAACGCATTTTGCAAGATCAGTTCAGGATCAATTTATTTGGTTGTTTGAGAAAGCATAGATGGGTCAAACTGCCACATACCATCTTTAAAACAGCTAAAAATAGTTTATAACAGTCCCACTGTTTCAGATTCCCCCATCCTTAAGACACTAAGATCATATGAAGGACAGCTGATAAATGTTTATCTATTGATCAGAATTAGTATATGAATCTACTATCCAATATGTTTCTTCAGAATTATACTTGTTTGAACTAATTATTTTAAAATTTATTATTTAAAAAATGCTAATTTAACCAACTGTGACCAAGTGGCATTCATGAAATAGATATTGTCATATATCTTGACTGTATTTTCTGTTGTCATGATTTCTGGATTGGTTTTAAAGTACTTACAACATGAAACTTACAAGAGTCAATATCAGTCAGTCATTCTATATATTGTTTGGCTGGAAATGAAAATATTTTAACGTGGGATCAAGTTCACAACAAGGTGAATCCATACACTGCTGTTTGTGTTTGTATTACCCAGGACTTGCTCCAAGTACCATGCTCTCAATAAAGTGGAAGGCTAACAAGACAATGTCTGGACCCTTAGCAGCAAAGAGTGCAGACAATGATCAGCAGAAGTTGATTGAACTGGGTCTACATTGTTTTCTGCTTAATCATTGATGATAAGTCCTTTGTCTGTGAACATATTTGTTATCTGGCAGTAACTCTGAATAGGTTGTCAATAAATAATTATAACAGGGTAAAGGGTATGTTTTTCTAGTTATAACTAACTATACTGATACCTTTTTGTATAATGATCTTCTTGCTGTTGATTTCTATATGGGAATGTTTTCATGGTGAATTAACCACAGGCCCGAGAAAGGCAAATATTTTATTTGATTTGCAAAGGCTAAGACACTGATTGGCATAGATCTGTGTCTAAAAGGGAGGACATTCTTTTAAAATCTCCATTAAAATCATCAACATCATCATCATCAATATCATCATCATCATCATCATCACAGTCATCATTGTCATTGTCATCCTAATCATCATCATCATCATCATCATCATCATCATTACCACCACCACCGTCTCCAGATAACTGAAATACTGTTGGTGGGACGATAAACCCAATAAACAAACATTACCGCCCCCACCATCATCATCATCATCATTATCACTGTCATTGTCATCCTAATCATCATCATCATTATCAATCATCATCATCATCATCATCATCACTTTCATCAACATCATCATCATCACCATCATCATCATTATAATCATCATAATCATCATCATATGCAGCAGAAGCATCATCATCATCATCATCACCATCTTCACATGATACATCTCAGTGTTGAAAGACTCTCAAGATACAAGTCTTAGTGCACACAACTTTTCAGATTCTACATTTCAAACTTTGTTTTAAATCTTGTTGTTGCGGATGTAATACAGTAGCTGAACCTGGAGATATTCAGCAATGGTTCGTGAAACAGGACTTGGAGGTGAGAATAGGTCCCCTAATCTTTGTGGTGATAAACAAGATTTAGATTTGGTCATAATTACATTCTTGAAAGCAGACAGCACTGACGTTTCTGAATGGGCCTGTACTTAAATGGTCAATTTATTTTTATAGGTGTCTTTCTGAACTCAGACCATTTAAAAGCTGGTCAATGTGGCCATACCAGTCTGTTTTAGGTGAGAAATAATTTCAAATGGTCATTTTATTGTAAACTTTTCATTTTGAGTCTCCACAATTTAAATATTGGTCAGTGGGGTTATTGGTCATAAGAGTCAGTTCTTTAGAGAACTATAGAGATGGTTTTGATTCCTTAAGCCTAATGATTTACATCTTATCCTGTGTGCTGCATGACAAAAAGTAGTTCTATAGGGAAACAGTTTTGATTATTTAAATTTAACTAACTATTCCTGTCTGCTTCTTTTAAACTAGATACAAATTTGGTTATAAAATACAATGCTAAATGAAGTACAAATTTATAAATAAACCCCTCACATGAACATTGAAGAATATATGCACAGTGTCTAGACTCACGTTTGACATAATGATCATTTTTGGATCATTACCTTGACCCTCTCACAGTAAAGTTGTTAAATCCGTCTTGGTTCTCGACCCTTAACTTTATGCTTATGCTCACCAGAGAAACCAGAGTTGTATCCAACTGATGGCCCGATTTTCTAAAACAGGCTACTTTTCCGAAGCAGTCACCACATTGTTGCAGTGCTTCTCATCACTATGTTCTCTGGATGAAGACCCAAGACAAAAATACTTGCTAAGGCCAACAGACTGTCGTATCATAAGTCAGATTGAATACATCCTGATAGTAATTTGGGACAAAAATACTTTCTAAGGCCAACAGACTGTCGTATCATAAGTCAGATTGAATACATCCTGACAGTTATTTGAGACAAAAATACTTGCTAAGGCCAACAGACTGTCGTATCATAAGTCAGATTGAATACATCCTGACAGTTATTTGAGACAAAAATACTTGCTAAGGCCAACAGACTGTCGTATCATAAGTCAGATTGAATACATCCTGACAGTTATTTGAGACAAAAATACTTTCTAAGGCCAACAGACTGTCGTATCATAAGTCAGATTGAATACATCCTGATAGTAATTTGGGACAAAAATACTTTCTAAGGCCAACAGACTGTCGTATCTTAAGTCACATTAAATACATCCTGACAGTTATTTGAGACAAAAATACTTGCTAAGGCCGGACAGTATTTTTTGGCGTCTCCTAGTACTGGAACTAATGGTAGTGTGGGATGTGGGGCAATAACATCATACCATGGCATTTAGTTCTGTATTATGGCTCGGCTACTAGCATACTCTCCTAAACATGACGAGGCCAAAGGCTAAGATTTACACATATATACATGGTATGTATTTGAAGGACAAAGAAACTGGCTTTTTTTATTAGCCAACCCAGTGAAAAGACACAGGTGGTTTAGTTGGATGGCTGTATAAGTGTTATTGAAATTGGCTTGAATAGCAATGTTTATAGTATTGGAGCAGACTTATAAAGAGTCTTTAGATTGTTTAATTTTTAAGTCCAAACAAAAAGATAAGATTTAGCTTAAACTACTGCTTTTATAAATATTTGTTTCAAAATCAGTTATTTTGTCTTAAGCATTATTTAGATGCAAGTTCTGTATTTGTAATTAAGTAATTTTAGTTGTCCAGACATATATATTTAGTGACAACCAATTATAATGAGTGATAGGGTGATCTTTTGTTTACATATTTATCTATAAGCCTTAGTTTATAGAAATATCAGTAGTTATCTGCATGTATTCTTGTTATCAAATAACTATAAATAACAAAAATGGCAGATTTACTGGTATTACGTGTGTTTGTTTGGAATCCCATAATAATGCCTTGCCAAGCGGTAAGCAATAACCCCATGTTACAGTATTGATCTGTAAGGAAATGAGACCATAGACAACAATCCATCACCTTATGATTCCTATCATGAAGGTAATTACCAGATATGTCAATGAAGCACACTGTGCCCCAATAATCTCACCTGGATCATCCTCATAATCATTGTCATCATTGTCGCCATCATCATCATCATCATCATCATCATTCATCATCATCACTAACAACATCATTATTATCAGCATCATTTTCATCACTGTCATCATCTTCATCATCATCATCATCATCATCATCATCACTAACAACATCATTATTATCACCATCATTGTCATCACCATCATCATCTCCATCATCATTATCATCATCATCATTGTCGTCGTCATCATTGTCATCGTCATTATCATCATTGTAGTCATCATCATCATTATCATCATCAGCGTCATCATTATCAATGTCATCATTATCAATGTCATCATCATCATAATAATTAATGTCATCATCATCATCATTGTTGTCATCATCATCATCATTGTCATCATCATCATTATTATCATCATCATAATCATAATCATTAACAACATCATCATAATCATCATCATCATCATCTATTAAACAAGCTCTTCCCTTGATCCTTGGTTTCATAAAGCTCTCAAAACATGTCTGTAGAGAACAAGAGCTTAACTGTGAGGTACATTTAGGGTCTTTAACTAGATGCTTGGATACACCTAATATATAATGTGTGGTATACTTCTCTCAGCTTATGAGTGCCTCTGCTTTGAAGAAATCAGTATAAATATTGGAAAAGTGTTTTGCTAAGGTCCATTTCTAAAAAAAAACATCAAAGATATGTGGGTATTTAATGTAAACTTGGAATAATGTGCACTGTCAAAACTGGTACCCATAATAAAAGTGTAGGTAATCCAGAAACCATTTTTGGCAGAGTTGTGGCCCTTTTTTACTTTTCGTTATACTATCCAGCATTGTGAGAAATGAAGCACTCTGTCTATAAACATCTCCTCTTGTATTCTTGTGACATGTGAATGGGTGTTGTATTTATAGTGTCATATCACAGTGAAGGCAGCATTATAACTTCTACAAGTGAAATAGGTCTCTGAATGATATTCTTGACTAACATTGATTGTAGAAAAGTTGTAAATATTGGTAAAAAATAGTATAATTTTATCCTTTGCATTTAGATAGATCCTTTGTCAGTCCTTACATGTTTTTGTGCTCTCTTTGAAGAAATCATGTAACTTTGATGTGCATAGTTTGACTCGATATTAATACTTAGCACATTATTTGTCTGCAATGTCCATACATAGAATAATGAATATTTATTTGCATATTATTGTTTGGGTAATATTTTGTGCAACCTTAAAAAATGGAAGCCAATTTTAATTTAGGAGGGTAAACATTTTACTGTTTATTTAACAAGTTTCAAATTTCATTTGTGCAAATAATTTTTTTCTACTTGACTTTCATGTAGATAACCCATTCATATAAAGTGCCCTAAGTCAAACTTTTCAATTTGTTTAGATTTTTTAAATAGTATTTTATGAAATGTTGACACCATGAATTGATGCTCACCATCAATCAGATATTAGTAATTGAATTTTAATTGATTTCAAATTGATTTCATTAACAATATTCAGGTTATGTCACACTGATTTATTTGATCTTTTGCAAGACTTGGTTTGATGCAAAAGTCACTTGAAAACTTTAAATGACTTAATTATAGCTCTACTATTGAAATAATCTTTAAAAATGTATTTTATGTTTAATTTGTTTGATATATAAATAGACATTGTATGGTAGATCTGACTGCAAGTGTACTGTAATATTAAATATATTAGGATGTATATATGTGATGTTTCCTTACTCAGTAGGATAACGTACATGGTGATTTTATGTATGCTATTCTTTTAAAAACAAAACAAATAATGGACTCGAAACACTTTGATTAAATCTGCAGTTTGCCTTATAACAAAAGAGACAATGTGTAGAATGTTTACAAGTTCTTGTTCTTTTTGGGTTTTTTTTTGTAAATGAATAAGTCATTGTCAGTTGAACTTCTTTAGAATTACAAGCGCTCTCTTTTAGTAAAATATCATCCAATGGATACATATAAAGCTTCTTAGCATTGTTTAACACAATACAGAATACTGATACATGATTACATAAAACAAACCCCACCCTAATGGTGTTTCCAACAAGGAAAAGGTTAGGGAAAAAATCACAGGATTTGGGCAATTTTGTTAACAAAGAGGTATTGTATTGAGTTAGAATTGGGTGGATCAGAAATCAATGAAAATAAATTTAGCTGTTATCAATCCAGATAATGTATATTTCTGTACCCCCTGAATCTAATTATGCCATAAACTTCATACCTCCAGTGCAGAAGATGTTAAAAGGGGCAGTAACTAATACTAAAATTATGTATTGACAAGTTGACTTTTTTAAAAAGTTATTAGCTTAATGGATCTAATATGTTACTTAAGGATCACAATATGAAGTCTGATGAGTGTGTAAAGGTGTTTGTTTGAGGAATCATTGTTGGATTGCTGTTGTCACTAGCAGAGGTTGAATGATCCTAAAATAAATTAAATGCTGATGTTGAAAAAATTATTTATTTTAGTGCTGAAATATTTGTGATGACCCTGGGCTAGTTCATTGAAAACAATCAGCAATGCCATCTTAGAGACAGAAGATTGATTCAAGTTTTAAAGTTGACAGATTAAAAAAATAACAATAAAAAGACAGTTTTTGATGTTGTCCAAATCACAGCTGAAAAGTTATGAGGTAACATAAAGTGACATAACCAATGCATAGTGATTAAAGATTTTAAAAGTGAAATATATCACTAAGTGAGAAACAGAAGAGAAGCCACGATGACAGTTGCACAATTATTGCCACCAATTCATCGAAGATTTGTGATAGCTCCAAAGTATCGCATGAAAGCGAAGCTAAAGGGAACACATTGTTATAAACTTAGACATATAAAGGATGACAGACCAAAGTTACGCCGGCTTGGCTCTGGTTTCTTTGAGCCTATGCCACTAGATAGTGCAATACTATCATATTTGTTGCCACGGTTACCGGTAATTATTATTTTTTGTTGTAACTTATACTGTTCTAATGTATTTTTTTTATTTCTTTAATGAAATTGTATTCATTATTATTTTACAATTATATATATATATATATATATATATATATTTATCATGTGTCAATAAATTTCTTCCAACAGTATGTCTGTAAAAAGTATTAGTGAATTTATTCAATTAGAAAATTTGTGTTGTCTAATCAAATACTCAAACAACTGATTAATCAATTAAATTTAACTTAAATGCTAAATGTCAAATTCAGTACATTGTAATTTGTTTGAACAGCACAAACTTCAAATCAACCTTGAAAGACAATAAGTAATATAGTAGTAAAAGAATTAGACAATCTTTATATAACCATAAGGCAATTAAAAAGCTAAAATTGAAATTTTTACAGTGCCATAGTAAAAGCTTACTTGAAATTATCATTTAAGTACCGGTATCTAGGATATTGTCAAAATATTATTGAATTGAAGCAGATTGATTCTACATGATATGTATTTGTAATAGTTATTTGTTTATGTCATAAACTGCACAATTGATTGCTGATAATTTAAATAGATATTGGATAAATCAGAGTAAACATGTTTCAATAAGTAATGTCAGTTGAGATTTCATTTGAAAATGGGGCCAATAAGTGGGATTCAGAAAGTTCATTTTGAAAATATTTTTGCAAATGGGGTGAAACAGTGATACATGGAACTTGTCAAGGTAAAAAAAAACACTGAAAGTTTTAAATTGTTATATTTAGCTGCCTTACATATAGCAGTTTGATATTTCATAATTGACAATCTTGCCTGAGATTTTTTTCACAAGATGTCAAATACTTGACAATAACTGGAACATCACTAATTGTAAATCTCTAATTCTTGTTAAATTATTTTAATCCAGAAAACATAAGGGATTTAATTGGACTGTTTTTAGCAAATTGAAATCTCCCATCTCTTAAACTCATAATGAACATATATGGCATCTTCAGATATAGTGCTTATAGGGAAGTTAGTCTTTCTTAGTCAAAATTTTTCAAACATTTTATTTACTTTTATTTCCAACAGACAATATATAAGTATAATATCACATAATATTTCACAGATACATATTTTTATTTTTATACCAATTTATATTATTTTCATAAATGTTGTACAATGCTAATGTGAAACATTCTATGTAAGAATGAAAAAATGAAAGATAATTGCTTTTTTTTTTACATTGTTCCTTAAATATCCGATAGAAACATGAGAAAACTATAATATATATGGGTCAGTTACTCAGATCATATGTATTAAAAGTATGTATAAAAGAGATATCAAAATGCATCTAGACCAAATAAAAGATATATTTTACCATGTTCTACAAGAAGGTCAGGCACTCTAACTTTCAAAGTTTAAATGTACTCATTAAGACAAAGACATGATGTATATAAGTAGAAAAAGGTATTTATTAAAAATTAGACACCGTAAGTATCAGTATCAAGACAATTAATATCTACTACAACACACAAGTCTTTTATTTAACATTATACTGTATGCACAAAGGAATTATAAACAGAAATTAACAAAGTTTTTGAATGTGTAATATCTGAAGTTCTTTTTGTAGAAATAAAATACATAAGTTTAACATACAGCATGAAGAAATGTTGAATTGCCTTAAATCTAAGCAATACCCTGGTAGTGATTCGATGCGCTCCAAAGTTTCTAATAGAGAAACATTTTTCTACGTGAAGTTTTTAAATACTTCACATAATCATATATAAAAGATAAAAAAAGAGCATAAGTCAAAGTAATAAAGCACTTACATGCTGAAATAAAATTGATTTTTTTGGTATTCTTTAAAAGTACTGATTTAAAACTTAAATTTTAAACTAAAGTCAAGACCACTATTGGTGTTATCAATGGGACGAACGGCAGTAAAATGATCTTCTATTGATAAATGTTAGTTATTGATGAAATTACTGATTTTCAAACTTGGCCCTGGTAATTTTCTTGTCAGTTTATTTTTTGTTGTCAACAAAATAAACTTGCTAGAATCTATTCTTGTTTATTGTTCGGCTGTATCACAATATTTAAGATACAATTGATTTGTTGCTCAGTTACCTAATTATGTGATATTATCAGCAGGTTTTGTGGGGTTACAGGTGCATTATTATACACTTCCGGAAATATTTCTGGCAAGTGTTCAAATGCAAGAAATTATACTTCACTAGCAGCATTTGTGAAAATATTAACTGTACATGTATGACCTATGACAGTAGGTAATTAAATTAAATATTAAATGAAAAATGTAAGTCAGTGCATCCATTAGATTTACCTACTTCAGTCTAATCTGCAGTTTAATAAAAAAGAAAGGTCAAAGTAAAATATTTAAGTCAACTCTAGAACTGTACATTTTTTAGCCAGTCAAGTTTGAGTATTATTCAAGATGCATATTAATAAGCCAATCAAATTCTCTTGTATCAATCTATGCTATTAAGACAGTTAAAACAAGGAAATGTCAATGTCATTGACAGTAAAATGAATAGAAGCAACCAAAATTCAGGGAAGTTTGATGCCAAATATTTATCAACCAGTCAAATTCTTTTCTTTCAGTCTATGCTGCAAGACAGTTTGAAAAAGACAGATGAAGATCAAGAGACAGGTTTGAAACAAGGAGCTTTAGAGGCCGACCTTCCAGAAAGGGACGATCGATCACAGCACTTCCGGGTCATTTAAAGGGGTCAAATTAGGGAGCTCTCGGCACCCTAGCAAAGGTATGGAGACATGGAAAGGTGTGATAAATAGTACATTGTAGAATGGGTGGAGAGTGAGGAAATTATCGGTGTTTGTATGGGAACACTATTTTTTGTATAAAATTTTTGACCCATTCTTTGGTGGTTACCAGTGGTTACCAGTGGTTACCAGTGGTTACCAGTTACCAGGTGTATAATGAACAAATCTGAATGAGCATGAGATGACATTTTTTTTCCTGGAAACATTTGATAGATGGTGAATTAAATTAAATTGATATAATTAGAAAATAATAAGATAATTATTTGAGTCGATAACTACTTAAACTAAGTACACCAGTTACTGGATTAATAAGCATATAGGTGAAACAAAATGTGCAAGTTTATTAAAACCATATGACCTATCGAGTGTTGGTGTGTCCATGAAACCCCAAAATACAAATAGACCTAGAGGATATGCAGACTGTAATATGTAGGCAGGGGTTTTATCTGTTAATGTTTCTATTTTGAATACTACATCAGGTATTCGACTTATAAAATTAAAGTGCATATCTGGAATTGTTATAGGCCTTCAACTTTTTCAGATTTGAAATTGAACTATCAAATAATAAATCATGACATTGTACCTGTACTCATTGGTAATATTAAACAGCATTAAAATGGGAAAATTTTTAGATAGGCATGATAAGGAATACAGATAAAAGTAAATCATGGACTCTTCTTTCCTAGATGTTGCCAGTAAGGCCTTTAAGCTGGCCTATGAAGTTTTGGCTGCATTTTTAAAAAAAAATCTGCAATATTCTTAATAGCTAAGTATTCAAAATGCGCAAAACATGACCTTTTTTCTAAAAAAACAACTTGCACATTTTCTGAGACAAGGGAGATAATAGTGTGCTTGAGTTAACTCTCTTTTCAAATGGTTTGTGTATTATAAGTTGAAATAACTTTAACAAAATGGAGTAAAACTTAAAACGATATTTTTTTCCATCTAGAAACACTGCTGACAACTCTTTAAAAGTATTATTACCTGCATGCACATCAGCTAAATCTGGAACATAACACAAACATTTAAAAAAATGGATTAACTTTGTTTATGCTAATATCTCCCTTGCTTATTTTGGAAAACAATGACAGTGGTTGTTTTTGTGTGAATATATTGAGTGCCAAGAATACTGTTACTTTAGAGGTGTACCCAGAAATATATCCCTGAATATTGTTGTGTATCACATATACACACAGTGTGCATGTTGTCTGTGGATATGCTGTACTATTTGGTGTATAGGTAAAACAACACCTATATACCACTATATACAGTACTCTTAGCATATGGGAATGCCTTGTTTTTATTTGCATGAGTGAAGTTTGTGTGTGAACGGAATTGTTGTTGCACAATTACTTTGGTTGGTGTTTTGTTTTTATAATTATATGAATAAGTAAAAATAATATAATATAATATGTAATATTATGAATACTATATATTTAGTAGATCAGATATATGATGCTTTAATCTAAAACATTTAACTGGCATGGACAATAACTCAATTCTTTTGAGAAAAAAAGGAATAGAATAGTGCCAAATATAGGTACATACTTTCTGTGCTTTTGGACCATTGTGTTTTTATCCTAAGACTCCAATTTTTTTAACTAAATAAATAAATAGGTGTATTTGTATGCTTTTCTGTTACACAGGTATTTCATTAGGCTTGACTTGAAAGATTTAAATTCATCTCCTATATAATTAAGCTGTCAACAAGTGTCAAGAGTGTTCTTCTGATTACTAATAACCTGACGACATCCAGGGTACTCTTAACCTTATATACAATATAGAATTTATTTTAAAAATATATACTTCTGTTCATTTTTTGATAAAAAGTTGCACATTCTATTTATAGCTCATTATCATTTACGTGTACTGGTGTATAATGTTATTGTCAGATTTTAAATATGGTTATCCTTTTGATAAATTTCAGATAAAAAAAGTTGCAGACAGTCTATGCATGCAAATAACTATACTGTTAAAGTTCCTCCAAGATAATTTAACCCGTACATTTGCATTTACTCAGTTTTTGTGATTCATAAAAAAATAAATATAGCAAAAAAAGAGTATTCATAATGCATGTTTTCTGGCTATCTACTTGTATGTAAATGTCTTTGTGGATTGCAGAAACCATTACATGTCTTTTTAAAAAGATAATCTATTTGAATACTTTTGGTACTTGTTGATGTCTTATAAAACTTATAAACATACCTGTATATTGTTTATGAATATTATATTAAATAGTTTTTCTACCTTTACATATCATTATTTGAGGAAAGCGTGATCACTTCTGCACCCACCTTTAGTATTGTATCACTTATCAGCCAACAATCAGTTTACGTCTGTGTGTCTCGCACAACGTTCGCATGTATTTCACCACCAGGTGTCTCATCTGCAGAAAGTTTACGTTATCACGACCGAGATGCATCATCAGCCAGTTCTCTTACCGGTCATTCGCTGCCTGGAGGCCCACCAGTGCTGCCCCCTATTGGTCAAACATACTCACACCTTACACCGATAGGGGAGGCTAGCAGGGAACATACACAAGCGTTTTCTGTTTCTGCATTGAACCAAGGAAGAAAAGCGGGTAACTTTGGTTGTATAAAACAAAGCAGATTAACAAGGCTGATTTAATAGAGTTGTTTCATTAAGCAAGAAATTTGAGGCTGACTAACAAGATTTGTTTGTGAAGCAAAGACTTTGATGTTGACTAACTTAAGATTCTTTTAACTAAGACTGTCAGACTTACCAATAAGAGATTATAGAAAGATGAATTTTCTAATGAAGATGTCGGTGTACTGAAATATAAGTATATAAAAGTAGTTTGGACATTTCATTGCCTTTATCTTGATTTTTTTATACTTCTGGATATTGGGACTGTACAAAATATTGGAGTACAGATTCATATAAAGACATTTTGGGTGACATTATTTTGAAATTTAACTAATAAAATTACAGGGATTTCAAAATGAATTGAAATATAGTATCTGTTAATCATAACTTTTATCGTGTTATATTAATATTTAATTTAAGCCATCGGCTTGTTGTTTTTTTATGCAAAAAATCAGTTGTCTTGCTTCTTTTTATTTTATTTTAAAGTGGAGTTATGATAGACACATTGTTAAAAACAACATCTAATTTTTGGATCACAATCTAAAATTTGAAGGGCTTTTAATATGACATCTTGAGTCTGTACCACAATGCTTTGCAGACAAAATCCAGATGTATAAATAAACCTTATAGCTTATATTGGTATGTGGGTTGTTAATGCTTGCTATCTTTTCATGGACTAATTCACAGGTGTCCTTTATACATGTTGACACAAATAGTTATATATCATACATTAAACAACAAACAAGATGTAAAACATTTACACTCTATTTTCTGTAGTTGTAGGAATCAAGAGTTTATGTTATACTTTTTGTTGCCTCTTACTGCATAAGTTCAAGTCCTATTGGGGGCCTAAGAACTAAATATGGGAATCTAGCAAATCTGTGGTGTGCTGGTGATTCTACTTAGACATTTGTCTTGGGTATTCCTCCTTCAAAATATCAGGACCATAAATTTGTCACTGCAATGTATTTCTAGTACAAAACATTTCCTCTCACTTGTATTATAACACAGCTTGAAACATGCATCTATTAAAAGTATTGGCTGTTAGCTCCATCTAGACTAGAGTGGTATCATTACAAGGTGAAATAAGCTTTAATGATAGGTTGTGAATTACACACGTAAGGCTAGGCACCTTATGTAGTGATAAAAAGCTGTACAATTTCTTCTGTCTTTTAAACACTAAATAGGTACTTGAAATTAGGTACAATGTACCTGTTTTGGGGTCAGCAGCTTTAGACAAGTTATATGTGGTGTCCTCAGGGGAAATACATGTTGATAGAAAAATGTTTACATGAATTGTTTTTGCAATTGTAAATAAAAATCATGATGGCAGTGTAAGTAGTTATACTATGCATTATATCTAATAAATTTACATCTGAATTTGTTGTCATGGCAAATGTTGACCTGCTCTTAGTCATAAAATATACCAAAACTACATGACATGTATGTGAAACACTGTAAACAGTATAAAGAACCTGTGAGCTAGTCCATGATAATGTTTTGCTATTCGGTGCTTCTAAACCTGAACATAACTGCTGGTATTTCAATATTTTATCATTATAAAAGATTAGTATGTTATACATTTAAACTAAATTGTATATGTTTTTTTCACTTTAATTTACAATTTATTTCTTATTTCTTTATTTCTATATTTCTAACACATGTTCATTCTTGTGCTAGTATAGAAATTTCTTGTTATGTAGAAACATAAAAAGTATTTTAATTCAGCCGTAGAGGTGCAAAAGAAAGAACCGAAGTTTTAATAGTGGTTCTTATATGGCTTCATGGGTAACTTCAGGACTGGTTGGCTTGTTGTCAAAATAATGTAGCTGTGTGTGGTTCAGCACAATATATCATTGACATACTCTTGTAGTTAATAAACAGCTTACAGATTTCATTAACTTAAAAACGACTCAGCAATACTTTTTGTTGTCTTCTTATTTAGTTTAAATTAAGTTTGCAAATTTTTAAAATACAAAATATTACTTAAAAATCCATTCAGTAATGTAATTAATTAGGAATCCTGCTTTGATTTTGGTGGTTGGTTCTGAGACTTATTGACCAAAGACATCACTTTCTTATGCAGAAAAGATATTCTGGATAGTTGTTGGTTCAGTAAGTGGCACAAGTTGGCCTAACAATTTCAAAACTTTTACTAATTTTAGCCAGAAGAAAAGAAACATTTTGAAAACATTTTTCTTCTTCATTTTATCTAAAAGATGTAACATGCAGTACACATAAATACATTTTTTCTTTGCAAAGTGATGTTTTTGAGTAGAGTGGGTGGTTCTCATGCAACAGTTTTCTCTTTATATTTTATATTTGCTTAAGTACCATAGAAAATAGATAATAAAAAGAAAGGCATACATGTAAAAATAAAATAAAAAAATAATTAGAATAAATAAATACTTATTTCCATGTTTGCATAAGCATTTAAATTCAGATGATAAAAGTTATTTGAGATTTAACATATCTTAAATAACTTAAGTCAAGTATTATGAAAACAGATAATAAAGCTGTCGCACAAGAACCATTCATAACATTGACACCCAATTTTCACCAGTCATTGATCAAGTCATTATTGATTTAACATTTAAATAAGAACCAAAATGTTTTTTTTTTTTAACAGGGTTAATTCTGTTAAAAAAAATAAAAAGTATAAAGTGAAAAAAACTTATAGATAGTTTCCACATCAGTGAAAATCCCTTATCTTGGCAGCCATCTTTGATGGTAACTTCAAGGGCTTTTCATATGAATTGTATAGAAGGGTAAATTTTATTTTCTTCTAATTTCTTCATTTGTGGTATGAAAATTAAAAGCTATACACCAGTGGAAAGCTCTTGAAATTCATATTTTTTAGAAAATATTTTTACAATTGATAAATGCACGCAGAATTAATACACAGAAATAAATAAAACTATTGGCTCGTACTTAAAACAAAATGAACTATGTATCATTTTCGGTTGTATTTCTTTAACTGTTTAAACTATCAAAATATAGTTTTGATATTTAAAATACTTTATAAAAGCTGTTAAATTACATATAAAATTCAGTAAAATGGACTGAAAAATAAAAACACAGTGGTGAGTTTAATACAGCACATATTTTCCGATTTTGGCCGGAATTAGTTTCTGCCCACAAAGATGGCTGCCTTGAACTGTCTTATCAGCGTCGATGACATCACATGGAAACTATCTATTCATAGACAAATTAAATATGACTTTTTGTGTTTGTTCTGAATACAGTTTTATTTGTCAAAGTTATGACAAACTGGTGAATATTGGGTGACACAATATTAACTGCAGCTGCTTTTTCAACATTTCAACTTATAAATATTAATCCTGACAAAAAGATAATACGTGAAAATCAAAAAATGTTCTGTCTCTTCGTTTTAATTATAGTAACCAGATTAAGTTACTATAAATAGCAACAACCATTTGTTTCTATCTATAGCAACACAAATTTGTTTTTTTAGAACCTTTAAGGGGAGATTACTAACCTAGAACCCTACCCATCTATATCTTCTTACTCTATCAAGGGGAGGTAATAGACACATTAAGCATGCAGCCTCAAGTGAATGTAATTCCTGCCACCCCACAATATTCCACTGAGGCTCAAACAGGGCATCCAGGGCCCACAAGAGAACCCACTTTTGAACTTCCACCTCATGACGAAGATTTAGAAGAGGTGTTTGGTGAAGGTAGTCTTTATTTATATATGAAATTTATATTTCAGTTAATATTTTTTAATGATTATTATTGAGAATAGGTCTGGAATATATTATTTCCTAAAAAAAGGGGCAAAAATGACTAAATAAAAAGTACTTTTAGTAATTATTGTAGATTAAATATTGGACAAGTGTTGATTATATGAGACCATGAGTACTTTTATTTCTAATTATAAACCATTCAAAATTGCTGGTTATCTTGAATTATGAATGTCAATATTCTTATTAATTTTTATTTATAATATGAAAACAATAATTCTGAAGTACATTCTACAATGACAGAATTTCAAAGGAATGGTTTGCCTAACATATATAAGAGAATATTATTATGAAATTATAGCTTGCCAAATGATTATATTAAGGAATAATAAATGTAAGCAAAGTGTTTTGGTTACATGTAATTAATTTGATAAAACATTATTTTATGTATAATCATTTCATCTTCAGGTTTTCTTCTTTAGATTTTACATCTTCTATTATGTATTTTTCATCAATAGCAGCATTGTCAATCACTTATACAACATAGTAAGTTTATCTAATTAATGGTGTTATGCCAAAGATTAATATTTGTATACCATGTAAAGTACATGTACCAGTATATCTGTAGTAAATAATAGCATGTAACCACTACTTTCTTATTATGAAGTCATTATTTACAATCTGTACTGAAGTAGATCTCTACAACAGTGCCATTATTCAGGGAAAAAAAGGCCAGGAGTGCTATTACAATATTATTTTTATTTTTTTGACTAAACTCTTATTGTCCATATTATCCAGCTATATTTAGTGGTAATGCGCAGTATGTCATACTGCTTAATTACTGCTTAATTAATATTTGTTTAATTATTTAATTAGTCAATTATTAATTTATTATTAATAAGACAAGATCAGCATGTGCAATTTATAAAACCTTCTTTCATTGTCATACATTCGACAAACTGAGAGGGGAGATTAGCCTTCACATTCATAAAACCTTCTTAACATATCAGTGCTTTGCACAATACAACTGCTATAACTGCATGACTGGTGAATGGTTTTCTTCAGTGCATGTGCCATGTGATTTTTGTTTTGTTTTTTCATTTGTGCATCCTGCTGCTTTCTTTGGTGTCTGGGCTAGAAAAACTTATTTTTCTTACCTTCAACTTTTATATGTGCCGATGAAGTATCATTTGCATGATTAACAATTGTCAACACAATAATAATGATGGGACTTAATAAATTAATTGCATGCATACATTTTTCAGTGTAAAATCTTGCATATGATGATTTTGGTTTAGAAAAACTTCAGACTAGATTGGTTTACTTGCCACATTGATACAATATCTGCAAGCTTTCCATTTAAAAAAATATTCAAACTCTTATAAAAAAAAATTCAAGTTATTTAGTTTTTTCTTAGTCATTGTGGTAAAATGAACTTTTTCATTGATTTATTGGTATGCATATCTTTTCTACAGCTATAAATATTAATAAATGAATTTCTTTGCAAAATGCATTTTGTAACTTGAACATTTTTTTTTGTCTTTGACTTCTTAAAGTAAACATTTTGAACAATTCTTGAGATTTTTCACAGCTTAAATTTACCTTTAATAAAAATTCCAATTCAGTGTTGGTTTTCTTTCTGCAAAATTTGCCCATTCATGTCATAAAGTATTGATCTGTTACAATTTGAAAGCAGTCTAAATTAAGTTAGCATAGGTCAATATTCAGCATTATCATACATATATTTTAATTATTATTTTTATGTTATTTTTTAACTTTAAATTTAAATTAGTCTTACTTGAGTAGAATGTCATTAATTACCTGAATGATACATTTATTTTAAACTGCCTTTTATCTTACCTTAGTTAACCTTTGACCTTTGAATGGCCAAATCTCAAGGTTATCCAGACAATCAATATTTTAATAAACTGCTGTTGATTTTACAAATATCTTAAATTGGCTTTTTTTCTTTTATAGTTTAATGGCTGTTGACATTTTACCTGTATGTGACTAAGACCTTTTACCTTTAAATGAATGTTAGTTTATGCATTTTATTAAAATAGAAAAGGTCATCATCACTACCTTTTTTTTTTACAAACTTTTGAAAATTTAGATTTGGTCAGATTAAAATAATTTTCTCCAATATGACCTTGACATTTCACCCTTTGGAATGTGATTTTCTCAATATGACCTTGACATTTCATCCTTTGGAATGCAATTTTACAATATGACCTTGACATTGATCTCTAGATGAAGGAGATGACGCATGGGCTGGACAGCAGATGTCAGAAAGAGCCCAAAGGGGGTCGGTTGGGGAGGGCAGTAAGGGTCGAGATGGGCGGAGACGATCACATAGAATATCTGCCCGCAGTTTGGATCTAGAAGGTAAACATGGCTACTAAATGCTTCAATTTTAGTTATATTTTTACTAATTTAAACTTTTTGTGTATGAGCAGTCAAAGATTATCCTTTTGATTATCTCTCTTTGCTTATGGGCAAGTCCTTTCAAGCTAATGGTTTAACACTAACTAGGTAGACAACTCTAGGAAAGGTGTGATGGTGATTAAACCCTCATTGATACAATTCTGTAATCACTTCTGTTCCAAGGTGGTTTAACAGCATGATACAAAATAAACTATCAGTGCGTATCTGGGGTAATTTAAGTGCAGTATACAAAATAAACTATCAGTGTATATCTGGGGTAATTTAAGTGCAGTATACAAAATAAACTATCAGTGCGTATCTGGGGTAATTTAAGTGCAGTATACAAAATAAACTATCAGTGTATATCTGGGGTAATTTAAGTGCAGTATACAAAATAAACTATCAGTGTATATCTGGGGTAATTTAAGTGCAGTATACAAAATAAACTATTCAGTGTATATCTGGGGTAATTTAAGTGCAGTATACAAAATAAACTATCAGTGTATATCTGGGGTAATTTAAGTGCAGTATACAAAATAAACTATCAGTGCATATCTGGGGTAATATTTAAGTGCAGTATACAAAATAAACTATCAGTGCATATCTGGGGTAATTTAAGTGCAGTATACAAAATGAACTATCAGTGCATATCTGGGGTAATTTAAGTGCAGTATACAAAATTAACTATCAGTGCGTATCTAGGGTAATTTAAGTGCAGTATACAAAATGAACTATCAGTGTATATCTGGGGTAATTTAAGTGCAGTATACAAAATAAACTATCAGTGCGTATCTGGGTTAATTTAAGTGCAGTATACAAAATGAACTATCAGTGCGTATCTGGGGTAATTTAAGTGCAGTATACAAAATGAACTATCAGTGTATATCTGGGGTAATTTAAGTGCAGTATACAAAATGAACTATCAGCGTATATCTGGGGTAATTTAAGTGCAGTATACAAAATGAACTATCAGTGCGTATCTGGGGTAATTTAAGTGCAGTATACAAAATGAACTATCAGTGCATATCTGGGGTATTTTAAGTGCAGTATACAAAATGAACTATCAGTGTTTATCTGGGGTAATTTAAGTGCAGTATACAAAATGAACTATCAGTGCGTATCTGGGGTAATTTAAGTGCAGTATACAAAATGAACTATCAGTGCATATGTGGGGTAATTTAAGTGCAGTATACAAAATGAACTATCAGTGTATATCTGGGGTAATTTAAGTGCAGTATACAAAATGAACTATCAGTGCGTATCTGGGGTAATTTAAGTGCAGTATACAAAATGAACTATCAGTGCATATCTAGGGTAATTTAAGTGCAGTATACAAAATGAACTATCAGTGTATATCTGGGGTAATTTAAGTGCAGTATACAAAATAAACTATCAGTGCGTATCTGGGTTAATTTAAGTGCAGTATACAAAATGAACTATCAGTGCGTATCTGGGGTAATTTAAGTGCAGTATACAAAATGAACTATCAGTGTATATCTGGGGTAATTTAAGTGCAGTATACAAAATGAACTATCAGCGTATATCTGGGGTAATTTAAGTGCAGTATACAAAATGAACTATCAATGAGTATCTGGGGTAATTTAAGTGCAGTATACAAAATGAACTATCAGTGCATATCTGGGGTATTTTAAGTGCAGTATACAAAATGAACTATCAGTGTTTATCTGGGGTAATTTAAGTGCAGTATACAAAATGAACTATCAGTGCGTATCTGGGGTAATTTAAGTGCAGTATACAAAATGAACTATCAGTGCATATGTGGGGTAATTTAAGTGCAGTATACAAAATGAACTATCAGTCTATATCTGGGGTAATTTAAGTGCAGTATACAAAATGAACTATCAGTGCGTATCTGGGGTAATTTAAGTGCAGTATACAAAATGAACTATCAGTGCATATCTGGGGTAATTTAAGTGCAGTATACAAAATTAACTATCAGTGCGTATCTAGGGTAATTTAAGTGCAGTATACAAAATGAACTATCAGTGTATATCTGGGGTAATTTAAGTGCAGTATACAAAATAAACTATCAGTGCGTATCTGGGTTAATTTAAGTGCAGTATACAAAATGAACTATCAGTGCGTATCTGGGGTAATTTAAGTGCAGTATACAAAATGAACTATCAGTGTATATCTGGGGTAATTTAAGTGCAGTATACAAAATGAACTATCAGCGTATATCTGGGGTAATTTAAGTGCAGTATACAAAATGAACTATCAGTGCGTATCTGGGGTAATTTAAGTGCAGTATACAAAATGAACTATCAGTGCATATCTGGGGTATTTTAAGTGCAGTATACAAAATGAGCTATCAGTGTTTATCTGGGGTAATTTAAGTGCAGTATACAAAATGAACTATCAGTGCGTATCTGGGGTAATTTAAGTGCAGTATACAAAATGAACTATCAGTGCATATGTGGGGTAATTTAAGTGCAGTATACAAAATGAACTATCAGTGTATATCTGGGGTAATTTAAGTGCAGTATACAAAATGAACTATCAGTGCATATCTGGGGTAATTTAAGTGCAGTATACAAAATGAACTATCAGTGTGTATCTGGGGTAATTTAAGTGCAGTATACAAAATGAACTATCAGTGCATATCTGGGGTAATTTAAGTGCAGTATACAAAATTAACTATCAGTGCATATAAAAGAATGGCTTAATTGAATGATACAAAATGGACTATCAGTGCATATGCAATGTGATTTAATTGTGTTGTACAAATTAACTACCGGTACATACAGATGGTGATTTAACTGCAATATACAAATGGTGATCATTTAAGCCATTAGATAATTACTTGAAACTTGAATATCTTGAATAAAAAAGAACTCATTTGAAAAAGGGCAGGTAATCTTAAAATTCACTTTGACAGAGTTGTGGCCCTTTTTTATGCCCCTAGCATATAGTAATTGAACCATCGTTCCGGTTAACCTTTTTTGGCAAGTTGGATATTTCTCACTTTCTACAAAGGGAAGTATCATGAATTTTTACACTAACTTAACAGTGCACAAGTTATGACCCTGACAAGTTATATAACTCTGACTACCATATTTCTTGGTTTATCTCTCTTTTTGTACTTAGAGATTGTAATTAACCTGTTTTTGCAAGTTGAATATTTCTCAATTTCCTCAAACAGCAGTAGCATGGAAGTTTACACACTTACTGAACAGTGCACAGGTCATGATCCAGAAAAGTTACATTACTCAGGTTACCTTATTTCATGGGTAATTTCCCCTTTTGTTCTTAGAGAAATAGTTAACCGGTTTCGGCAAGTTGAATATTTCTCAATTCCTGTTATTTTAAATTTGTATTATGACAAACAATGCTACCAGAGACATATGTGTTTTCTGAACACAGTGTCTTGTTTTAAGATAAAAAATGTTTATACTCTCCAGAACTGAGAAAAGTGCAATATATTACAGTATGATATTTGTATTCATTAACTTGATAAAGTCACCAGTTTTATTGAACAAAATATAAGAATAACTAAATGGTTATCATTGATAAGGCTTTTGATTGAATGGTTCTTTCTCCCCATCTCACTAGGATTGTCATTTTACATTCAGTTTTCAGGGGTGTTAGGTCTTCATGTGACTGACCCCAACCCCTCTCCCTATAGACAGAGGCAATATAAGGTCAAGTGTCATCAGTAAATATAATATGTGTACATATTTTATTAGCCAGTATGAAAATCTTAGACAGGAATATATAGCAAAACTACCATAAGTCATTCCAGTGAAGTGGCCGCTTAACTTAACCCTGTAACTGATTGTGATAATTTAGGATAGTAACTAAGTTTAAGTGAGACATGAATGGGTGCCTTCCAATCCAAAGATTTAAAATGATTAAAAAAATTTTACATAGACAAAAGAAAAAGTACAATTCTTTTCTTTCATTTTTGAATTATTATTTGGTAAATTATCATTGAGCCGAATTCAAGAATGATGGTTGTCCATTTAAAAGTAAGCCTTGAAATTCTAAAATCACTGATAGTTTTTGAGATATTCACTGTATATAAGATGGCCGTCTTATTTAGGTTGATGATTTGAATATGCAGTTTTTGTTTCTTTTTTTGAAAGACATCAACACATACAAGTATGGTTTTAACAACAATGTGTCCCAATTATTAGTGGCGGAAGACTCTAAGAAAGTATCTGGGTAGAACAACCAGATAGTCACAAGTGAACTGAAAGACTTTCCCCTTTGAATTTTGTTTATGCCGCAACCAGGACTCAAACCCATGCAGTGTGGGGTTAAGGAATTAGAAAACATGGGACTCGAACCACGAGATCAGAGGTACACAGGTATATAAAATCCCAGTAGGCTAAGAGGTAATATTTTAAGCAAGGAAAGTAAACAAAGAATCATGTTTATTCTGCCATTAAGTCCAACAGCTGGTACTCAGATATGGTCACTGATTAAACTTCAGTTAGATGGTTAAGGTTTCATGTCTTTACAGAAAGTTTAGTATGAAGTTGATGCTTGTTTTGATGGGCATGGAAAAAATACTCTGAATTTAGGATTATTTGAGATATGTTTATAAATGTGCTTGATTATTAAAAATGAAGTCTTCATACAAGCAAAGAAAAGCTGTGGTTTCTTATCAGATAGATTTGTTAAATGCAGGACCAAAGCATTTTAAACAAAGTAAGTTATGTACTTAAGTTTTTATCTTTTATTTTGATTTGCTGGTAAATATCAATGCAGCTGAGGTGTCATTTCCAGGTGTAAAAACCTATCACTGTGTGCATTCCAGCGCCAGTTGGGGTGGAAACTTTCATGTAGAGATGTTTGCTAGCCAACCAATTGTCTGCCTGTGGTTCTACCCTGATATTTGTTCCTTCAACAAAAATAGCTGAATATGTCCAATATGATTTTTTTCAGGCCCAGTGATCGCAGGTGGTGCCCATCTGATGTCAAGCAGTGAGAGTCTAGGACCCGGCTCAACTCACTCCTCTAGCTGGGCCCAGGCACAACACCCACTTACCCATAAACCCCAGTGGAAAGGAAGTAACCAGAGCATACGAAGCCAGGGATCTAGGAAGGCCTGTAAGTATTGTCTCCCTTTGTTGAATTCTGTAAGGAGTTGGTTGGGTTTCTCTTAGGTTTAATATTGTTGGATGTGAAGCAGTGTTTTTCGGAGTTGTTTAAGGAGTTTGAGGAAAATAATCATAATGTTTTTTTTGTGGGGTTTGAATCAGTTTTTGATACTTTGAAGTTTTAGGTAGTTTATGTAGGGAATTTGTTAATATGCCTGGTAAGTTCTTTGATGTTGATGTGCAACTTGTGTTTTTTTTAGCTTTATAGAAATTTTATGATATATCAGTTATAATGACACTGGAAATTCCTGTAGATTGGACAGTGTTTCTTAAAATTGGAAAAAATGGTTGTGTCTTTTATAATGCCAATTCCTTACTTTAGAAAAAGTGTTGAAAATTTAGCTATGATAATAACAGTATCATTATAAAGAGTTTTTCTGTTATAATGTCAATCTCTTACTTAAGGAATAGTGAAAATCTAGATATAGTAATTAAATATACCAGTGTAAGTATAAAATATAAGTCACATGAGTTTATATGGTGTCATTAATGATGTCCATTTAAAATAAGGGCTCATGACAATGAAGGATTTATTTAATCTTCTTTATACTAGTTATGCTAACTTTAGTGGCTGTATACTGCTATACATGTAAAATACATATCTGCTCTTTAGTCACTTTGATTTTAAATATGCTTCTTTGCAATGTACAAAGCATACCTATAGTAACCTTAATGTATCAACTATTTTGCTTTGATGTTTTTAGATAGGCAGTTATGTGCTTCATGTATATAAAATACTACTTAACTATGTTGCAAAAATATATATTTTAGGTGTATGTTTAGTGAATCATTTTGACAAATTTCAGGAACTTTGAAAAAAAAATGTTTGTGCAGACAGAGTATGTAAATAATGAAGTTTGAAGGCATGATGTTGAATATGAAATATATATTAGATTTTAGCAAACATTGAACAGTAAAAATTCACATGCTCAATGTGCTAGTAAACACAAAAATAACAATGAATTTATTATTACTGTGGTAATTTAGGTTTTATTTAGCAAGTAGCAATGTATATATAGATTGATGTGCTATATTTAGTGCATGCTAAGTCACTTTAAATTGATAGTAGTGATTGATTATGGTGGTGGTTGTAATGATGATAATGATAATGATGATGATGATGATGATGATGATGATGATGATGATGATGATGATGATGATGGGACTGATGATCATGATCTTCATATTTTGGTACTTAAGCTGGCAAGATAATATTCATCAGGAAAAAAGATGAATCACAGAAATTATCTTTTGACACTATTTGCTTCTTATATTGTTTGTTAGATTTTAGTCTCATTTTAATGTTGTTTATCTTTGCTGGATTTTCTAATCTAACCATGTTGTGAGCTTTAATGTTTTTGTACCATTGCTGCAATATCAGAGGCAATTGGTACAATAGTCAATTATTTCTTTCGGACATTAACTAAGTTCTTTGTTTGTTTGATGCATTTGTAAAAAAACTCTGACATTGCAGTTAGATTTTACTGATACACAAGATTGAAACTACATCATAAAATTTGCTTTTTTTAAGTAGTTAAGTTTTGACAGTTCTTGCATTATTTTCTTTTACCATTGTGGTCAGATTGTATAAATATATATATGGTGAAAGTAAAGTCAAGAATTTGAAAACAGTCAAAGTTGATCATGGAATTTTCTGTACAACCTTTATCCAGAACTTCCATGAATCAAAGTTTGCCATGGTTAACAAATAAATTATCAATTAAAATAAAACAATTCATAAAATTATTTAAAAACAAGAAAATTTCTCTTTTGTATGAAAAGGTTTTTAGTCTTAATTTTCTTAGCATAAATATACAATTTTCATTTTGTGTTCAGAAGGGTAAATTCTTAATAATATTTTCTGAGAAAGCTTATTAAAATACAATCTTGTGTGACAGTTTCTTAGTTGTAGGTTATGAAACTTTTTGACTAGGTCTAAGGAAATAATCATGTTTCAAATCTGATTGGCTAAAATTCTATTCTTTTAATGATAATACATGTATTAATTACTGACCAATCAGAGGTTTACAGATGGCTTCAGACTTAGGCATAAAGTTTCACAATGTAAATTTATGATTAAGCTTGTACTAAAAACAACATAGTTGCATTTTTTTCTTAACATCTGAGCATGAGATATTATGTTTGATGTTGTATAATCCAATTTGTATATTATTACGACACTAGCATCTGTGAATGGGGAAGAATTTGACTCAAATTCCGACAGATCTATCCCAGAACTACATCTTTCTCCCATAGAACATGTTCAAGATACATCATTTTCACTTCCCCCATTAGACATCATCAGCCTTGTGAAAAGTTCTGATCATGAAAAGTATCAATTCCACAATGCCAAAAACGATCAGTCAAAAAAACCCAATTCAAAGTCCTCATCACTAAACAGTTTGTCAAGCCAAAATGAAAACAAAAACTCCAAGTCTCATATTAAAGTTAAAACTACAAACTCTAATTATGCATTAACAGGCCGCTCTCCATTCTCTATGAAAAGAAGTCGAGAAAGCTCACTCTTAATGGATATCCGCCCAATGCAGTTATCAGCCCGTTTCCTTGGTGATAAACAAGAAAGTTACAATACATTTGATGAGCATATTGAGATTCTGCGTCAGTCAAACCCACCCTCTGCCCCTTTCACACCAGAGAAATATTACACAATAACTGATGGTGATGACAACCATCAGCCAACACTGCCTGCACTGAATCTGATTCTTAATCTCCATGACAACACCATGCCCAGTCGAACACATTCAGCTGCGGATAATTCTGTACAATACCTTGACAAACCAGACAATCTACCACAGCGATCGTTTTCAGCGAGAAATCTCACAGATAATACAGACCATGGTCTTTTCTCAGACAAAATTAAAAATAGGGAATATCGTGAAGCTTACAAACATGGACAAATTAAGCATGATGAAGAATTACAGACAACTTCAGAAGAAGATGTAAAGTCTGAAAATAGATCTGTTGTGATGAGTGAGTCATTAGGTTCGAAGCTGCAGAATAAAGGATCTAGTTGTAAGTGATAACGGTATCTATCACATTATAGCATTATATAGCCTCCCTTGGTTTTCATGAATAAATATATGCACCTTGATTTGTGTGTGTGTTATCAGGGTACATGTTCTAATGAGATTATGAATAATTTTCTTCTGAGTTCAATCTCAAATCAAAACATTTTCTAAAAACATTTTTTAGGTTTTTCAATATTTTCTGTAAGCTGATTGGTTGGTTGATCTGAAAAAAACAAACAAGTAGAATTGACAGTCGTTAGTTTTCTGCAGTATGATTGGTTGGGGATGTGACCAATCAAAATTGTGTTTTGTTTTAACATTCAGATAAGTTATAATCAATTTTTTACTAAAACATTGCCTCAGTAGGTGACTCATGGTTCCTATAAAAACAAAATCTACACTCCAAACATTAATCATTTCTCAATAATAATCTATGACTTTTTTACTTTTACCAATGTTGTAATTTAATTCTAATTCTGTTTACTAAATCAGTTCAACTGTCATTGTTTACTTGATTGGAGATGGTGTCAGAGAAAAATATAACCTCATAATCTCAAAGGTTTTAGAACTTGTAAAATGCATGTTTTTTTTGTTTCGTGCATTTTTTATAGTCTGTGCATGTTTGTGCATGATGGAGCCTTGAACGAGTCAAGCATTAAATGGATAATCATATTATATTCTTAAAAAAAACATAAAACATTAAATATTTAAGCCTTTTGCTGACAACTTATTGTTAAAAGAATGACCATTTGCATTTGACTCTGCAGCAAATATTGCAGGTGTTTGATCAGACAGATCCTAGTGGGCAATGGCTAATGTTTCATTTATAGATAAAAGGCCTTGAAATAAACTGGTCGGAACTATTTTCACTTGTGATAATTATCGGAATACAACCTTAAGTTTCTACTCAAGTTTTGCTGCATATGTTTTAGTTGAATGTTGAAATAAGATATCATGTGCAATAAAAAATGAATCAGTTTTATTGGAAGGACATCAAACTGTCCATTGGCTTTTTTTTCTTTTTTTTTCTTTTTGTTTTGGCCAAGAAAAAGCATGCCTGCATATAAAGATGTGTGTGAAATTGCATGAAAGCTTTTGAAAAGCAAATATAGAAGAAAAATTCAATAGAAGTTTTAAACTTTTAATTAATTATTTTAACATTTGAATTTTTCATAATAATTACAATAATTACAATTGAATTGTGTGTCTTCCCCTTTTTAGCAACATAATAATATACAGATCTTAACCAGTGAGACATTGTGATATATATATATTTTATAGTTATTTGTATGATTGTATGGTGTGGTCAGAATTATATGTACTTTAAGTTGTCTTTGAAGAAATTTGCTTGCTTTTCGTCTTATAAAACTACTACTGAATGACAGTGATGCACTTTATGTCAAGCAGATTTTGATCAATGACAACATGTCCTACATATCCATTGTTGTATTTTGGGGCACTTTTAGTTTAGTGGAGATAGAAAGAGCTTCCCATATTTCCCTTACATCCATGTGTGTCTGACAAATGTATTTACTGGATTATTTTTATTTTATGGTAAAAAAAGGTGACAGTCTGATTAATACTGGTAACAGTTAAACAGTCCTTTTAATAGTAGTAGTTTTAAAAGTTTGATATAAGATGAATTTGTGAATTGTGATTGCAATTACCTTCCAAGCTTACTATGGTCCAACTGTAACCATTTAAATTGACATTAAATGCTTAATGAAACATCAATTAGTGTTTATATGTAGTTTTTGTCATGGTACGAGCATATACTCAAATTGTATTGGAACACCCTATGATATTTAACATAAAATGATAGATGTAATCAAACACTGTACTGGTATAACACCAGCATACTTTAATACATACATTTATAAATGTATTAATTTCGTACATGTTATGTTTTTTTATTAATGGTGTCTGGACTATATTATATTTAAATGGAGTATACCCAAGGTGTTCCTTCAAAAATATTTTTAAACACCAATTGAAGAAATTTACAAATAGTGATGGTGTGTCACCTTTTAAGGGTTTTATTGTTTTAGATTTTATTTTTTCTGGACATTTAAATCCTATTGCTATTGAAGTATACCAGTACACCTAGTTTTCTTTCATGTCTTGAAAAAGGTTCTTATTTTTTCGCAGTGGTTTAAGGATAATGATCCCAGGAGATATATACAATAATATATGTAATTTAATGGCAAATTTGAACATTTTTCTCTTCAGCATTATGATGCAGTTCCTTTTTATTTAGAATTATTGAATTGCATGGGATTGTTTGCATGTTAAATACCTAGATTTGATTGTCGTGGCACAGACTTGCATGATGTTTGGTATAATGTAGAGAATGGTTTTAGAAATTAGAACTGGGCACATTCAAATAAAAAAATAATAAAACTTAACTTATTGAGTTTTTTAATATGTTGCATAAATTGTACATTTTCCAAAATCAAATGACAATTTAAACAGTATTTTAAGTAACCAGTGTTAATGATTATAGATTAATGTAAACATTAGTGTTTATATATTAGTATAAATACTGAATTTATAATGGTTATTTAATGTTGTATTTACAGTATAAAGTATTATAATTTAAATAATTTTTTTTTACTTTAGAAATTGTTTATTATTTAGGATTTTGTAGTAAATGCAACGCTAATCAAAGTACATTGTTGTTTGTTGAAATCTCAAAAAAATGCTAAAATTACTATTTTATGCAGCAAATAACAGTTTAATTTTACTCTAGGACTATTGTATAATATATTTTACTTTTATATTTGCATTATTATTAAGTTATTAATATATTTTATTGAAATACTGCCTTCATATTATTCTTTATTAATTATTACATGTACAGTATTATATTTGCAAAGTTATTTTTTGCTTTTTTTATGGCTTTTTAGATTACAATAATTTTGTTGTTCATTTTGTTTTGTTTTCTCATTGGCATTTAACTTATGGCTCACCTTTCATTTGGCTAACCCTTTATCTTCTTTTAGCTTTTCATTTTGTTTTATTTATTTTATTTTATTTTATTTTACACTAGCTGGTAGTGTTGTAGAAGGAGAGGGGTCTGGCAGGGGTAGCGTCATTTACATGCCTGATGGAGAGGTTATAAAGGTTGGACAGACGATGAAACTGTCCGCGCGCGAGCCCGACCCCCATCTACAAGACGTGCATGATGCAAATGTGCATGTACATGGGGCAAAAGGTAGTACAAACATAGATGGATTTGTGTGATAAGGCAAAGAACAAAGGATGGGAATTTTGTGGGGGCAAGGGATGTGAAGGGGATAATCTTCAAATTGTCCAGTAAAAAGATACCATGTTTTAAATTAATGATGCAACCATGTATTTCAATAGGACATAAGGTAGAATGTGGTGTTTGACATATATATTGACTGTATTCATATAAACATGAGACTAGAACAAGTCTATGTATGTCATCAGGAGATATAAGAAAAATAAGGGGCTGTATTCTGCACTTACGTTTTAATAAAATAATATACTTAACTATATATGTGTTGTTGAGACAATTCAGTAGCTATAAAAGTTTTTACAACTAATATTGTCTAACAAAGAAATTATGTAACTCATCAATTTATCAATGCTGATGGTGGCAAAGTCTGATGTAACACGTTCATGTAAATTGAACATTTACCAGGGTAAACTAACATTTTATTAAAGAAACTGAACATATATTTTATAACCTAATAACAAATAGAAAATGCTAATACATGTGTGTGGGTTTCTATGATAGCACATTTTTATTTAAGAGTGCACATTTTATTCAACTTATTATAATTGACTCATTTAACAATCTAAAAAAGCCTATACATGAATAATAACACACTTTATATACAAATGTATTGTTGTCTAGATTAGTATATTTTAATGGTCTTAAATGATGGTTTTAAATGTTGTTCAATGTTGTTGGATATATGTCATTAAATATAAACTCACTTTTCTAAAATTTGTTGTCTTTCTGTTGCTTCTGTTTTAACTGTTGCCCATTTTACTTACTATTCAGTGTCACAAACTTTGAAGTTTTATATAACCCAATTCTATTTATAGAATGTTTAATTTCCCAAATCTATTTTTAGACATCAGTGATGATTCTGATGCTGAAGTACCAGAAGTCTGGAGTGATAGGAAGAGACCAGTCTCAGGCAGGAGGTCTGAAAGTCTTAGAAAATTCAACAAGAGAGGTAACTCTATTTGACCTTTATCATTGTGTAGGTTACACGCTACAACATAAGTCTGTTCTATATTCTGTAGTAAATCACAAAAAGTTGAAAACAAATTGCACCATGACCCAGTTATGGTAGACGTCCATAACATAATAAAATAAGCTATTTTTTGTCTATCGGAAAGACCCAGACATATGTCAACTTTTACAACTTGTAAGAAGGTTCTGCTTCATAGAATGCAAATACCACAAACTTGTAATTCAGTAGCCCCCAAATTTCAATGTAATATGTACTTCCAGTAGGTTGATCAGTCCATTATTGTGTATAGGTGTTCAAGATTTTTGCTTTCTTTTAATTCTGCATGGATTCAGCTTCCTTTTGACACCAATAGATTAAGATTACCTTCAAATAGGAAATCTGATGCTAACACATAGCGACAGACTGATATTAAAGAAAAAAATGTACATTCACAGGTTCTGCTTCTGGTCAGTATTTAGAGTAACCACCCTTGTGAGAGGGATATTTTAATATCTTACTTTTCTTATTTCTTTTTTTTTGTGGCATTAAATACCAGTTTGTAATGTGAGCATCTTGATGCTAAAAATGTTACAGTATTATGTTTTTAATGAAAAAAACATTATTGGGGTATAGTTTGAGGTTATTACAAGAATTTGTATATTAATGCACATGTAATGTACATGTTTGTTACCAGCAATACTCAGAGTAACTGCATGTATATCATAGTATTAGGACTGTTAATTGGAGGTTATGAAAAACCAAATCATATGCCTTACATATTCAGATGAAATTCTTTAAGTTTATCTTGTTGTTTAATCAGTCTTCAATTAAGTCAATCAGCATTTGTTTAACCTAATTTATTCCAGTTTGTAAAGATACATGATTTAGCCAAAGATCAAAACAGCGGTATGATTTGTTAACGTCTGAATGTGATGTATTTTCACATTTAGTCTCACAATATTTTGTTTTTCAATTTTGACATTCGTAAATATTAGTGCAATGTCACATTTTTATAATGTTTTTTCACTTTTCCACAACTTTGGTCAGGTTTGGTTTTTTAGTATTCTTGTCACATAAACATATTGAAACTTTTGTATTCTGTTAAGGAAGATAAAATTGGCTGTGTTGAAAAGACAAGTGTCAGAGTGTGCTATAAAATAATAAATTATAATAAGATGCCAAGATTATCAAATGATTAACAATGTAATGATAGTTCTTCTATTCATAGCTCTGTTAAATTTAATTACAAATTAGACACAATAAAGCTGACTATGAACTGATTAACTAAAGTATTGATTTATTAGTACAATAAGTTTTGATCTGTTGTCTATAAAAAACAATTTTGATATGCTATTTTTCATTAATGTGTGTTTATTACAAGAAATGTCTTTTGTTTTCAAACATTTTATTTTAGAATTTCACTATATAAATGGTTATGTACATATCTATATTTCTGTATTTCAAAAAATGTTTCCTTATTCAACTTTAATATCTTTTTGTTAATAATTGTGTAAAATTTAGCTCAATTACTGCTTATACACTAATATAACAATTTACTGACATTCTGCATTTTAGCTTGCTTCTACTAAAAAGTCATACCAGAAGTACATGTACTCATTAAATCTCCCCATTTAGATGGTTTATGATAAAAAGCTTTGTAATTGTTAAATACCATTTTAACATTGCTTGTTGAAATGTTTTATTTATAGTTATATGTCTAATTGGCATGTATAAAAGCTCCATTACAAACATTTTTGACAACTTTATTAGCAGTTATTATCAAAACTATTATTTTTCCAGATTTATGACAATTTTCTTTTCCTATGTTACAAAATATAAACATCCAACAGCTATATTTTTTAATATAATAAGATGTCAAGATTTTCCTGATACATTCAATACAACTGAAATGCAATATGACTGAAATGGAATACAGCTGAAATGGAATAAAGCTGAAGAGATTTTCATTATATTTCATAAATCATACTGCCATATTAATTAACATGTATGATATGGTGTAATTGAACAGAACGCTTTTACTCAAAAGCTACCGGAGCTGGTATATTGATAACCATTACTGGGGCAGGTAAGGTACTGATTGGCTGTTTTATATATGTATATAGTAACCAATCTTGTGATGGTCATGTGCTTAGGTTAGGCAAAAGTTACTAGAAGCTTGTACTTTTTATTGGTTGTTTAATATTGTTATGTACCATTGTGACTAGAATAGGCAAAGGTTACTATTTATAACAGGTTGTTAAATATAGTAACAGGTCATGTGACTAGAGAAGGCAAAAAGATTGAGGAGCTTGGATGTTTTGGATTTGCTGTCAAATATATATTACTCATAGATCATAGGACTAGAATAGGCATAAGCTTTTAGCAGCTTGAATGATGTCATTGGTTATAAAATATAGTTATAGATCATGTTACTAGATTTTGGCAAAACTGATTTCAGCCTTTCTAAGTAAATGTCAAATCTAGTAACAGATCATAAATGAAGTTATGTGTCTAGAAATATGCTTTAGCTATGGGATGTTTACTTGGTTATATAATATAGCCATACAATAATCATATGTGACTAGATCAGTGAAGGATATGGTGGCTTATCAAGATTGACGTAATGTATGCTATAAGGCAAGGAGTGATGTTCAAAATATTACCATAATCACTTTCATATTTTGTTTACAAATTTTCTCCCCTCTGACCATCTCAAATTTGGCACACACTATACAGGAAAATGATTTGTTTTCCTTATTTGTGACTTAAACAAAGGTTTTTGCACAAAACAACTATGCTCAATATACTAGTGATTGTGGTAAAAAATAGATCTGCTGCTACTCTTTTTTTACTTTAGGCATATGTTCAAGTTTAATTCATGTGACGTTTATGTGACTTGTGTTATGTTCCTTGCTTAAACTATGTAATTTTTCTTTTTTTTTTCTTTCCTTTATTAAAGCAATTAAGCTTTTTGAAAAGTATATTTCTTTACATTTCTATGTATATTTTTATGTTGCTGCTTTTTTCCTCTGTCGTGGGAATTTGTTTATTTCTTTTGAAAAAGGATAAAGGTAGTGTTTTTTTATTTAAGTTGTTATTTGATGTTGCATACAGGAAGATTCTTTGTGAGCATATTGTTGTGTTGTTGCTTATCGACAAAGCTTTTTATACTTATTTCTAGCACATTATACTGTTTCTTATGAGTTTGAAATTATTCAATGCTTCACACCAATTTAGTCAGGTTTGGATTTTTAATGCCAAAATATGATTTAAGATGTTTTGAAATTGTTTCTTTTAAGGACATGTATTTATAACACACACACATATGCATATTAAATGGTTACAAATACTTTTTACAGAATAAGTCATGTCATTTAATCTTTTTTTAAATCATCAAAAGTTTCTTGTAAAAAGTTTTGAAAATATATTTAAATAACAATGGAAAAAGTAGTGTTTCTTATGACTTCAGGTTAAATGTACATGTATTATGACTTCAGGTTAAATGTACATGTATTATGACTTCAGGTTAAATGTACATGTATTATGACTTCAGGTTAAATGTACATGAATTATGACTTCAGGTTAAATGTACATGAATTATGACTTCAGGTTAAATGTACATGTATTATGACTTCAGGTTAAATGTACATGTATTATGACTTCAGGTTAAATGTACATGAATTATGACTTCAGGTTAAATGTACATGTATTATGACTTCAGGTTAAATGTACATGAATTATGACTTCAGGTTAAATGTACATGTATTATGACTTCAGGTTAAATGTACATGTATTATGACTTCAGGTTAAATGTACATGAATTATGACTTCAGGTTAAATGTACATGTATTATGACTTCAGGTTAAATGTACATGTATTATGACTTCAGGTTAAATGTACATGTATTATGACTTCAGGTTAAATGTACATGTATTATGACTTCAGGTTAAATGTACATGTATTATGACTTCAGGTTAAATGTACATGAATTATGACTTCAGGTTAAATGTACATGTATTATGACTTCAGGTTAAATGTACATGTATTATGACTTCAGGTTAAATGTACATGAATTATGACTTCAGGTTAAATGTACATGAATTATGACTTCAGGTTAAATGTACATGTATTATGACTTCAGGTTAAATGTACATGTATATTGTTTTGACAAAAATAGGGGCTTTAAAGGACACCAGTATAGTATACATACTTACATAATTATATAAATTGTCAGTTTATCATTAAATTACCATATCCTCTGTTATCCATAAGGTAAATGTTTAGTAAGCATTATTATGGGATTACCATTATTTTGGGAGGATTTTTCACTGAACCTTCAATATTATCTCATTTAATACAGGCAGTTTTACATATTCATCACCTTGTACGTAGATTTGTACATTTATTACAGAAGCATCATATTTTTATTATTTCTCCATAGAACCAGCCGTTTATAGAGTTCAGATACTACATTCTTGATACATAATTTTATTTACGCGCCTGATTACTTTTGTATTAATTACTTGTTCTTATTGATTTTTGTGTGTGTGTACAGATTTGCATACTTACATTAATCACACAGTTAATCCTTGTGTATCCAGATCGATGATAATAGAGATAAAGATACTACAGTGTCTATAAACAGCCAGTTTATCTTGTCTGTAATACCCTAATAAATAAAAGTGTTAAAAAAGGGAGGAAACTCACAACTTAAACACAAATTTGTCATACTTGCATGACATTCAATCAACTTGTCATTCCTGGGTCACAGATCTATCACACCTTTCAAATAGATTTAACAAAAAAATTCATCAATTTTTCACATTTTTTTCTTCATAGATTTATTGCCATGTCATCAATTTATCACAAAATTTATCATAGATTTATCACACCTTTTACCCATGTATACAGAGATAGACTATCAAAGTGGAGATATAGATGCTACTGTGTCAATACATAGCTGGAGCTATACTCCACGAGATGAACCACGCCTACATCATGCAGACAGCAGAATGAGTCTACCAAATCTAGACCTTGACTAATGGTATAAGAGGCCCCATTTGTGTTTCTAAAACCCTCAAGTTCTATTATGTTTCTGTTTCACATACCTGAAGATTTACCATGTTTCACAATGTCCATTTATAATGGTCTGCAGACCCACTCACTTGTGTTTGTTTATGAAAACCCACAATTTTTAACATGGTTCAGTTTTTTGCAGATTAACCATGTTTCAACTATATTTGTAGATTATGGTTTATGACTGCCCGTTTGTTGCTAATTTGTCTTAACACCAGTTTAACTTAGATTACATTGTTATTTTCTTATCACATATGATAGTAATTGTAATTTATCATTTTCATATAGCACATACATTGATAAACAATGAAACCAGAGTTCTGATTGTTATTGAAAAAATAAGGAACATTCCTCTTTCCCCACAAATATCTGTTGAAGTGGGAACTTTCCTCTTTTCTACAAATGTCTGTTGAAATCGGAACATTCCCCTTTTCCACAAATGTTTGTGTTAATATGGGAACATTTCCCTTTCCCACAAATATCTGTTGTAGTGGAACATTCCCCTTTTCCCATAAATGTTTGTGTTGATATGGGAAAATTTCCCTTTCCACACAAATGTCTGTTGATATATGAAAATTTCCCTTTCCACACAAATGTCTGTGTTGATATATGAAAATTTCCCTTTCCACAAAAATGTCTGTGTTGATAAAGGAAAATTTCCCTTTTCACAAAGATGTCTGTGTTTATATAGGAAAATTTCCCTTTCCCCACTTTCCCCACAAATGTCTGTGTTAAAATGGGAACATTCCCCTTTCCCCACAAATGTCTGTTGAAATGGGAAATTCCACTTTCCCACAAATGTCTGTGTTGATATAGGAAAATTTCCCTTTCTGCAGTTTCCCCACAAATGTCTGTGTTAAAATGGGAACATTCCCCTTTCCCCACAAATGTCTGTTACAGTGGGAATATTCCACTTTCCCCACAAATGTCTCTTGAAATGGGAATATTCCACTTTCCCACAAATGTCTGTATTGATATAGGAAAATTTCATTTCCCTTTCCACACAAATGTCTGTGTTGATATATGAAAATTTCCCTTTCCACACAAATGTCTGTGTTGATTTAGGAAAATTTCCCTTTCCACACAAATGTCTGTGTTGATTTAGGAAAATTTCCCTCTCCCAACTTTCCCCACAAATGTCTGTGTTGAAATGGGAACATTCCCCTTTCCCCACAAATGTCTGTGTTGAAATGGGAACATTCCCCTTTCCACACAAATGTCTGTGTTGAAATGGGAACATTCTCCCTTTCCCCACAAATGTCTGTGTTGAAATGGGAACATTCCCCTTTCCCCACAAATGTCTTTGTTGAAATGGGAACATTCGCCTTTTCCCATGGCTATATGAGCCATCAACAGCCTGTAGTTTAAACCCTGCATGCTGAGGAGGTATAGATTAGGGACTGTTAACAGCTCTTTGTGGATGTCCCCATTAACCTATTGTGATATTTAATTTCCTACCTTTTAGTACAAAATATAACATGTAGTAAACAATGTTTCACTGCATCTTCACCAAACACATGAATACTTACCCTAAATAAATTAATTATATTGATATCATAAATTACATTTTATTTCTGTTAATGATATAAAATTAAATTTTACTAATGATGTTTAGAAAAAAACAGGCATTTTATTTTCAAGAAAACCTTGTAATCAGACAAAATTAAATTAATAATAATAAATAAAATAATTTAGTTTAGTATGATCTTATAACTACAATACTTTTGAATCTTATACCTGTAATAAGTACAATTAACTAAAAACATGATAATAAAAATTCATAAGTGATAAAATTAGCATTAGTCATAAAATGCCATCATGTTTTAATATTGTATATTGATGTACCTTTGAAGATGCATTTTGTTTGTGAGTGGATATTTTTCTAGTCAGTCAGTACAGTTAAGTGGCCATTTTCCAAGTTGTTAAAACAAGCAAAATACCTACTTCAGAAAATGCACCTTTGTGTGTTTAATTTAAAATTCTGTATGACGGGTAGTTATCACTGATTTTATATTTTTTTGCATTATATGAATAACCAGTCAATTACTGTATTATGTGAAATACATTCTGAACTTTGTTTATTTCGATTAAGTTCTGAAATATTTTGGAATTTTAATCTTGTATATAGTATACACAACCTTTAATGCTATTTAGGATCTTACTAAAATTATTCTATGACATTTGACCTTTACAGATGGAGTCAACGACCTTGACACTACTAAGGAAGTCTGGGAAGGACTGAGACACTCAATGTTCTTTTCTCAAGGAGAGGGGCAGGCTACTTCGGGGACAGAGCATGCTATAAATTCTGGTCGATCCTCTCGCACCAATGCACTATCTGCTGAAAGGTCAAAATCTGTCATGAGCGGCTCTCCAATGACTCCCAGGCTGCAAAGGTCAAATAGTACACCACTGTCTGAAAAGTTAGAATCATCAAGAAATAGGTCAAGGTCAACATCTGATATTTATAAGACCTATCGCCCACTGCAGAATCAGTTAAATCAAATTGAAGGTGAAACTCAGATTATCAGGGAGCAGACAGAAGTGTCGCAGGTTACAGAAGTGGGGGGAACATCAGAAAGAGGTGATGAGAAGACTGAGTTGACACTTCAGGCAGATATTGTTGAAGAGCATGACAACAGTACTGGTACTCCACTTGATAACAGTGGCGAATTTGGTGCCAATGACCAGGATATAACTGGTGCCAACGACCAGAATATTACTGGTATCAGTGAACAGAATATAACTGGTGCCAGTGAACAGAATATAACTGGTGCCAGTGACCAGAATATAACTGGTGCCTGTGACCAGGACATAACTGGTGCCAGCAACCAGGACATAAATGGTGCCAGTGACCAGGATTTATCTGGCGCCATTGAGAAAGAGTCAGCCGAGATGTCTCAGTCCTTCACAGAACAGGTTTCTGATCGTAGTCTGTCAGTTAAAGATGAGGAAGGCCGAGGTAGTACAAGATTATTTAGGACAACAATATTTATTGCACCCCAACACACTTTTTCCTCTGACCCCCACATTTGTTTTGTGTATGCCATCATATCAGTAGAACTATAGACCAACTTGAAATGCACTGAATGGTTCATTTGGGCATTTTGACATTTGACAGTCTTGGACATAAAGCACTTTGACAAATATTCATTAAACATTAAATGAGATATTGTTAAAAATGAAATTTAACATCCAAATAAAATATACAAATATTTGCTAAATTGCTATTTTAATAGTCTTATATCGAACTTTAAACAAGACAAAACAAAAACAAACAAAAAAAACAACACACAAACAGGTTTTATAACATGTAACATTGGAACAAATGAGCCATATTGTTATATTTTGACATTTTACATTATTTCACTTTTGAATTTGTTATTCTCACTCACTTTGTTTTTTCAGCAGTTTCTATGAACCTGGTGCATGCAACTTTTAGAAATAATGTTGTATTTCTTTGTAATGAAAAAAAAGTATATTTTGGTTAGATTTCTATTTAATAACCTATAGTTAATATAAAACAGTGAATACAATAACTTATAGTATCATAATCATTTGATAAGATTATATTTCTTATTAATTTTAGTTCCTTATGTCTTTATAGGACCTGGACTGTCAGGTTGACCTGATTTCCAACAGTTTCCATTTGATTTTTGTTTAAAAAATGAATGTAAATCATTTTTTTTAAATAAATTTATTATATTTGCTAACAACATTCATAGTAAAATAAGAAATAAAATGGCAGAATGCATTTTTTTTAACCTGGGGCCTCAAGTATAAGGTGCTAGCACATAACCACTTGGTCGTCTAAACGAATGCTACACGTTCGCTGTTCACAAATATTCTTTGCTTAATTTCACTTAATTATGAAAAACCTTGGTCATCTTTGTTGAAGAAAACATCCAAGATTTTTGTTTAACTTTCCTGTTTTACTTATGCAGTTGTTTTCATCATGTTGAAGAAATATATAAACCAATATTCAGGGAGTTAATTGATGCATCACGGGTAAAGTTTTACTGAAGTTAACAGAAATTTCTGTGTAACAAGGATTTTCGTTCCATTTTCTATTTGATATATATGAACCAGCTAGCCGACATGACCTTTAAATAGACCCCTATATGTTTTATTTTTCCATATTCTATTTTCATGTTTAAATGTTTAAATATAATGTATAACTGCAAGCACTTTGACACAATAAATCTAATATGTGCATGACTAATACATGTTACCAATGACTTAACATTACAGTTTTGGGACTAATACAAATATTCACTTCCAGCTACAGTTGCTTTTAACTAACACAGTTACTGACTGCAGAACTTGCATGTTTTCACTGTTTCATGACATTTTGTATGCAAATTTAACAACTTCACCTAATTATATGAAACCACTGATGTTATTTTGTAAACTTTTTAACAAATTATTAACTACATTAAACATGAAAATAAACCAGTTGGAAGCTTAAATCATTTTTATCTTGTTTTATAAATGTTTTGTTTAGTTCTCTCTTTCAATAACAACAACTTTTGTACTTGCATTATTATTTAATCAGTATTTATTGAGTCATTTAAATCATGGTGCATAAAGTTGTTGCCTTTTTTTATAACTTTGAAACAGAATAAACAAACTCAAATTAATTTACTAACATCAAGTAATACATTTGTATAACAACAGCTTTATGCAGAAACAATATAATGCTTTCTTTAATCAACATTTAAAGGCTATCTTTTTCTTTTCAAGAACTCGACTTCTACATGTTATTTTTAGAAGAATGTTTTTATCTTTGGTAACATGGATATATTTATAGAATCTCCACGATCTCATGTGACAGAACAAGATTTGATTGACACATTAACCGTCACATGCCTCAAAGATTGCTGAAAGTGTCCTTAGCCAAGGAGAGGGTGGACAGCATCTGGAGGAAGATATCAGGGTATCAATTATAATAATTATAATTAATTATATAAAGCAGTTTTACATACTTTTGGTAATGAGTATATTTTTCTTTGAGCCTGCAATATTTTGTATATATTTTAATCACCTGTAATATATATGAATTAAATTATTGTTATATTCATTTTGATAAGTTGAATCACATTTTATCAAATCACATTTATATCAATTTTATATTTTATTTTATTCGTAATTGTGATATCTTTGTTTTGAACATTGAATAGATGTTTATGTTTTGAAGTATTATAAATCATTTTGAAAGTAGGTTAAAAAGGCATTTGCAATGTTCTTAAAGGACTTGATTCTAAAACTAGACAGAAACTTACACATGGAAGGTATAAGAAAATCAATGAATAATTAGATTTGTTTTTTATATTAGACAAGAATGATTATAAAATATAATAAATTATTAAACTATTATACTGTAAGTATATAATATTATATTATACTTGTTTATATTTATACTAGTATTTACTTTGTATGTAATTGAATGCTGCAGATTTTAAATGAGTGATTTGAGTTGATAAACTAATCTGAATGGATTTTTAATTAACATGTTTGAATGATTCTACTTAACTTTTTAGACTTTAGACTGCTGCTGTTAGCCTGTGTAGTTGATATATACAGTGTACCAGTAGAGTCTCATTGCTTTGACTATATACTTTATGTGCAGTAGACCATGTTGTTGAGATAAAGGTTTTAGAATAATGGAAAACTTAAAAAAAATGTAGAATGTACAGATAGTTATGTTTTAAATCATTTAGTAAACAATATTTATGTTTAATGAGAATGATAAATATTTTGGCATTTGTGGGCCACCATGTCAGTAAGAGTTGCCAACTTGTACTTCCTCAGCCACTTACCATGTGTGTACCAGTCCCAGACAGGGCAAGAACTTTGAGGAAGTCTTCCAGCTGACCAGTGGTTCTACCCAGACGTGTGTCTGAGAGCTATGAATAACTAGCCGGACATCACAAATATGACCATAACTATGATGTATATGTTATAAAAAAAACAACAACAAAACAAAAACAACAAAAAACAACACTTTCCCATTTACCTCTTCTTACCCGATTGATGCCTTTTAGACATTTTAACAAACATTTCAAGAGGTGTCTAATATTTACATTATGAAGTTATTTCTGGATTTTTATTTCATAAACATATTTAAAAATATGCTTAAAATATGCTTTATATATGATATACAAGTACTTAGCAGCTTTAACACAAGTCCATGATGTCCTGTTGACACTGTTGGCAAAGAATGTAAAATAGTACAACCATATAATATGCATGCTTTGATTTTGTATGTCGACTAACCCATAATGCTTTGCAACGTTTGTTGTGTAGAAAGCTGCAACTATGTGGATGGAGACACATCCGGCTAGAGATATTTCTCGAAGTCAATCAGTCCAAGAGGCAACCGATAAAGTAAGATATTACTTACCATGCAGTTGAAGATATCCCATAAATTTTGAGTTAGAGGTTATAAACCATTACTCAGCATTTTTTCATATTCCTGTATTTGTATCTTTACCCTATTACCATCCAGTTCAATTATTATTTATAGTTCTGGATTAGAGACTATAACAATAACTCTGCACTTGTTCATTATCCTTTTTATTATTTCATGGTAGTTTGAATTAGATAATCTCCATGTACCATATTGTCTTGGTATACAAATCTCTGTGTGTTCAAACCCCTCTTGCTTCAACTTTGTTCTTTGTTCTCCAACTCATTCTTTTTTTATATCAATTATTTATACCAGTACTTATTAACACTTACTTTATTCAACTTTCTGATTGTTTTTTATATGACTGTGCTTCATGTCTTGCTCTTTTTGCAGACCTTTTCTCTTATGTTTAAATTTATAATTATTGTAACTTGTTTTAATTGAGGGCACTGAAGTTTGTACAGCTAACAAAGTACTGTAAAGGAACATTTATTGGCCACACATGTACAGTTCACAACTCTCTTTTAAGGTGTGATTTATCTATGTTATGTGTTGTTAAAGTTTTCTTGGCCAAATTATGGCATCTTTGCTGCTGAAAATAACAACAAATTATCAAAGGACTACTGTATATATACATTCTTTTGTCATAATCCCTGCCTATGTTTTTGTTTTGTTTTCTATAGCCACTTTACATTACCAGAATTGATGTACCAGTTATGGTAAATTCAATGTTTCTTTGTGCTATATGTCCTTGTACTACACAGACAATTCTTTCTGAAGTGTTTTCAATAAGTACTTTTTTGAAAAGAAATTCTTTAGTTTACCTGCATAGTTTATATTAAGCTGGGTAAAAACTTGTTTTTTCAAAAGCTTGATTTATTTTATCCATATGTTTGATAGCATCCTTAATGGTATGGTTTGTGGGTAAAGGACTAAATCCTTCATAGACAAAATCTTTTTCACTCATTTTAGCACAGGTAGACAAAATCCCTTATGTAAATCTTCCACATTGGACAACATCCAAGTCATATTTTAATTAAATTAAAAAATCTCTCAAAGTTTGACTTTCATTAGAAAAAAAACTCATGATATGATGATTATATTAATCAGACTTAACCTGTGTGAACTATAAAAAAATTGTTAAAAAATACAGAAAATTTGCAGGTGAAATTTTGTTCGCATTTGAAGATTTCGTCGGCTGATGCTAAAATTAACAGAAAGAATTTTGTCCAGGAGGGTTTTATTTGGTCCCCCCATGGTTTGTCTATAACTTTCTGGATATGTTTCAATTAAAACAGATACTGATTTTAATTGATACAAATTAAAAATGTAAACATTGTTAAAATTGAATCTGTTTCATTACAAGTCAGTCAGGTTCAGCAATGGTTGTCTGGCAAATATCTTAGCAAAATGTTTAAATTTACTCACTTGGTAAAGGAAGACAAATAAAACAAACAATGTAGGAATGGTAACTTTCAATTTCTCCTTGAATGTTGTCTTGGCTTTGAATGTTATTATTTAAATGTCACAAGATACATAAGCTGTATTGGTGTAGTAGATTATGTCTGTATAAGTGTGTGCATTTTATGACAAAAGTGAAAGCCATAGTTCCATAGGTAGTGTATGCACATTATACCATAGGGTTAATTGATTCAGTCATTTAGCCTGATTCATGTGTTGTGAGATGTTTTGTCCTGTATTTGTAATGTAAAACTGCACAACAATTCTTAGACTAAAGTAAAGTCTGAGAATTTTTAAAAGAAATATTAAAAGAAAATAGGTTTATGTTTAAAGCCTTACTAAGCTTCCTTGAAACTTTGTAACTAGTACAAAACAATTTGTAACACGAAGTCTATGGCTCAGAAGGGGATGTATAGCACTTTCTTGGCCCAGGTGTAACCTAAATAAACTTAGGAGTGCTAATTAATAACCATCCAAATCATCAGCAGGTTAAGTTGTATGTTAAGATTGTGTTTGTAAACAAGGCATAATTAAACCCCTAAAAATTCCAGAGCTTAATGGCATCATCTGTAGACTATTATAATGCCCTACATGTGTCATTGGGTTCATATCAATACAAAACCAAGCACTTTTTTCTTTTATTATTTTTTTTCTTTCTTTTTCACTTAAAAACAGAAGTTTTACATTCCTTAAATGTATTGTCAAAGCTGTTGTTTTAATTTCATTTTGAAACCTTAGACCTATTTTAAACTGTAACAGAGAAGGTAAAACAATTTGTCTTCCAGTGTTATAATCACTTTAAGATAAGTAAATAGTTAGAGACATTTGTGAAAATAATGTACTTCAATATTGGTTTTTATTAACTATTTCTTAAATTTTTAAATACCTTCATCGACATCATTTGCCTCATAAAAATATGCATGAAAAAAATCCCACTAGGGAACATAAAAGGGCAGAAGCCAGGAGATATGAGAAAACAAACCTGTTAATGGGGAATTACATGTCAATTAACACATTGGATGTACACTGTATGTTGTCAATTAACAGGTTGGATGTACAATATAGGTTGTCAATTAATAAGTTAGAAGTACATTGTAGGTTGTCAATTAACTGGTCGGATATACACTGTATGTTGTATTTAACAGGTTAAATGTTCACTATAGGTTATCAATTAACAGGATTAACTGCTTGGGCAAATATAATGCTTTAACAGGATTTACTAATTTGCAACATCGTTTGCCTTAAACCAACCTAACATGTAATAAACATATTGATTTAGAATGTAGGCTGTGAGAAATACACTAACTTTAGACAAACAAGATTTAAAAACGTCATAATCAGAACATACCTGTTGCCATTATGAGTTATGATCATAAAGGTAAATTTTATTTTTTAATACATGTACCTAAGGTACTATTTACATTTTCAGGAATGTTAAAACTGTGAAAGAAAAGTTTATACATTTTAATGTAAAACTTTTTTTTCATATAAGGCTTTTTATCATTTCTCTACTTGTACTAAACAACCAATAATAATTCAAAAAACATTAATTAAATTTATCTAAACAGTCAGTAAGTTAGCCAATATTAAAAATTACAAGGTCATTTAACCAGTTATAAAGTCAAACTACAAACATGATTATATCTGATAAGTTGAAAGGTCAATTAAAATTCCACATGTCAATATTACATATAAGTAGTCAAGGTCATAGGTGATCCATTGACCTTTTACCTTGTAGAATATTATTTTAGCACTATAAGAGTACCTTTAATAGATATACAAATATCACTTTTTTAAGTGTCAAATCCCCATAAAATCATTTGACTCTGACTGTTTAAAATATTAGATTAAAAGACTAAATTCTGTTATGTGTATCATTTTATAACTACTGTTAAGCCATTGTACATTACATTCCTAGAAAATGTTATTTTTAAATGTCAAGGTCATATCCTTTCACTTTTTGACTTTCTTGCAGACTGTGATACAGGAGGTGATGAAGGCTCAGAAGAGGAACAGTGCTGGTCCAACAGTTGCTGAATACAGGGATAAAATCAAAGGAAACCTAATGACTGCTCGTAAGTAGATTCAGAGTCAGTAATAGGCTGGCTTTTTTGATGTCTGAATATATAAGGCAAAATGCCTTGTAGGGAAAAGCACAGATCAAGTCAGTTAAGGAGAAGGGAGGTTTCAGGTTCTCTGCAAAGAAACACAGTGACTGTTCAGCACATGTTAACATTGAAGAAAACATGTTTTCACAGAGTTATCATCGAATGCAGACTTTCTGCTTCACTCAAAAAGCTGCTGACTGGATAATTAAAGACTATTCTTGTCTCAAGTGTAACAACAACAACAACAAAAACAGTTGTTGTATGTATTTCCTTGATAGAATATGAAATTCATGTCAGAGTCATTCAGTTAAAATCATGTGTGCCAAGGGTAAAAACAGGCATAGTTAGGAACTGCTAAAAGGATAAAAAAAAAATTATTTAACAAACTGTTCTAGACTTAAAATAAAACCACTTAGATGGCTTAAAGTTTAGCTATGTCTTGTCTTGGATCAATATGCCTATTTATGTTACTATACCATTATTAATTTTCATTATATTGTTTTAATTGTTTCATTCAGTTGTCAAGGCGACAGGTCTTGACCAATCACAAATTCCAGCTGATGCAGAAATTGATCCAGAACTTCTCCAGCAGCTTGCGGATGATTCGCTGAAACCAGAGGACATCGAGATTGTTCATGATGCAGAAACTGGGCGGAGCTTCATTCGTTCAAGAAACAGAGTTCTATCTGAGGCCATGGGTGGGGTAGCACCATGGGCACATCTATCAGGCAGCTAAGAGTGAGTTCCTATGATTTTTTTTATCTTTTGTTTGTTTTGTGTGAAAGTTGCATCAATGCCTAGAGACTGCTAGGTTAGTGTTAAATAAAGAAAATGTTATCTCATGAGGACTGAGACAAATCTCAAAGTGTTGTTTAATGTTTAGATCTATTTTTTGTTTTTCAAAAAATGGAATTCACATTTGAGTGTGGGATGTTATGTTTTCATACGATCTTAACCAAAAAAAGTAAAATTACTTATCCTTCGTGAACTATGATCTGTAAGAAACGTGAATAAAGTTTAACGTATTTGTAGACAAAGTCACAAAATCTTCATAGTAGGTGCATCACCATATTATCAAACTCAAACTAAACCATGGATGTCTAGAGACCAGAGTCAGCAGATTTAAGTTTCACTGATCCATTGGATTAAGTCTCATTTTACACTATTTCTTGCAACCGAAATCTAGAAAAACTAATACAATTGCATATCCTATCATTGCACAATGTATAATCCAAATAGAACATGTACTATATTTGCCTTTTTATATGAATAACACCAAATTCTGATACTTTTAAAGCCAGTGTTTACACATAGAAATGACATGAATCTTCTTAAGAAATTTACATTACTATATATGACGTCATATGTCATAAATAAATACAACAACAAAGGGATTTAAATCCTTCCAACCTATTCTATTATGATCATAAGCTGTTGCACCCCTTAAAATATTAATTGTTTTATGATTTGACAATGTTTTGAACTTAAAGGTCAGCATGGAATTTATTTTTAAAAGTAAGTCCTTCGTGATGTTATCACATTGGACTTTTTATATCTAATAATTGAGGTGAAAGTAGCATAAAATTACGTTCTTTGTGATCCTGTTGCAAATCTTCCGAATCAGGTCATAGATATTACCTATAGGTTGTGCTAAGTTGTCAGTTTTTAAAGTTTATTCAAAATATAGAGTGTGCCTGATAAGTGAGACTAGTTAATTTACCAATTTTTTCTCTTCTTCTTGATCTCAGTTCAATGTTTAATAACCTCAAATCATAATTTTCCTTTCCTGCAGATGGGGATGGCAATAAGCGTGTGTCCATTCCTTCGGAGCGAAATGCCAATGCTGATGTGGGTGAGATGGGGATTATACATTATGGAGCACCGGTTGAAGAGGAGGTGGCCCAGTCAGAAGTGGGGTCCAAGAAGGGAAGCTCAGTTGCTGGAAAATCTTCTGGGCCAAAGTCTGTTGTGTCAGGTATGTGATGTGATTCACTTAAAGGTCTTTGTGGTTTTAAAATGATAATGAAACCATTAAATTGTGGTTTAAACGTTACACTGTCAGTGTCATGAACAAGTAAGACTGTTCTTTCTCTTTAAGAAAAGTATTATTTTATCATTAAAACAAAACAGATGAACACTTTTTACAGATTCTATGAAGTTTATTTGGAATTTCTTGAAAGACTTTATTCTGATATTTTTTATTGACTCAGCCATTGTCATACATGCTTACTTTCCTGTGGAGAAGTTCTGAAAAGTTATTCTTTTAAAAAGATTTCCTGGTGTAGTGGTCGAGTCACCGCCTTGTTCCTCTTCTGACAGCTAAGCCTCTAAATATGTGGGTTCCAGTCCACTTCAGGTAGAAGGACTAAATATGTGGTAGTCTTCCAGCATGCTGTGAATCAGCGTTCTTCCCAAACAATTGTCTGGGGCTCTCCTCCAGCAAAATAGCTGGATGTCACTATAATGATCATATTGGGGACACTGTGATGTGTTTAAAAAAAAAACACTTTTTTTTTTCTTGTACTTGAGTTTTAACCCAAATGTTGAGGGGATTTGGTAGAATATTAACTTTGGCCAATTGAACATGATTAGTTTTCATGCAGTTTTTTTTTTAATTATGAAGTTGATCAGCTTGTTGTTGAGTGACATCTTGGTCAAGATTTTACACACTATTTGCCAATTTTATGATAGTGATAGTAATATCATATATCTGTTACCTAGGAGATGGGGATGCCAAATCAACGGCTGGAAAGTCTGTGGTATCATTCAAAGATAATGCAGATGATGAGCTACAGAAGGTCCTGAATGAGATGGAGGTGTGTATAGCATACATTTGAACTCTCCCACTTTTGGAGGGAGACTCACATGTTTAATGTTCAAAATTATTTGAAAATGAGAGGTGTTTTACACATTTTCAGAAATCTCTCTACTTGGAAGCAAATAACTTCCTTCTTTGTTTATACAAAAATAACGATTGAAATCTCCCACTTTTCAAGTGAAAAGCTCCCACTTGGCCTCAGAGAAAGTTACAGGGTATTTTATAATCCAACCTAGTGCACCTGTAGCGACGTGGTGGAAGTACGCTTGTTTGTATCTTCTCTGACTGCTGAGCCTTCCCGTTGCAAGGCATTTCTTAAAGTGAACAACAAAATATAATACAAACTATATTCAAACTTTAACCATTAAATAGCTTTACAGTGCAGACAGAACTGTCAATGCTAATTTTTAAGATAGTCTGATGAAGATGACCTTAAATATTAACTTGTTGGTTAAACATTTTAATTTAATGCTCCCCTAAAGGGATGACATATAGCAGTTGCAATGTCCATCCATTCATCTATACAGCAATCTGTTCTGTCTGTTATTTGTATCTCAGCCATAACTTCGAAACTGTTTGCGAATACAATTAGGAAGCTTCATTATTTAACAGAACATACACTTGAAGTTGAGCATAACATGTACAAGATCAATCATTAAGGTCAATGTCATATTTAAAGGTCAAGGTCATATTAAAGATTGTTGCATTTATCAGGATATATGTTCATTCCTGTTAAATGTCTTGTTTTGTTACATCTAGGGTCGTTCCAAGAAGTCTGATAATGATGACACAAAGAGTGCTATATCTCAGGGTGACAGGAAGAGTAGAGTCTCCGAGGACTAAGAGTAAAAAGGCCTCCACACCAGAAAAAAAAGAAGAGTTCATTGTTGGTAAGTTCAAGGGGGGATAATGCTGTGTATACATTAAATTACAGAAAAAATATAAATGAAAAATATACACATTAGGAATTTTTTTATACAAAGGTTTAGGGTAATTTTGTTGATAACACTGTATCTTAGCTAAAAAAGAATCACTTAAGAAAAATAAGGATACTTGAAAATCTGTGTAGAATTTTCAATTAAAGATTAAATTTGAATATAATTTTCATATTTGAATATGTGTTATCTGTGTGTCTGTGTCATTGTTGTGTTTTTGTGAGTTTTAGTTAATAATTATGTGTGTTTGCTAAAAAGTATTGTTTGCTATTGCATTAAATGTTTAAAAAGGCAAAACATGCTATCACTTCTGGATTCAGCTGTTATATATATATATTGCTGATAACACCCACAGTTGGATCCAGAAAATTTTGGTGGGGGTGTATGAATCAAGATCCATGAACTTTATTGCAATAAATACTAGATATATATACACAGTAAAGGACCCTTACTTCAACAGACTAAATTTACTTTAAAAGCTTACTATTTTTTAAGCTTACATGTATGTGTTTTCACAACTCTACTGTTTTACCTGGTTGGGGGGGGGGGGATGCATCCCGCCCCCTCTGGATCCATCCTTGGTAACATTATAAGGGTAGGGTATGTTTAATGTTTATTGGTTAAATGATGTTTCCAGCAAATAAAGGGATAAAGTGATCTGGACAAAAATAACATGCACAGAGTTATCTGAGCTCCCCAATTTTTAAAAAAATCTAAAGTAAGTCACATTTTTTTGCAAACTGTAGTAGATTTTATGAGTGAAGTACACTTATGGCGTATATACTGTGCATTCTAAATTTTGAAATGCTCTCAAATGATGTAGTTTTGTTCCCTCAACTAGTATTAAAATCATTTAAATAATTTTGTATTGTTTTACATTACATTTGTTTAAGGAATTCAGAAGTAATTAGAAGTGATCCAAATGCCATTTAAGTGTAACAAAGTAATACTTTTTGAGAAAAAGTTGCACAATGTAAACGTAATCAACTTTGTCCAAACTGCTTTAAACTTGGAATTTATTGATAATTGCCTGTTTTAGTTTTATTCCAGGTATCATTTGTAAGTGGTTCAGAGAGTCGTCAATTTAATGACACAAATAGTTTTTCTTTCTGTATTGTTGATCATATTTATTGCTGAAATATGTTTGTGCTTTTATGTAAAATGCTTTTTGTATAACTAAAGATAAGTCATTTAGTTTTACATATACATATTCATGTATCATTTCGCTTATAATAGTTTATGTATAATATGTGTCTATTTGTGATAAAATTGAACATTGTTATGCAAATTTGAGTTACATATGAACTGTATCTGCATGTTAATTGCTTGAAAATGTACTTTTGTATGTATTTTACATGTCAATAATTGATGTGTTAATTGGCAATTAGGGAAGGTTAAGAAATCAAAGGAGTTGGAAGAGTTATATGGTCAACCTGACCTTCCCAAGGAACCTGAAAAGGGTGAGAATTTGGAATGATTTCATTATCCATAATCACTTACTAACTATCATCCCAACTATACCATTACCCAATCATTCAGTCCCAATCCATTTATTGCCCAATCATTGTCAACTACACCAGCAGTGTCCTCAACTACTATTTAAATGTTACATCTACAGTTAAAGACCAAGTAGTTTTTATACTTTTTTTACAATTGTTTAGATAAATAGAGGATCTGATATGAGTGGTCATTAGGTACTGAAAATATTAAACGAGTTGAATGAAACGATACGAAACGAGTTGAATGAAACGATACGAAACGAGGCTCTGTCGAGTTTCGTATCATTTCAGACAACAAGTTTTAATATTTTCAGTACCTAATGACCATGAATATTAGATTCTATTTATCACATAACCAAAACATCAGCTGTCTTTTTTTACAATGCATTATCTTTTTATTGTATGAACAGTTGGCCTTGACATGTGTAATTTGGTTTGGGAGAATCCGCGCAAAAAATAGTTCCACTCTTTACTCAGCCATTTTTCATAAACTGGGAACAGATTCGTTTACACCATGACTAAAATGTTTTTGTTTTTTATTAAAATGAAATTGTCCAACAAAATCCGTAAGACAGCGACAACAAAGTGATGAGGAAATGATATATACACAACAAAGCCTTAATGACGTCACATTACGATAATGACGTCACACTATAACTAACTAGTGAGTTACCAAAAATAATGCATGAGTGTTACCTCACGCTCACGTGGTAGGTTATGTGATAAATACCAGTTAATGACCATTCACTACACAAAAAAGTATGGTGTCATGTATAGGTGCAGAACAATCATTTCACTGTAACAAACACAGTTGCCATCATTATCATCATCGTCATCATCAACACTATCATCATCTATCATTTCCATCATCATCAAATTCATCATCATCAAAACAACAACAACACAACAACAACATAATAATCATAATCAACAATAAATTGTGGTATTTGGTGAATATTAAACCGATATTAAACCAAGCTTTATGGTGGTGGGAAAAATGTTTTGCAACTTGTGATTAATGTTGGTATTGAAATCAGTATCTAACATATAAACCCAATATGTAATATTTAAGCCAGTTACTTTTCCGTTCCCAATATATGTATATGTAACTACTTCCATTTATACTCACTTCCCAGTTTGACAGACCTTATACCCATATTTATATATTTATATTCACATCTAACTATTGGCTGGGTATGTTTATGTACAGGTATCTGCTGTGGAGAGGCCCAACATTGTATAATTATTGCACAAAATTTGAGTTGTCAAATAAACACAAATAACAACAACAAAATACATGTTTTTAGTGAAATATTAATGTTTATTTGTAAAGGATTTTAAATTTTAAAAAATGGCAAAAAATAACTTTTACAAATGAAGAAGGTTTATGCTAAGTATGTGTCCCTATCTATGTTCTTATATAAAGTTGTGAATGATGTATAAAGATGATTTTGAAACAGTCATACATTTATGAGGGTTGTGTTTTAATTATGATAATATTAATATTATATATATATATTATACTTATGTATATATTATATATTATATATATAATTATATTGTAACTAATCATTATCAGATAACATCATAGAACAACTTTTGAAGCAATCAAAGGGAAAAACAGGGAAAGGTAAGGTTAAAACAACAATGTTGTTGTTCCTTCATCCTTCACAACCATAAAATGTTACTTCTAATACACAACTACCAGCACCTTACCTCTCAAGTAAAACCATTCATATTTTTTCAAGAACTCATAATTTTAACATAATCCACCAACAACTATAAAGTAAAATACATAATTAAAAGAATTAAAAGTCTAAAAATTCACCTCTAAACCTTCCTCTAATAAAGACTCTTGTTGCTGTAACATCTTTCCATCCAAAGAAATTTCAATCATGACAGGGCTTTGTCATATATTCTTTTTCCTAGAATAGTAAAACAACTCTAACCCTCTTTGTTAAGCAGATTCTAAAACTGTTTAAGTTATAATCACTCTTGCATCTTAAAAAGTAACAGCTGTCACTTTATCGCTTTCCATTGGTAACCCTATGTTCCTACGAAACTGAACCCCTTCATCAAACAACCCAACTTGACCAATCACAGATCCCAGCTGATGCAGAAAGTGAGAATTGTTTCTCACTTATTTGCATTAACATTATCTGTCTAGTTTAAAGTCAGTTAAAGAACAAACCATTTTTTAAAAGATTTTCTGTCAAGTGCTGAACATGTACTAAATGTTGTCTTGACTATTTCACCTAAAGTGTTCATGTTTTACAGATGGTAATGTTAATGTTTGGCAGATGGTAACTGTTGTTCACACTGGTAATGTTGTTTTTAAATGTTGATTTTATGTTAATGTTACAGAATTTGTGGACATTGTTTTTAACATGTTGATATGATTGATGCAAATAATTTAGCTTTTGTATCTTTTTGATTTGAAATATTAGAGTTTTTGGACATTAGTCACCAAATATAACTAAGATTAATCTTCTTTCTCATTATATGTCATAATATCTGCAAAATGGAACTTCGCTTAAAGAAAACTGTTTACATCAGAAATCTCTGACATTGATTTAATTTGAAATAGATTTGGAGAGACAATTTCACATAGAGGATGTATAGGATTTGACATTTTAATTGATTGAATAATTAAAGCCCTTTTCTATTATCAAATCATCATATATCTTAATCAAAAGAAGAGTTTCGGTACTTCTTTCAATTATTTCATGCTAGACTCTACAGCCACTGCCCTCAAACCTCCTAGAGAAGGCTCCATCTCAAAAGAAAAAACTTCTGATCTCAAAGGTACATAACTCATATGGCACCTGTGTGGATTTGCATCACATAATACAGCATGAGTTGCTCCCCTTCGATCAATAAAATTTTAATAATTGTCACTAATAAGGTTTATATGTTATAAGTTTATATCTTTATGGCCACTTACTCAGTATAATCAGCTTGTATGAAAATAGCAAAAGTCACTTAACCTTTATAAGGCACAATACATCCCTGCTTGTTAAAAAAAATAATCTAGCGCCTTAAATATAAATACACTGACCACAGTCATGTTGACAACATACCCTAATACAGCATGTGTTAATCCCCAAATCTAGTCAAACAGCAATAACAGTATTTTTAATGACAATTTGAATTTGTATTAACAATATAATGCTGCAGAAGTCCAATCTACACTGTCAGCTGAAAATTTACATAAATAATCAGTATACCAGTACCGTTCTTGTATTGGGCTAAATTAGTATCTATCTGAACATAATGATTACAACTGTTAAAAGTCATGACATTATTTTGATATCAAGACAACAGGTCACCATGGCTACAACAAAAACAAAACATCATAATCATCTTCATCATCAGCAGCAGCAGCAGCAGCAGCAGCAAAACAACCATTTGAGTCTGTATTACTTGTACAGAAAGATTTTCATCTATCGTACAAGTGCCATTTATCACAACCTTCATGGCATGAACATTACGTCAGTTGTTACAGTATAAGCATTAGATAGCAAAGCTATGAATTAAAGGGTAAACATCCTTGTCAGATTATTATCATTGAAATAGGAAAAAGCAGGATGCAACCTTGTGTAAAAAATTAGATTTGATGACGCTAGCATCAAAAGGGACATGAGTCTAACTGTCTGTATATAAGCATTAGTGAATGAGTTACTGCCCTTTGACCAAATGTTGTACACAATTTATAAAAATAAAGGTTTATATGCAAACTTCATAATGAGTATTATGGTACCATTTAACATTGAAGATATTCTGCACATTTGCTGTGTCATCATGGCACTGTCTGACATAGTACAAACGTTAATTTCATTTTACTTTTAATGTTGTTAATTCATTTTATTTATAAAGTTTAACTTTAAGGCTTTTTTAACGGACAAAAAGTTAGTCTTTCTTTTGAGTGTTTCTCTACCCCCAAAATTGTACAATTAATGTTTTTCAATGTTGGCAAATATCTTCACGTCTACTATTATGTTAAATGTTTTATATGAAGAACAAAACCTGTATTAAATTTAGATGCACTACACCATAGTCTAACAGCATGCTAAAGTTTTGTTTTAAAAAATACACATGCAAAAGGGGACGCCTGTGTCTGAGCCAGCTTGTAACTCTTCAGTCCCTCACCACATGGGTTTGAGTCCCATTCAAGGCAAGAACTTTTATGTGGGGAGGTTTTCCAGCTAACCTGCAGTGTGCTGGTGGTGTTACCCAGGTGTATGTCTTGGGTCTTGCCTCCACCAATAATTAGCTGGATGTCACCAATATACCGTAATTGTGTCAGTGCGATGTGACAAAAAACAAAAAAAAATGGAAAAAAAAACGTTTTTATGAGATGTAACAAATAATAAGTAAAATAAATGGAGATAAACACATGGTGATCATGACTTTTTAATTGAAATAAAGTAGCTGACCAAAAAATCTACACAAATGTATATTCTACACATTAATATAAACAGGTAGTAAGAAACCAAGGACTCCTATAACCAAGAAAAAGTCAAAAACAAAAACAGAGGAAACTAAGAAAAACGCAGATATTTCTGATAGTGCTGCAGCAGAGGTTAAAGTTCAGCCCAATGTTGAAACAACAGTTGACACTGTTGTTGCTAAGGAGAAAGACATAACCACAACTAAAGAAGCTGGTGAGAATGTTACACAATCACTGGCTGGAATTGCCGTGGAGTTTCACATATTTTGTGTCAAATCTTCAGTTGCATGAATTTGTTCACCAGTTTAACAGGGTGAGAGGACGAAATGAATGTGTGTTGTTTTTTTCCTCTTTCTACATCTGGTTTACCTGATGGTGTTTGTCTTATTTTTTTTTCATAGTTAAGTATTTGGTATTTTTTTCAGGAATAGAAGTCTTTACAACAGTCGATTTATAGCTTATGATGTAACCTTTGACATTTTTAGCTCCAATTTTATTGAAAAAAAAGGTTATGACCCTCTCATTGGCAATGTGCCAATCCTGGTAAACCTTTTTCTTAAGGCCCAGTTCTCGAAAACTGACAATAGTAATCACTACAAGCCTGGAATACTTCTTCACTATCAAAAGAGGAATCCTTTTTTTTTTAAAGGGTGTGTAACCCTAACATTTATTTTGGCAGAGTTATTAAGTTGTTAAGAATTTTCATATTGCTATCCAGCACTGAGAAAAATGGAGAAGAAAAATGGAGAGGATTGTCTATGGACTTTACTTAACAGATGGTAGAATCTTCCTTTTGGAAATGTACATGTATGTAACTTACAATGTACGAAGAAATTCTTTTTTTTTCTTCTTGTTTTGTATTGTGTTATACACTGCGTCACCTGGAAGCAATGAAAGTGCTGTGTTTTTTTTCATGGATTGTTTGTTGTGATGATGTTTTGTGTACCAAGCACATGACCCTGGGATTTGATTCACTTTTTGACAAAAATACATGAGGGAATTTAGTTTTATCAATTAGTTTACTGAAACTAAATAAACTGAAATGGTTAAGTTATAAACATGACCATTGAATAACAGTCTAGCATGACTTCAGTTATAAACATGACTATTGAATAACAGTCTAGCATGACTTCAGTTCTAAACATGACCATTGAATAACAGTCTAGCATGACTTCAGTTATAAACATGACCATTGAATAACAGTCTAGCATGACTTCAGTTATAAACATGACTATTGAATAACAGTCTAGCATGACTTCAGTTCTAAACATGACCATTGAATAACAGTCTAGCATGACTTCAGTTCTAAACATGACCATTGAATAACAGTCTAGCATGACTCAAGTTCTAAACATGACCATTTAATAACAGTCTAGAATGACTAAAGGTATAAACATGACATTTAAAAAACAGTCAAGCATGACTTAAGTTATGAACATGACAATTAAAAAACAGTATAGCATGACTTAAGTTATAAACATGGCCATCGACTAACCGTCTAACATGACTTAAGTTATGAACATGACAATTAAAAAACAGTATAGCATGACTTAAGTTATAAACATGACATTTAAAAAGCAGTCTAGCCTGACTTAAGTTATAAACATGACATTTAAAAAAGAGTCAAGCATGATTTCAGTTGTACACATGACCTTTAAATAACAGTCTAGCATGACTTCACCTCTAAACATGACAATTAAATCATAATCTTGCATGACTTCAGTTATAACATTTTTTATTAAATCAATCTGTCAAAAGAAATGATTTTAGTTCTAAACATGGCAATTAAATCACGGCCTGGCATGAATTCAATTTTTTTTATAAGCATGGATATTGTCATTCTATTTGGATTATTATTAGCTTTTTTTTCATTTTCTTTTAACATTGTGATTTATAGATATAAATACTATTGCAACCCAAGTACAACATTTTGTAACAATTGATATGTATGAATGTAATTGTGAAATAAGTCGCAAAATACAATCCTGTACATTTTATTGAGTCCTAATTGAAGTAACCAGATCTTAATTGAATAATTATAGGGGTGGGGAGTTAACAATATAATCAATACTATCAGAACAAAGTTATAAAAACTTATTTTTATAAAATGATATTATTTTTCATTGTCTTTAAGCAGTTATATCAATGTCTTCATTTGTCTCATTGTTACATGTATAATACAAAGAAAAAGTAACCATGAAGTATGTAAAGTGGTTAGTCCTTGAATGGTACTATCTCCATTGTTTACTACAAAAATGTAACATAAGTTAATAATGATTAGAAAAAAATAAATACAATAAATTTGAAAGCATTACAAGTTTTAAGTTTAATAAAACTTGGTTTTATCCTAAACAGAAAGTCCTGCCTGTAGAACACAATCCGTTATTTCCATGCCAAAATATAATAAAAGGATGAAGACAAAGGTGACCCACAATGAAAAACAGCCTCTAAGTGAGAAAGAAAACAAATCTAGTCCTATAAACTGGATGGATTTGGTGCAGTTGAGACCCTGTCATGTTCATGAACGGGAAATGTCGAGTAGTAATCGAGTAACCTGGTGAGATTTTTTGTATTTTTGGTGTGAAATGAGTTGTCACACATTTTCTTAATGCATGGCATGAAGAAACTATGTCACTCCCCAAACAAATCCTGGTGTAAGTGTGAAAAAGTGGTCACACTTTACCTTGAGGCTCCGTTTCATGGAGTACAATAAAATGCTGTATGACAAAAATATTTTCCTCAACCCATGGTAAACTACAGTATGTAAAAAGAAAGTGGCAACACCTGAACATACGTCTGAAATCTAGGTCACTTAGTGGGTGTTTTTTTTTAGAATTATAGAGATGTAGTTTGTCATAAATGTTGTGATTTTTGTTTTATTTATTTCTCCTCATTGTGGTGTGAAAATGAAAGTATGGAATGAATCAAGTGTGTCTCCCAATTTGCATGAGTATTGCAACATAGTGATATTTCCCATTGGTATGGTTTTGTATAGTAGGTCCATTTTATATCAAATGGTTGTAAGTGGTCATCTGGTAGTAAAAATGGCAACAAGGTGTGAAATAAAAATGTTTAAAGATATGCTATGAATAATTCTAAAGATTGACAATGCACTATACACAAGTTTAAGCATGCTATTCAAATGCAAAAGCGAGAAAACACTAAGACAATAAATTACCAACAAAAGAGAATTCCCAGTCTTTCCATTTGGCATGGTTTTGTAAAGTAGGTCCACATAAAATGATGTAGGTAGTCATCTGGTTTGGAAAATGGCAATAAGGTGAGAAAGAGAAGACATGATATGAATATTTTTAAAGTGAAATTAAATATAGATGTTGTTTTGTATATGATGGAAGTCAACTGTTTATAATTGAATTGGTGAGAAGAAACTTAATCTAGAAAGATGTTCCCTTAATTGATTGCAAAGAAAGCTGTCAGTCTCAGCATGACAGGGATTTTTGTTGTGAAAAATGTAACAAATGATCAGGTTTTGACTAATGTGGCACATTAAAATCACATTCAGTTTAGTAGATACAACAGAATCATGTTCTAAATTTTCTTTTTTTTTTAGATTGATGTCCCAGCAGCAATGTTACTGATTGACAGCTAATTATAATTTTCTTCTTTTTCCAGGTCATATGGTTCTGACAATGTCTTATGTGTCATATGGTTCTGACAATGTCTCATGTGTCATACAGTTCTGACAATGTCTCATGTGTCATACAGTTCTGACAATGTCTCATGTGTCATACAGTTCTGACAATGTCTCATGTATCATACAGTTCTGACAATGTCTCATGTGTCATACAGTTCTGACAATGTCTCATGTGTCATACAGTTCTGACAATGTCTCATGTGTCATACGGTTCTGACAATGTCTCATGTGTCATACGGTTCTGACAATGTCTCATGTGTCATACAGTTCTGACAATGTCTTATGTGATGAATTAATATACTTTTACTTTTCATTTAGGCACCTTGAATATTGAAGGTAGTCTCAAGCTATATGTTTCACAAATAAGGCTCATTTCTTTAGCTACCATAAACGATCATGGATTGTGCGCAATCATTATTAATTGCTGATTATATTAAAACAGGTGGTGTTGACCATACTGAAGAAAACAAGAAAATATATGGCATGCCTCCCAATATAAGGCCACCAAGTAAGACTACAGGCGTTTCTTATATAAAGATTTATATACAGTGTGTGTTTTTTTGTACATATAAATTGTTTGTGTACTCTTGCACAGTATGTTACAATATTTGTTTATTTGTGTAATTTGTTTTAGTTGATAAGACCAATAGACAGCACTTATATGTTTAGCTTTTCTGTACAGATTGTGTATCTATGCTTACACAATATTAACTTATGTTAGATGTTTTGCTTTGAATTTCTTGTAGATGTTTCATAGATGAGTTTATTTTATCCCAGTATGAATTACACATCCCATTGCACAGTATCAGATCAATGCATACTAATTAAGCTCACCTTTAGATTAGCTTTATCAAGTATCAATACTGGAAAGGTTTTATTCCATTTTACATAACTTGTAAACAAATCTCCATTATAGTTACCTTTAACTCAGGTTTAAACAAACTTTCATACTTCAAAACACACAATCACTTTAAAGATGTTCTTGCATATCAGATCAGTATTGCATGTGATATTGAAATCATAATATTCAGTCATGTTTAATAATTTGTTTTATGTTTGAAGTACAGTAAATATAAATTATCAATATACCATATTTTGCCGATTATAGCCCACCTTGAAGTATACTCTGTTCAGTTTTTTTTTAAATTTAATCAAGCCATAAAGCAAATTTGGTCACAGCTTTATGTAGGTATATTATGTAAAACAAGACAATCAGCATTTCATATCTTACTAAGTTATTCTGCTGCCTGACTATAAGTTTGATAACAAAATATAAATGATTGCTTATTGTCTTGCTACTAATATTTCAGAAACAACAGCAGTAATTTACTGTACTTCATTGTTGTAACAATGCCCTTTGTTGATTTTTAAGTTTTCTCAGCCCAGATCTTACTTTGCTGAAAGCATTTTGATCAATCCTTTTTTTTATTTTATTTTTTTATTTAGTCTAATATTGATGAAAACAAAAATCACCAAGGAGCTGTCTTAAGTTTATTTTTATTTGTAAGCATAAACAAGAACTATATATGGATTTATTTATTCTTGTAAACTTTAAAATTGCTTCTTATCCTGTTTTTCCTCTTTTATCTTTATTCTTCTCCTTTTTCTCTTTCTTATTATTATCCATTTTACAGTTTCTCAAAGGGTCATAGATAAAGATTTTTATGTTTCCTTAGATTGTTATCATTTTTGTGCCAGAAATATTATTATTTCCCCAGACATTTAAACCTGTGATGCATGCATATAGTTTTGTATTTTATCAAAAAGTAAATAGGTGCTTAGTACTTATTTTACTATATACATGTAGTTATTGGTTAAATTTATACTTTGTGCTTGAGTCTATTAACTTTTTGTATAAAAAATACTTTTATGCAAAGGAATATTCTTTAAAAAATAATTTTAAATATAATATTTATGTTAATGAACATCAAGTACATACCACCATATGAACAAACAAAGGCATTATACCATGTGGATGAATATAGATGCCTGTTTTTCAATAGATATATACATTACATTAAACTTTGAGACTCAAAATAAAACAAAACAAAATCCACATAATTGTGTTAATTAATGAAATTTTTAACTTTACCAAGTTGCATTTTAAATAATATTGGGATAAATTTGAAATTCAGAAAGACTTTGCTCACACAAGAGTATGTATACATACTAAGTATTTAATGACTCATGAAGACTCTTGTTATTTAGAGAAATCCTTCTTTAACCTAGTTTTTTATTTACACTAGATTAATACTAACACAGTTACTTTAGTTAACAGCGCATGTTTTTGGACGTCAGTATAAAGCATGATTGTGCTTCTTTTTATTTTATGCAATTATTACTTTATTTTAGTTTTACATTAAATATATATTGTATGTAAACATGGGTACATTTCTTTACTGATCACCAGGTTTTACATTACATCTATATGTTACATTACATGAATCTATATGTTACATTACATGAATTAAATTGTATGGTTTGATCAATGCTAAAAATTATGAACTAGAAATATTATATTATTTACTTTTCATTATGGAAAGAAATATATAAGTGATTTATTTGTGAAGAAAGATATTTATAAATCTACATTAATTTGCATGTGGGAACGTATTCTATGTGATTGGCCATAGGATGGTTATTAACCTCAAATACTGCCTTGGTCTTCCACCACCTCTATTGAGTTAGGGCTGTAATGAACATTAATTCATTCAGTTTAATTAATAATTACGTTCCTAATTAAAACATGTTGTATTTTTAGTTACATTTTGTGACCTTTCTTAGTCTACCAGCTTCCATTTTCAGATATTACAGAATGGTATATGGTTTAATATACACAGAGTGTGTTGTGTGAATAATAGAAAATTGACCTGCTGTGAAAAAGTGTTTTTTTAAACCTAGCAATTGAAGTGAAAAAAAGATAAGAAAATTAAAAGTAACACTTTTGATGTTTTAAAATCAAACTGTAATAAAAATCAAGTTTTGTTGTTTTTATGTAAGATGAAAAAATAATAATCAGAACACAAGCCTTAAATTAAGTTAGTTAATCAGATGTAATAAAAACCTTCAAATTATTTTTTGTAAATTACTTTTACTTTTAACTTTAACTTGTTACTTAATCTTTAATGCAGAACCAAAAGCAATTTAATCTATTGTCCAAAAAAATAAGATAACCATACAATTTTAAGGTATCAACCAAATCTTCAAATACTGAAATACTTTAAACATAAAAAAGAAAATCATATTCTGTGAGGCAAACAAAAACCATCGCTTTTCTCTAAAATTTTACTTATCTCCCCTGTTGTTAGGCAAACCTAAAGCACCAAAGGCTAAAGCACCACCTGCTGGAAAAGGTAAAAAGGGTGGTAAAAAGGGAGCCAAGGGTAAAGCAAAGAAGAAGGAGGAGGAGCCCGAAGTAGAACCAGAGACTGCGATGGAGGCAGTATCACCTGTTAAAGAACCGACACCTCCACCAGTGGAGCCGAAAGAACAGCCGCCAAAATCTCTTACACCAGAATCTGAACCAGTGAGAACATGTGACTTTTTACTTTATTATCCACCCCCTGCCTTCAAAGAAGAAGGGGCATATTGTTTTGGATATGAAGCTCTGTTTGACAGATGGTCTGTAGACCACTTTCATTCCAATCATACATGAAACTAGAGATTGCCTTACATACAAACTTAGTATCGACAATGGTCAAGATGAGCAGGATGACCCCTTATTTGTTTTGGGGTCAGTGTCACAAAGATCAAGGTCATAGCAACCTTGGGCATGAGTTTTGTTATCAATCGTTATGTTTGTTTATTGTTTATTGGGTTTATCGTCCCACCAACAGTATTTCAGTTATCTGGAGACGGTGTCCACTTGAAGCAGGATGTAGTGCTGCCTTCACTGTGTGTAGCATGCCGTGAACACCTGGCATGATACCACACCCAGTCACATTATCCTGACACCGGGCCAACCAGTCGAGGAACTACCCTTATATTTGCTTGAGCGTTAGCAAGGGAGCTATACCACTACCATTTTTAACGACTTTGGTATGTGTCGGCCCGGGATCGAACCCGGGGCCTCCCGTACCTGGTCAATTGTGATGTAGAGAACACACAAGTTCATAATCCTCAAACTTGGTAGGGACAATGGTCATGATGAGAAATAACACCTGCTGACAGTCAGTTGCAGAAATGTCATGGTAACAACATGGCCTGAACATGGCTTTTGTTTCTAATCAATATCTAGAGAACACTTGACCCCACAACCCCCTTGGTAGGAACATAGGTAGAAAGGGAGAATTTAATGTTGTACTTACAATCTCTTGTTTCAATAAGGTATATTATAAGTATAGTTATTGACCTATTTATCGGTGATTTCTGAGTTTGTACATGGTTAACATTGTTATTAGCAATGAATGCTTATGAAACAGCTCCAAGTTGTCTGAAATAATGGTATTGTATATGAATTTTAAAGTTTTTAAGTTTGCTGACTAGTTTGATATAAAATAAGGTCACTTCACCAGAATTTTATTAATGTGACATTTGAGTATTAGTACATTAGAAACAAATTGTCATTACTTCATGCTGAATGTTTAATAGCATGGTAAATTGGGACTGAAATAAATTCTTATTTCGGTAAAAAACATGTTTATACACCATGTCCAGTTGTTGTGTAATCTTATAAATTGTAGTTAAGCTTCTCCATTGACTTGTAATTTGTGAGCAGTAGGAACAATATCAAGGACATAGAATGGTGATACAGTTTAATGTAAGTGGTAGCCATACACTCATTATTAATTTCATTAAATTGGTATAAACAATATTTTTCTCTGCCATTTCTCTAGTATGTCTCTCCTGAACCCGTCAACTCGGAAGACGAGGAAGACTTCATAATCATACGAGATCAGAGTTTCTCACCTGAACCTGATCCTGGTGCTAATCTCAACATTACAACATCACCTGATGAGGAGCCGGAAGAAGAACAGGTATGTTTCCATGGAAACATAAAGAGTTTATTAAAAAAAATTGTGTTGTTTGATTTTAAAGATTTTGGTTGGGTTTGCTAGGCTAAACCAAATATTGGATTTCAAAAATAATGTTGTTTGTTTTAATCAGTTAATTTGTAAGATTGAATTCATGTACAAATTTTGCTTGTCATGGAAACATAGAAATTTAAAATAAGCTAAATATAAGGATCGTTTCCAAGGTGGTTTCTTTGCATGTGAATTGTATCAGATTTGTTTGTTTCAGTGTTTTTTAAGTACTTTATGAACAATTTTCCTAAGCAATAAAGCATACATGATATTTTTAGTGTCTATGATTCACTTTTCTACAAAATAACAATGAGCAATATATAAAAAATTGAAGAAGTTCCTTTGCTAAATACCATTTTTGTTTGTTCAGACTTATTAATATGGTTTGTTTTGACTGCACAGATATCACATTGCACTTTGGAACAAGTGTACACCTGTTTTACTGACCAATGGAAATATTTTTAAAGGATTTTTATAAAAAAAACTATAAATTTATAAAAACAACTGTGTTGGTTTTAATTAGAGATAAATATATGCAAGCAAGACATAAATCAAAATGCTTTGTTGGAAAAATACAAACTATAATATAATTACGAAAGTTTTGCATTGTTTAGAAAAGCATTTACATTTCTAAAAAAGGTAGCAGAACTGAAGTCAATCCTAAATGCATTGAAAGATTCCCAAAACAGAAAAGTAATAAAATTATTTTCTTTATAAAACAGGAAATAGATGGTGAAATGGTAAATAAAATATTTATGACATTGACCTGAAAACCTTGTAATTTAATTTGACCTTAATTTGACCTTAATTTACCTAAATTTGCCTCTCATTGATGCATGTATGATTAGACTTCAGCCCTTTAAGATTTGTCTAACACAGAAAATAAATTTAAGTACATTAATGGTGCCAAAATGAACCTTTAATTTTTTATTAGGTTCACAATATTATGCAAATAGTCATAAATTATCTTCACTGGATGTCGGATAAATATAATTAAAGAGTCACATTTACCTTTTTATGGTTTTTAACTTTTTACTCATAGTTCTTAACTTTGCACTTTATAAAGTTTTGCATTTTCAAATTAATTGTTCTTTAAATTAAATGCTCAAATGCTGCAAAATATTTAATATGTATAATAATCAGTGACCAGATTCGTTTAAACAGGTGAATTTGTAAATAATTTGAGGAGATATAAAAATATAAAAATCTGTGACCTATCCTGGTGTGATTGTTTAACATTACAACAAAGCACATATTTCCCCACCAAGTGTCAGTACCTAACAATATATATATTTTTTAACTCTCCAGAGGCTTGTTTACAGTTATAAATGCAGTTAACATGTAAAGTTACTGCCCTTGATTTAATAATCATATTGCCACTCAACTGTTTTTACTTTTACTTTCAGCAGATTTTTTTTTTTTATGGATGAAGAAACAAAAATAACTTAAATGTCATAAATTTGTTTACTGTTAGTTAAGTTTTTGAACTAACATTTTAAAGCCATGTGACCTTGACCTCATTGCTTGAACTTTGACCTTTGGTTTACTTAAAATAGCAGCTGATTTTAAGTGCTAAGGGAAGCAAGTCAAGAGGGGGAAGTACAAAGCAGATGGTAATTGATCATTTACATTAGCATGTAAATATTAATCATCATTGTGTGCATGAATGATTAACCTTTAATGATTCTACTCATAATTTATATAAAAGATTCATTATACTTTCTTTTGTAAGAAAACTAATTATGTGAAGTTTTTTAAAATATTTTCCTTGGTTCTTTGTGCCTCGATAGCTTTAAACCATAAAGGCAGTTTTTAAAAAAATGTTTGCAAAAAAATGCTTTGCATACAAAGAATAGTGATATTTTTTACATAATCTATGTCTTTATTATGTGTAGTTATGGATATTTTTCAAAACTACAAATATCAATAAGACATTTTTAATGAATCTTTTTGCATGTGCATATGCCCTGTGAATTTTTTTTTTGTTTTAAGAAAAAAACTTCCTGATGAATTGGCATGCTTATATAACGTATGTGAAAAACCATAATGTTTGCATGGTTGTTTCACAACATATCACAACCAATATTCTGTGAAAATATTGTCATAGCGAAGTGTTATAGTCATGTTTACATGATTCTCATTCTAGTTCAAAATCATTGACCTATTTTGTTCATAGAGTATGATGGTTATATTTACATGTCACCTTTCGATGTATTTATTCCATTCAACACCGTTGCATCATTCATATTACTTGTTCTTGATAATGAACCTTGTATTCCTTAAAAAAAACAGATGTCACACGATGAAGATCTTGAAGATATGGTAAGACATTGTTACCATGGCAACCATGCATGCTCTTTCGTTGCCATGGTGTATTTCTCTGACTTTTTATCAAAGAGGTTTGTCCACTGGTTATAGGGGGTGCAGTTTTGTTTGTGTTTTTAGTGTGTTTATCTTTTTTATTGGAATGGTTATATCAAACATGCAGCAATAAAAAGCCTAGCATAATTCTTTGATAGCCTAATTGGTTAAACATTATTGACAACAATGGCAATGTTCCCTGCTAAACTATGTCTAGATCTACTGTATAACAGTATAAGCAAGTTGAAAAAAAACACTAATGTTGTTTATTTAATTTATTTAATTAATTAAATTGTGAATCTTAAATTATTCCATTTTAATTAGACAATTTTAAAAATTCAAATGTAAATAATTTATCCATAGCCAACAAACAAAACTCATACAAAATAAATCAAATTCTTCCAAACAAATTGCTACTATTTGTTGCTGCAACTCTTTTGATATCGGGGAAAAGGTTCTTGTTTTTTTTTCTTTGTTACATATTTTCATTATGCATGTATTCTGTATATCCAGGAAGTATTTATTGGGAAAAGTTGTATCCTGCACATTTATTTATAGTCGTATTTCATATTTAACCAAGTGTCCTAGAATAGATACATTTTTGGCACCACTACATTATAGTAACTTCTCCTTCTCCGACAATAAGCTGTCAAGTTACTTTATTACATGTATGCATGTTATTTGCATAAATGCAATTTGAATAAATGTAATTTCAACTTAGTTTTTCTGTAGAAAATAATTTCTTTTAAAACTTGCTATATTTAATTTAGGGGTCCCACGTGGCCCAGCGGTTACGGTCACTGACTTGAAACTCCTCAGCCCTTCACTGCATGGGTTTCGAGTCCTGGTTAGAGTGAGAACATTCATGTGGGAAAGTTTTCCAGCTAACCTGTGGTGCGTCAGTGGTTCTACCCAGATGTAAGTCTGCGGTCTTTCTCCATCAATAATTAGCTGGACGTCGCCAATATGACCACAATTGTGTCGGTGCGATGTAACAAAAAAACAAAACAAAACAGTGTTTAATTTAGTTTAAAAATTCAGAGCATTAAAATTTAATTATGAACCGTTTATTTTGTTCTTATCCCAGGAGGTTAATTTGTATATGGCTTATTAGCATACACTGTATCAATAACCACAGGTACATGTATAGAGGTGCTTGTATAAAAGGATCCTTTTTTAATATGTCATGTAATCACTGTATCCCTTTAAATATTTTTTCCTTTATAAATACAATAAACTTGACAGCAAACCAGTAAAACCAGAACTTATCTGTTTATTGAATGGTGACAACAACATCTATTCATTACCCTTGCAATATACAACCATATGATTTTATATAAAAACAAACTATTGACAAATGCCTAAGTTTATCTTATTAACAACCATTTATATGATAATTGTGGGTTGTGTGGCATAATGCCATTTCTGTACATTCCAATAAAAAATATGTTGAAAACATTTGACATTTGAAGGGTTCTTGTTTTGAAATATTAATGTGAAGTATTATGTTGAAGATTATGCAGATTATTTACTTTTGCACTTTTATATCACAAAATATGACACATACCCTGCTATTGCAATTGATGCAGCACTGTACATATATCTGCTTCCAGCAAATACTCTCACTGTATGATTGGATGACTTTGGACTTGTATGATTGGATGACTTTAGACTTGTACGATTGGATGACATTGGACTTTAGTCGTACAACTTGTACAAACAAAACTAAAACTTAAAACTGTTTAATTTTAGCAGAAAACTTTATATGCACACATAACCTGGGGCAAATCCAGAAAATCTTGGTGGAGGGAGGGCGGTATGAATCAAGATACTTTTAACTTTAACACAGTAAATACTAGATAAAGGGTCTCTAGGGACCCAAATTGGCCTAAGCAGTCAACTGACCTAATTTACTTTAAAAGCTTAGTATTTTTACATGTATGTGTTTTCACAACTCTACTCTTTGACCTGGTTGGAGGGGTGGAAGTGTATACCCCCCATCGCCCCCGGACTCATTCCTCATCCCTGCACATAACAGAGAGTGTAATTTTTTACTTACACATTAATTTAAGGAAATAAAACAAACAAACTTGAAACAACATTTTATTTAGATTTTTAAACATAACATAATGATTTTGCTATATCAATATTATCATATCATCCTAGAGAAAGAAGTAACATTAATAATGATAATCTCATAAATAGATTTCAACATAGCAAAATGTCAACAAGAAACCTCATCAAAATCTCTGATTGAATTCTTTGGTGTGTTTATCTTTCTACTCATTAAAAACTTAATTCAAATCATTTGTAAAAATGAAATACCTGAATAAAGTACAATCTAGTCGCCATTGTATGCCTCTCACATGTTGTTTAAAATTCAGAAAGACGTGTAACTATTGGTGAACATGTATCTATTGTCAGTTTCATAAATTATGCAATCAGTTAAAATTTTCCAGCCAATAGCACAAGCAAAGTGTCATCAAGAGTTAATCTATAATGCCTATGGTATATAGAATTCTCTTTTGAAAAAAGCAAATTTGAAAAAATCTCACTGCATTGGTCAAACATTTCTATTTGATTATAATAGACACTTTAAATTTTTAATATAAGTGAAAAACCTTTTACAAAAATGGCAGAAAAAACTATTCTCCTCTCTTATTTACTTTGGAAAATGTTTTTTCATTTTTCTCAATAAATATAATTTGCTATTGAAACATTGCCATTACCTTCATCATTGCCTTAAGCTCTACAAAACAAAGACGATCCAACCAGTGTTCTGATGCTTTCTGTCAGTAAAAGTACTCCAGTACCTTCTATTGTTGTTTAAAAGTAGAACAACTTTGTTTACAGTTTAAGACAAGTCTGTTTGTATAGCAGTTTGCTGAATTGTTTTACAGCCCCCTGTGTATCAAATTGTCATAAAATATTCTGTGTAGCATGCCATAAATGCAGAATACTATGGATAATTTTACTTGATATTGAATCTTGTTAACAGTTCTTTCTTAAGAAACTTGTATTGATAAATTGTGGGTTGACCAAGTATGGTTATTTTCTGTGATGATTTGCTGTAAGTCAAATAAGGTTAAAGGGGACTCACTCAGAATTAATCATTTTGTCCAATCAAGTAAATTGACCTTTGATTAGTTAAGGTGCCATGGTCACAGTTGGTAAATTTGCATTTTGAACTATTGTTAAAAAAGCAACAGATTGTCTCCAGAATGATTCATGGAATAAAATATTATATCTGATCACTAGACTACTATGTGAACATGATGACCTACAAAAGATTGTGTAATCTTAAGGTTAGGAGAATTGAAAAGAAAACTAGTTTGTATTTCTGATCACTGCATGTGGTTATATTATGTAATACATGTGCTTCAGTCTTAAATAATATGCTAAATAAACTAATAGTTACGAGATATTGTCAATTATTTGTATGGATCATATGATTCTGTGTGTCATGTACATCATGAAGCTGTGACCAAGTTGTTTTAAATATTTTGATAAGGTGATTTCAAAATGTAATTATAATCAATGTTTGGATTCAGTTATTGTCAAATAAAGTCACACAGACCTGCTCCTGGTAGTTGATATCTTTCAACTGGACCGATCCAGGAGCTGAAAGGACAAGAATTCAAATAAAGGCTGACTCTTTCTGGTTTTATTATTGAAAAAAATCAACATCTATTAAATTTTAATTTAGTTTAAACTGTTGGTATGCAATTGGTCATAATGTGCCACTATAGCAATTTATCAGGAGCTGATGGCACTATTGTAACACCATAATGTGTTATATGTGACTTTATTGTTAAATCTGGTGGTAGAGGATATGGCAATCAGCTTTCATGGTTCTCAAAGCTTCCATTTATGCTATGATAGGACAAGCCTCAAGTTAGGGGTCTCATTCTTAATATTAAAGTTAAGCAAAAATATTTTTGGACAAGAATAAGTGTTCACCAGTTTTGTTGTGAAGGTGAGTTAATTTTATATAAATTTAATAATTTATTGGGATTTTTTCTTGTTTGTTTCTTTAGTTTATTTCCGAGAAAACTTATTTGATATTTTAATATGAAATGCATAACTATCAATTTAGATTTCTTTTGATGTTTTTTTTCATTTTTCACTTCATTTTTTTGCATGAATTGGATAAGTGTTTTGGCAGGGCATTCTCCTTTCATTGCTTATACTTAATCAATCACTCCATTGGGACTATCATTTGATTTACACAATTGACCCTTTGCCAAATTGGCAGATTTTAACAAGTCACATGATCCTCAAGATTTACAACGAAGCCATATATGACAGAATCTGCAATGTACAGGTGTTTCGGTAAATGACCGATTCGGTAAATTGATCTTATATAGCGAATGGTCTGGATATCTCGGTAAATTGGTGACCATATAGCGTTTGTATAGTGTAAAACACCAATTTACAGTGAACCTGTGTGCTGCAATATACACTGACAGGTGCACTGAAATAGAGTTAACTTCATTGGCACAGCTTTTATCGTAATGTCATTTTTGTAACATTAAACAGAGCAGTTGGTTTTGTCGAGAAATGACTTAACAAAACTAATCGCTGATAGCATATTTTATAAGTAGTTAAAATATATGTTACATAAGTCATTTATACATGCCTTTTCTGTGTCAAGTAGAAATGCTGTAGCTGTATACTTTTATGAACTTGATTAATTGATTCAAAATGTTTACTTTCTTATTCAGGTAAACATATTTCACTACGGAACTTTTTTTTATAGTTGACATTTTTCTTTATATTGATAATCAGAAACTACAAAAGTTTTAGTTATGTCTTGTGTTCTGCAATGAGTGCTCTAAGTTGTCACCTGTTTTATTCAGTTGGTAACTGTTGTGGAGTGGACATTATGTAACATGTCGGAAGACAGGTGGGTAAGGGGAGCTATATGACACGCATGTCACTTTGATTGGTTAGGAATATAAACGTAACAGCTGATCGCCATATGAAGCACTTTGTCATGGCAGTTTTATGACCCAAACCCCTTCTGTGTGGTTTACTGAACAATTCACCAGAACAAGTCACCAGAAGGCTTGAACACACATATGTGTAAGGGTATTTGCTGACAAGAAACGTGTTTGGGATAGATAAAGAACCATATGTCTCTTTTATAATACGACACTTGATTAACTTTTTGTGGAGTCCTTATCTTCAACAAAACAACAATATTTCTGTTGTTAATGTAGTATGTTTACAGATTAAACTAAATAAAAAAAGTGTCTTTCTTAATAAGTTGAATAGAAGAAGTACATGGGTAAAACATCAGCTTGCCAACTCACTTAAGTGATAATAATTGAGTGATTTTTGTGAAAATTGTTAACTGAGTGCATGTTTTAAAGTTTTATAAGAATACATGCGGTTTACTTTACTAATTGTATTTTTAATTTTGTATATAATTGAACAAACTGTGTTTGTTTTCAACTTTCACATGGAACATTTGGAGTCTCAACTGTTGCGTGTAAAATGTTCTAAAATAGGAGTCACACAGCAATGATGCCTGTCGCGTAACTATGCAAAAATGCACTAACATGCAGAACTATTTTTTCCTACGTATACATAGTAAAACTCTATTTTAGCATTGGATCACTATACAAGTATCAGTCTACAGCACATTGCACAGTTTTAATGCATTTAATCAACAGAATATTAAAGAAATCCAATAAACTAATGATGCCTTTTACCTCATTATTTTTAACATACATTGCATTGACCATTTATGATCATTATAGCAACATCCAGCTTTTTGGTGGAGGAAGATCCTAGACTCCTGTCTGGGTAGAACTACCGGCACACCGCAAGTCAGCTGGAAGACCTTCTCACATTAAGTCCTTTATCCCGAACGGTACTTGAACCCAGGCGATAAGAAGCTAAGCAGTCAGAGGAGTCACAAATCGGCGACTTTACCACTTCACGGCAGGTGCTCCCTTGTTTAAGTTCATTAGTATATGTGTTACATAGGGAGAAAAATGTGCAACCAGTTGGGGACCCAAACCCTTTGCTAACAGGGTGAATCTCCAACCGACTGAGCTAACTGGACTGCTTACATTTAAAGTCTTTTATTTTAAAAGGATGCAATTCCACCACAGAAAACAATCAAAACTTTTTGATGTCATCTATTTACAAAAAGCAGAAATGGGGACCAGTCACATATGGCCTTGTTTTTGATTTGCCATGTCATGTGATACCTAAAAAATCACTGCTTCGGAAACTGGTCTATTGTTTTATAAATAAATTGAGAGACACAAATGGCCAAGCGGCATGTGTTGCCAACTTTTAATTCTGCAGTCCTTCACTATTAGGATTAAGGATTTCTGGCCTGGTCTAGGAAAACTTGTCAAGTGGAAAGCTCTATCAACTGACATGTGATGTGCTGGTGGTTCTACCCAGATCTTCTTTCCTCAAACACCATTGGTCTCTGGATGTCACAATTACCACTGTGTCAGCATGATGTATCTACATTTAGAATCAAATCATATACATAATGGATTCCTTTTGGACTCATTTTAACACAGCATTCAGTCTTTAAAGGTGGCATCTCAAAGTTTGGATACATTTTTTGTTCTCAAACAACCAGAATAAATAATAGTTGTCTAAAAGATCCCATGAAATGCAGTTTATTTATGACCTAAACATGTGTGACACATCAAGTATAACACCCTATCCCACAATGCAACATGTATTTCCTTAGACTGCTCAGTAAGCTATTTTTTAACTTAAAAAATCTCTGTGACCACTTACTTTTGATGTTATACCATAATCCAGGTAAAACACTGACGTCAGTAACTTATTTTTATATTATATTACATTTAGCAGAAAATCCCTAATGTGATTATTTATATATTGGAAAGAATGAACATCAATTATTTCATTTCAGGCAATGTTTAAAATTGTCTTTTTAGACCAAAGTATGAGTGTATGCAGAGATTAAGCCTAAACTCTCCAAAACAGGGTTATGTTATTATTACATACAGTTGATATTAGCAAACTATTGGAGACCACCTTTAAGCAATGAAACATACAATAGGATCAGTACATGTTGATAGAGTTCAAACTGGCCAAATGTTTCCCATATGTTAATAATAGATGATTGATAAGCTTTTAAAATCTACTGTTCAGATCACCATGTTGACTGTGAAAAGTAAAATGTCTTGTGGGATTAACAATTAATGTATTTGCTGAATAATTAATAAGTTGCTGCTATACGAGTTATGCAAATGTTGATTAATTTATCCTTAAGGGTATATTTGATTGTGAATTGGAATTTGACATTTTGAGACTGTTAATGGCTTGTCGATAATTTAGTATTGATACTCTTAATGACCATGAAATTTTTTTAATCCAAGGCATCTGTTGTACAGTGTATTAAGTTAATTTAGCCAAATCCAGGCACAAATACCATGTTTGTTCTACAAAAAGTTTGAAATGTAGTAGGTTATTCAAGATATGTAAGGTCACCTTATATGGTAATTAATTAATGCAAATATTGTATGTAATGGTATATATACTTAATGATATATGGTAAAAAGTATCTACAGAAAGTGTCTTGAAAAATCATTTTATTTCCAAATACATGTACATTGTATACACATTTACTTGTAATTTAATTAATAATTTATTTTGTTTTTTGGGAGGGTGGGGGGGCTTCAATTAAAAGTTTGTACATGCATTTGACCATTTTCCTTCCAATGGCAGATGTGATTTGTCTATTTCCCATGTATTTGGTGGATTCATGGTGCACTTAGAGATATTGTCACCTGTTGACTCATTTGTGACAGGGTGTGGATTTTTTCACTTCATTTCTTAAGATTTTTATCAGAACTGGTTTTGTAGCTTTTGCCACATTGTCCCATTAAATTAAGAGAACTTTTAAGTATTGCCAAGCCATACATATACAGCCTATAAACATTTTTCTTAATGTTTACCAACAAACCTGTATACCAATTTATTCATAACATTAAAAACAAATTCATTAACATATTAAAGGACATTTATAAGGCAGATTTAATCAGATTGTATGCCTGATTAGAATATGTTGCATATCTCTGTTTAGTAATATTACGCTACATATACCTTGTTGTGACTATTTAGTTGATTTTGTCTCATACCTCCCCGGAATTTATCATCTATCATATTGTGACAAAAAACAATGTTGTATTTAATATTATTCAAAAGAATGTATCGTGCATCATGATTGTTCATCTTGAATGCTCCTAACTGTAAATTTGTATAGATTCATATTTCCTTATTCATGTTATATTGATACAAAAGAAGAATGGTTTTATGGAAGTGTAAAGCAATGTAGATGTGAATAGCTGAGAATCAGTCTTATTTTTGTATGTGATTGTATACACATCAATATATCAATGGAGACAATTCATAACTTATAATAGGTCTTTTTTTGCTACACTTCAAATGTTTTCATCAATATTTAATGAATAATTTAGAAGGAAATAGATACATTAAGTTTATTATTATGTGTATTCTTGACTGTTGATTCAGTCTCTAATGGTGGTCTATGAATGTATCAAACACCTCTAGTTTGATCTTTGCATGATTCGATGCTCAATGATTGATCATAGTATGTAAAGGGACACCTTTCATAATATAACATATCTTGTAGATGAATAAATAATAAATAAAAAAAATGGAGATTTATTTATTTTGTCAGCTTTAGTTTAGTGGTTCTACACAGGTACATTGAATTTTTTTTACTTCTTTGTGTTAAACTCTACTTGTGACCTTTGCTGTTGGAAAGCAACATAAAATAATGGTGAAAGACAAACATACTAGATATTGTTGAGAAACAGGTCCAGTTTGCTTGAAGGAGGTCTTTGGTTCTGTCCATAACTCAGTGTTGTCCTCATTCACACCTTGGCAAACAGTGTCAATTCAGACCAGCCTTCTTCACCATATGCTGCTGAGTCACTATCAATATCAATATATCTAGGCACCTTAGCATGACAATGTTAGGAGATGACTAAGAACTAGTACAGGTTGTTACAAAGTTTAGCATGATAAAAGTTAAAGTCACATAAATGTAGGCCCAAGGTTATAAAACTATGAATTAAATCTGAGATAGTTTTCAAGCTTTTGATTGGTCAGAATTCTTAATAAAGTATTAAATCTAACCAATCAGATATTTGAGAATGATCTAAGACTACAGTTCAATGTTTTAAACCTCTGACCCAATAAACCTAAATTGTAGCTGTTGGTAGGGCACTTAGCGATAAAACAAACATGTATGAGGTTATTGTTTGAGGACGACATTTTTGCACTTATATGGTAGAAACGTCAGTTTCTTGTAAAGTGTTCTTGATATGAAGTGATTTTAACTTCTCCATGTTACTGTAAACAAATGATGATTGATTTTTAGTACGGTATCTGAAACTATACCAAGTTAAATGGGAGATATCAGAAAGCTGTGCAATCTAAATGTTGGAAAATAATTGACTCAGAATAGGATTATTATATTTTCAGCTGGTAAGGTATTAGCATGTTTCTTCAATCACATGATAAAGTTCACTTATTAAGTTTTAATGTAGATATACAGTCATCTGTATACAGTCATCAAAGCTGTGAATTTATTGGATTTTCATTGATCATATTTATAAAGTGACAGAGTGTGTTTTAGTTTTTTTATTAATTAAAATTTGCATAGTGATGTGAAGATAAAAGTTTACCCTTTCTGTGGAAAATGTTCATGGTTATGCTTAAAAAATTAAAAAATAATCATAGTGCCCTGGGATGTGCTGATGTCTATAATGTGAACTTATGGTACTCATGAAGGATAGCATTGGATGCATTTTGATTCTTTCTTGCAAACATGTGGGTAGAGAAAGAAAATTGAAGTAACAGTAATTTTGTTTTCTTTAGATTTATTCAAAATTAATTATTCTGAGTTGAGAAAACTTTAACTAAAGGATATCAGTAAAAAAGGCTGAAATATAATAGTATTTTTCAAAGGAGGCATATGAGTTCTTGTTATTTTTAATACAATTATGAAGATGAAAATCTCAGTAATGCATGTATTTATATTTTTATAGCTAATGATTGGTTTTACCATACACATTGTTAGCATTATTTTCATTATTTACATCATATTGGTCTTAATAAATCACTTAATGTACTGGTAGTGCAAAATGATAAGTATTGGCTCCAGGTACAAGAGGCCCTGGGTTCAAATCCTGGCTCCAGGTACAAGAGGCCCTGGGTTCAAATCCTGGCTCCAGGTACAAGAGGCTCTGGGTTCAAATCCTGGCTCCAGGTACAAGAGGCCCTGGGTTCAAATCCTGGCTCCAGGTACAAGAGGCCCTGGGTTCAAATCCTGGCTCCAGGTACAAGAGGCCCTGTGTTCAAATCCTGGCTCCAGGTACAAGAGGCCCTGGGTTCAAATCCTGGCTCCAGGTATAAGAGGCCCTGGGTTCAATTCCTGGCCCAAGGTACAAGAGGCCCTGGGTTCAAATCCTGGCTCCAGGTACAAGAGGCCCTGGGTTCAAATCCTGGCCCAAGGTACAAGAGGCCCTGGGTTCAAATCCTGGCCCCAGGTACAAGAGGCCCTGGGTTCAAATCCTGGCTCCAGGTACAAGAGGCCCTGGGTTCAAATCCTGGCTCCAGGTACAAGAGGCCATGGGTTCAAATCCTGGCTCCAGGTACAAGAGGCCCTGGGTTCAAATCCTGACTCCAGGTACAAGAGGCCCTGGGTTCAAATCCTGGCTCCAGGTATAAGAGGCCCTGGGTTCAAATCCTGGCTCCAGGTACAAGGGGCCCTGGGTTCAAATCCTGGCCCCAGGTACAAGAGGCCCTGGGTTCAAATTCTGGCTCCAGGTACAAGAGGCCCTGGGTTCAAATCCTGGCTCCAGGTACAAGAGGCCATGGGTTCAAATCCTGGCTCCAGGTACAAGAGGCCCTGGGTTCAAATCCTGGCTCCAGGTACAAGAGGCCCTGGGTTCAAATCCTGGCTCCAGGTACAAGAGGCCCTGGGTTCAAATCCTGACTCCAGGTACAAGAGGCCCTGGGTTCAAATCCTGGCTCCAGGTACAAGAGGCCCTGTGTTCAAATCCTGGCTCCAGGTACAAGAGGCCCTGGGTTCAAATCCTGGCTCCAGGTACAAGAGGCCCTGGGTTCAAATTCTGGCTCCAGGTACAAGAGGCCCTGGGTTCAAATCCTGGCTCCAGGTACAAGAGGCCCTGGGTTCAAATCCTGGCTCCAGGTACAAGAGGCCATGGGTTCAAATCCTGGCTCCAGGTACAAGAGGCCCTGGGTTCAAATCCTGGCTCCAGGTACAAGAGGCCCTGGGTTCAAATCCTGGCTCCAGGTACAAGAGGCCCTGGGTTCAAATCCTGACTCCAGGTACAAGAGGCCCTGGGTTCAAATCCTGGCTCCAGGTACAAGAGGCCCTGTGTTCAAATCCTGGCTCCAGGTACAAGAGGCCCTGGGTTCAAATCCTCGCTTCAGGTACAAGAGGCCCTGGGTTCAAATCCTGGCTCCAGGTACAAGAGGCCCTGGGTTCAAATTCTGGCTCCAGGTACAAGAGGCCCTGGGTTCAAATCCTGGCTCCAGGTACAAGAGGCCCTGGGTTCAAATCCTGGCTCCAGGTACAAGAGGCCCTGGGTTCAAATCCTGGCTCCAGGTACAAGAGGCCCTGGGTTCAAATCCTGGCTCTAGGTACAAGAGGCCCTGGGTTCAAATCCTGGCTCCAGGTACAAGAGGCCCTGGGTTCAAATCCTGATAACAACACTCCAGTGTTGTCAAAAGTTGTAGAGGTCCCAACTTAACACTTGAGCAAACAATTATACAGGCAGTTTCAGTTCCTATTGGCCTGTTGTCAGGATAAGTAACTACAGGAAGGTTCCACTTATAAAATTGCTTCTTAGTTGAGATTTTGCTTAAGCTGAAACTTTGACAGAAATTCTGTAGGTAAAATTTTGAGAAACTTCACTGTAATAGGGTAAATGGTGTGTAACAATAAATAAATAAAGAAAGAATTATGAACATTGTGTCCCTGCAGGAAGTAGTCTGTGAGTCAGCATTTTAGCTTGAGCAAAACCTCAACTGAGATATGTCTATGCAAGTGGGTCCTGGTATGGTATCAGACATGTTGTTCATGGTAGGCCATATAAGGCAACACAATATCTGCTTCTATTGAACACCGTCTCTAGATAGCTGAAAGGATAGCTGTTAGTGAGAAGGTAAACCTAACAAACAAAAATGTTCTTCATTAATGCTGTTTTATAACATGTTATGGATATGTAATGTTTTTTATATTTTTTGCATGAATTTTCATGATACAGTTGTTTTAAACAATTAACCTTTTTGCATGGTTACTAACATTTTAATTTACTTATTTTTTATTAATATTGCTAATACTTATTTAAATTGCAGTAGCTATTTAACAAATGCTGTGCAGATTAAATCTACAGCAGCAAATAAAAAATAATATATTTACATTTTTTTTTCATATTACTTGCTATATATACTACAGGTTGCTAAGAATCAAGCCCAAGGGCCCGTAAGTGTGTATGGAATACGTAGTTCCTCCCCGAACCTGCCCTTAATGCTATTGTTAATTAATGCAAAGGAAAATCTAATGCAAAAATAAACCAAATCTGAAACTGTGCTTGGGGTAATTATTTTTATGCATCAGATTTTGCTCTTGAACAATGTTTACTAACTGTGATGATTTTAGCTGCTATTAAGTATTTACTTTTTCTTTTAGGTGTGTTTATTTCCAATTATTTATGTTTAAGAATGATTTTAAGGTTTAATTTTTTAAGTATCATTCTGATTTTGATTTTCTTTTGTCTATGCTGTATTTTTCTTTCTTTCTATTATCCTTTAAAAGCTGACATTGTTTTAACAATGTGTTTTATAGTATGATAATCATTATAATATTGCTTTCATAAATGCAGCATTTTTTGTCTTTTAATGTTGACAATTACATTTAGCTTCATATTGTGTTCTCACAAGCAATCTGTTCTTTTCACTTACATGTAGATGTTAAAATCAGTTTGTTCAATAAACATTTTAAGTAATAAGGCCTGATGACAAATTAAGTTCTAATTTCCATTGACACATTAGGTTTAAAGGCCTATTTCCAAATTTAGTTCTGTTGTCAAGTTAAGTTCCAAGGCCTGTTGCCAAGACCAAGCACCCCCAAGTCTAGGTTGCTAGATTCAAGCTTGCCTTAAGCCCCTGGGAAAATGGGATGTGAACCCCAGTTTTGTAAGTAAATGGAAAAAGGGGCATTTATTTGACTTGCAAAATTTTGGTTGTGTTACATAAGTCATTGTAAATGTTAAAGTCCAGCTAATCTGGCTCTAACTTCAATTGTAAAATAAACTAAACTGATTGATGTCATGTGGTCTTTTTTGTCGTAAAAATATGAGTTGTATTATTGTTGTCTCACAAACTATTATTGTAAAATCATTTATATGTATAGATTCTGTTATTGTCTGGTTTTCATCATTTCAAGTCAGTTAGAAGCGAAAGTTGGGATTAATGTTTACGTTGTGAAAATAAGAGTCTCGAGTATTGAAATATCTCTGGAATAATCTAAATACTTGTTCAGTATTAAATTAGCTTCTGCAATCAAAATTAGTTATCTTTTTATTTTTATATCAATAATAGCATAAACTCTCATCTAATATTTTAAAAAATAAACTGTGTTCGATGACAAAAATTAACACATATTCAAGTCATAAGACTGTCATCTTTTCTTAACAAAATTTAGTAATCAGGATATTGGTTAATTTACTTATCATGTGTTATATAATGAACATTATATTTAGGGGTGCACACAATTCATGGGTGTACACAATACATGGGTGTGCACAATCAATAGTCCTTTATGATACTGCAATGTATGTACTAAACAGTACAGTAAATAAACTTACATGTTAATGTTCTCTGTATTGATAAAGCTTTATAAATGAAGACCTTAGAAAATAATATACTTCTGTATGTATATGTATTTCTAATCTATCATCATTAAAGATAATAGTTGGCATATTAACTTTAAATATATATAAGAATGCTCTTGTTTTCCTGCTGCTTCTTTAAGCTTATATTTATATATTTTAAATCTTTTGTATTCATGCTTCATAATACTAATCTAAAATCATATTGCATTTACTTGCATCTCTTTGTTATTGTGATATATTTTTTATCTATTTCCATTCTGCTTGATTGTATTCTTTTCAATGTCTACTTACCAGTGTCTGTATTGGCCTGATTGAGGTAGACTTCTCATGACTTCATTAATTTTACTTTTACATTTTAGAAGATAAATAATTTGTTGCAGCTTTTTTTTGCCTTCCTGTTCTGCTTAAGCTGTTCTACATGTATGTTTGGTAGAACTTATTAATATATTAATAAAAGTTTATAAACTCTTTATAAACTTATGGTATATGTTTAAAAATGTTACATGGCTACACAATTTATCTCAAATTTATTTGTTGAGAATAATTTCTGGTGTCCATTATCCTGTAAAAGTTTATTCACCATAATGAGTAGGATGACTTCAGAAGGATATTTTATGATGATAAATTAATTGACTTTTATAAAATGAAGATAATGCACTGGCTTAAGAATTTCAAAGTATCATGTATGAAAATGAAATTATCATTTTAGCTTTAAACAATAATAAATTCATTTAGCCTCACATAATTGTATAATTTACTGTAACAATTAAATTGAAATGTTACATTGTTTGCCTATCACAGTTAATTATTTTCCCATTAGTACAGATTTGAACACTTTCTTAACTATTACAACAATCATCACTGTCAAATACGATGACTTTAATGCATTTTTTAAAAGTTTTTTTATGCATCATTCTTTACATTGATAGAGTGAAGCAGACAAGTTGCGAATGATCTCCAATCGTGAAGCCAGAGCAGCAAAACGAGCAGCAGCAGCTGAAAAGCGACGACAGGAAGTTGAGCGAAAGAGGAAGGAACGAGAAGAACAGATGAAAAGAGAGAAGGAAGAACAAGAGAGAGAAATTCAACTGAGGAACGAACTGGAAGAGACAAGGAAGAGAAAGGAGGAGGAACGAAGGTAGGTCACAGGATTTTCAGTTTGATAATAAAATTGTTGTTTATTGATATGGTCATACCATGTCGAGTTACACAGTTTCTATTTGGCTTGATAAGGTTGGTTTTAATAAAGTTTATAATGTTTTGTCAATCATTTATTAGTACATAAAAGTTAAATATTTTCTGTGAATGAGACTGAATTTTTAAGGTAAACAGTCATGAGTTTTTAGGCGGCCTGACTTATAAAAAGGGCATTTGACTTTTAATCATATTGTTTGGGTTTTATCATCATGTCACATTCCATTGTATGTAATGTTTAATCCATATTTGATCACATGATTTCCATGTATAGTTCAATGGCTGTTTTTTAATCTCACATTTGTCAAAAGTTTGTAATAGTATATATTATCTGTTCATTCATAAGTCCTTTGAATTCAATTGATTGACTTAATTATCTTTACTCTAATTTCTTACCATTTTATGTTGTAAGTGCTCAAATTAAAAACATTGCAATCCTTAAGTGACAGGTTATTTAATAGTCTAAGTCACAAGTTGGCACAAGTAATAGATCACTTAAAAGATTTAAAATAAATTTACAGAATCCCATATACATGATAGTACACTTATATTTTAACATGTTATATAAAAACACAATGTTTATGCTAATTATCACATAAATACACAAATAAATATTTTAACCATGTTTATACATATACCATGTTAAATACTTATATTATGATTTTTATATGGCTGATTTTGGATAGGATGTTTGTCAATAAGAACGTCTTGTAAAGTAAAACATACATTTGTAATGTTTGGCATACATGATATTTTCTTCAATTGAAGATTAACCTCTTTTATAGCCCCTTTTTAAAAGCATGTCAGAAAACAGTTGACACTGCTTTGAATGATCTTATTTAATAGTGATAAGATGGTAATTTAATCTTATATTTTTGGGTATTTTACTAAGTCATTTTAGTCTCAAGCAGCTTGCTAACAGTTAAGATTTGTCCAAGTGCCTTTGTCTTAAGCTGTTTGGGGACTTACTCAGAGATAATGAACAAAGATTTGTCATTATCTTTTCTTTTAATAAATGTTGTCTTTTAATGATTACAATATTTGCATTATAAATGTTGTCTTTTAATGATTACAATATTTGCATTTTCCATGTTTAATAAATTCTGAAGTAGCTTATTTTTTTCAAAATGTATATAAAATATAAATATTTATATGTTACTATTTTTTAATATCAGAGTCATTATTTTGTTCCTTATATTTTTTTCTCCCTTCAAGATGATTTTTTATTCAACTCGCCGCCCGATTGAATATTTCCTTTGCTAGTGTTTGAACTAATTGAAGACATAAACATATCACATTCTTGTTTTATTTTTCCAAATACTTCTTTTTTTTCTAATTACTTTTTTCTATTTCAACAAGGTTTTAAATTTTCTATGAACATGGTTTTCATTTTATATACATAGACCTCATTTTATTTACCCTATTTGAAAAACAAAATACCTTATTGATTTAATTTAATTTCATACTTATAGTTTATTATGAAGTTGTTGGCCAGTTCTGTAAAAAAAAGAAGTGGTTATATTATTTATTACCTGAATAAATTACTTCAATTTGATTTTAATTTTTTTTCATTTTTCTAAATAAAAATTCTTTTTATTTAAACAATTTTAATGCATAGGTTGGAAAGGTAAACTATTTATAGTTACCCCTCTGTCATGGATAGATAGCTTTTCCACAAGAGTGCAATTTAAACACCAGCACCAGTACTACCATATAACAGTTAACATATAAACTTCAGAAGCTTCATCCCTTGTCTTTGGGTTTATCATGAATGCATTAAAAATTATGTTGACATACATAGAGGGAAACCCATCTTTAAAAAAAATCAAGTTTCATAATTGTTAATAAGTTTCTTTTTTAAAAAACACCAACACGAATTCAATTTTTTTCACCATGTGCAAAATTTAGAGGACTTTTAAAATTGGCTACAAAATCTTTAATTTTAAGGATAAGAAAAGAAAATTAGCTTTGTAGTTCCTATTTTTTTCTTTTAAATGTTTTGTTAATACATAAAAAGGCAATAATGTCTCTGATAGGCTATCTTTTCTTGTCTTAACCAATAAAAGATATAATTCCAGAAGTGATGGTTCCCCTCTATAATTTTACGTTATTGTTGTGACATAAATTAAACACCCTTAACATATGATATAACAACACCCATTCTTTTACCTGTGGTTCTGTTTAATATTTGTTTCCAGATTATTTCACTGTTCCTGATTTTTTCCCCTTTAAACTATATTTTACATATCTCTCTCATTAGGTTGACCTACATATAAACACATTGTAGATATTGCATCTTGCACAATTTAGTTAAAGTAAATTTTGTTTGATCTATATTTTCTGATTTGTTTTATTATGATGCAGCGTAAGTGTATTTGAAAATATAATTTTGTGGGTTTAAAAGAAACATTGAAGTCTGCACAATCTGTATTCTTATGGTATGGGTATTCTAAGTGTGACCTTCATCACCCCTCCCACCCCTCTTCCCTCAAAGATTTACTGTTAGAAAGATTTTATAAATCTGTGGTTGCTGATTATCTAAGACTCTCAAACAATGGTTTAAGTTTACATTTCTAACAAAGTATTACCCGTATATTACTACTGATTTGTTATTCTAGCTTGTTATTTTCATGTTCATTTCCTTTTTTTTTATGGTGGTCAGATGGTTCTATGCGTGTGATTTAATTTAAAACCTATAATTATATAATATGAATTAAATCAAACAAAGTTACTTAGGAATATGCAATAATATACTCATAGTCAGTTATTTTTTTTTATTGACAGTGATATTTCTTCACAAAATGTTTCTATGAAAGTTTTTTTTTTTTTTCTAATTGGCAATAATTATTTAGGACTATTCAGTTTCATCAGAGTAGGGTAACTTTATTGTAACTCCTCAGCATCTCACCTTGTGTTAAATACCCAAATGGTGGAGTTTGCCCAATGGGGCGACCTTGACTGAGCGGTAAAGTCACGGACTTGTAACTTCTCTGACTGCTTAGTCTCTCACTAGGTGGGTTTGAGTCCCAGTTGTCGCATCCACCTTAATGTATGAAGGTCTTCCAGTTGACCTGACTTGTGCTTGTGGTTCTACCTTCCAGTTGACCTGACTTGTGCTTGTGGTTCTGCCTAGAACTCTTGTCTAGATCTTTCTTTACCAAATTAGCTTCACTTAGCTATGACAACCATAACTATGTTGCTGCAGTTTACTTAAAAAACCAGTTTCTATGTATTTTACTGACAATTTTTTGTTTTTTGTTGAATTCTTTTAGTATAAGCTTTTATTTCAGCCTTTTCTTGCATTAAGACATTTTCTTGCTTTTTGCAGTATTGAGGAAATGTAAGTTTGTCAATATGAAGCCCACAATCTATTATTTGGTGTTGTTCACAATCCCCAAAATAAAAATAAAATTGCACTGCAACCAAATGTTGTAGTATGTGTATATAATGGCCAGTTGTTGTAAAATTCTTATGCTAATGCCTATGCATGAGCTGTGTATTGTTTTAGGAAACACAGACATATAACTTAGAGTGTTGTAATACTGGTATGGCTGTGAACATAATAACAAGGGCAGCATTGTAATAATAATAGTGATAGTATAATAATAATAATAACAATAATAATGGTAATAATAATAATGATAATAATAGTAAATAAATAGTTATAGTAATAATAGTAATAAAATTAAATAATTACACTATGCAACAACTAGTAAATTGTGATTCTTTATTTTACATCTTTCTTCATTGGTCATACTTGATTCATTTGATAACCATAACTGTGTGTTTATATTGGCAAATGAGGAGCTATAATGGCACTGGAGGTGCTATGATTGAACTTTAGGAATTATAATGGCAATTGAGGAGCTGTAATAGCAATTGAGAAGCTATAATGGCAAGTGAGCAGCTATAATGGTGTTTGAGAAGCTATAATGGCACTTAAGGGGCTATAATGGTACTCAATAAGCTATAATGGCACTTGAGGAGCTATAATGATACCTACAGAGCTAACATGGCACTTGTGCTGTAATGGTACTTGGTGAGCTATAATGGCACTTGGGGAACTATTATGATACCTACAGAGCTAAAACGGCACTTGTGCTGTAATGGTACTTTGTGAGCTATAATGGTACTTAAGGAGCTATAATGGCACTCAAGAAGATATAATGGTACTTGAGGAGCTATAATGGTACTTGAGGAGCTATTATGGTACTTGAGGAGCTATAATGGCACTAGAGAAGATATAATAGCACCTGAGAAGCTATAATGGCAATTAATGAAAACAATTGAGGAAGTATTCCCTAATAACACTGAAAAAGAAAGATAAGGTACAAACTGTATGTTGTTATTTTATATTGTTTATTGAATTTCCTATCTGTACATGTATAAAAAAAATGTTAATTAGCAATTACATAGTTATGTTTGTATCATATTAATGTTAAAGTATAAACTCAGAAACATAATCACATAATTTTAGCCAGCTTAGCATAAATCAGTAATGCTTAGGAAAAAATATAGGTCAGCTAGCATCTGCAGAATCTGCACTATTTGCTGCTAATTATTTATAAATTCATCTAATTATCTAGGTTGGAAGTTTTTGCAAATACAGAAGAAATTAAAAATTGATAGTCTAATTAATCATTAAATTAGATACGGATTTAGATATTGATAGTCATTTGATGTTGTCTTATGCCACCAAAGTATTAAACAGCTTTACAAATGGCTTTCTTTACATGTAATTCTAAATCGGCTGTAAAAAATTATAAAGCTTAGGAAAATAGTGTAGATCCCGAACGGCCAGCTTCTGGCTGGGAATTCTGATCAGGATCTATATTATTTGTAGCTCACACTTTACAGATATGCTGTATTGTCTTTGCATGAATTTTTCAGCACTTGTTAAACTATTAGTGGTATTTTTAGAAAATACATTAAATATTGTAAATAATAATGGCTGATTAGAAGTATTATGTTGTTTTTTGATATTTTCATTATATTATAGTGGGGGTGCCTGTGTTCGAATGTTTAGAGTCTCTGTTTGTAACTCCTTAGTCCCTCATCGCGTGGGTTCAGGGCAAGAATATTTAGGTCGAGAGGTTCACCAGCCAACCTGTGGTACACCGATGGTTCTATCCAGATATAAGTCCAGGGTTCTTCCTCAACCAGTGATTAACTGGACATCGTCAATATGACCATGATTGTGTCGGTGCATTGTAGCAAAATACAAAACAATAATTTAAGCCTAATATGACCACAGGAGTTACATCCCTTCCAAGCTAATTGAGGGAATGATTCAGCCATCTAAAAAATTATAAAAGTTTAAGCTTGAGTTTAAGGTCATCCTCATAGATCTGATTGGCCACATTTCAAATAAAAACTTTAAATCAGGACTGAAGTTTTATAATCTCAGGGTCAGGTACCATTTACCATATCTTGAAATTAAACCTTTTCTATTTGCACAATAATTTCTTAAATTTCAGAATTGTATGAATTCAGTGTCTCTCTTACTTTTATCTCTCATTCAAGATTTTTGTACCACTTTTTTGTAATTTGTTACATAGTAAACCGTGAATAGCTTATTTATTTTTTTTGTTGATTTTTACTTTAAACTTCTCCAATACCGAAACCATTATAATATGTTTTACATCATTCTGTTGATTTGGAAATTTGGACTTCTGGAGAAACAAACATTATTTGTGAAAAACTAATTAATTAAATTTCAAATATAAATTTTCAGGCTGAAGAAACAGAAAGAAGAAGAAGAAAAAGACGAGCTTATAAAACAGGAGATGGAGAAAGAAAGAAGAGAGAAGGCAGAGTTAGAGAGAGAAAAGAGAAGGAAGGAAGAATATGCCAGAAGATTGGAAGAAATGAAGAAGAAACAAGCAGAGGACGATAAAAAGAGAGCAGGTGTGTACATGAAGATTGGCTAATATACTTTGTGTTCATTTTTTATATTTCATTTTTATTGTATTTCATTGATCAGGATCAGTAGGTGCAAAAGGTCAAGGTCACCTTGAACATGATTTTTGTTTTGGCTTGGAATCAGTGAGTGAGACTGTCAGCACTGGGGTGCATGTGTGTTTTACAACAGCTCCTGTTGTTATTGTTCTGTCAGTAATATCTCTTGTTGTATGGTATATCCTTAAACCCCTATGTATTTTCATAAACTTAGTTTGTAGATTGGTGTAGCAGAATTGTCAATTTTATTTTCTAATTTATCACCAACATTGAACCTGACATCATATTAAGTCACATGGATGAAAGAACTCAGTGCCAAGAGATAAATTTAAGTACAATTTTACTACATTTTGTCTCCTCACTCATTTTGGCCCAATGTCAGGATAATGCGACTGGGTGGAGCATAAATTAAGTTGTTCACAGTAGAGGCTACATCTGTTTCTAACTAAAAATATATTGATGGAATGTTAAATTACCCATTCCCCCAACAAATGAACACACTAAACATAGAGCAAAAAACAAACTATCAACAACAGCACAAGATTTTTCACATTGTCTATTGTTTTTTGTTTCGAGGAGGCTGATAACAAAAGTTCTGATTCTGTTTCTACAATCTCTGTAATTTTTTAAATGCATGTACATTTATTACAAATTTTGTATGTACTTCTGTTTAACCTTAAACATGTTTATTTTGTGACTTCAGAGGAGGCTGAGCGTAAAAGGCTAGAGGAGGAGGAGTTAAGAAAGCAGGAGGAGGAGCTTATGGCACAGATGGCGGAGGAGGAGAGGCGGGAATATGAGAGGAAGAAACGTGAAGAGGAAGAGGAGAGAAAGAGGAAGGAAGAAGAAGACAAGTATGTAGAAAATGTGTTTTATAACTTTGTTAAAGGTTAGCAAAAAGTTCTTTTATTAGTACAATAATTTTTCAGTTTTTTTTTTGTTCCTTGTTAAACTCGGCAAGTTATGATCAAAAAATGAATTTGGAAATTGTTTTGAGTTAGTTATATAATGGTGCATAATTTTGTGGGTTCTGGACGTCTTTTTGGTTGGACAATTGATGGACTTCATTTTTAGTTGTCTCAAATGCTTCTGTGCCTTTAGATGTCAGATAAGCAAGATTGTAGCCATCAAACAAGAATCTGTAGCAATTACTGCCAAAAAGCAGATGGTATAATTGTACTGGTACATTTTACCTTTTGATGATGACTTGTCTAGAAAGGGGGTTTTCAGGTAGATTGACCTCATGTACTGTCAGTTAGTGTGATATACATAATAACAATGAATTTGTGCTATCGCAGTGAAGGCAGATTTTGATGCACATTATTTATTAAAAAAATACCATACTTTTTTTTATCTAACATGTCAATTGATGTAAGTGAATTTTGTATTTAATTTTTTTTATGTATATATGTATTTTTGTTTAACAGCAAAAATGGTTAACATGTATTTACATTTTCAACTCTTGTGTTATTTATTACATTTTCTTTTTTACAAAAAATATTTATCGCCATATCTTTTTATTTCACTTCTATCAACACAGACGCCGAAGGGAACTTGAAGCTCAACTGGCACTGGAGGAAGCTAGACGTCTTGCGGAAGAAATGGCACGTAAGCAAGCCGAACTTGAGGCTCGCTTACGATTCAACAGATCACTACAGATGGAGTCAAACGGCATGGAACATACTCAGGATATCACACGCGCATTTGTGTTCTCGTACTTTGAGTTGTTACAATGGCTTGGTCTTGACATACCAGAGTTCGAATTGCTGAAGTTAAATCAGTACTAAATAGTCAATAGATGATAGAAATTGTCGAGACATTGTAACATTGTGTAAATAAGATGCTTACATCAAATGGGGGCTTAATATGACTGAATTTAAGTTGCTGTAGTTGATTCAGTACCAAATAGTCAATAGATGATAGAAATTGTCAAGACGTTATAACATTGTATAAATTAAATGCCTACATTGATTGGGGGCTTAATACGACAGAATTTGAGTTCCTGAAGTTGATTCAGTAACAAATTCATGATAGGAATTGTTGAGAGGTTTTTACATTTTAGATAACAGCAGTTGTCGAGAGGTTTTTACATTTTAGAAAGTAGAGGCTTAGAAAGGCTGGGGGCCCAAAATAACAGAATTTGAGTTGCTGAAGTTAAATTATTACTGAATAGTCGATAGATAATAGAACTTGTCATGAGGTTTTTACATTTCAAAAACAAGATGCTTAGAAAGGCTGTAGGACTTTATATAACAGAATCTGAAGTTGCTGAAGTTAAATTAATATTGATTAATCAATTGTTGAGAAATTTTTACAATTTAGAACTTAAATGTTTATAATAGCCTGGGGCTTAATATACCAGAATTTGTGTTATTCAAATTAACCAGTACTGATATTATGAAAAATGTAAACTAACATAATCAGGGTTTTGTAAGAAAAGGATTACCCTTATTCATGCTACATTGTTTTCTTTGTGTACATGTAACATATGTACTTTGGTACCTCTAAGTATGTAAACAAAGGCTTGCCTTTTATACTATATAGAATTTTGTTTACTGAAAATGTAACCAAGCCTATGTAACAATTTTGGAATTTTGTTGATGTTTCAACTTTACAACCAAAGTATAATGACATGGCACATTTTCAGACATTTTTATTATCAATTTTTGAAATGCTAGATATGCAAAAGATTTATTCACACCACAAAGATTAGCAGTCAGCTTATTAACATTGTTATAAAATTGCAAACAATCTACAATGCCTCATAGAAACCAAAAATGTAGGAAGCTGCAGTTTGGTTTATTTTCATCAATGGGGTTTCAGGGGATCTTTGGGTAAATGCAAGGTGTTCTGGTAGAGTGACTGCCCTTGGAGGTGCTCAATTGTCCTCAGCATGTTACACGACTGCAAGAAAAAAAATCATCCTAATTTCTTTGTCAGCAACTTGGGGTCTCTTATTTTCTTGTGTATAGGTCTTTGCTAATCTTGAACCATTAAAATAGTACCGATGATAGATGATAAATGGGGTATTTTTTTATTTTTTAAGAAATGTTAGAGTTTTAAATTACGTAATTGTAATCATTGCATTATCCTTTGTTTACACTTTGGTAATGTTTACAGTCATAAAGAGTCTCATTACAATTGAGAATGATCATTTTTTATTTAATTTAAGAAGCTTGTTTAGAGCCAGTGCTTCATTACAATAGTTTGAGGGTTCAGACTTCATATTACAACTTATTATTTTGTAAGTTTCGTTATACGTTTATACTTTCTACTTTTTTCTATAAATTTGTATACACAAACCACTTTAGATTAACACATGTTGTTTATTACCTGCTAGTATGTTTTGTTCTATTTTTTGCACATTATTTTCTATTTTTAGCACCAATTTTTATAAATATCAATAGAATCATTATTATGGATTCTCCAAATATTTTTTTAACAAGTCTTTTTCATTTTAAGTACTACCGTAATATGTTGATATTTTCTACATGGTTTTAACAAATCTTGCCAGGTTTTTTTTCTTGTCTTCAACATTTTCAATATTTTTGCATCCATTTCTCTGACATATTTATTACTGGACCAGATTTCACATTTCCAGGCTAGGTAAAGTTGTTGTTTCACTAGTGTCTTTTCACATAGTCAATATCAACAATTTTCAATAAAAAGAGTTAATTAACAAATATTAAAGTACTGCTGCATGCTTATGATAAGTTATATTGGCTATATAATGTTTGATAAAGCCCATAAAGTAAAATTAAGTTATTTTGCTATGTATATATTTTTGTTAATTTTTTTTTTGCTAAATAAGTTATTTTGCTATGTATATACTTTTTGTTCAATTCTTTGATTAGATAACTGCTGCTTTTTTACTTCTTTTCCTTGATGTTTTTAGTGGAGTTTTCATTATCCCATCTAACTTTTTTTTAAATTGTATTTTTTCTGCACTTTTTATTTAATATTATCAATAAGGTTTGACATACCCTACTAAATATATGCCTCAAGTTGAACCAGTTTTATGTTATATGCTTCTAGATCTGATGAATATTGTTACTCATATAACTGCATGTGTGCCTTTTATTGATAAATACAGATACATTTCCCTTGGGATTATTTAAATCCCTTGGCCAAAGGCTATAAAACTGTGAGCTTGACATCATTTTAAATTATCTGATTGGTCAGAATTTGAATAAGGCTTAAAACCTGACCAATCAGATATTTGAGGATGATCTAAGACACAAGCTCAAAATTTGATAACATCTTAGCCCTGTGTATTCTGAAAGGTATATCTTTTGTGACAATTAAACAAAAGGGAAAAGATTAATGTGATACATAAAAAAATGATGCATTTGATAAATTTTGCATTTATTAGAGGAACATATATGTGCACATTTTTTACAGTAAGTTACGATTCTACAGTATATACCAATGCACACTTATAAATGCATTTAAAGAATATAGCATTTACCATTATAGATATATATATGCATGAAATAGTTTACCATTTTCTATATTGTATTTATTATACAAATACATTGTACAAATTTATATAGTTTATGATATGTATAAAGTATATATTTACATTTTATTATAATGTTGCATTTATATAAAGTGATTTCAATAAGTTTTTTTGTGCTTTATGTCAGATGGGCTTCAAGAGAACCTAAGGGTTTGAGTGAAAACTACTTTTACATCTTGAATTAATTTTCTTTTGCATTGTATAAAATTATTTGATAATATTAGGCTACAGATACCAAATGTGAAAGACCAAATGCCCCAATCATCTACCCCCCAAAAAATGGCTGAAATCAAACTGAAATCCAACCTCACCAAAATAAAAGGCATGCATTATGTTTTTCTTGATATGGGCTTGTATTTTTCTTCATAAAGAATAATCAAACATGCTTTGTTTTGAAACTTTGAATTTGAAAGTAACATATTTAGTCATGTACATTTTCATTACAAGATTATTTTTTTAATTCTACTGTAAAATCAGATGGGGACACTTTAAGATTTTTACAAACATGTGTGCATTTTCCACTTTTACATTGTGGCGTGAATGATAGTTATCTTGTTGATGTTTGCATTGATTTGTTTTGTTTTACATGTTTTCTATGCCTAATTGCCAACTTTGCTACAAAAGCCAGCCACTGTCTTTGCAGGTCTTTGACAACTAGAAAAGAATGGACAAAAGTCAATGTTAATTTTTCAATATTTATAAAACATATGTCATTTCCGTATGTGAAAATGATTGGATGTCCAAAAACATTTTATCAAGAAATTTGATTGGTTAATTTCCTTACAAAGACCTAGATAAAGTTGTAACAACTTGTTTCATTGGTTTGTGTACGTCACAAAACAGCAGTATCAAGGACGTTGATTGTTAAACTTTAAAAAATTATGGTTACATAGATTGGATAGACCAGACCATATTTTATTGAATAAACAGTTTTTGTAAAGTTGTGGTTTAAGGAGTTAATTGGTACTCTTCAATGAATAACACCAAAATTAAGTCTTGACCATCAATCGGATAATACATTTTTATTCAAGAAACATGTGTCAAACAGTTTGATTTAATTTCAAATATGTTAGTCAAGAAACACATGTAAAGTTTTATTTCACTTTCAAACAGTTGTAACACCCCTTTAATTGGATAATGTATTGAGTGTCAAAAACTATGTGTCAACAAATTAGACTGGTTAACATTCATACATATAGATTTTAACATCATATTTAATTTGCTAATTTCTTGATTAACGTTTTATAACCCAAATGAAATGGATTGTTATAACTTGATTTTGGTAGTTTTAAGTGTTCTAATTAAGTAAGTATTGAATTTTAATTTCAAAGTGTGTTCAAAGAAATTATTCTCTAAACAATCTGATTGGCTACAATTTGAAAGCATTGATCTAAAAGGATCAGTTCATGGCTTGAAGCATCCTCGAATCACATACCTATTTGCATTTATATCAAGGGCTTTTGACAAGCTTTCTGATGACAATATAGTTTAGTCTTGTTATACTTGTCTGTATATACTTTAAAGATTATCCCTGTTTTATTGACTTTTGTTGCATAAATAGTATCTGTGTATGTTTAGAGTGGTCAGTCTCTTGATAGTGGAGAAATAAAAGTTTGTCAAGTGTAATTTTTGTGAAAATAATGAAACTGCCTCAAAACAAGAAACAACAAACCAGGCTGGCTTATTTTGATATATTTGTCCTTAGTCACTTTTTACTGACATTTTTTTTTTAAATAATTCATCATCAACAAATAGTTTAGCTGAAATTGAATTAGGTTGGTTTTACCATTTATTCTGATTACAGACAGATTGTATTTATTGTCAACAATTCTCTGTTGTGATGTTTTAGATAAAGTTTCTCATTTAACATTTAAATAGTTTTGTTTATTATGTGATGGAAAGGTGATGAAGAAAGAAACATGAAAATGAGATGGATAGATTTAACATGCCTTACAAAAATGTTGTTCTATATTTTATTTATAAATATGTTTATACATTTATATGTTTTTTATTGTTGTAATGTTAATGAAATTTATGTGAATGTTTTATCCATTTCAAAGAAAAAAAGCATTTTCTTTGCTAAAAAGTATTATTAAATTTTAGTTATGTTGTACATTGTATTGATTTATATCTGAAGTATTAGTCACACAAAAAAAACTTATATAATAAAAAAATAAATCTTTAAGAAAAATATAAAATTTGCATGTGCAAATTCTAAATTTATAATATTAATTTTATGTACGTACATTGAGATTATCTTTGAAAAATAGATAAATATGAAATTCTTTTTATTTACAAAGTATTTGTATACATTTTAATAGAAATATACATATGCGAGGGGTGATGCCAGATTAACTAGTATGGGTTGTTAAAGCAACAAACAGCATAGTAAGCTTCAAAATTAATATTGTTTTGTTAACAGAAAGTATGAAGTTAATAAGGGAGTGATAAATTCAGAAATTTCGATTACAATAGATAAAGAATTTAACAAAGATCAAAGCCAGTCAGGATAAATCTGGATCACCCCTCATCATTGAATGATGAGGCAATAAAATACAGTATATGATCCTTCAAGAATACGTTGTATTTACAGGCTGACTCAGTATTTTTAGAACATTTTTCTGTTATTAGAAATTGTAGAAAGGAAAACATATTTTAGAAAACCAAAAATGTCTAAATTTGATTCATCAATTTATTTTTTGTTTCGAAAGAGATTTTAGACAAAGGTTGAAGCTGTTAATTAAATATATACATGCATTTACACTCATCTTTTTTCATTTTTACCAAAAATTATATTTTTTAATGATACTTAACTTTACCTTTAAGAATATATTAAAAAACATCTATTGAACAAACAACTTCCTATGACGGATAACTAAAATACTGTTGGTGGGATGATAAACCCAATAAACAAACAAACTTCATGTGACTGAAGTATTGTTTCAATGTGAAATTTTCCTAAGATTTGAAGGCTAAAAGTATGTTTAATCCATCAGAGCCCTAGATGAGAGGAGTCAAGCTTCTGATCCCTCCATTATGTAGCCTTAAAACTCTCTATATCAGGCACTCATAGAATCATCTTGAAAACACAATTCTGATGAGTACTGGTAACAAAGAGCTTGGTTGAGAATTGTGGGATATGAGGCAACACAATAATCAGAAATAACTCCTATAATCTGAAGCTCTGGTCGACCCTTGGAAAATGTATTTCTATTTTATTGTGATATTTTCTTTAGAACTGTGATACAACTATTGTACGAGTCAAATGTTTTCTTGTATGTGAATAAATTTATACATAAACCATGTTTGTGGTTGTTTTTCTTTTTCAAATCTCCATTTTTAGATCACCTGTGCACAACGTACAGCATCAACAATTTGGCTAGAGAGCATGCAAGAGCCTACAGTTTTGGTCCAAACTTCACCAATCTTAATCAGAATGTTTGTTTAAATGAATTCTTAAATGATTTTCATAGCTGGGTAATGTCGTGTCAAAAAGTAGGTCACAAGGAAAACTTTTTGAGAAAAGTTATTGAAGTTGTGGACACACTGGAGGCAACATTTATTTCCCAAACTTTACCAAACTTCACCAGACTGTTTTTCTTGCATGACATCTTGGAAGAGTTTTTAACTTTGTCAACTTTGTCATGTGGAATAAAAAAGGTAGGTCACTGAGTCAAATCCTACAGAAACCTTGGGAACACACTAGTGGCCACATTTATGTCCTACAGAAACCTTAAGAACACACTAGTGGCCACATTTATGTCCTACAGAAACCTTGGGAACACACTAGTGGCCACATTTATGGTCTACAGAAACCTTGGGAACACACTAGTGGCCACATTTATGTCCTACAGAAACCTTAAGAACACACTAGTGGCCACATTTATGTCCTACAGAAACCTTAAGAACACACTAGTGGCCACATTTATGTCCTACAGAAACCTTGGGAACACACTAGTGGCCACATTTATGGTCTACAGAAACCTTAAGAACACACTAGTGGCCACATTTATGTCCTACAGAAACCTTGGGAACACACTAGTGGCCACATTTATGTCCTACAGAAACCTTAAGAACACACTAGTGGCCACATTTATGTCCTACAGAAACCTTAAGAACACACTAGTGGCCACATTTATGTCCTACAGAAACCTTAAAAACACACTAGTGGCCACATTTATGTCCTACAGAAACCTTAAGAACACACTAGTGGCCACATTTATGTCCTACAGAAACCTTAAGAACACACTAGTGGCCACATTTATGTCCTACAGAAACCTTAAGAACACACTAGTGGCCACATTTATGTCCTACAGAAACCTTAAGAACACACTAGTGGCCACATTTATGTCCTACAGAAATCTTAAGAACACACTAGTGGCCACATTTATGTCCTACAGAAACCTTAAGAACACACTAGTGGCCACATTTATGTCCTACAGAAACCTTAAGAACACACTAGTGGCCACATTTATGTCCTACAGAAACCTTAAGAACACACTAGTGGCCACATTTATGTCCTACAGAAACCTTGGGAACACACTAGTGGCCACATTTATGGTCTACAGAAACCTTAAGAACACACTAGTGGCCACATTTATGTCCTACAGAAACCTTGGGAACACACTAGTGGCCACATTTATGTCCTACAGAAACCTTAAGAACACACTAGTGGCCACATTTATGTCCTACAGAAACCTTAAGAACACACTAGTGGCCACATTTATGTCCTACAGAAACCTTAAGAACACACTAGTGGCCACATTTATGTCCTACAGAAACCTTAAAAACACACTAGTGGCCACATTTATGTCCTACAGAAACCTTAAGAACACACTAGTGGCCACATTTATGTCCTACAGAAACCTTAAGAACACACTAGTGGCCACATTTATGTCCTACAGAAACCTTACGAACACACTAGTGGCCACATTTATGTCCTACAGAAACCTTAAGAACACACTAGTGGCCACATTTATGTCCTACAGAAATCTTAAGAACACACTAGTGGCCACATTTATGTCCTACAGAAACCTTAAGAACACACTAGTGGCCACATTTATGTCCTACAGAAACCTTGGGAACACACTAGTGGCCACATTTATGGTCTACAGAAACCTTAAGAACACACTAGTGGCCACATTTATGGTCTACAGAAACCTTAAGAACACACTAGTGGCCACATTTATGGTCTACAGAAACCTTAAGAACACACTATTGGCCACATTTATGGCCTACAGAAACCTTAAGAACACACTAGTGGCCACATTTATGGTCTACAGAAACCTTAAGAACACACTAGTGGCCACATTTATGTCCTACAGAAACCTTAAGAACACACTAGTGGCCACATTTATGTCCTACAGAAACCTTAAGAACACACTAGTGGCCACATTTATGTCCTACAGAAACCTTAAGAACACACTAGTGGCCACATTTATGTCCTACAGAAACCTTAAGAACACACTAGTGGCCACATTTATGTCCTACAGAAACCTTAAGAACACACTAGTGGCCACATTTATGTGCTACAGAAACCTTAAGAACACACTAGTGGCCACATTTATGTCCTACAGAAACCTTGGGAACACACTAGTGGCCACATTTATGTCCTACAGAAACCTTAAGAACACACTAGTGGCCACATTTATGTCCTACAGAAACCTTAAGAACACACTAGTGGCCACATTTATGTCCTACAGAAACCTTGGGAACACACTAGTGGCCACATTTATGTCCTACAGAAACCTTGGGAACACACTAGTGGCCACATTTATGTCCAACAGAAACCTTAAGAACACACTAGTGGCCACATTTATGGCCCAATTGTCACCAAATGTGGTCAGAGTATTTGTATGACATCTTGGATGAGGATGTTACTGCGTCATGGGATTGAAAAGTAGATCATAATGCCTAATCATTAAACAATCCTGTGAACACCCTAAAAGAGATTTTGGACCTTCACAAGTTGTTATCAGAATCTTTGTCTGCATGAACATCTTGATGGGTTAATGTGTGCAAGGATATGCTACATAAATATAACATGTGATCACTGCCAAAGGCATAGTTGTGTACATTGAAGTCTTGTGGTTAGATGTTTAAAGCTAACTACAAGCTAGTGTCCTTAGGTGGGCAAGTCAGGACCATTATAGCCTCTTGTTCTATTAAGAAAGCAAGTTTAAGCAACCACTTTTTAGCTGTACATCACAATGTGGCAATTTGCAATGGGTTAATTTACAACTTCCATTTGAAGCCTCCATGTTAAAACAATTATAACCTTAATAATATACTATTTCTATACTTATTGTATGATCATCATTGGTTCCAACCATGCTGTAAGATGTACGTCTGCACTTTTGTGACCACACTGACATCAATAGTGTATGTTGTCTAAGTAAGAACATTGTATTGTATTCTTATAGCAGAATCATAATATCATTCTTAAGATAAACTTGGCCCATTTTACAGATTTATTTAAAATGAATATAAATAATCTTAGAAATAGTGATTTAAGAAATTGAAAAACAACAACAAACCACAATCAATAACTTGCTGGATGAGATTGTTTAGATAGATCACTAACAATGAACCAGAAGCTAAGATAATACGAAATGTGTATAAACAAATCTACATATTATAATTTGGTCTGATCATAGTAACAGGAACAAGCACGCCCTGTGAAAACAGTAATTAAGCAGCATTTAAAAAGTAGGCAATAGCAAAATTAATTTGTCAGAACAGATCAGACCTAAGAGTCATGCATATGCTTAATTGAAAAGCATAGAAAACTGGAAAGTTCCAACACTGCAGCCTTATCTGGCAGTACAATGAAAGGTCTATGGGTAGCAGGGTGGGGTCTGCCGGCTAGACACATCCTCAGGCTGCAGTGGTCTCAGTGAAGGGGCGAAGAGTAAAGTCTTACTGACCAATGGCAGTGCAGTAGGCCCAAGTACATCAAGTGTGACTAATGATTTTATGAACTTCCCCACTGTGATATCTATGTAACTGGTTTACGATCCTTCCCACTGTGATATCTATGTAACTGGTTTACGCTCCTTCCCACTGTGATATCTATGTAACTGGTTTACGATCCTTCCCTCTGTGATATCTATGTAACTGGTTTACGATCCTTCCCACTGTGATATCTATGTAACTGGTTTACGATCCTTCCCACTGTGATATCTATATAACTGGTTAACGATCCTTCTCACTGTGATATCTATGTAACTGGTTTACGATCCTTCCCACTGTGATATCTATGTAACTGGTTTACGATCCTTCCCTCTGTGATATCTATGTAACTGGTTTACGATCCTTCCCTCTGTGATATCTATGTAACTGGTTTACGATCCTTCCCACTGTGATATCTATGTAACTGGTTTACGATCCTTCCCTCTATGATATCTGTGTAACTGGTTTACGATCCTTCCCACTGTGATATCTATGTAACTGGTTTACGATCCTTCCCACTGTGATATCTATGTAACTGGTTTACGATCCTTCCCACTGTGATATCTATGTAACTGGTTTACGATCCTTCCCACAGTGATATCTATGTAACTGGTTATCTATGTAACTGGTTTACGATCCTTCCCACTGTGATATCTATGTAACTGGTTTACGATCCTTCCCACTGTGATATCTATGTAACTGGTTTACGATCCTTCCCTCTGTGATATCTATGTAACTGGTTTACGATCCTTCCCACTGTAATCTCCCAGCATGGTGCTATCTTGTGATGGCACTCTAAAGACTGCCATTGTCGATGCCTTTAAGTATGCTTAATGTTTAAAGGCATCTCAAGAGCCTTATATAAGTGACCCCCCCCATTTATTGCCCCACCCAGCATGTGAGGGCATCTGTTTTCTGATAAGCCAGGCTGCCACAGTCTGTAAGGATGTGTCTGTCACACAGGTATTGTTCAAGATCCAAGTGTATGTATGCTATATCTGGGGGTTGAACATAGTCATTCACAGTTTGTAAAGGAAACAGTTGTGAATATACCAATTATGCAATCATATATATATATATATATATATATATATATATATATATATATATATATATATATATATATATATATATATATATATATATATATATATATATAAATCTTTATTTGTTTTCTTTCTTACTTTGTTGGTTGATTTTGTAATTTCTTTCATTCTTTTAGTTCTCATATATTTTAAGTTATATTTTATTTGGATTTGTAAAATGTAACGAAACGTTTCTAACAAAAGCAATTTAAAAAGTCATTCATTGTCAGAATAATGTCCTTCAGACTCATTTTAAGTCATTTTGAATACTAAAACTTGTATCTCTCATGTATTTTCAAAATTAAATATTTAGCTATGAAATAAATACATAATATTGCAGTTACAAAATTGACACCTAGTAATTAATGCAATAAAGAATTTGTAAGGGATCATATAGTAAACAACCCACATTATCACTAACAATAATGTTTGTGGCTTTGTGCAAAACTAGCCTACTGTCTCACATCCATACTAGCAGGTAATTTAGTTTTGCATTAACCCATCAGAGGTATTACTGTGACAGATTAGTACTATGTTGGCTAAAGACTCCCTGCAGTGATGACCAGCAATTAGCAGGTCTGGTCATAGCATGTGGGGGCCTGGCTCAGTGGGATACCACATTCCTTTCGAGATGCCTTTAAAGGCATGTATGGATGTGAGACAGTAGGCTAGTTTTACACAAAGCCACAAACATTATTGTTAGTGATAATGTGGGTTGTTTACTATATGATCCCTTACAAATTCTTTATTGCATTAATTACTAGGTGTCAATTTTGTAACTGCAAGATTATGTATTTATTTCATAGCTATATATTTAATTTTGAAAATACATGAGAGATACAAGTTTTAGTATTCAAAATGACTCTGAAGGACATTATTCTGACAATGAATGACTTTTTAAATTGCTTTTGTTAGAAACGTTTCGTTACATTTTACAAATCAAAATAAAATATAACTTTAAATATATATGAGAACTAAAAGAATGAAAGAAATAACAAAATGTATAAGAAATAACAAAATCAACCAACAAAGTAAGAAAGAAAACAAACAAAGATATATATATATATATATATATATATATATATATATATATATATATATATATATATATATATATATATATATATATATATTGGATTGCGTAATTGGTATATTCACAACTGTTTCCTTTACAAACTTGTGAATGACTATGTTCAACCCCCAGATATAGCATACATACACTTGGATCTTGAACAATACCTGTGTGACAGACACATCGTTACAGACTGTGGCAGCCTGGCTTATCAGAAAACAGATGCCCTCACATGCTGGGTGGGGCAATAAATGGGGGGGGGGGGGGGGGGTCACTTATATAAGGCTCTTGAGATGCCTTTAAGGCAGAGAGGAATGTAAAACTATAAACGTGTACTTCGAATTATTGGGGCAGCCACCATTCCCCTGTCTCCCAAATTTCTATGCCTATGGAAACCACCGGATCGTATTATTTCAGATATTCTTAAATGTACTGAATCTATACCTGGATACGTCTTAAAATCTGAAATTGATCGTGGTTTTTAAATAGATAATGATATTATATACATCTGTTATACCTTTAAAATTTGCCAAAATTCATGTTATAATAGCCAGGATGATATGACTCTATTCTTGCAACAGAAAAAATACAAGTGAACATAACTTTTATATTTGCCAAATACTGAAATGTTTGCTCAATCTTAGGAATCATACAAAAGGTTTCGGTCGACAACCACTATGGTCGTACACCTTTGTACAGGTGAATGTATTCGAGTTATGTCGCTTGTCCCAAACAGGTGTCAACAATCTATTTATAGGTTAGGACTTTTAGCCATCCGGATGGAAAAAAGCCATACACAGGCTTTTAGCCATCCCTTGGTGGAAAGTGTTGTCATCCGTGGTTATGTCTATCCATTGCAGCGGTGCAGTATGACCCGGTGTAGATGTAAACATTATCCATATAGAGACTACCTAAACCGATGTGTAGTATTCAGTATAATGTATTCATTTTCATGTGTTCTTTGTATTAAATGTGGTATACGGCATTTTAGGCCATAACAAACAACCAATTTAGTTATTAAAAGATCTCAGAAGATGTTGGTTATTCAATATTGTTTTCATAACTGTAGGAATGTGAAACATAACGGATAAGTTGTTAGAACAGGTATGTATGCGCCACGCTGCATAGTTACATTCCATTCCCGTTATTTTCCTATGTATTTAAGGTGGTATATACGGCTTTTTAGGCAAATTACGTAATTTTCAGCTTGAAAGATCTCGGAAGATATTGGTTATAAGTTTAAGTTTTCATAATTTTGTAACGCTTTTATAAAAAAAACTCATCCATATACCATTGGTTCATATAAGTTTAAGATAGGAATAATAGTCCTGCTTTAGCTGGTCTTAGCCCATACAACTACCAATATTAATACTGTTATTGATAGGTCTTCTCTAGTTCATCTAATGTCTCTTCGTAGTGAATGGACTGTTACATTTGACCAGGTCAATATTACAGTCTAGAACACTGCTTACCTTTATTGGAAGAAGAAGATTGGCATGTTCTTATCTTTCTCACACGACTTTCAAATGTATTAATACAGGCTGATATTCTTACATTACCGCTCGTTGTTCATATCACGATAGCCTTATACTGCGTCAAGCCACCTAAATGAAAACAGTACTACAAAAAACCGTCGTATTTTTTAAATAACCATATGTGACATCGCAAACTCATCTTTGTTTACACAAAACAAAGTTGTTGGTTCTTTTTTCAGTTCCATGGCAGTTTCGTAGGGCGTCGACATATGAAGAACGAAGCCAGAAAACTTGAAGAATAATCCTGTAAAGATTAAATACACAGTCCTGGTCGGAATACGCACATATGTTTTGTTTTAAAGTCTTATTTGGTAACATTTTTATAAGTTCTACTTAAGAATGATGTATTATATAGTATTGTTACATAAGTAATTGTGTTTTAACTGTATTGTAATCTGTGAATGTGTTATTTTTATTGTAATGAAGTAACATCTTCTATGTTGGGTATTATATGAGTGGAGTAGAAACACGCTAAGTAAGCATCTTTCATGTGTTGATTTATTTGCGACTCCTTGAACTATTAATTGCTTATCTTAAATGCCCTGCTTACAACTTTAGTAATCTATATAAGTTTAAATATAATTGTATGTTGCATAAATGAAGACTCGTGTATGAGCAATTATACCGAGTCACACGCAAACACGCTAGAAATAAACATAGACTCACCAAACTACAACAATACGTAAGTTAAACAAAAGTGCAGCCATACTACTCACCCTGATTCCATGTATGATTTACAATAAAATCATTTTTTCTGTTCAAAAGATTGAAAAAAATGACATAGCTGAAATTAAATGTAGATGTACTCGTAATAAGTTACATATATATTTTTGTGAATTATGTTGTTTCGTTCTGCCACTTGTGCCTTTAGAAATTTAAATGAAATATATTCTCTTTACTTGAGCCATTTTCTCTCTTTCTTGGTATATGTTTTCTAAAGGATTTTAAACTTCTGTCAGTGATATCTTTGAATTAGTAAATTAATGTTGTTGTTTTTTCCTAAAATGTATGAGATGTTTAAAAGATTAAACTGACTGACTACCATAACATAAATTGTTAAGTCATGTAACATGTAATTTAAATCTATTTTATGTTATATTTTGGCAAATAGTAAATAAATATATAATACATTTTAATTTCTAGGTTTACTTTATTTCTCCATAGCATTATAAAAGAAGTGTTTATATACACAGTTAATGTACTTTGTGTATATGGTTATATACGTTTTCAATGGTAAATGTGTTATATTGACCCTGTGGTCGAGCATGCTTATTTAAACAACGTATTTGAATGGGCGGCTTCTTCGAACAATTGCAGCTGCAATAATATAAAACAATATATTTAAGAGGTATGGAGATTTTTTTGTTATGGTGTCGAATATGTGACTATGAAGGTCAGATGACGGCCAGCTAATGTCAACATGTATTAGATGATACACTCTTTAAACAAAAATATTATGAACGAAATATGTTAGCCACGGCTTAGGCACATCATAAATACAAAGTATGAATGCCATTTACACAAATATCCTAGTAATGAACATATATAATGAAAACGTCATAATAAAATGAAATGTACAGATATGCGACAATCACAAAATTTAACATTCCTGCAACACTAATAAACAAGATATCAAATATATAAAGAGGTGTATTGTTTAGCATGTCGAATATTCGATCACAAAAGGTTAGACGACGGACTGCGGATGCAACTATGCATGTACATGTAAAAATCGCCTGACAGACAAACACAGCGGGCCATGTGGGTAAGTATGCAAGAGATTGCGCGACCGATAATGATTATTTTCTATAAAGGCGCATACTTTATAAGATGTAAAGCCATGAAAGAACTGCAGATCAACAATGATATATATAAACTTATGAAAAAAGACAAAACGACATAAAACTTATTGGTTTTGGACCACAATAGAAAATAAAGCGTTCGCATCTGTATAATTCATATGAAGATTTCTGTACGTTGCCACCAAAGATGGTCGCTAATATCGTTGATCATCACTGAGATGGAATCATACTACATGTATTTTGAATGTGTTTTTGGTTTTTCGGGATAAACACATGATAAGCCATGCATCGAAATGCATTATAATTGTACATGTAAATAGAGTACAACTATGTTCCAATTAAAACATCAATAGAAAAAAAATAAAAAAATTCATAGGGTCATTATTATTATTATTGTTAATATAATTGACCAGGTCATGGTATAAGCGCTTTATCTAACTAATCAAGCACTTATAAGACCACAATTTATACAAAGAAATAGGAGCTTATACTTTTGCTTAATTTAATGAGTGTTGAAATCAAAACAAACTCCATTCTGTTGAGCGATGTTTCGATCTTTAGTCATATCTTTTAATAAACCACAGAGATTTTTTTGTGCTCGAATATTTCTCAAGAAAATAGAAAGAAAACAGCCTTAAATATTATGGGCTCTGTCTGTCTGTCTGTCTTTCTGTCTGTCTGTCCGTCCGTCCGTCTGTCTGTCTGTCTGGCTGGCTGGCTGGCTGGCTGGCTGGCTGGCTGTCTGTTTCTCTGGCTAGAGGTATGAAATGTATGTTTTTACTGTATGTCTGTCAGTCTGTAATGTTTGTCTATTTGCGTGCATACATACATACATACATACATACATACATACATACATACATACATACATACATACATACATACATACATACATACATACATACATACATACATACATACATCCATCCATACATACATACATCCATACATCCATCCATCCATCCATCCATCCATACATACATCCATCCATCCATCCATCCATCCATCCATCCACACACACACACACACACACACACACACACACACACACACACACACACACACACACACACACACACACACACACACACACACACACACACACACACACACACACACACACACACACACACACACACACACACACACACACACACACATACATATATACATACAAAGAAGAGAAGAAAGAAAGATAAAGATGTGTTTCATGTGCTAAAATTTATATTATCGCAAATTCAAAAATGGAACATATACACATGGAAGTAAATGTTATTCTCCCTGATTTATTTGTTTGTTGCTGCTGCTAGCCTCGTTGCCGATTTAGGTTTATCAAGGACATAAAGACGTTAACATTGTACGAAGGAGTGTATTTCAAAAGTTTACCAAGGGCGAACAGTATCTTAGAAGATAGCATATTTTTCGTGGCGATAACTCTTTTGCGTTTCTTTAAGAAACAATGGTTAAATAGAATCCACAACCACCTGTTATCGGATAAACATGTTTGAACGACTTTGTAAAAGCATCGAAGAGAGCCTAGATACAATTGAAAAGTACGAAATCACCAGAAACGTGAGGTTTGCTGTTTACAAGTCACCGAAAAATTTCGGCACAACAAGTATGTCGTTTTTATTATAGTTTTTTTATGCATTTTCATTAAAAGGAAACGGTTCTTTTAAAGGAAATGTGGAATATAACACGCGATGTAAAGCGCTTTTTTTTTGTAAACAATAACTGTCATCTGAAGTTAGTAGTAAAACTCAAAGTTGTAAACATTTGCTAAGAGGAAAAAACGACCAACTTTTTACAGCATTGCAAATTTAAAATGCAATTAGATTTTAGGACCGGTTCGAACCCCGGCCGAGTCCTACCAAAGTTGGAAGTAGTGGCTTCCCTCCTAACGCTCGGGGCAAGGGGACAGCATTACGCCTGACTATTCGGTGTCTATATAATGGACCGGCCGGGTTCAGTCCCTGGGCACCTCATAAGTGCCCCCGTGCTATAATGATAGAAATGTTGCTGCACAGTAACGGCAAAAATGCCGGCAATCTAATCTAATCTAGATTTTAGGAACTTTATGGACTGTATTCAAAATAACTTAAGTTTATATTCAACTGTTTAAAGTTAAATTTAAACACCATTCACAAATATAATTGTGAATTTATTTTTTAAGAAAATCCCATCATAACACAGATGTGTACAACGGTACCTTTCTTTTGAATGGTAGATATCAATCGGGTTCAAAGAGTGTTATGGAAGGATAACCCATCGGTGGGGCTGGGTCGACAAAGCTTCAATGGGATTCCATTTGCGGTGTTATGCAGGAAGGTCTTAGATTGTCAGTTTGGGGTCGACAGAAAAAAAAAATCAAAAGATACTAGAAAGAAACAGGTAATTATTAAATATACGATTATCAGTGTGTATAGATTTTTTTATGAGTGGTGTGTAATATTTTTAGTGTTAGGTTTTGAATAATAGATCGGGCGAGCGCCCATTGCCGATAACTGCTTACTTAATTTAATTCAAAATAATTTTACTGATTTGAATCCCCATTTCATTTGCATAAGCAAGCCGTGCAAGCCACTAAGGACCTCTTTTTATATAATAGATTTTTTTATAAGTGGTTTAGTTTATAAACTCGGGAAAAGCTGTTTCTGAATACAAACTATGCACCTGTTATGTCAAACGTTCACAAGATCTAATTAACATTAAGATGAAGCATTTATCGCCTGGTAGAAACGTTGTCAAACGGGACCGAAGGTACCGAATTGAATAAATTTTCAATCGAATGTTTGAATGTATGTTTTCTTTAATACTTTATAGCAAGGAGATCACAAATACACAAAAGGAAAAAAGTTTCTCGCACAGCCAACCAAAAACTGGGCTGTGACGCTAAATGTGTGATTCGTGAAATTGTGGAGTTTCCTGACTTCAAGGTAATATTTTTGTTTTTAAATGGTCAATAAACCCATACAAATTCTGGTAGCATCCATTTTTGCAATAATCACAGGGT